>RXPK01000004.1:99500-731389 GCA_004143645.1 Protaetia brevitarsis
CATCCTAAAATCCAAGTTATTGGGCATCGACCACTTCAGAGGATTAAAACCAGAACGGATTCAACACTTATGCTAGCTAGAAGAGCCACAATGGGTAACAGGGGTAAGACAAATGATGTACTGGTCGTACTATCAACTCAAAAAAAGAATACATAGGGAAAATAAGCCATAAGGAAACATAAGAACAGATACATCTCCTTTAATATACCAGAGATTGCGCATGGGTAGATACTAAGAATATTTTTTTTTCAGCCGAAAAGGTAGTGGCACCTTTGTCGCGTAACAACAAGGGGATTGGGTTTCGAGACGACTATAGGCGTATATATGCATTTTTCTTTTGTTGTTTACTTTAGACATCTATTACTCGCGTTGTGTTTAGACGGTATAATTTGCAAATATGATCTGCATTTAATTACGGAGCCGTGCTGTGCCGTTTAAAAAAAAATGATTTAGAAATGTGTGTGAAAGAATTTTCTAAAGCATTTACGTCTATTACAAAACGCTGTTTTAAGTTTAGTTTCATGAGTTTCTGAATGTGGATGTATAAAGTATCAGACGTAAATGCCATGCAGAAAATGGCGATTTATTACAATTAAGTGAAAAACAGAAACAACAATTGAAATACGAAAGCTGTACAGTTAATTTTGTGCGTGTTATAAACGATTCAGATATTTCTTTATAACTACTATGTATGTTTACTTGAAGACGCATAAAACGAATACTTAACGAACGTTAAATGTACATATTCAATAGGCAAGAGCGGTTAACATTTTCTCAAAGATTCCCGCACGAAAGAGTTAGCACTTAATTGCCACATATGCATGTAGTGGGCCCGCGATATATTCGTATGCAAATCTCGCCCGTGTAACAACCAGAGAGCGAACTCAGAACATATCTGGCGGGGAATCATTATCAGTAGCGTAAGAATCTATTATAAATGCAAATATATAGGTATATCCACGAATCATTTACGCCATTTTGTCAGGATTAAATGAATGTAATCTAGGAGGAAATATGAAATATGCAACATGATGTGAACTGGATATTTATTCTCTTCCCTCGAATGGTGTTTAGAACAGAATTATATACATTTGTTTTGTCCTAACCGACTCCTTAGTTTAGTTTTGTGTACGTCCCCATATTTAGATTTAAGTTCCTTCAGTTCTAAGAAGTTAATAGTGAAGACATCTTTCCCTTTTTCGATTCTTTCTTTATTCTGTCAGACACACTCTTCATTTTGTAATTTACGACCACTAGAGTTCCTTTGTACACCACACGCAATCACTTTTTGTAATATGAAATTACAAAAAAAAAGGGTTTTGTGTGTTTTGTTATTTAAACACATCAACGTAGAAGTGACAAATCCAGCACCAGCGCAATTCACAAAAATCTACAAATGGATATCACTGCGTAGGCTTCACGGTGCCGCGTGTAAGACTTATAACTAAGAGCTTCTTGCGGGTTCGCCGCGTGTGTCAAAGCTTCGTTGCCAACCAAAAACTCTGCAACGTATGTGAAGAATTCGAAAACATTTCGTGGATATTCTGTCTACGCTAAAGACTGAACCTACAGACATTTTAGTAAGTTTCGACATTATATTGCTATTCACTAATATACCCACTGAGGACGCACTGGCCTTACTTCCAGAACTTGGACTACAAAAAGACATCATTGAATTAGTGAAACTGTGCTTATCCACGAATACTTTTTGTATGAAGGACAATACTACGAGCAGAAGAACGGAACATTAATGGGAAGCCCTTTATCACCAGTAATAGCCAACTTGTTTATGGAAGCATTTGAAGAAGAAGCCCTAAGTTCCAGCGATATGAAACCCAAGTGTTGGCTGCGATATGTCGACGATACTTTTGTAATATGGCAACACGGAGAAGAAAAACTACAACAGTTCTTGGAATACATAAACTCACAGCACCCAGCCATCAAGTTTACCATGGAGAAAGAATAAAATGGAAATCTCCCTTTCCTGGATGTTATGGTTAAGAAAACAAAAGAGGGAATGCTACAGCACGCAGTATTTAGAAAGAAGACGCACACCGATAGATATCTGCATGCAAGTTCTCACCACCATCCGTTGCAGAAGAAGACATTAATACAAACATTGCTATCCAGAGCCGAAACCATCAGTGACGAACAACATCTTACCAGTGAAAAGATACATTTGGAGAAAGCACTAAAGAAGAATGGTTACACTGACATCACCATAAGGAGAGCCACTAAGAAGAGACGACACTGGGAGACAACTACAAGAACCACGAAGAGGATGGCGTGTTTACCTTACATAGCAGGAGTCACCGAAAAAGTAGGCCGAATTTTGAAGAAACATAACGTACAAATACGCTTCGAGACTGCAACGTCGATCCAGCGTATCTACCGACCGCAAAGGAATAAGATACCCAAGCGGCGCACAGAAGGATACTAACAGATAACATGCCAATGCAGACAGGCTACGTCGGACAAACAGGAAGACCATCGACATAAGAATAAAAGAACACGAGAGGAACGCAAAGATTAAGAAGGACCGAGCAATCAGCGGTGGCAGAACACATGCACGACACCGAGCACAAATGGATTTCAAGAATGTAAAAAGTAATAACTACCACCAAAAACTACGGAAAAAGACTCATCAGGGAAGCCATAGAAATAGAGAAGAATAAAACCGTTAACAGATTAAGAGGGTACCACCTTAGCAACACGTGGAAGAGCCTACTACGAACCGTCACGGTCAATGGAGCGGAAACTACACGGTTGATGCACCAGGGGCGTATGTAAAAAGAATGTCGGACCATGGAGAATCAGTTCAGTTATCCTGAAGAAGCTGTCAGTATGAACAGCGAAACGTCGAGCGAAAGTTTTGACACACGGCGAAACCCGCAAGAAGCTGTTAGCTATAGTTACAAATGGATATATTAATTTTTCACTGTAAAAAATCAATAACATTCATAATGACAACGTGTTATTGTTTCTAATACTTTGTTAATAAACCACTCTTATCACTATTATTATTAAATTGATAACATTTAATTAGACATGTAATACCAAAGTTAAAAAAAAAAAATAGAAAATAAAATCGCCTTTAAACATAGTAATAAAAACATTTATCGGTAATTTGATTAATTACGGAAATAAAACTGGCAAAATAACAACTCCGAAATCGCTTTTATATTAACCAACAACAAGGTAACAGTTAATTTTACTTTTTAACGACATCATCGAATAAAATGAATGGCGGAGAGTAGAAATAAAGACCCCGTAATTATCTGGAGATTCGCCACGAGAAGAGTTGATTTATCATTATTACACCTCGCTCCTATATAGCCTGGCTATAGTACAGCTTTTTATAAACGAGCCGATTCAACTGGTTTTTTCGTCACTGTTACTCTATATAACGTTGGTACTAGGAGTATAGTATATTATATACGAATTCACTTTTCAAATCTTTTACGCTATATAAATACTGGAAGTTAGAGATTGCCTGTAGGCCTTCAGTTTAAATTTAATTCAGTCTGCGAGTTTGGTATAGTCTACATGGTCTGGTTACAGTTATAATATTTGACGAGGAAATGAAATTGAAGTTAGTTTTCTTCTTTTTTTACCGAGCGAATCGAAAGTAGATTCGAAATCGCGTACAATAAAAACATCACAATTTGTATAAATATGCATCTTTTAAATTAAGTCCTTGTTTTTTTTTTATAGAATGCCCATAATGGACGATAATTAATAATGAATCTAAACCAACGAATTCAACCACCCAAAAAGAAACCAAAATTTAACCACCTCCATTCATCCTTGTCTACCAACGATTAAAATAAATACTTCTGCGTTATTGGTGAACGTATTACAAATGATACTCAATCAACACATTCCTCGGAAGAATTTCTAAGTGCTGTGAAGTTGAACGGTAGCATCCTAAACTCCAAGCTTACTTGGAATCGACTGCTTCAGAGATTAAAACTAGAACGGAGACAACACTTAGAAGAGCACATGCAAAAACATGGGGTTAAGATCAAATATAATGTATTGGACGTACTATCGACTCAAAAAAAGATGATATAGGGAAAATAAGCTGTAAGGAAACATAAGAACAGATACATCTTCTTTAATATTATACCAGCGATTGCGCATGGGTAGATACTAAGAATTTTTTTTTCTAGCCGGAAAGGTGGCGGCACCTTTGTCGCATACCAACAAGGGGATTAGCTTTCGAGATGATTATCGGCGAACTCAACCACCCAAAAAGATACCAAAATTCAACCACCCCCATTCATCATTGTCTACCAACGATTTAAATAAATACTTCTGCGATATTGGTGAACGTATTGCAAATGATACTCAATCAACACATTCCTCGGAAGAATTTGTAAGTGCTGTGAACTTGAACGGCACCAGCTCCTTCTTTTTTCAACCTATTACTCTCGAGGAAATAGGCAAAATTTTACGAAACATAAGTGGAAAACATACAACGGATATTTATCACTTGTCCACTTACGTGTTAAAACAACTCAATGCAGAATTAAGCACACCTCTTTCAAGTATTTTTAATGAATGTGTCGAACAGGGAGTTTTTCCGAGATTATTAAAGACTGCGAAAGTATCGCCAATATTTAAGAAGGGAGATAAAAATAAATGTGAAAATTATCGTCCAATAAGTATTCTGCCAGCCATCTCAAAGATATTTGAAGAGGCAATCGCATCAAGATTGATTTCTTATCTGGAAAAAAATATAATTATTTATCTCTGAAACAACATGGATACAGAAAAAGGGGAAATGCATCAACCTGAGTAAGAACAATGTTCGCATATTAACAGGAATACTTTCAGTGCCATTGTAGACGTGAAAGAGCACCTGGCTAAGCTTTGGACTGGAAAAGGAATCTGAATGTAGTTTTGTGGGGAATAGGATGAAGCACCCCATCCATCTCCTCTCAAACTGGCGTATCACTGTGCAACTCGAGACGTTGCACTAGGAGCATGTGAAAATCTAAGAGGGAGACTTACCTAGACTGTGGCCTCTGATATCCTACACTTCTGAAAGGAATAGGATTGGAAGGCCAGCTGTTAAGTAGCAAGAATAGGGCACAACAGATCTTTAGGTCGCAGTGTGAAGCATCAACCCTTCCATTTATCGTACATTTATACAAGCGGGATATTACAAATGATTAAAGATATATACAATGCCTACGACTCTAGGATGTATTCCAAAATGACATTACTGGATCACTAAGGCCTTTGATTCAGTGAGTCATTCGATTTTGATGCGAAAGTTAGAATATTATGGGATAAGAGGAAAACCACTAAGTTTGCTACTATCTTACCTCAGCGAAAGAGTCCAACTAACATGTTGGAATGGTTCCCAGTCAAATCTAGGAAGCATCAAATATGGAGTTCCTCAAGGATCAATACTTGAGCTACTCCTGTTCCTGATATACGTTATTGACCTTCCGCATAACATGGGTGGAGTTGTTTATATGCGGACGACAGGTCACTCTTAGTGCAAGCTGAGAACTCTCAAAAACTAAATGAAAAATTCCAAGAGGCAGTTGTGATTGCTGAAGAATGGCTGGCTGCAAACAAATTAACACAAAATATAACCTTCGCCACCGACAGCAGTGCTTCATCATATGGAAAGTTCCTTGGAGTTATAATTGACTCTAAATTGAGATGGATCTAGCATGTGGATGATTTGAGCAGTAGGTTGTCGTCGGCATTGTACGCTCTAAAGAGAATAAACCATCACGGCAACGTTGGAAGCCGCAAAGTGTCTACTTCTCATATTTCCATTCCCCTTATGTTCTTTCGGAGTTCATTTTTCTGGGACTGGCGACGAGGTGCATTAAATTTCTCCTACTGCAAAAACGGGCGCTTAGAATCTTGTGCAACCTAAAATGTAATCAAAGCTGTACACATTCTTCTCAGCCGAAAATATACTTCCCTACCATCTGTGTATATTTTGTCCGTCGTCATGCATGTGCACGAACAACCCCCACCTGATACTCCGTAAAAGGTGACCTATATAGCCTATTCCACAAGAGGGAGAAATGAAATGAGGGTTCCCTACCACCGCCTGACCTGTTCCCAAAAGTCAATGGATTATTGGGGTGCTAAATTATACAGGCTGTTTTGAAACATCGTTTAAAGATTTTAAGGGCATGTAGTACGATCGCAAATAAGGTTAAAAGTCATAATAAACATATTTCACAATCAATCGTTTACGAGATAACAGCGAGTGTTCTAGTAGTACAATGGATATAACATATCCCAGTAAACAGATACTTATCAGCTATTGTTTTGTGACAGTTTAATTTGACGTTTTGTGCAATTTGTAGCAATTACAACGGTTGCGTATTCTAATGCTGAAATGAGCGATATGGTGTTCATGTACGGTCGTGCTAATGGGAATTCTTTACCAGCACGTCGCTTCTATGTTAAACGTTTCCTGAATCGCCACTGCCTTCGTCATGTGATGTTTCAGACGATGTGAATACTGGACGGCAGAGATGAGCATGCACTCCACAGATAGAAAATCGAATTTTGATTATTATTGATGAAATTCCCGGAACTGGTTGTTAAAATAATTTCACTCAAGTGAGTGTAAGCAGCATCTTGTTTGGAGGACTCTTCATGAGCAGCTCCTATACCCTACCATATCCAACGGGTACAAGCATTACTGCTCGGATTATCAAGCGAGAAGGGGTTTCTGTGAGTGGGATTTTTGCGAACAGCTGCTGATCGGCCAGATTTCGCTGATAACATCGTTTTTCACTGATTAGCTGGTTTTACTAAAAATGGAATATTTAATTTCCACAAAAGTCGCGTTTGGTGTGACGAGGATCCTCATTGCTACCGTTGAAGCCAGGCACCAGAACGTTTCTCTCTAAAAATTCCCATGATAGGGAACGGTTGTAGGACCGATTATTTTGCCACCACGCTTAACAGGTCCTGCAACCTCGAGTTCTTTGAAAATACTTTACCTGAACTTTGGAATATTTACCTATAAATCTAAGGCCGAACCTCTGGTTTATGCAGGACGGAGCTCCATCGCACTTTACGCGTGCTGTTAGGGAACAATGAATTTCCTGGGAGATGGATAGGGCAAGCAGGTCCCATTGCTTGGCCTCCAGATCTCCCGATCTAAACGGTTGGACTTTAGTATCTGAGGTTATTTGAAAAGTTTGTGACGCAACACCGGTAACGATCTTCCAGAGTTACTGCCAACGAATAGAACACTGTTGCCAGATAATACGAGAAAAACCCTTGTTTTTTGAAAGAGTGTGCGCTTCCTTTGAAAGATCCTGTGTAGAAATGAAAGGACGTCATTTTGTACATCTTCTTTAGTTATAATCTAGTTTATATAAAATGCAATAACATCTTAATAAAAACCGCTAAAGCAAATTATTCTGCATTACGCTAAAATCGCTGTTATCTCGTAAACAGTTAATTTGTGGACATATTTATTATTTTAACCTTTTTCGATCGTACTACTGCCTTAAATCGTTAACGATGTTCAAAACACCCTGTATAATCACTTGCCCATGGATATTAAAAAATTGCCAAAAAGCTGAGCTAAACTGATTCAAAAGTTCGTAAAATTAATAAAATAGAGAGGGGCGGAGGAGAGTTGGCCCGAGATTCGCCCCACCACTCAATCTTGTCACGAGCCCCCACTGAAATACCTTCCGTTAATGTTTAAAGCCCCCTAACACTTAAGACCTCAATTTAACGGATTCCAAAATATGTTCGACGACCAGATTTATACTCGATTGTACAAGAAAGGACTTTTAATTTTCGCCTCGTCGTTAAATTACTGAAATTCTTTCGATTTACCTCGAGTAATTAACACCCGAAGTACTTTACGCTAAACTTCGCGTGTCGGTTGACAGTTACAACCTTTCCCGCCTTTACAGTTAGTGCCAACTGGTCGGAGACAAGTGTAGTAGAGAAGTTGAAAATCTTGTTCGCATAATACTTCGAGCATCGCGTCAAGAACGCGGTAAAACGATACGTAATCCCTCCATTTGTGATTCAGATTTTATAAAATTGCACTTGATTCGCATTCCACGCATTTTAAATGTGAGAGTTTCCGCGTTTCAAGTATTTTTTTTCCTCTAGTTTTAACAAGTACGAACTATTATATACAGTTCTTCCGATCGTAGGTTTACCCCAAATACCAACGATGCGTAAACTTAAATACACCCGTTTATAACTAGGTGAGAAAAATGCATTTCCAACAAACATCGTTCGAGGTGTATGCAACAAGAATCTTTTGAGATCGTTAAATCGGGCAAAATATACCGTTTCACGAGATCCTTTCTTATGCTCGCCGATTGGATTTTTTTGCTCCTGCAGGCTCACGGAGTGACCTCGATTGGATAATTTCAGTATTACCTGCTACAGAAACGTCGTCATGCACAATTTGCATGGCTTCAATATCTGGAGACTAATTGTAATTACCCTAGAAAAAGTATGTCCCTATTTAGCATACAAATTAATATGTAATTATTAACGGTGAATAAAAACGATTAAATTGTTTGGCAATATATTACTTTGTATTTAATTACACTTTTTTTCAATTAAAATTCTCTTATAAGATATTTATACTGTAATCTAGGCAACTTATTATACATGAACCAACACTGACTAGATATGCAGGCCTACTACATGGAGTGGGCACCATACGAAGTACGTTAAATGATATTTAACATTGATTTGTATGCCGTTAGAAAAAAGATCATGTTACACGTTTAGCTCTTCTCGATACATACAATACTGACTATCCAAGATAAAGACTCCATGTATATGGATCTTGTGACCGGTAAAAGATACAAAGATGGTTAAACTAGGGAAAAGTTGCGCAATTAGGTGAACAACAAAATTGTGTTAAGAAATTCAAAATACCGTGAATACTTTTTGAGATATTAAGAAAATAAAATTAAAATCATAAAATTCTTATTTCTGTCAGCTGAAAAAAATAATGTGTCCCACACGGCCAGAAACTCTTTTGCGAGTATTCGTACTTGTACTTCGTACAAACTATACTCGAACTCGCAAAATTGTAGTTTCTAACCTAGTGATACAAATAACTATTTGAGTTTTCAACCTAACATTTGTGCCGTAACCATCAGAATGACAGTTTATAATAGCGTGGTTTATATCAAAACTAAATAATGCAAAACTGTAAAACCAAATAACTGTAGCTTAAATATCTTATACGAAGTGAAAAACAACTTTAAAAGACCTAATAACTCGATTTTGGACGAAGCAAACATGTGTGTGACATTTATTCAAATTTAAATTGATATTTTCCTGTCACTGTTTTGCCAACTAAAAGATAAGCATTTTTTCCCAAAAAAAGATCCGATAAGTGGCGCCAGCAGTGAACACATGCAACTCATGCACTCGACATATTAAAGCAGGTCGTGATCAAACACTAGGAATCTAGCCTTCCTATAATGAAATGCGGATTTTCGCAGCTACGGAAACATAAGTTGCATTATTACTACGTTGCACCAACCCTTAGGACGGCTATGAGCTGTAGCACAACGGAAACTAGGCGAGCCACCCTTAGGGCTGGCACGGTTTGTAACAAAATGTGAACCATGTAAGACCAACCAATTATTTATCAATAAATTCGGCAACGTGTTGAAATAGAACACAAAATAGGCAACCAGTCATGCACTTTGTCACTTCGGAACAGCCAACCAATGTTATTTGAGTTGCCTATCTTTTAAGCAAACTGATGTATGACATTTATGCAAATTTAAATTGATAGTTTCCTGTCACTGTCTTTCCAACTGAAACGTAAGCATTTTTCCCAAAAAAATATTCAATAAGTGACGTCAGCGGTGAACACGTGCAACTCATCATTCTACAGGTTGAAGTCATCACTCAGGTCGTGGTCAAGCACTATAAATTTAACCTTCATGCAGTGAAATGCGGATTTTCACAGCTACGGAAACATAAGTTGCATTATTAAAACGTTGCACCAAAACCAAAGACGGCTATGAGCTCGAGCAAAATGAGCAAAATGATGGCTACGCTGAGCCAACCCTTAGGGCTGGCACGGTTTATAACAAAACGGAAACCATGTAAAACCAGCCGATTATTTATCAATAAATTCGGCAACGTGTTAAAATAGAACATAAAATAGGCAACCAGTTATGCACTTTAGTTCACATTTAGCAATTTTGTCAATTTGAAACATCCAATCAACGTTATTTAGGTTACCTATTTTTGTAGTGACGTATTTATATTTGAATATTTGTTTTGTCTGAGGACCCTTCAACAACATTTATTATTACTAATTTTCCATCAATAAATAATAGAAACCATTCATCTTATATATAATTTGTTTTATTTACAATATATTTACAGTTTTATAATAATCTACGAATTACACTTTACATTTTAATCCTTATTATAAAAGGACAAATTGTCACTTTATTTATTTATACTTGGGAATGATTGTATAAAATATCTATTTAGTTATTTAATATCATTACATTTGAATGTTGAATTATTATTATTATATTATTATGTATACTACCAACAATTACGTGAAAAAATTAGGTAAAAATCTTCTTCTTCTGAATGATGCTAGCCGTAAATCTTATTTAAAACGAATGATTTTTATTTTAGAGGTGTTATCCGTAGTATATAGTTAGAAAAGGACATAAAATGTGACGTGAACAATGTCTTTTCATACAATCATATACGCGCATGACAGCAGTTGCCTTGAGAGATGTTAGGTGTTGTATAGTCTAATCTTGGTTCTAATAGATGACTAAATATGACAAAAAAAAATAATAATAAAAAAATAAAAAATTTAAAAGGATTGGGTAAAACATATTTTTTTTTTTAGAATGGGGTGGTATTTTCAATATAAACACAGACAGATCATCCATACCATAAAATGCATGTAAAAATCTCATACACTCGCTTCAATTACATAAATACATTCACACGGAAATATTTTTTTCTTGAACACACTTTTCAAATTTCATTTCGAATAAGAGTGGTATTACTCTTGGGGGAATTTAATTGTTACCAATTTGACAGCTGTCATTTTTGTTATACAGTGTACTTACTACCAATTCAATATTTTAAGAAGTAATACCAAATTTATATTTTATCCACATGACTTAGAAACTACGTCTGCTTCGGGTGCGGTACCAATGCTTGCGGTTGCGGTTTGAAGCACTGCAGTAGGAAGGCGGTGTACGTCACGAAAGCTATAGCGATCGCCAATATGGCGTACATAAACAAATTCAGTTCGGGTTGACGGAAACGGTTCTTCCTTAACCATTCCAGAACGTCCTGTTCAGACCTTAAATCGCCTCGATATATGCTGGGAAATCTTCGCCTGAAGTATACGATTGCTGGTAATTGTGTAACGCCCCACTTTCGAGCGTAACGGGGATCCGCCATCTTGACGAAAGTGATGTCAAAGTTATCCGTTTCGCTGTCGATGTTCTCGAGTTTTTCCATGATTATTGTGCTGTCTTCGTGGTTTGGTTCGTCTAAATAATTGAGGAAGATATTGTTAAAATGCTTGTTCGAAAATGGATAAGCGTCATGCCTTCACTGTATCCTGAAAGCTAGTAAGTTACCAATTTATTATTTCTTTACAATTATCATTTCAAACGAATTTAATTTGCACGTTAGCAGAGGAGTATAAATGCCCTCTGTTTCTTATTCCTGTACTAATGTAACTCATTTCATTTTTCTGTATGATTATCTCTTTCTATTGAGCTATTCTCCACATGTCACTCATATTTCAGCGCATCTTGTATGTTTTGCTTATTGATGCCATTTTGACATTTTAATGCAGTTTGTCAGCCTCGTTTGGCGTTGCCATTTTGTGCATGTTTTATAATTATTTTAAAGGTTTTGTAACTACGAAAAGGATGTTATAACATTCAATATGGCAGGTAACACACCCCACCTAAACAAGAGACCTATATGAATACGCTTTTTTTAATATTCCTTGGCAACCCAATAAACAAGAAACGTAAATGAAACATAACAAAAAATTCCTTAGGCGTAAGATTTACAACCTATATTTGTAACTTACATGAAACGTTTTTTTTTTTAATGTTTACTTGTAACATTTAGGAAATGTATCTTGTGTAACCTAAAGTAACATCGTTATAAGTAGCTGCGCATTGCGCATACACAAACACGGCAAATTTCGAGGGCGCCGGGCACCGCTAGCAGAAGTAGAATTTGCGTGTGCTGGCCGTTGTAGCTAAGTGGCAAACTTATGCTTTTTCTAATTATCATAATGGCAGAAACACCTGAAGCTAAGAATTTGGTAAGTATATTAGGTATATACTTAGTTCAATTATGACTCACATAAAATTTCTCTACTCAACTACTCGATATACATAACCTCAACTCACATTTTGCTGAGAAAATAATTTGTTAGCGAACTTAATTCAGAAAAATAGTGTAGTAGTATCAAATCATGTTTAAAAAAAACTTTTATAACTTATTAATACCTTATTAACCTTTTAACATTTTTAGCTGCTGTAAGAAAAAGATACCTACTCATGGTTTTTGGAGGTCATTTTTGAGTATACCATAAAGATATGGTTTAAGCAAGCTGATTTGCAGTATACTAGATAGTGCAGTAAGGCAAAATAAGTTGTAACAAAAAAAAATTAATAAAGACTTTTTAATACAATTCAATTTCCGTTTGTATAACCTACAATACACTACTACTTACAATTCTGTACCACAGAGGTAAAATGTCGTAAGTCCATTTTTGTCCATTATGAAGTGTTTACGATTTTCTTAATCTGCAGTTACAGAAAATGGTATACTAAAACTTCATAATGGGCAAAAATGGGTTTACAACACTTTACCGCCTTTATGGTACATAAATGTTTCAAATGATTACGTTTATAAAACGTTTCTTAAAATATTAACAGTTACGTTTCTAAAACGTATTCAAACGCAACGTTTCTTTTGAGACGCTTCTGAGGGCGGACATGTCGCAGGTTCTGACGGTAAACAAAAACGTTTCTGCACGTTACACTCGAAGTTTCAAAGTTAATAATGTTACATCTCTGAAACATTTCTGTTACCGAATTTTGTTTAGTGGGACGTGTATTCAAGATAGGGGCCCTTATTTTTTTCTGTAACTATGTGTTTTTTTTTTATATTAAATCATAGATATAAATATAAAGTACCAATTACTATCACAATGGTATTTAAATTGCGCGCTAAAAATATAAGTGCAGGAACTAGAAACAAACGGCGCTAAAAACGCAGTTTCGGTTAGGGTAGACAGTTAACCTTCTCGCAGGTTATGCTCTGTGCGCGTTGGTAACTTTATGCCTAATAATAAAAAACACTAAATTTCCCTGATAAAATGAAGGCACCGATTTTGGTAATTAACTTACAGAAGAACACTGTGACAAATTCGTTTTCCTCCAGAAGTTTATCCAACATCTTCTTGTTCACCTCCTCGATTTCGTTTTTAATTTCGAAAACGTCTTGCGAGGTCAACCAATCCAAAACCTTGTCCGCTTGCGTCAGATCGCCATCGAATACCATCGGAATCTTCTTCCTAAAGTACATGAGTGCTGGTAGGCTATGTATCCCGTGTTCAGCCGCAGCTTCTGCGCTGCATATTTTAACGAAGTCAATTCCGAAAAGATCCGCTTCCCCGTCGATTTCTTCTAATTGCTCCAAGATTTCGTCGCATTCAGGGCAGTCATCATCGTCTGGAATTTATCTGGGCGTGAGTGCATTCTCAATTGAGTGGATTCTGTATAAATTAGGTTTTTTCGCTATGGCCTTGATATGAAATAATTGAATGATTGAATGATTCATACTCGATTAACAGACTTACTTCACGAGAAAGAGGGACTTGCGCCAATATGCAATAAGTGTCATTTTATGCCTACTGATTGATATTATACTGTACCAAAAGAGAAAAATGGACTTACAAAAGAAGACAGCTAAAAATGGCGACTCCGCCAATAATCTAGCCAACATCCTTTCATTAACAGACTCGATTTCGTCAGCCAACTCTCGATTATCATCATCCACCAGCCATTCCATTACAGATTCCTCGTTTTGCAAATCCCCCTCGAATAACAGAGGATTCCCATTCCGAAAATAGACCAGCGCTGGGAACGTCTTGATGCTGTACCTCTTGGCCAGTTGGGGATCCTGTATCTTCACCAGATGTATGCCATAAACGTCACATTCATCGTCGATATTCTCCAGATCTTCCAGGATTTCCTCGCAAATGTGACAGTTCGTCTTGTAGAAATAAACGGCTAAATATTGCATGTCTTCAACTAACGACTCCAACATGACCCTCGTTATTAATTCGATCCTGTCTTCAGTGCGTTGTTGTATTAGCCATTGTAGTACTTCTTCTTCCTCTTCTATATCGCCTTCGAATATGCCTCCTATGCCGTTCTCGAAATACATCAGCACAGGGAAGTCTGTCACACCGTATTGTTCTGCGACTTTTAGGTCTTGGGTTTTGACGAAGGTGATCCCGTGTCTTTCGCAGTCATCGTCGATGTTTTCCAGTTCTTCTAAGATGGGGCCGCATTGGTCGCATTCACCGCTATCTAGTGGCGAACATATAGAACTAAGTGTTAGTATTATATTGAGAGTTGATGTGAGGTTGGAGATGTGCACATTAATTCTTATACGTGAAGTGAAGTGTTAATGGAAGAAAAAAGTGTTTTAATAAGTAATGCTGGAATGTGCAGAGGGTATTGCATACGAGGAGGAAGTACGTAGTATATGGCTGTGTATTAGGGAACTATTAAACTTGTAATAGTAATCCAACAATAATCACCTTGAAAATGATGCATATGGTAAATTTAGTGACCTCAAGGTAGCAATTTCGGGCCTCTATCATTCGTAAATGACCTACCTGAAGTGTTTCAAATATCTACCCACTTGGCAAGTAATGTTGCAGATATCCCAGTAATATTACATCATTTACTAGACAGCGATGTTAAACAAAAACATGTTACTGAAATTTTGCAGCAACATTAAATAATGATAGAAATATTGCAGGCCATTACAGTAACATTTCAATGTAATCAGGAAAAATATTTTAAAACAATGTTGCAAAAACAAAGACTTTGTTGTCAGAAATGTTGAGGTAATATTTAGTTGTAACATTGCCATATTTACAAGGTGAATCATTACAAGGAATGTTACAACATTTGTGCTTGTAACATTAACATATTTACATTTTATAAAGTGTAAGATAGGTAGGTATGTTTCTGCAAATTTAGAATTTTGAAAACACAAAACTAATGGAGCAAATTTTCTCTATAAAGTAAATAATGGTGATGAAATTTTTTAGCATTTTTTGTAGCCTGTAATAATCATGTTAGTGGGGTTGTGGTGGCGCACTGCGCACTTGTAAAAGTTAGTATCGCTTGCCATCACAAGTTTTTTCGTACCGCGCATACACGAGTTGGCGTGAACCTGTGAACTCCCTCTTTCACAATATACGGTAATCGTGACTGGACAGGGCGTGGATAGGACCATCTTGGGATTGTGCGTCGCAATTGTTTTGATGAGAAAAAATTCCCGTCAATAATGAATCAACATTATCAGGTAAGTTTTATTTATAATGCTAAAGTAGGTATGTCGATCCTTTCAAATTCATCGAAGATCTTTAAGACAGATATGTATTATGTATATCATAACCTATATATGTTATAGTAAAACCTACCTGTTGTGCTATAAGGATGAGCAATGTCACGTAATGTAATTCTTAGAATTGATAGTAATTCTTGATCAAATACAAATTTTACAATAATTATAAACAGTGTTATATATAAAATATGCAGCTTATCCTCAATTTTCATATAAATAAAATAGCTTTTCTGATCTCTATTTTTGACGGTGTGTCTTTTTTTCTAATTTCAGAGAGAATTAGAAGAAATATTTTACTCACAGATACAGAATACGAAATAACTGTCATGGAATGGTTTCGTTATGCAAAACAAAGATTTGATAGAAAAACAGCAAAATGTTCAAAAGGAATAAAATGCATTCGGGGCGTTTTCTTATGTGTTTATGAGTTTTGTTTAGATTATATTCATGTTAATTTATGTGCCCCATAATCTGTTTCCAATACTGAAGTTTATTAAAATGGAATTTAATGTACTTTTTTTTTAATCAATAAATGCCTTTATTGTCTTCTGTAAGCAGCATTTTACTTTTTAAAGTATTTATTAATGTATTTCGTTTACTTAAATAGCTATTTATAATATTATTCATAACATTACTATTTAGTTTTTATTTCGAACTATATGATATATGATTGACCGTTTTAATGTATCTGCAAAAATAACTACAAAAAAGACTTATAATGTTATATTATAAAAATGTCTTATCCATTATATTTTCTGGCATTAATGTTTAATGTTAATATGTAAATTTTATTAAGTGAAGATAAATTCGTATAAACAGAGGAACCCAATCTATCGAGGGTAACATGAAATTATAATATTAACATTCAATTTCAATAAGACTGATTGAGATTCCGTTTTATATTAATTAATATAACCTCTTGATAAAGCTCAACATCATGTTTCTTGTATAATGCAGCAAGAACTTTTGGAGTAAATAAAAGATCCTAATAGAAACATTAGTGTAGATATATTTATAGAAACATTTAATTGCCACACTGTATCAATATTTCTCTTTAACATATGAGAAATGTTACGGCAGAACTATACTTCAACATTAATCGTCATGTTAAAGTAATGTTACTCGAAGACCTCGTATTAACATTACTGGGAAATATTGTTTCGTAATATCGCTTAGGCGGACATTAAACAGTGGTAGAAATGTTACTGCATGTGGTACATTGTATATACAGTCGCGAGCAAATGTTATAGGCACCCTAAATTTTGGGCGAATATCACAGTAAAAAATGAGAAAATAAAAACTTGTAGGTAATACATTATAGATATGTAGTATTATGAGGGATCTTCCTGATTTGTCGCATATTAGAGTGTTTTTAGTACAGCTATAATACTTTTTAGATGGGAGGGAAAAAGTGACATCTCGAAGACTTGAAAATATATAAAAAAATAATACATTTAGAAAAGGTATCTATAAAGACTATTGTAACCATAAAGACGATTATATAAACGTTGAAATATCTGTCACAAAAAAAATGCAAGAAACATGAAATCCATTGATTTTGTCAAAGGTGCCTATAACATTTGCTCGCGACTGTATTTTTGTAACATTTCGCGTTACAAGATAACATTTAGACGACGTTATAGTCATGTTATTTTGCCAAGTGGGTAATTGCCTCTTTTATGGAGATGCTTGCAAAATTTGCATCAAAATCAATACTATCGGTGATGCAATGGCTTTTCAAGGTGATTTATCCCTTCTCCATGGTAACTATACTTCCTCCTCGCATAAAATGCAGTATAGTGCTGTACAAAAAGTCAGTTGAGTGGAGGTGGATAGATCTAGCGTTAAGAGTGTTATTTTTTTTTAGTTTCATTTTGATGTATATACTAAGTATTTATACGAATTAAATAATGTGATTGTTGAATGTTTGTCAATTATCTAAACGAAGATACATTATTATTTTTAAAATAACTAAAACTCCGTAAGAAAATCAAAATAACAAAATCGGTGTCCCATTTCATCTATCCTATATTTAAAATCCGTGTCAGTCGCATTACTAACACAATAAAAATTCCATTGAATCCCGCGTAAGCTAAGGATATACGTCGGGACTCCTTGCCAAATTGTTCCATTACCAACACAGCTTAGCTTGGTAGTTATAAATAGCACCCCGCTCTCCCGTCTAGCGCACCACAATCAATGCACAAAAATAGACGTAATAGATAGAGGAACGAAAACCGACCGTGTCTTGATGTATAAAGTTATATATCACCGATATAGCCAACATAATAAAGTTATTGTACGCATTGTCCGTTTACAATTTGGCAGAACGCGTAAATATTTCGTTCGAAGAAGCTTGACGATTACGTAAGCAATTTTTTATGGCCGAGTAAGAGAAAACAGAAACGTATTTTTTATTTTATCGGACGTTGTTAACACGAGGCAAAAATACCCATCGAGTCTCGTATCGTTTTGATGGGTTTACATGATCTTATTACTGTTATTATTATTATTAGAGGAGATTCTACAATGAAGATAGAAGATAGAGATTTCGGGTACAAGATACAACATCTACTTTCGGACATATCTCAGGGTTAAAACAACTAAACATAATAAATTTTTGTTATAATACCAATGTCAACAGTTTCTTCGTCTGATTGCTGTCGCTGCTTGTGGCTAGGTTTGCGACCAACCTGCTGGAGATTGTTGCAAATAGTGCAAAGCGTTTTATTCCCTGTTCAATTAGAGTACCCAAAAGATTATTAGAAATTAGATATAAGCGAGCTGGCATGCAACATTAATTTAATTTAGCAAAAACAAAAAAAGAAATAATTAAATTAAATTAAATTGATTAAAAGAGAAAATAGCATTTCTAAAAATCGGTATAGTCTGCAAAATTTTTGAATATAATATAAAATTTAAATGTAAAAAATCTACGTTCTACAAGTAAAATTTGACAGGAGAAGCGCCATCTGTGTTTGGTTGCCAAGTTAATACCGACTGATTGAGAAGGACTGTCTTGTTCCTATATTACTTTCCGCGATGTATAAATCAATATTTACATCCAACCACTATTATGCACTTAGTAGTACGTGATAGTATCGTGTGATCCAAAAAAAAATCCCCTCAGCGATGGCTTCAATACAAATCTCAGAAAATCGCATCTGTCAGCAAGATCTAACTCAACGAGGCCTCGGTGACATGCCAAATCTATCGAAGCTCCAATAAGCTAGCTTGTGTTAAACCCTAGTGCTTATATGTATATGTCAAATGTTATGTTGACAAATTTGACAGTACCTAACCTTTGACAGATGGTATGGAAAAATCGACATGCCGAGTTTATTATCCCACCTTACATGGCCACCGTGGATAAGCGCGAGGAAGATTATTTTGGATCATACTTCACAAGTATTTAGCTTTTTTTGTTTTCAATTTTACTATCAAAATTGACATACATATGTTCTATATATAAAGTCGTATGTATCGTGTATAAATTTTGCTTATTTCGGCATTCTATTACTTTTGACATGACATACTGCAAACTTCTTCAAGACCTCTCACCACAAACTACGCTATCATCTTCAGCAGAAACACTGAACATAATGTTAAGTGGTTCTGCTGATGATGATAGCTTTGCTATTGAAACGGTTGCTGTGGTAATTACCCGCGTTACCGCTGTGTGTATTTTAAGTTGCTTAGATTTTGTCGGTGAATTGTACGACTGCGTTGTAGAATTTTGTCAGGCAGTTCCTTGGTTGACTTTAACGTGAGTAGATGTATTTTTAAATCTTTACTGCCATTTTGTAATTCTTGAGATTTTGAGATTTGATTTCTGTTATAAATATAGCCAATCAAGGAATTCATTTTGTAATAATTGTTATTATATTGATGTGTGCACATTATAGATATAAGATCATTATTTTTGTTCGGGAAGATATGTTTTCAGTTTAATTTTTCTTGTTATAGTTTAAAGAGTTAATTTTCCCGTTTTTCTATTTTGTTTCGTTTTTAATTATCAATCACCTCGGTTTGGGTGAGTAGAAGCTTTGTACTTGCATTTACATTTTTCTTTTGTTATTTACTAGAAATTGTGCACGCTTAATTTTATTTTGTTGAAACCACGCTGTTTGAAATTGAAAGATATAGGATTATCTTCCTGAACAAACAAATCTTTTGCTTTGTATAGGAAATAGCAGTTCACGGTTTTTTTTTCTGCAAAAATTGTAATTAATCCTTTTATAAAATAAATTTTGATTGTTAATTATCTTCGTTGGGTTAAAAATTCTGTTCTTTTATTTTTAATTAAACCTTTTCAATTTTTGGGGTTTTTAAGAGTCAGATTTCATTGACTTACAATTTACTTGTCGTGGTTAGATTCAAGTTTTAATTCGCGAGGGTAACTCTGAGGTTAATAGTTCTTTTGCGCCTTTTTTTAAAATTTTATCCGTTGAGCTAGCTAATTAAATTTTTCTTTTTCTTTTTTAAATCAGTTTTGCGTCCTTTTAAATCAATCAGTACACACAGTACACAGCAGTACGTCCAGTTTAGTGCAGTTTGTGGTGAGGGGTCTTGAAGAAGTTTCCAGTATTACCAGTGCCACAATTTCGAGTATTTTAGTCTTTCTCAAGACTGCGCCTTCATTTTGCACTGAGTCGTCTGTCATGTCGTCTGTTTTTCAAAATGCCGCTTACATTAGATGGAGATGAATTTGAAATTTTGGAAGCATATTTTCAAAATGGTCAACGAAATATCAGCAATTCTCCTTGCTGAAGAATTTGTAAATCAATTTGCTGAGGAAAAAAATTGATAATAATTCGCCACATTAATAGGATTGTTCCTAGCATCAGAACAACCCAGGACACAGAAATGTTTTCAAGGATCGCCCTTCAGTTTTCTAACTGTTAATGTGCTGGAAGATTTACGTACTCTACTTTGATCGGAAGCACATCCTGAAGCGTCTCATAGCCAACGTTTCGGCCACATTCATAAAAGACACCTTCAGGACTAGTACTACTACTGTTGACCTAAAACTCAAACCAAAACCAGAAAACTAACAGCAGTAACAGCAGCGCTGAAGATGTCCCTTACGAGTGTGGACGAAACGTTTACCAAGTCTATGTGTTACTTTGATCTATGTTTGGATGATAGCCCTGCAAAGCCAATCTGCACAACAAACGGGTAGAAATACACCTACTAAAAGTTACAATAATAAAAAGTTATATGATTTTTTTTTGAGGTGTCTTTTGAACCAGCTCAGAAAGCATTAAAACTCCGCCAGCGTATTATGAAACATCGTGCTCGTGAGGGGATTGAAGATGAGGCATATTGGCATTCAGAAGTGATCCAACCTATACTTATTAAAAATTCCGCGGGCTGCTTGATGATTTTGACAGTTTGTTTTATACGACCTGTCGAATCATTCAAATTTACATTGAATTTTACACCAGATTCCGGTAAGTAGCGACATCTGCATGACATTTAAATTAGTTTGACATTTTGGTGTCATAATCCTGCTAACCGAAGGGTAAGCATTTTTCCCAAAAAAAGTCCGGCAAGTGGTGAAGCAGTCATCAAGCAGGTCGTGAAAAAATCAAATTAAACTGTCATTGCAGTCAGAATGTCTAACCACCAAATTTAGGAAATGCAAGATACTTATTTATACAAAAATTTTAACATTTAAAAAAGGTCCGTACGAATCGGCATCATTAAATTGCATACCTACAATCAAATAAACTTGTATTTTGCCAACTAACTTCAATCGAAATAGTGGATGTAAATATTGATATGAACAAGCAAAGAAATAGACAAGAAAAGTCACTTGTTGTCGGCACTTTTGAAGTCGCCAAAGAATGACTACTCCTTCGTTAATTTTACCACCAGATGACAACCTTACTAGATATAAAAGCTATGCAAATGTTACAATTTAAGTAATAAACATTTTTTGGAAAATTTAAGAAAATACAAGCAGATACACTTTCTTTTTCACTTTTTGACATTATTACATTCATACATATTTTTGAATATAGATTTTAAATGGCGCTTCAACAATACAAAGAAAGCAGTGAAACTTCAATCTACAGCTAGAGAAACCATTTTTGCGAGTATCAAAAATAAATTATGATAATCCAAAATTAATATTTTTCACTCTTATACTTTAAGTAATCCAACAGAAAAAATGTATTTCTAAGAACAATCAAACATCCACAATCATTCCACTCCAAAACAATCAATTCCCACATTTGTAACACTTACAGAAATAAATAGCCAAGGCTTCTTCGTTTTCGATGAGATCCATCAACTGTGCGCCCTCCACGGCTTCTATAATGTCCCCGGAAGGATCTTTCTGCGTCAGCAACCATTGTAAGATCTGTTGCTCGTCGTACAAATCCCCAGCGTATATCACGGGCTCCTTGGAATCCATTTTAAAGAAGAGTATAGCCGGTAAAGCGAACACACCGAATTCCTTGGCCATGTACTTGTCGTCTATCTTCACGAAGTTTATTCCAGCAGCATCCGCCTCGTCATCAATATGTTCCACTTCCGTGAGAACCCTCGGGCATTGCTTACAGTCAGTGCTGTCTAAAACAGTTACGTTATACAACACCTATTTATTGCACCACAAAAAAAAATCGTACATAAAAATACTGCTATGTAATCAGAACGTTTTCTAATCTTTTCAAACATCTTCCTGTTGACACGCTCGATGTGGTCGGTCAGCTCCATGTTTTCGGGGTCTGTCAGCCAGTCTAACAATTCCTCCTCATCGTCTATGTCGCCGTCGTAGTTTATCACCTTGCCTTTTCTGAAATAGCTGACGCCAGGAGGATTTCTGAAGCCGTATTTCTTTGCCATGAGGAGATCTTTGGTTTTGACGATTTTGATGCCATATTCTACCGCCTCGTCGTCTATTAGTTCGATGTGTCGCAGGATTCGTGGACTATCCGAGTCGTTTTCGTTGTCTATTTTGGAATTTTAATGGGAAAATAGTATTTGGAGTTAACACTAGTATAAGGGCTACATAAAGTAACGCCGAATGGCAGAGTCAATACAGGAATGACAATAAGAAACCCAGGAGGAATACAGAAGGCCTAACAAGAAAGCTGTAAGCTTTCAACCATTTAAAATACCGGAAGTATACGCGATTTTTTCAGTCTTACTTCAGAGAAAATCGAGCCAAATCCCACCACACATGATCCACATAATAATAGTCTGGAGCTGAGTCATATTCCAGAAGTTTGAGAAAGGGCCAAAGTCACTTTTTCTACCAAAAGCAAGGGGAAAACACTACGCACCTTAAATCTCAGAGATCTACCCGTCTTTTCGACACTACTGTTCTTGAAAACCATTGAAAAAGCTGTAGATAATTACATCAGAACAGATATCTTGGAGCAGATGTGTTTGCAGCCAAATCGGAAAATTCACTTAAATCTCGTTAGTGGAGCTACGAGCATTGACGAATAACGAAACCGTGTGCACCTTTCTAGGTGATTCTACGTTTCAATAGCAAAGCTATCATCATAGAAGGCGCTTTAGACAGTACTCCACATGAAACTGTCGAGAAAGCATTAACTAATAGGGGGGTAGATGGTGTGACCTCGATGAAAGGTTGCTTTCTACTATATTGGTGGAAATGGAAGCAGAGCATCTTGGTTACTATGACCAGAGGATGCCCACAAGAAAGAGTTACATCTCCACTTATGCATAAGTGTAGCCTAACAGTAAATGATCTCCTATGCGGATGTAGAAATAAATTCCAAGAGTATGCTGATGATATTGTCATATACGCAAGAGGAATACGTAGTTTAAAGAAGACTTAAAATCACGAGAAGATAATGTCAATCAGTGGGGCATAATGACAACTCCACTAAGATTACCTTAGCAGTATTTACGAAGAAAACGATATTGAATCTTAAAACCATAAAAAATGTATGGGCACAGCATAGATTGGAGAACGGAGGTTCAGTGTCTAGGCCTTACCCTAGACAATAAACTTCTCTGGAACGAACATGAACTTGAAGTATGCAACCTTTTGGACGTATACAGCAATAGTGATTCAGTACCTTGAAGCAAAAGAATTAATCTAGCCACCGTGAGATGTAATCTCAAGCTGTGAAGATTAGCATGTGCATAGGAACCTGGCCATCAGCAGCTGCTGAAGTGGTACCGGACTTTACGCCTTTCAAGGAAAGAATGATTAGGCAGAGGCCTCAATCTCCTGACGGCGATCAAACCTGGGACATGCCCCGGGATGACATGTCAAAAAAATTTAGCTTTGTGAAGGAATTCACCACAAAGCTTGGTAACAAAAGCGAGTGGGATCATAACACCATCCTGAAATTGAATAGAAATGCCATCAAATGGTACACTGATGGCTCCAAAACGGCAGAGGGAACTGGAATAAGAATATATGGTACTAGAACCACGTACTTCGAAAGCTTGGGAAAATACTCAAGTAGGATTATCTATGATATCTAACAGTCAAGCAACCATCAAATCGCTGAGCTGCTTTATGATGGTCTGGGAACGTCTAGAAAAGATGTAGATTGGACAAAGGAAATAAGATAACCTTTTTGTGGATTCCGGAACACTCAGGAGTGGAAGGAAGTGAAATAATACATAATCTTGCAAAAAAAGGGGCTATAACACCATTTTTAGAATCCAAACGGGATTAAGTAACTGTACAATATTGAGACGATTAAAAAGTGAAATACAACAGAGAATATCCAACATTTGGGAGAAGCTTCTTGGAATAAGGCAAGTTAAAACTATTCTGGGAATCTTCAACTATGAATGCATCAACCTGAGTAAGAATATTAGCAGGTAATTTTACAAACTAAAATGATATCTGTAGCAAGCTTGAATTAGCAAAGGAATCTGAATGTAGATTTTACAGGAAACATGATGAAATACCCATACGTCTCCACTTAAACCGTGCAGCACTGTACAACTCAAGGGCACTGCACTTGAAAGCAAGTAAACTCGAAGAGAGAATTTACTTAACCTGAAAGCTTATCATATCCTACACTTTTTTAGAAGGAATAGGATTGGACCTGTAAAGCAGCAAGTATAGGAGACATAATTGATCTTTTAGATCGCAGTACTCTTAATACACCCTTACATACATACATATATTAAGTTAAATAAAAAAAAAAGTGAATCCAATGAATGGTTTGTTTTACTTACAAAATACGACAGCCAAAAACTCCTTTGTTTCGATGTATTTAAATAGCTTCTCTCTGTCTATCTCCTCTATACTTTCATCGTTCTTCTGGTCCATCATCCACTCTAGTACTTCTCCCTCATCCAGTAAATTACCTAAATGCATAATGTCGACGCCATATATATACATTCTCCCATTTTCAGGTAATTCCCCTATCTTTTTTTAAAGCAATTTCTGCGTAAAAGTTGTAGAACAGCTTTCCTTAATCAGAAAAGTAAAACGCTGTAGGTTTAATATAGAAAACAACTTTTATTTTGAGATAATAACAACATTTTTCTGATATTTTCTTAACTTTTTTTTTTGTACATAGCATCGGTGTTGGTATGCTCGTTGACTTAAAGTGTAATTAAGTGGTATTAATAATTGAGTGTAAATAGGTGTAAATTGTTGAGTTTCTTGATTCAACACAGAATCTTAATGAGAGAAGTGACAAAATTATGGGAAGTTTTTTCAACTGAAAAATCGTTAGACATACACGCAGAGCCCTCTAGTTTTATCATCGGTAGGTATAAGTCAATTTCAGTTGAATAAATTCACATTCCTTCACACTTGAAGGAGTAGACACTTATATAAATGAAGATCATCACTTCAAAAATATAAAAAGCTAATGAGAAACGAAGCGATGTGATCAAATAGACCTATTAAGCACTTATTTATATAAAAAAAATAAACAGAACAAAATAAATAACAAATGAAGCTTGCACTAATTCATGAATAATTATAAATAAATGGTGTTACTTTAAATGAATTCATTTAAAACTATTAATAATAAAATTTGTAAAGATATATAACAATATTTACATTAAAAGTACATTAACAATAATAAAAAAAAGATTATGATGAATAAAATTAAAATATTTTTATTTGATGATATAACAGAATTTGTGTTTATTAAAATGTCGAATTTCACATTACCAAGTAAGATTTTTCCCTTAAAAATGAGACTAAAAGTCGCTTTAGTGCAAAATAAGGGAAATTCAACATTTTAAATTCCATCAAATTCTGTAATTCAACATTTTCGTAGAATTAAAATTAAAACAATAAAAAAAAAGTTTGTAATGATGTTGATAATAACATAAAACATTAAAAAAAAAACGCCAGTCATTATTGAACATGTGTGGACGAAATCCATTTTTATTATATTATTTTTTTTATCTTTTGTGTTTTTTTTTTTTTCCTCGTTTGCAGTTTAAACACCGAATTAAAAGATCGATTGAAAATATTTATAATTTTTATTATATAAAGAATTATCAGTAGCGTAAGAGTTAACACATTTAAAGGGGGGTTTTGTGTGTGTAAAATATCCATCTGTCACCTGTCAAAATCACTAGCGTACATTTTTATATATTTTTATTAAATTCAAAATTTAAGAAAGTCGATAAATCATCATTTATTATAAGAGTATACAAGTGTCAAAATTAATTTAATTATTTAAATTTACCCACGCCACTGGTTAATTTCCTATATTTAACCCTAATATATAATATATTATGAGCTTATGATTGCCTAAATCATCTTAAGTTGTTATTTACATCAACAAGTTATAGTATAAGAAATACCACCTTGACATGGATGGGTAGAAAGCAATTTGTAAAAGTAAATTTGATGAAAATCAGGAAACTTCTGCTGAGGCTGTCAAAGTCTATATTTGCTATAGTGAGGTTAGATTTTTTTTTTGGTATGGAACTTTGCAATGTTATTATTTGAATATCGCTGTTGTATTGCTTAGTGCTATTAAAATTTGCTCAGAAGATCAGCGTACTGATAATTATTATGCTTCTCAAAATTGTTTATTGACTTTTCGTGTATATAAAAGCATTTTAAATCAGCTATTTGCTAGTCGATAAGTTTCGTCATTCGTAGTAAGTAGCTCGCTGCTTAACGCACAAAATTAAAGTGAGCCGCGGAGTAAATAGCATATAAAGCATTTTTAAACGTTTAAAAACTGTACAAGCTTAATTGTCAAAGTCAAAATCAGTGGCGTCTCGTGAAAGTGTTTCCTTTATTTTATTTTTACGTAATAATTATTTATATACAATCAGCGATATTAACCGGTAGAGAAATGATGTTTTATTGATTCTTTATTATAAAATTCTATTCTCCATAAAATCCCCTACGCCACTGGTAAATTCCTTATAATATAATTCGATTGTTCTGATCGGTGACCGACTCACAATCTTTTAATTCGGTGTTGCTCGCGTCAAAAAGTTTTTTCATTGTTTATCCATTACGTCGGCAGATTTGTAAAAATCACAGTCACGATTAAAGTCCTCGTAAAAACATATATGTCAATCAATTAATCATTTTCATCGCGGAATCCTCGCATCATCATTGGCCATCATCAATATGTCATCATCATCTAGTATTCATCACACTTCAGCATGGAACAACATCATAATATTTGGTTGACATTAGATTAAAGCTGTCAGAATCTACCACCACCAAATATATTTACCAGTGCCGAAGAATCCCTTCTTCCCCTTAGCTGATTGTTTGTCCGGTTTGTCTTTACCCTTAATTTGTTGCTCTTTAATTGGGGGTTTCCCGATGATTGTGTTTGCAGAGGCGGGGGCCGTTTGACGATCTTAGCGTCTTTTCGGGCGGTGGTGAAAGGCTTGTCGATGACTTGCGGCTTGGACGGTTTGGGGGCGGCCGTTTTAGTAGCCACCTGCTTCGTGGACGAGGACAGCTTGGCCACTTTGGGGGATCTCCCGGGGTGCTTGGCGGAGGCGGCGCTCGGGCAACATTGGTAGGGTTCGAAAGATTTGGTGGGGAATTGTCCCTGGCCCCCCAGGCCGACGTAGAAGCAACCGTCGTCCCCTGTGTACAGGAAACATAATGTCAGAATTCACTCATATGTAATAAAAATTATTATATAATAATATTTACATGGTAGTAATAAGGTGGTATTATTAGGTAGCACAAAAACAAAAAAATATAAAATAAATAAATTAAAAAAAAAAAACACGAAAAAGACAAACCAACTTTTCCCCCACTTTTTGACCCCGCTCTTCGCGTTTTTCAAGTTAGTAGTGAAAAAAATAATAATAATAATAAAGATGTAAAAAAGAGATGTGTATGTAAATTAAAAAAAAAAAACTAAAAAAACAGAGGAGAGCGAGTCTGACACTATGCCCTGCATGCAGCGAAAAATAATCATGAGAAAAATAAAATAATTAATAAAAATAATCCGTTCTCTAAATCGGATGCTTCCACGTCCAAAATCCAGGTGACAGTAGACTCAAAGAACTTCTTTCGGGGTTGAAACATGCCACAAAATCGAGATGATAAAATAATTAAATAAAACAGAAAAAAAAATATAACGAAGGAGTGACACAAACCGAAAAGGTCCTAAAGCTGGGTAATGCGGCGAATAAAGGTTTTACCCGAAGAAAGATCGAATAGTTCTAAACTTTTTATATGTTTTGTGTAAATCAGTGAGGTGGTAAAAAGATACAAGTTTTCTTTGAAAAGATATACATACTACAATCAATATAAAAGTAAAAAAAAAAGTCAAATTCAAATAGATCTGTGGCACAACAACAAATGAGGGTATATTTAAACATATCACTCATATTTTCGTAATTTTCTTGGGAACGTGCTGTAGAAGGATCTTAGGAACAAGATTATATACTACAGGAAAAAAAAAAAACAGATATAATTTATTGTCAATACAAATCTATTTTTTATCTTTTTTGTTTTCTAGGAAATAACCGTAATACAGTGTTTTCAATACTTTTCTGAGTAGGCTGTTTTTTTAAGCAAATTCCTCAGTAAGATTGGCGACACTCGGCTACTTTTAAAATGTGCTTCAAATTGTGACAGCTGTTAATGTCAACCATAATTAGAAACGGTTGCATTTGAATGTATTATTTTATTACAACACAAATCGTTTATTATCGACAGTTACTTTACAACTGGTCGAAAATTATATAATGGAGAATGGGTTTATTCCATTTAAGCTTTTAAGTCATGTTATTTGCTTGTATTGACAAATTGCGTGCAGCTGGGACAGTAACTCGTAAACCTGGCGGTGGTGCACTTAATTACCCCCATTATCCCCTACCCTAGCAGCAAAATTTAAATTTCCCGCAAATATTGTTAGTAACTTCAACATTGAGACACGAAATTACCAATGATTTTGTATTAGATTACTAGTTATTTTGATGTCTTTCTGTTGAGGTTACTACAAGAATAATTGTGGGAAATTTAAATTTTGCTACTAGGGTACCATCTTTTTTGCTTCCTACTTTTGTTTGATAGGTAACTTTGGTCGGCTTTCTTTGAAGTATTTTTTTTATTTACTTTTTTTGGTTATTTCCATCAATAACATCACGTTATTTTCGATATATTTTCAAATTCACATCAAGAAGCACGTGTAGATGACATGAATCACCTCTCAAAACTATAGTTAATAATAATATAATATATGTATCTCTATCAATTACTTTCTTTTTTTTAGGGGTGGTAGTGCCTAAGCTGTTTTAGCTTGTCAGGCCCCGCAGAGCCAAATCTCCCTCCTCATCAACAAAAGCTGATTATCGTAATTAACCAGAGTGAGATTTGAACCCCAGACTCCGCACTGATAGCCAAGCGTGCAAGCCACTCGACTATCAGCCAGGCTATTATAATTACGGCTTACATATTTCGGCCTAAAGAGGCAATCTTCAGAGCCATGTTAAAAAAAAATTAAAGTTAAAGGTAAAAAATAAGTACATCATAATTCTAAAGTGCTAATGAGAGAAGTGAATAAATATTAGTTAACATTTTTTTAATTGTGACATATTTAATTTTAAATTTAACTAATTAATTTTTGTTAACATGGTTCTGAAGATCGCCTAAAAACATATAAGCCACAGTTACAATTACTATTAAAATAACTGATTGACCTAATTGTATTATTATTAACTATAATTTCAACTTAATCTGGACAAAACCATGAAAGATAATTCTCAAAACCAGTTTTGGAATTTCCATTAATATACAATACATACTATAGAACTACTCGACTTTTTTTTTTTAAGTAAATTCCCTTTTTCAACCTCTTCACAGGACCAATAATTAATACAATTGAATCGGTTAAGACCGGTTCTCACAAAAAGATCTTATATAGATTTTTATATGTCACTTGATGAAATTCATTTTTAACAGTCCCATAACAATTCTCAACCCCAATAGATGTTCTGTGATTTTTTTTCGACAACACAAGACATGCACAGACAACTATATTGTAAGAAAAGTAAAAAAGCTCCCAAATATCCACAGAAAAGTCTTTCGGATTCTGTTTGTCTCTTTGCGTATCTACAGCATCCAAGTCATTCATGGTTTTGATTTTCTACGCACTTCTTGTCTAGTAGAAATTCTATTGGTCTTTTGTTATTATGCAGCGCCTTTTAGATCTATTTCATTATCACCCCTACGCATTTTTTCCTTTTGTGTGTGTGCTTTTTCTGGTGTATATCTTCGAATTACCTGCTTTCATTAACCCCTTAAAAACATCCCCGCCTTTGGGAGCTTTAGTTCGGGATTTCTGATGGTGGTAGACATCTTCATCACTGTCGTCCTTATCATCATCATCATCATCATCATCATCATCTTCATCTGAGTCGTCGCTGTCAGGGTTTGAACCTCCATTACCTGGACACCAACATACAGCAACATGCAGCCAGATCATGCAAAAACTGGGTCACTATTTCAGTCCGGCGGTTGGGGGATTTTTATTCTTTCGATTTAATATGGTAAAGGTGGTTACATTGTTTTTTTTTTTTTGGTCGCGTTTTATTTTGTGATGGGTGTAGTTTTGGGAGTGTCATTAATGGTGATTTATTTTACGTGTAGCGTTATTTATTCGGATTTACGCTAAACGATTCATAAAATTTTAAAAATTAAATTTATGAATCAATTTAGTGTAATTAATAATTCTTTATTTTCCTTTCCTTCTCATCTTTACTGCAAACTATCACCTGGTTGATATAAATATACCGTGTGATCGATTACGCCACTTATAGGAAGCTATTAAATTATTTCTTTCCTCAATATTACGTCGATAATTGGCAAATAAAAACTAAAGCGTTAAGATTTAAAGCAAAACAGTATGTGACATGTTTGTAGGAAGGTAATTAATTGAAACATAGGCCCACTTTCTCACACAATTCTTTAATAAAGCGACCGGTTTCGTACGATTATAGGGACATTCTCAGGCTAGCTGAAAAACATCCAATGAAAGAGAAAATTAATAAATTAATAAATAATTTATTATAATAAATTAATTTTCAAAAAAATAATTAAATACTATTTACAAAATTTATCAATAAATAAAATGTGACGTAATGTTGACGTAATAAAAAAAAAAATTTAAGTCTGATACTGCTGATCATTACAAATAATCAACCGCCCGCTTAAACCAATAAGGCTTTCCTATTAATAGGAAAAAAAATTAATCGCATAAAAAATAATTAATCTCCCTTACACCACCTAACCAACCCCTGGATGGTAGAATTAAATTTTATAAATTTAATTTTAATAAAAAATAATGCATCCCCTAATAAAGTGAAAATTAATTTTTTTAATTTTTTTTTTAATTTTAATGAATTTAATTTAAATTAAATTAATTAAAAAATATGAATTAATCACCAAAAAATCAATTAAACTGCTTCAAAAATTAATAATTCACAAGCCTCCCTTCTTTCTATGCCGTCAAAAACTTAATACTTCCTTCTTCCCCCACATCTCGTTGGAGAATTTAATGTAAACGTTAAAAAACCCAATCTATTATTATTATTAAAATACTAATCGGTATTTTAAAAAAAATTCTTTCTCTCTTGCAACTCTAAAAATCGAATTTATTTATTAATTTAATTACAAAATATCGATTAGAAAGAAAATTAATCCTTTGATACCAACATAATATTTAAAAATATATTTAATTTGCTCTATCTATGACGTCGTAAAATTAATGAGCTGTGGATTTATTATTTATTAAAACTTGTGTTTGGGTGATTTAGAAAGAGATAGAACCGTTTTGGCTTTAGAGAAATAATATACATGACATCGATCGTATATGATCATGTAAAAATGTTTAATTTGCCCTTATGACATTATAAAATTAATGAAGTATTCATTCATTATGTATTAAAGCTTGTTTGGGTGATTTAGAAAGAGATAGAACCGTTTTGGCTTTCGAAGAAATATGTAATACATGCACATGACATCGATCGTATTTGATCATGTAAAAATGTTTAATTTGTCCTTATGACATTATAAAATTAATGAAGTATTCATTCATTATTTATTAAAGCTTGTTTGGGTGATTTAAAAAGAGATAGAACCGTTTAGACTTTCGAGAAATAACAATATATGACATCGATCGTACTTGGTCACTTAAAAATATTTAATTTGCCCCTATAATGTCGTAAAATTAATGAAATATTTATTTATTATTTATTAAAAGATTCTTTGGGTGATTTACAAGGAGATAGTACCGTTTTGACTTTCGAGAAATATGTAGCATATGCACATGACATCGATAGTATTTAACCATTTAAAAATGTTTAATTTGGCTACTATGACGTAATAAAATTAATGAAATATTTATTTATTATTCATTAAAGCTTCTTTTGGTGATTTAGAAAGAGATAGAACCGTTTTGGCGTTAGAGAAATAATATACATGACATCGATCAATCGGTATTATAATAAATGTGCGTATTAGTTATAATTAGTTATTTTAAGAATCAATGTTAGGTTGCAGCAAAAACCGCTTACCCTAAAGTCTCGTTCAAACAAAATTATCACATTTTTAGTGATTATCAGAGATAATCTTAAACATTTGTAATTCTAATAACAAAAATATTTGTTTGGACGAGTCTTTTCAATGAAAAAAAAACATTAATTAACCAGTTTTGATGCGTTGATAATTTAAAATACGAAAAAAAAAATATTAGAAATTTTCATTTATACAGAAAATATTAGACCCTTACTTTTCTGATCGATAAGCCATTCCAGAACTTTGTCCTCGTTTTTCAGATTCCCTATAAAAACAACAAAATTTTTATCTGAACCGTTTTCGTTAATGCAACTAGGGGAATTCCCTCTGATTACAACGTAAAAATTTCAACATTTTTTTAATACAATTATAATTAATTCCCATTGGAAATTATCTTAAATCTATTTTCTTACCGTCATACATGATTGGCACACCGGTTTCGTAATAAACCAAAGCCGGAAAGCTGAAAATGCCAATCTCCGAAGCCAATTTTGCGTCTTTCGATTTGACGAACTGGATATCGTGCTCATCTGTGTCGTCGTCTATTGTTTCGAGCTCTTCTAGGATTTCGGGACATTCCCTACACTTGTCGTCGTAGAAGAAGACGGCCAAGTGATCCACGTCGCTAATTAGCGTCTAAAAATTTCAAAATAACATCGTTGTAAACATTTTTCTAAAACCGGCTGGCGCTAGATGCGCATTAAACCAAATTCGATGCGCTAAAGAACATTTGTAACAAGTAATAAGTGATATGCGAAATTATTAGTGGTGTAAGGGGAAAATGCGACGTTGTCAGATTGTGTTAAGATTGTTTAAATTCAGAAAAAAACGTGTTAAGTTAAAGAACAATAAAAAATGTGTAAACAAATCGAATCCAAACTATATTATTACATATAGAGTGTTTTAGTTTATGTTAATGTTAAAAAATTAACTGTTTTTTAAAAAAAAATACTTACCAATATAAAATAACAAAAAAAAAGTTTATTAAAAGAAAAATTATGTCACTTACATGGTACCAAATTAATACTATACAAGCAGCGCATTATAACGTGGCTTTTGGGATCTAATTTAGTAAAAAAAAATGCTTTTGATAATTCGACATCGTTTTTAGCGAATCACACTGTATATTTATATACACACATTCTAAATTTTAATGTAACACAATCATACAGCATTTAAATATGTATTGTAAAATAATAAAAAAAATAGTCAAAAATTTTTTTGACATTTGACAGCAGCTCCATCTGCTGGATCCCGCCACGTTAGAATGCGCCACCTGTTAGCTGTAAAGGGAAAGTTCGGGAAAGTACCAGAATAGAAATACAGAAAGAAAAGCCAAAATTAGAAGTGTTACAGACGGTTTTAGTGTGTGTTACGTGCTAATTTTTACTTGTTACAAATGGATTTTAAATTAGAATTTTAAGAAAAATGAGATTTATTCTACCAAAAGGCTATTTTTTTTCCTTAATTAGTCTTTATTCATTAAATAAACCATAAAACATAAACAAAAATGACAAGGAAAGAAATTTATATGTATGTACAATATTTACAACAATATCCTAAAAATATATTGTAAAAAAAACACCACATAAAGTAATAACTGAATTAAACAATTGAAATTATACTAAAAATATATCCTAACAACACTCAAATAGATTTGAAATTACATGCATAAATACTATTAAGCGTTTTAACAATTGCTTGTTATATTTTACCGGAGTTCTGTGGCAAGTTTTAACCGAATCTATAGGGATTTGATCGGGCGATTACGGAGAAGGCGCACTGACCGCAGTACCAATCTCAAACATCATTGAAAATAGACTATATCAGGTTTTAATTAACGTACTTAGACAAACCCTACTTATTCAACAAGAAAAATAACAATAAATTTACTCTAACAGCGATAAAATGTACATATTTCTAATTAGGTGCTTGTTGCATTTTTGTCGGAGATCTACGGCCAATTTTGGCCGAACGCGTCGTGGTTCAATCGGGAAACTACGGAGAGATCACACAGAACGCGATTCCAATTTTAATAAAATTAATATAGGATATATCTTTAGCTTTTGATTAATTTAAATAAACCACACACACATTATTAACTAGAATAACAGCAATAAATTCACACAAAAAAGTGTATATTTCTAACATTTATAAAAGCAGACTTTAATTCTTCGTGATATTAAAATAAAAACAAGGAATTATTTATTTTATTTTAATAATATCTTATGATAAGAATCATTTATTTATTTAGCACCCTTTTTCTGCGTAGAAACTTTTTTCTTTTTATCTGTTTTCTGTGTAAATAGGTGAAAGATTAGAAAAAAATCTTTAATAAAATATATCGATGACTCACCTGTAGCGTTTTTCTGTCGACGCTTTCGATGACATCCGGTTTGGCATCTCTCAGCTTCAAGACCCACTCTAAAATATTCTCCTCATGCATCAAATCACCGGTGTAGATCTCCCTAAAGCGGTTCCTGTAAAAGGCTAAAGCTGGTAAGGTTGGTAGGTCGTATTCTTTCTGGATTCCTTCGTCTGAGGTCTTCACGAAGTCTATGTCTTTTTCTTCGCATTCGTCGTCGATATTTTCGAGCTCTTGGAGGATCTTCTGCGATTTCTTATCACCTTCTTTATCTGCAATGGGAAAATAATGAGGAAAGGTATTTTGGCTTTAAATTTTAACTCACAGAAGAAGACCACGACGTGCTCATTCTCAGCCAGGATTTTATCCAACATTCTGGTGTTGACTTCCTCGATTCTATCAGGAATTTCTAAAGTATCTTCATCGGTCAACCAGGCCAGCACCTCGTCTTCGTCTTCGATATCACCAGAGTACACCAGAGGTTCTTTGTTGCGGAAAAAGACCAACTTCGGGAAAGTTTTGATTCCGTGCTTCCTTCCGAAGTTCAGATCCTCGGTCGTGACGAAGATTATCCCTGTTTCGTCCAATTCATCGTCGATATTCTCCAATTCTTCGAGGATATTGTCGCATTCCTCCCCCGAATCACATTTCCCGCTGAAATAGACCACTACGTATTCGTGCTCCTCGATCAGATCTTCGATAATCTCATCCGTGACTTCCTCGATGGTCGCTGTGTTTTTCTGCTCGACCAGCCATTCCAAGACTTCATTTTCGTTCATCAAATCGCCTTCGTAGAGCGAGGGAATCTTATCCTCGAAGTAAACTAGAGTGGGGAGATGATCTATTCCGAATTCTTTAGCTTCTGCGTCGTTGTCCATTCGGACAATTACGATGCCTTCTTTTTCTAATTCGTCGTCGATGTTCTCCAGTTCGTTTAAGACTCTGATGTCTTCTTTGTCGTCTTTATCGTCTGCGAAAGATTTAAATGAGGAAAAATGGGTTACTTAAAGCATAGGTAAACTGATGATCATCATTTTTCGTGCCGATCTTGGATGTTTATTTTGTTTTATCTACTAAGGGAACCTGAACCTCTGAACCTCTAGGAAATGTAAGTAGGGAGGTACTCGCAAAAAGATTAAAGAAATGCCTCGTCCAAGAAGCATCCCACTTGGCAAGTAATGTTGCAGATATACCAGTAATATTACATTATTTACTAGACAGCGATGTTAAACAAAAACATGTTACTGAAATTTTGCAGCAACATTAAATAATGATAGAAATATTGCAGGCCATTACAGTAACATTTCAATGTAATCAGGAAAAAATATTTTAAAACAACGTTGCAAAAACAAAGACTGTTGTCAGAAATGTTGAGGTAATATTTAGTTGTAACATTGCCATATTTACAAGGCGAATCATTACAAGGAATGTTACAACATTTGCGTTTGTAACATTAACATATTTACATTTTATAAAGTGTAAGATAGGTACGTATGTTTCTGCAAATTTAGAATTTTGAAAATACAAAACTAACGGAGCAAATTTTCTCTATAAAGTATATAATGGTGATGAAATTTTTTAACAGTTTTTGTAGCCTATAATAATCATGTTAGTGGGGTTGTGGTTGCGCTCTGCGCACTTGTAAAAGTTAGTATCGCTTGCCATCACAAGTTTTTTCGTACCGCGCATACACGAGTTGGCGTGAAGCTGTGTACCCCCTTTTTCACAATATACGGTAATCGTGACTGGACAGGGCGTGGATAGGACCATCTTGGGATTGTGCGTCGCAATTGTTTTGATGAGAAAAAAAATCCCGTCAATAATGAATCAACTTTATCAGGTAAGTTTTATTTATAATGCTAATGTAGATATGTCGATCCCTTTCAAATTCATCGAATATAATATAAGATAAGAGATATGTATTATGTTTATCATAACCTATATATATGTTATAGTAAAACCTACCTGTTGTGCTATAAGGATGAACAATGTCAGGTAATGTCATTCTTAGAATTGATAGTAATTCTTGAACAAATACAAAGTTTACAATAATTATGTGTGTCTTTTTTTTTTAATTTCAGAGAGAATTAGAAGAAATATTGTACTTACAGATACAGAATACGAAATAACTGTCATGGAATAGGATCGTTATGCAAAACAAAGATTTGATAGAAAAACAACAAAATGTTCAAAGGAATAAAATGTATTCGGGGCGTTTTTGTTATGTGTTGTGAGGTTTTTGTTTAGATTCTATTCGTGTTAATTTATGTGCCTCATAATCTGTTTCCAATACTGAAGTTTATTAAAATGAAATTTAATGTACTTTTTTTTAATCAATAAATGCCTTTATTGTCTTCTGTAAGCAGCATTTTACTTTTTAAAGTATTTATTAATGTATTTCGTTTACTTAAATAGCTATTTATAATATTATTCATAGTATTACTATTTAGTTTTTACATAGAACTATATGATATATGATTGACCATTTTAATGTATCTGCAAAAATAACTACAAAAAAAGACATAATGTTATATTAGAAAAATGTCTTATCCATTATATTTTTCTGGCATTAATGTTTAATGTTAATATTGTAATTTTAGTAAGTGAAGATAAATTCGTATAAACAGAGGGGCCCGATCTATCGAGGGTACCATGAAATTATAATATTAACATTGAATTTCAATAAGACTAATTGAGATTCCGTTTTATATTAATTAATATAACCTCTCGATAAACCTCAACATCATGTTTCTTGTATAATGCAGCAAGAACTTTTGGAGTAAATAAAAGATCCTAATAGAAACATTAGTGTAGATATATTTATAGAAACATTTAATTGCCACACTGTATCAATATTTCTCTTTAACATATGAGAAATGTTACGGAAGAGCTATACTTCAACATTAATCGTCATGTTAAAGTAATGTTACTCGAAGACCTCGTATTAACATTACTGGGAAATATTGTTTCGTAACATCGCTTAGGCGAACATTAAACTGTCGTAGAAATGTTACTGCATGTGGTACATTGTATATATTTTTGTAACATTTCGCGTTACAAGATAACATTTAGACGATGTTATAGTCATGTTATTTTGCCAAGTGGGATTGCCTCTTAAAATATAGCCGGAATTGGCCTAATGAACCAAGATATTTCCACTTATTGAATTGGTATACGAGCCCAAAAAATGGTACTGGCAATTATTCACGTGGTTGCTGGACCTGGTGGTGTATAATACGTGGTTTTTATACGAAAGGAATCATCCTGGGGTTTCCAGCTTAGAGGTCAGACGGGTGATTGTTCAAACGTATCTAACTAGATACAGCACACCACAGAAGAAAACTATATGGACGTCAATTTAAACATAAACTACAGTCAAAAAGCCATAGAACAAGTTAAAACAAAAAAAAATCTGGGAGCTAATAGGTTAACGAATCCAAACAAAACTTACAGAATAAAACCGCTAAATAAGGGATCTTCTCGATTAGGATGTCCATCATCTCGTCAGTTATGTCCGGAATTTCGCAATGCTTCTTCTGATGGATCAGCCAACCCAATAATTCTTCCTCCTTCATCAGATCACCTTCGTAGAGATGGGGTATCCCCTTCTCGAAGAAAACCAAGCTGGGTATCGTATCGATGCCATATTCTTTAGCCTCTGCATCGTCGTCGATCTTGACAAAGGCTATTCCGTTCTGATCGCATTCGTCATCGATATTCTCCAGTTCCGCTAGGATCTTCTGGCTCTTCTTTTGGTCTTTGTCATCTAGATTCGACATGAGGATTATATCGTTACGGTAAATTAGGATTTGCATGTGATTACTAACAGAATAGTACAGCGACGTAGTGCATCTTCTCCAAGACCATGTCCAGCATCTCGTCCGTGACGTCTTCTATCTCGTCGCTCTTGATTTGGTGCTCGAACCACTTCAATACCTTCTCTTCCTCCTCCAGATTACCCTCGTATAAGGTGGGGATGCCCTTCTCGAAGTAGACCAGAGATGGTATCTTCTCGATACCGTATTCTTTGGCCTCCTCGTCGTTGTCGATTTTGACGAAGACGATACCCAATTTATCGCATTCGTCGTCAATATTTTCTAGTTCGTTCAGGACCCGTTGAGATTTCCTGTCGTCGTTATCATCTGCACAAAATGAGATTAGGAAATTAGCAAATGATATGAACAAATCCCAAAGTCATAATTATGAGTTTAGTTGTGCGCCATCTTACGGTCAAGTGATACTAGCATCTCGAACATCGATAGATAGTAGGTTAAAGTCAGTACCATTTTCCGGTAGATACAAAAAGTGAAGATTAACTTAAAAAGAAGAAGTAGTAGGCGTAATTATGGCGTAGCATCCTTTATCATGAATATTCCGTTGAATATTATATTTAGGAATTAATACTTGCTAATTATTATTTTACAATATTATTGAAATAACAAATCTTTCCGCAGTGGAAAAAGACCGTTAATGTTGTTTGCAGGTTAATTATTGTTTGACTTTAACCGAGCCACAATAGAACCGGAAAATGTATTGAAAAAAAAATGAAAATAATTCGCATTTGTCAAGATTCATCTTGTTCACAGACGAATCCACTTTCACTTCTAATGGAATAGGGGAATGGTTAGAATGACTATCTGATGAAAACGTCAATTTTTGCCATAGAGTGTGAGGATCAGCAGTTATTTAAGGCAACTAATAAATAGGTGGCGTGGGATTTTTAACGGAAAACTCCTTGGTCCTTATTTTGATCATTACAAAATTACGAAAAAACGATAAAATACATGTTTTTTTCTTTTACAAAACAAACTCCAGATTACAGTGAGCTTTATGTGAAAAGCCACAACTCTTTGGACTTATTTCGTATCTATTCGTGGATGGATTGTGTTACTTGTTAGTGGATAATGCGGAAATGGAGATCAGCTGGAGTTTCCAGGAACACTACAGGTCTCTGGCCGGTTAGTTGAAGTAATCCCTACGAAAATTAGGTAGGATGCTATTTGTAGATGTGGACAAGAAGAAGAGGAAATCTTTTGTTTTGTGGCAATGCGATAGCTTTGCGAGAAGGAGGTTTCTAATACTGGACAGATAAGAAGATAAAATTACAGAGGATCTTCTAAGATCACTTACAAAATAGAACGGCAACCGTCTTTCCATCCTTGACAAGTTTATCCAGCATCTCGTCGGTGACATCTTCGATTTCATCCTTCTCCAACTGTTGCACCAGCCAATCTAAGAGCTCATCCTCTTCCTCCAAGTCGCCGTCGTATACGTTCGGTATTCCTTTCTCGAAATACACCACGGCCGGCAAGGCGTCTATGCCGAACTCATCTGCTGCGGCCGCATCGTCGATCTTCACGAATTGGATGCCGTGTTTGTCGCAATCGTCATCGATATTCTCCAATTCGACGAGTGCCTGCATCGAATCCTCGTCACCGTGATCATCTACAGAATAAAATCGCATCAAAATCCAAGGAGGAGATGACGATTCGCTAAAATCTTACAGAACAACACCACCAGATTGTCGACGCTATCGATCAAGGTCGTTAGGGTCTTCAAGGTCACGTCTTCTATGATGTCTTCTTCGTCGCCGGTGCTTTTATGCTGGACCAACCATTCTAACACATCTTCTTCTTTGGTCAATTCACCTGTTAAACACCATAGTAGGAGATAATTTTGAGCTAACATACATGATTTTTTTTTAGATTACCTTCGTAAATGATCGTATTTGATGCCTGTAATAAACTAAAGAGGGGAGTTGACCCAAATTATACTCCTCAGCCAGAGCTTCATCGTTGATCTTCACAAAACCGATGCCTAATTGATCAGCTTCATCGTCTATGTTCTCCAGTTCTTGCAGGACTTTAACGCACTTCTTACAATCGGGTTTATCTAGAGGGTTTCAGGAGAAATTACTTAAATCCAATCGCATGCATGGAATTACGATGAGATATAAATAAATACAGTGCATTCTCTAAATAAAAAAAAGGAAAATATAAGACCAAATTGCATGCCACTTCATACGTAATATGTTCGTAAAATTATAATACTGATAAATGCCTATATACATATATACAGTGCATCCGAAAAGTTTGGTAACACCCAAATAGCAACGGGATTATTATTTTTTTTTATAGAAATCATAAAAAGTATCTTTTAATAACAGTAGTGTTGTTTTTTGCAATGACCTTGAGAAAGTTATGACACCATGTACTTTTTCTTTCTTTTTTTTTCAAATAGCAATATAGCATTTTCGCTCCATTTTTTTGGGTAGACGTTGTCATTCTCTGAATGATTCTTTGAACAAAAATTTGATTGAAGTTAAGAGACGATTTATAAGTAAATTAACTTCAAGTACATGAAAATGGATCGTAAAAGCATTCTTATAGAATGAGACGACATCCTTAGATGGAGACGAAAATATTTAACTTCAATTAAGGAGTTTAGAAGGGAAGGGCGACCAATTTACTATGTGGATGAAACGTGGGTGAATGAATGCCATGCAAAAGAAGAAAATTGTATAGACAATAGTGTAGAAAACCGACGTCAGGCATTCATTGAAGCGCTGTCTATAGGATTAAGAAATCTGTCAGGAAAGTGAAAGAGGTTTATTGTTTTACATGTTGGATCTGAACATAGCTTTGTTGATGGAGGATGGTTGCTTTTCGAAGGCAAGGAAACTGGAGATTATCGTGAGGAGATGAATGCGGGAGTTTTTGGAGAATCGCTTGACAATTTGTTGCGAAAATTACCAAACAGTGCTGTTATAGTCATAGACAATGCATCATTACCGTAGTCCTAAACTAAATCCACTCTTACACGGGTATCAAAACGTTATATGACATTTACAGACTTTGAAAATATTTCAAATTTACCGCCAGAATGACCTAATGATTTATCTGGTAATATTTACAGTGTAAATGTTGTTTATTTCATTTGCTCCTCTTAGTTTAAAAACAGACTATAGTATGAACGAATTCCAATAACGAATACAAATTGAAATAAGAGTTGTATCACGCCAGAATTAATTCTACTGAATTTTACTATCGTGTAGGAATTTGCCAAGACGTTCAAGGCCAACATTTTCAACACTTCATCTAATTTTTTTCAAGAATATTTTTTTTAAAAAAACAAATTTTTTTTATGTAAGGTATAAATAATATTTATTAAGTGTCATTTAGATAATGACAGCGTCTATACAAACATGCTATATTGCCATTTGAAAAAAAAAACATGACGTCATAATTTTTTCAAGGTCGTTGCAAAAATGACACTGCTGTTATTAAAAGATAATTGACATGTCTTATGATTTTGTTAAAAAAAAAAACATTAATTACGTCGTTATTTGAGTGTTTCCAAACTTTTCGAACGCACTGTATAATAATAATAATAATAATAAGTCTAATATTCAAGAACGTTATTGATATTAACGGACGAGTTTGATGGACCCTAACCGCTTCTTACCAGATCCTACCCGATCAATTGCGGTAGCACCGCACATACCGCAGTACCAATTTTGGTTTTATCAATATTTTCTTGAATATCACACTTTCTAACCGCGAAAATATCACCGACATCGATATTATTCATATAGGGATGCATATAAATCAACGGTCTTTGCGCATGCGTGGATTTCGAGTAATATAAAAAAAAATTATTTGATACCACTACGTTAAAATAATAGAGTAAAAAAGAAGTGCATGATAAAAGCTGTTGTTGTGTGGTAATAATACTGGTATAATAATGAGTACTGGGGGATACGTCTCTTACTTCTGATTTCGATAATTACTTACTTACGCCATCTATGGCACATTTAGACGTATCAGGACCTGTAACATCCACGTGGGTAACCTGCCTTCAATGAAGTGGATAAAAATATGAGGGAGGAGATTTTCATGTACTACTTTCGATTGGAAATTTCAAAATTACATAAAATTCTCCTTGCGAAACATTGAAAACAATAAATTGAATGGCATTATATATACATCACATTGAACATTAACCTCGGCTAGCTTTGAAATTCTCTCCCAAATGTTTCTGGCCCAAGTTCAAGTTTTTTCCATCGCCCACTTGACTCATACAACACGGGATTGGTTTCGAATAATATTAACAGATATGAATATATGCAACGCTATTGTCATTACTTTCGGACGATAATTGCAATCCCACTGGAAAATTTTAATTTAGCTCAACGGAAATTGAAATCTAACGAAATGTGTTCGCATTCTTTCACGTTTGTATTCGCAATTTCTCAAATTAACGAGATTTATGTAATCTCCAGAGAGAAATTTGACTTACAGAATAGGACGGCGACGAAATCAGTCTCTTGCACTATTTTCTCTAATATCCTCGCGTTAACTTCTTCTATCCTATCCGGTAGGTCCATTGCTTCTAAGCTCGTCAAAAAATCCAATACATTATCCTCATCCATCAGGTCACCTAAGAAACACATATTTTCCGTGTAAAAAGTAAAAACAATGAAATAAATCAGAATTTATAATTCTTCTATATACAGAAAACTGTAATATCAACCCGATTAAACTTGTCATTTTACTTAAAAGAGGGCGGCAGGTGAGAATAAATTCTATTATAACCGTTGGAGGATTGTTTAAATTTAAAATTTTTCGCAATTTTTTTTTCTCGTTTATTTACGTGGTGGAATGATTTACGTTCTGTATTCATTTGAAGCTCGAATTTCAAGATAATTCTTTTTACGGTTTCTTTAACGACATTTCTTTCCCCAAGTAATAACCATAACACGTTGAATCCGTAAAAACAAGAACAGATTGATTGGAATTTCTAAACTTTTAAATCATTTCTTGCATTAATCCCGGCGTTTAATCTAATCCATTTTAAATATAGACGATTCGGACGTAATATGACTGAGTAATACGAAGATTTACGCTTAAAAATAGCCATTCTGAGCGGGTAATTCCGTTGCAGGCCATAATATTAGTGTTTTCGGTGTAAAAATAGAACTTAATCGTTACTGGGTTTATTTCGAGTATTAGGAGGTGTACTTTAATGAACTTCTGGAGCTCTATTTTAGCATCGACACTAATGATTAACTAATAAACTTTAAGTGTACGCTAAAATTGTTAGGTTTAAATTTAAATTACATTAAAAGATTAAACAAAAACAAAATAATAATGGATGCATATCAACAGTCCAGTTGCATTTCATCAAATTTAGAAACGTAAATATTTAAAACAGAAACATCGGTAAAAACGATAATAAAAACCAGAAAGGCATTTGTTTTTCATTTTGATTTCTTTGTTTTGCAAAAGTTCACCTTCAGTCATAAAAGAATCTGAATTTAAGTTTGATGTTTTTGAGATTTTACTGTAATAATCTGAAAATAGATAGTTACGCCCTTGTCCTTGCCGCGTGCAAATATTTTTATGTATTTGTATACAGGGTGTTGCACTATAAATTTCTCTATAACCCATAAACTCATATAGGAACATCTTTTTTCATAAATTATTATACCCTAATAGCCAAATTTAAATTTTCCGCCACCATTTTTAAAAACTTCAACGTAAAGGCATTAAAATAACTATTAATGTAGCGCAAAATAGCAGGTAATTTTATGTTTCAACGTTGAAATTACTAAGAATAATTGCGGGCAATTTAAATTTGGCTATGTGGGTAGTATCATAACTTTTCTATAAAGCAAAATTATTGGAATTTAAACAGGATGCTTCGTAACCTTGGTATACCCTTCAATTTCGTGTTACTTTAATACAATACCACGTTATTATTGCGTTTTTTAAAATTTGAAGAAATAAAATATTACACACTTAGGCCTAATTTCCAAAGATATCCATGAGTTTATAAAACATGCATTATATCCTTAAAGTAAGTCCTAAAGATGGTAAAACAATATGGTATAATTAAGTAAACCATCACAGCATATTCCCATATTTTGATAAAAATCTCGTTACACAATAAACTTTAGTAACATTATATAATATATATTTCCTGTATGAAAAGTTACATTTTTAAGGAATTGTCAATAAGGGGCAAATACACATAAAACATAAAAAACTAAAGACAAGAAACATAGAAAAAAAACATAACATTAGCAACTCCCTGTCAAGAATGATAAATAGAGTGGTCAAACGTGTCTGTTTACATGGGCCGCACTTGCCTCACACTATGCAAAACGTTTAGCCATAGCATGTCTTCAAGGCAGTAAAATCACACCCTCCGATTCGTGTGTCTAGTATCTGGTATCAGTGTTAGTCGAGTCTTGATGCGAGGTAGTACAATAGATTTCGAGACCAAAGCATAAGGGCGACTTCATGCCTATATCATATTTATAAAATCAACGATAACTTGGGAATTAACGTGTTATGCCTAAGGCATGTTTATTTAGATACCAAAACAGGATAAATCCTAAATTAATTTATTCTTATACAGAACAAAAACAACTAGGATCTAACACCTTTAGATTTTTTTCTTGTGGGGTTACTTGAAAGCTCAGGTTTACAAGGAACCCATAACAGATAAGGGCGACTTTTATAATGAAGTAGTGTTTAAAGACTTAATAGAAATACATTGTTAAAATAATAAGGCAATATACGTTATGTAGCAATCAAGAAAGCAACAATTTTGAACATCTTTGACAATCTTTGTTAGTTAAATACTCACGAAAGTGTTAAATTTAACTACTAACATAAATAGTAAAGTTTGCTTTAGTTGTTCTTTCAAGTAAAAAAAAAATGGAGATTCTAGCGATCAACAAAAATCTTTCGATGGCAGCGCCACCTTTATTTACACGTAATAAAACGCTAACTGGTAACTGGGGTTAATCACATTCCGTAGCAATTGCTTTTTACAAAATTCAAATATCCATTTCCGAGATATTTGAGGTTTTAAGTGGCACACCCTGCATATGACATCTACCTGACAGCCGGTTTCAACAGCCTTCGATATTAAACATTATTTGTTCAAAATTTACTGAAATTTCTGAAAATGAAATAATAACAGGGACATTGTATTTAAAAAAAAAAAAAAACAAATTGAAAACTGTACTGAGGTTACGAAACAGCCTGTATAAATGCCGATAATTTTAAATTTATATTACTTATATTATTTTTTCCTATCTGTTACTGCTTACTAGTTAATAGGAATTTCTTTCCATTGAAACACCCTGTATGAAAACGCTTTCGATGTAAAGTATAGTAATTAAAATTCAACAAACGAAATATTTATAATAATTAAATACACGATTAGAAATTGTTTTTACTTATACAAGCGTGTAATAATTTAGGACAAGTAGTCTATTAAGAATTAAGTTGGCAATGTTTCAAACCGTTATGAATGAGATCCGGGATAAAAGCGTTTCTAACCGGCTTTAATATTGATATAGTGCGCGTATTTGTACAGATTTCGAGCAAATTCTGCGTTAAACATAAAAATAAATAATTCTTTGAGAATATATTTTAAATATTGTTATTACATCAGGATCCAATAATTGAAATAGATTTTCAAATTCCACCAATCGAATTGCATCATTTAATCTAGTGTTTATTTGTCAAAACCTAACCTATAAATTCCTCGTTTATACGTCAAAGATTTTGTGAAAAAAACTTAAATAATATCTAATGTATATTCATATACTATACTATGTAACTTATAATAAAATGAGACTGTTTTCCCGTCTCACGTTCTAAATAAACTCCTTAGAGATGTGCAAACAGTCTGAAACAATGCCAACGGATGTAAATTTTGAACGTTTTCGTTACGAACACATGACGGCCTGCAAGGCAGGGCACAACAGCGACCTAAAATAATGAAAAAAAAATAGTATCATTCGCGCTTACCTTCATAGATGATGGGCTGTTTTTCGCGGAAATAGGTGAGAGCCGGAAACTTGGTGATGCCATACTGTTTGGCCAAACGTTTGTCGTTGATCTTGACGAAGTCCACGCCGAACGTGTCCGTGTCGTCGTCGATTTGCTCGAGTTCTTCAAGCACCTTGTCGCAGGTGGTGCAACTCCTAGCATCTATTGCGATCCGAGCGCAAAAGAAAAAAAAAACGTAAACAAAAATTAATAATCTCACACATTCGCGGACGCGGTGATATATATTTTTTTATTTGCGAAAGCGACTGACCTAATTCTCTATTTATAAAAGCGAATCTGAGCGTTTTCGAGTCATGAACAGACGTACGATTTCATTTACAAGGTTTAAGGGAGTGTTTGATGTTAACAGATCCAGGATTATGTAAATAAATTCACTTAGATATACGGCTTTTGACGATTTAAACACTTTCTGATTTATTTACACCCCAAAAAAATATCATTAAAACTAGCACAGAGCAATTATTATAATCCGGTAAAATGCTGCATTATCGAAAGCTCACCCATGACTTTGGGAAGGGATGATTATAATATACCATGTGATTCAAAATGATTGTCGTAAGAAAAAAACTGTTTTCCGGAAAAAATTATCTATACTTATTACCAATTTAATGAGCGAAGTTAGCTACATACAAATTTCATACATTAAATGAATTTTCTTGACATTTAGCCACATTGGCGTGCGTGTTGTAGTATCTTTCGATTATTTATCTTATAATTTTTTTCAAATCGTTTATATTTACATCTAATATCACCAACAATAGTATTTCTGAATACTGTAAGAAAATAAGGGAATTTATCTGTGGTAATAGCTCAACAAACAGGTAAAAAATCAATATTAACATTAAATGAAATAGTTTATTACATTTTATAATTTTATAGACTTATCATACACTTCAGCGCAATGAGCTGTCAAAAGAAAGTTACATTTTCATCCCTATAAAGTTTCTACGGTACAGGTTTAATAACAATTTAAGGGACGATGACTTGCTAAACAAATCATTTTTCTCGGATAAAGCCTGGTTTTATCTAACAGACTATATCAATTTACAAAACTATTGTATCTGGTCTGCAGAAAATCCACACGAATTTCGAGAAACACAGTTGCATCCCGTAAAAGTTGGAGTTTGGTTAGCTATGTCCAGAGCTTGAAGCGGGTTATTTTCAGCACGATAATGCTCCAGCACATACTCGACAAACCTGCCAATATCTTCAACAGTTTTTTGCTGACAGGTTCGTTAGAGCACAAAGATGGCCACCAAGATCGCCTGATCTAACCGCACTAGATTACTTCATGTTTGGCTATCTAAAAAAAGTAGGATCTATTGCATGCGGTATGCATACCATAGAAGAACTGAGAGATGCAGTTTTGTTACTTAATAATTATACTAATTGTAAGTTATAATTTAAAGTAATAAATAAATTTAGTTAAACACCAGTTAGTACTGAATTATAAAGTTAAATTAATAACATTTCATTTTTACAAGCAGAAACACCAATCCATAGTCGTTTATATAATGCGAGTTCAAATATAGGTTACGTTTTCCTTATTTATGACAGATCCGTTTACTTTCTTGTGTTCCAACACTGACTTAGTTCAAACCTTCATTACAAACACGCGGCATATACCTACACCCTGTTACTATCTATAGGAGTGGAATTGACAATCATTTTGAATCTCTGTGTATACTTACAGCTTTACGGATAATCTTACAGATGCTACAGATACCCATAGAATCCCATCATTAGTTCTTTTGTAATATATTGTAATACAATGATCAGCCTTCCTTTAGGCAAATATGCCACTGTTTTCCATGCAGAGGCATTCGCAATATTGTATTAAAATAAGCGGATGTATCCCTAATAATCAAGCCGGCAGTACGGCTGAGAAGGAAGGTGCATCATTGCCAATCTTGCGAGTCAAGTAGCAATATGCGGTACCCGGTTGTTGGTGGGTCACACCATTCGGACAACACTTCTCAGTGGCTCGGTGTGTTCCGGCACCCTAAGCCAAGGCCCTTCAAGGCCTGTAGTGCTGAGATATTATTATTATATCCCTAATAGCCAAATTTAAATTTCCCGTCACTATTTTTAGTGACTTCAACGTAAATCCATTAAAATAACTATTAATGTAGTACAAAATGGTAGTTAATTTTATATTTCAAAGTTGAGGTTACTAAGAATAATAGCGGGCAATTTAAATTTGGCTATGTGGGATATTGCTACAGACAGCACTAGTGAATTCCAAGATACAATCAAGGAATCGAGACTGGTTTGGAAATGTGTTCGAGAACTGAACAGCCCTACATACCACATTAAGTCACTTTGCGGGTACTTCAACATTCATCAATCGAACGAAAACAAAAACCGATGAGTTAGCAAGAAAAGGAGCACCTACTTCATATACAAGTGTCCCGTATCGTTATGTTCAAATTTTGGGAGCGTAAAGTAGACTTCATTTCAAGTAACAAAAACGCAAAACTTGTATATCCATTTTTATTTGTTTCAAAGTTACGGATCTATGAATGTGATTGTCAGATCATGAAAAAAATGTAATCCTAAAATCAATATTTTACAACCGGTAAATATAATAAATTGCATATGATGGGGTGAGAAAAAGTTATAAACGAGAATTTTTATACTGAGAAACTTTATAGTACTCTAACACTAGTTCACGGATCGAATTAATAGTTAATTAACTATAATTGCAATATTCTGATTTCCGCTAATGTTAAGCAGGACGTGGGTCTGCCAAGATCTAGGACATACCTCAAAATTTACGAATTGCTGTTTCTGAAGCAAAAAAGCTAATGTTAAAACGTACATCGGCCTGTCGACATGGCAGTAATAACTATATCCACCAACTGCCAACATCTCGCCGACATCTCTCATTGTCGTTAACGAAATCAACAAACAAAATCTGCTGAAAATTCACTATTGCATTTGCGGCAAATAATACGTAACTTAACCACTTTTTTAGGTGGGTTATGTCAATAAATTGTGCAACAAAACTTCACATTATACAATCAATAATTATTCACAACTAGGTATATTAATTATAGCAACATCGTAGTTCATCTGTAAGCAAAATCTTAATGGCGGTTCGCTGCACAAATTTGTAATAGTAGCAAAAATACTGTAAATATTTTGTTGACAATTGATTGCAATTATTACCACTGGCCTAACAGTACTATTTGCAACTAATGCTACTGTAATATATAGATTCTGTCAACATAAATTGTATAACAATTTGCGTTAAAATGCGATAACATTCGTGACCAATTTTGTGGGAAATTTAAATAGAAGTTGTGCTCGCCCCTATATGTTCAACAACTTGTGCGAAACTTTATAATTGTTTAAAAATTTACATTTTTTTTTCGGTGTAGGGTTTTGGAATGGCTGATATAATTTAATGGGTAAAAGAAAGGGGGACTAACTACAAACGGTCAAGAGGCCATAGTGTTTCTGAAGACATCATGTCAGACTTCTCCCACCAAAAAAAAAAAATCCTGTCTTTTAGACACTTAGATCTTGAAAAACTAAAGTGTTTCCACTTGTATCTCTAAAGATTGTCGATTCCGCTGCTATAGATAATAGCAGGATTTAGGTATATGCCGTGTGTTTTGTAATGTGGGTTTGAACTAAGTCAGTGTTCCTATGGTATTGTTGGTGATATTTAATGTAAATATAAACGGTTTGAAAAAAATTATAAGATAAATAAACGAAGGAAAATTACAACACGAACGCCAATGTCACTTAAATGTCAAGAAAATTGATTTATTGTATGAAATTTGTTTGTACCTAACTTCATTCATTAAATCGGTAATAAGTATAGATAAATTTTTCCGGAAAACAGTTTTTTACCACGACAATCATTTTGAATCTCACAGTATAAGGTTTAAAGAAGCTTTTTTCAAGCAAGAAAAATCAACTAGTTTTCTTGATGGCTTTTTGCAACTTTAATTTAACACTGTGTTCATTTTAATTATGAGTAATGCACTCTAAATTTTAAATTAACATTACATAAAAAATTGTTTTAACATTTTACTGTCGATTCAATACGTAAAAATATTGAATCTAATCTTACACTTTAATTGTTTGAATAGCATTTATCTTTGCTGAGACTATTTTCTTTTATGGTTGGTGTAACTGCGTATAACTGTCAAAAGTAATAATTCAACATGTTTTAATCGTAAACTCAAACAAGAAACTTATTGTATTAATGTTTGTGTTTTGTCAACTTTACAATAATTATTTCATTTTTACAATTTTAACAATCTCATCATACAGTATTTTTAACTATTTTAGTACTTGTACAGTGTGACGCAATACTAATAACTGTCTTGCCGGAAAACAGTGACACAAAATGGAACTCATGCTACAACAAATGTCATAGTAACTAGTATTTTAATATACTATTCACTTTTCTAATTACCTCTTTAATTTCATTAATTTTATCTATTTATTTCTACATTTGTTTTCTCCTCCTAGTGATAATTAATTACCATTTTGCTTGATTAATTGGCGACTATTTTATAACTGCTTGTTTTTGGCTTCCAGCTTTGCCTGAAGATGAGTGTACATACTTATTATTTTAAATAAAGAGTTTATAAAACAAAGACCAATTTTTATTTACATTTTCTCAATTATTATAAGGTCACGCGCGTATATAAGGGGGGGGGGGGATAATGGGGGTAAATACCCCCCCCCCCCATGAGTCAACGAAACCTACTTGTAAATCAAAATTATTTAAAGACAAACATTCATCCTTCTTTTTTCCCCCTTTTTACCCCTCCCATACTATTCAAATTGTATCGAAAAAGAGTGGACCTTTTTTTTTTTTTTTTTAGTTAAAATAAAAATATCATCTCCATTACCCCCCCTATAAACTCAAGTTGTATACGCGCCTGTATAAGGTACTCGCATGGAGTCAACTTGGAAGAATTAAAATTATTTTAAATAAACAAGATCTCTACTGGAAATAGTATCATTACATTATATTGAACTAAAAGTAAAATCGAGTGATTAATTCAGCAATTATGTATGCTTTTATTAACACTTATAATAATACATGCAATGTATACGCACACATCATCGTTCAAACAACTCTGATTAATAGCGTTTGGCCTATCTCCAACGAATTTGGTTAAACATACAAAACAGAATGGTAATGTTATACCGGAATTCTGATTTAATCTTGTAATCAAGCGATTTGCTCACATACTTATATGTTTTTCATTTTTTCTCTATCTAATCTAAAAGGAAGGAAATTCAACGGCCAATAATTAACATCACTAATGCGTAATTAATTGCGTAATATTATGTACCCGGTATTATTAGATTTGTGATAAACTATTTCTGCTCGCAAAAATATTATTTTTACATCATTATACTTTAAGACACACCAACACAATTGGCCAGGAACTTCGCCTAGTAATCCCAAAAATCAAAACATTTATCTCACTACAGCTGCTCCGATACTAAAATATAATCATTCTCCAGAACCATTTAGAGCTTTAAAAGAGAAAAAAAACTGCTTTTGCTTATAGTACTATTAATTATTATGGATATTATGTAGCGCTATTAATGATAAATACTCGCTTCCTTTAGAAATTTAATAATCACAATTTTAAGCAATAATACCATTATAAAACAATAACACTTTACTTACGCTTCGAAATTTATTACACTTTAATGCTAAAGCATGTTGTAAACTTGCGAACTGCAAGAAATAAAACGTTTTATTAAAATGGGAATTGTAATATATTCAATTTGTGTAGTTTTTATTACCTTTTTGCAATAGTACATAGCTTTAAATTTTAAAATAAGAATTCTTTATTATCGGCTGAAAAAATTGTGGCCAATAAGATGCGACATATAATTGCGCTACCTTGGTAACGTCAACAAAATATGGATCGCTTGTAATTTGCCTATAAAACTGTTCCGTCAACGGTTTTAACGGGGATCGGTGTTTCATCTAGGTTTAATAGTTAGTGTTATTCTGTTTAAACAGAGATTTTAAGTATTAATTACTATTGTAGTGTTCTTACAACCTACAAGTCCTGTAATAGGTTTTATATAGGTTATATATGTGTTGCACTATTACTTTCAATCACATTTTTATTTTACGTTTAATGACGATAGAAATCCGTAAGTTAAGTGATATCAATAGACGAATTTAACAGCCCTAAGGAATTTTCTGGAGCATTGTATATCCCACTCTCGAAAAGTACTACAAAACTATGAAGAACACAGGTGTCATAGCTGCTTAAATGGAAATGACAACTTGCATAGCGAAATTGAGGGAATGTTTGCTGTAAGAGATGCATATATTTAGCCTTGTCGAATTACAATGATCCGAAAACCAGAAATAAAAAGTTTTCAAGGTACTGTCTCAAACATTTAACTTTAAAAACCTTTATATCGGTGAAACAAATCAAACGAATTTATTTTATAAACTCAATCATGAGGATCAATGTTAAATCAAAGTACCGATTTCTGCTGTCAGTAAGTTTGTTCGCGTCGCATGAACTATTTGCACTTTTATGCACTTTTGCACACAAAAGTTCTAAAAAGTGCATAAAGTGTAAATAGTTCATGCGACGCGAAAAATCTTAGTAATGCCAGAATGGGCAATGTTCTCCCGTCGACAAAATTGCTTAATCTTTGTACGGCACCTGAACAAAAAAAAAACTCGCTTTAGCTTTAGCAAAATTGTTACTTTTTATAAATCATTCGAGTTTCTATTGTGAATTCTTGAATTGTAGGAAGATCCTGCAAGCAAAAATCAAATTTCCCGCAATTAATTAATTAAAACGTATGGTTTGTGATTCTGTGCTGTTCTGAAGCACAAACACTCGACCATTTTTTCCACTTCTACTAATTTTCTTTTCAATTTATTGATTCTTTGAAAATACTTTATTATTATTTATCTCTCTCTAAAAATATTGTACCGTTTGGTGATTTTTAAGAAGTCGCTTTATTATCAAAATATGTATATGGGGAAAAAGAAAATTCGACTGAAACAACATTTTATTTATTAATTCCGGAGATTGAACCAACTATATGTGAGGTCCACCTCGACAAAGAGCCAGCGACCTCCGTCTGTTATTGTTAAAAACTCTCGAGCTGCCATGAGCACAGTTCAAGAATCGTAAGAAAGAATCCTTTTATAGCATCAAATGACTATTAGGGTATACACAAGCTAAAATAATAAAAACATCCCAAAGTTTTCTACTAGCTACAAAAATTGCGGGAAATTCAAAATTTTTCTTCGTGAAAAATAGTTTTAGTTTGGTGTAATATTAATTTATTTTGTTCTGTGTGTGACGTTTGCAAATTCTCCTTAGCCGGTATACGATGTTTTTTTCTGGTAAATGCGCTAAATCAACATTTTATAACCGTGTTTAAGTGAAATAACAGAAGCGCCATCTTTGCAACAATGGCTGTAACACATATACCTATTGAACGTAACACTATGGGTAGAAAACTTCGCCATAATAATAATGCTTAGATCAGAGAACCTGTTTACAAAAGTGTGGACTAGGTTTGGAAAAAAAGTAATTTAAACATAATAATTATACGTTAAATTAATTATAATTGTGGTTAGCGTAATCCTTATTTCTTAATTATATCACTTTGTTAGTTGAAGAGTACTTATTGTTTCAGTGAAATTAATGGGTTCGTTAAATTAATAAACTACAGAATAATATGATCGCTTTTTTTACCAATTATTTTCTTAATTTTGGCAATATCTCTAAAATAAACGAAATTTTATTAATTTAAGGGTTTACAACTTCTCCTATACCCCTCACCACAAACTGCACTGAACTGGACGTACATTCCAATAGCAAAGCTATCATCATCAGCAGGAACACTAAACTAAGTTGTGCTGATGATGAATTTAATGTTTCTGCTGATGATGGTAGCTTTGCTATTGAAACGCACGTCCAGTTCAGTGCAGTTTGTGGTGAGGGGTTTAGGAGAAGTTTGCAGTATTACCAGTGTCACAGTTTGGAGTATTTTTGACAAGTTTAAGGGTTTTCATTAACGACAATATGTAAATCTCGATGGATGTTGGCAGTTGGTGGATATAATTATTACTGCCATGTCGACAGGTCGATGCACGTCTTAACATTAGCTTTTTTTGCTTCAGAAACAGCAATTCGTAAATCTTGACACATGTCCAAGATCTTGGCAGACCGACGTCCTTCTCAACATTACAATAGAAATCAGAATATTGCAATTATAGTTAATTAATTATTAATTCGATCCGTGAACTAGTGTTCGAGTGCTATAAAGTTTCCCAGTATAAAAATTCTCGTTTATAAGTTTTTCCCACTTCATCATTACTACTATCAACTCACAGTTCAAGCTACTTCTTAAGCACATCAGAAAAATATCAACATACGTCTTTTTATTTAGAATATATTTACCACCATTATGAACCTTAAACAATCTGCTGTAGAAAGATATATACGGCATGACGTCATCCATCTTAAAGCACGTAGCTCCTTTTATTTCTGAACCCTTAGCCAGGCTCTTAAATTCATGTATCCGCGATAATGTTTTTCCCGATGAGTTGAAAACAGCTAAAGTTATACCATTCCACAAAAAAAGGCAATATAAATGACCCTGGATGTTATCGACCAATTTCTATTTTACCGGTTATATCCAACGGGTTCGAAGAAATATTAAAGAATAGATTGCTTGACTATTTCAACAGAAAGTCTTTGTTTTGCAAAGAACAATATGGTTATTTACAAAATAAGTCAACAATACAAGCTATTTGTGAATTAATTGATACAGTTATTAACAGTTTCGACGAGAGAAAAAAAGTATCTGCGTCAATGTTAGATTTATTTAAAGCGTTTGACTGTGTTAGCCACAATATCTCATTTGAAAAGTTAGATTTTTATGGCATAAGAGGTGATCCTTTAAAATTATTTCAATCATACTTTGCAAATCGAAAACAAATAGTGATGATTGCTAATGAACGTTCGAAACATCAGTACATAGATTGTGGAATACCACAAGGATCTAAGCTAGGGCCGATAATGTTCCTTGTATATGTCAATGATTTATGCAGTAATCTTCAGATCTGCTAAACAATTATGTTTGCCGATGACACTACTCTAGTTTGTAAAGCAAAAACAGCAGAAGATTTGGCTGAGCTGGAGTCGGTGGGCATATCGGATGCAGAAAAATGGTTTAGAGCTAATAAATTCAAACTAAATGAAAACAAAATACAAAATATCGTATTTGAGACGAGACCAGAGCAGACAAGTTCTGCAAAAATGCTAGGTGTGCACATGGACTCTAACTTAAACTGGAGCACGCATATAAATTTCTTATGCAATAAACACGACCGTTTACCAAATCCGGAGAACAGTAGACCTAACAGACGCAGACACTGCTAAATTAATATATTACTCAGATTTTTATTCCCTAGTTAATAATAGTATTTTGTTATGGGGTAGCACGGAATACAGTGAAAGAATTTTTAAAATGCAAAAAAAATGTGTGAGAGCTATATTAAAAGTTAGTACTAGAGAACACTGCAAACCTTATTTTACATCTTTAAAAATATTAACTATTCCGTCATTGTACATTTATAACTGTTTAGTTTTTGCAAAAAATAATTTAGAGAATTTTAAAACTCAGTCGGATGTACATAATTATTCAACAAGAATCAATTCAACTTTAACTATTCCTTATCACAGAATATCTTTAACGCAGCAGTCTGTTAAATATCAAGCAATAAAATTTTATAATAATCTGCAGTATGAAATCAAAATATTACCTATCAAACAATTCAAGAAAGAAATAGAACAAATGTTAATAAGCAAGGCTTTTTATAAAATAGAAGAGTTTCTTTCATTGTGAAATATAATAATTAAGTAGTATTTATATTATTGTAAAATAATTGTTCATGTTTCATTTTTATTTCATTTTTCTATCTTTTGTGTTGACCTTCCTAATGATGTACATATCAGTTGTCAATTTGAAAATAAAGGTTATTATTATTATTATTATTATTAATATTACTAGTTGTAAAATATTGGTAAAAAACTTCCATATTTTTTTTTATAGAAGATTGTGCTATAATATTTTCTAACAATTTTATTATTTTTTTGTAACTGTGGTATCCGAAACTGCAGCGTCCAACAGTGAAGTGTATATATTATTATCGGATTTTTCTCTGTGTAGATTCTTCAACAATTAAAAATTAAAGCATAATATCAAAAACTTTTGTTAATATATTAAGCACACATAGGTACGGTGGAAATCAGAGAAAAGAAAAATCTTTCTTGCGGTTTTAAAATGTGATCAGAAATAATAAAGTTGATGATTGCCGGAAAGAACCGAAACGTCGTAGAAAAAATCAGTCAATCAATCTACCATTAGATAGAAGATTAAAAGTGGGTTTGGGAATGTGTTTTTAGTTTTTTTTCTGCAAGGCCAAATAAAAGTGCTAGTGGCAGAATAAAAAAATCAGATTTTTCCGTTTCTTAAAAAAATCATTTGTTCTAAGTCTATTTTCTTTTCGGGATCATAACCATAAGATTTAGTAATTTTGCCAAATTTAAACCTACCGTCTATATATCTTCGATAATAAACGAGATCCCAAGGTTTTGAGGATCGAAAATGAATCAATCTATGAAGAATATTCTAAACTAACTGTGCGTGCAATGCAGTGACACAAATATTTTATTTAGAAACGATTCTCAATACTTTTACATAACCACATTTTTAACGTATTAATTCTAACGCTCCCTCCGCGGATTCACGAATAATAAAATTACGTTGCGCACGTGCTATTCCCGTAGATCTTCTCGAAGAATTAAAGATAGCAATTGTGTGTGTGTTCATCCGGCGCGTATAATCGCATACGTCAAAAGTAGCAGCTACCCGAATAAAATCCGTCCGACAGACGAGCCAGCCGAGGAGAGAAGATCTCAGGTCTCACACACTACGCTATCCGACGCGCCAAATTGGGATATGGCATTCTCCACTAATACCGGACCCTAGATCTGCCGCGACGACACTTTAAGCGACGCGTATTGCACTGACGCTCTCGGCGAAAACGCACAGAATCTAATCAAAATATCATCTCGTCGAGAATAACAGAAACTCTCTTCGTATCGGAATCGAATTTCCACAGTCGCCGTGTCTTTTGTTATAGGGAAAATTGTCTACTTACACCAGAACACAGCGACATAATCCTTCTCGGCCAGGACGCGTTCCAATTGCTTCGCCGTCACCTCCTCGATGACGGACTCGTGCTGCTGCTGCTGTTGCTGTTGCGGGGTAGACGGACCGCGCTTGGCGGTCGCCAGCGCCACGAGTAACAGCAACCACCACATGCTGCCGTCCACTGACCGACGCTCGCGTACGACGCCGTTCCGACGCTACCCCACTACGGGCCGCTCTTCCGTGGCCGCGAAGACGTCACGAGATACGCGGACGTAATCACGGACGAGCGGATTCGCGACTCTAGTGATCGTTGCGAACGACGTCGCGTCGGTGGCGTCACGAAACAGGTTGAGGCGGCGATCGCTTTCGGACCCAAATTTCCGAAACACCTGCGATGTATCGCCGCATTTATTGAGAGATATTGTCAGTCGAAGATCTAAATCGCTTAATAGCACACGATTTTATTGTGTGAAACGTTAATTCGTAGTCATATAGGTTTAGTTGGCAATTGCGCATGCGCCACTAGGTTTTTGAGCATTTAATACAGAAACAAAGGTCGTAAACTGTCGATAACACAACCGTAATTTTATTGTATACTAGAAATACAGGGTGTATCAGATATAGAGGTAAATATAATAATATGTAGCAGCTGTAATCATATACGATCAAAAAGTCTTAATGCACAGGGGGTCTATCTGTAAGCATTAACGAGAAAAAAAATATTTTGTGAATGCCGTAGGCTAGAGCCGCACCTGTGCCCAACTTAAATGCTGTCCCGAGTATACCCCCACATACATTCAGCCATTACCGCTGTTAGTTTTGTGTGGATCGCCGCTTGGAGTGCAAGCCACTTCGAACATTTTATTTAAATTCTTCGCGTCTCGAAAAAACGATCCTTTTTCAGGACCATCATGATTTGATATAAAGAAAATCGAAGCTTGGTGCATCGGCAAAAGCGCGGGAATGTATAGATTCATTTTCGCGCGACATCATAGTAAAAAAGTGTGTTTGCAAATTTTCTATCTATCTACATTTATTTCTGTGTAATTCGATTCAATTCATTTTGCGTTATTTGATTAAATAAATCCAAAAGAAATAACTCAAGATTCATGTGGTACCGTTTATTAACAACTAACTCTCGATTCGACAAAGCAAAAGAAAAATATTTACGTTTTTTTAACTACTTAAGTCGCATATCCGGTGAAACTCGAACGGCTTATCAGAATATTAAAAATAATACTTTGTAGACTTACGTAGAACGCTCTTAACAAAAAAGGAATGTTTATTTTATAAAAAGAAGAAATTTAAAATGCCTCAGTTTTGCTATTTTTACAAGGGCACACTGGCCGATTGTCCTTTATTTATTCAGAATGACGTTAAATAAACTTACGGCATACCATTAAGAATAATACTAAATGAGTGCAATGTATTTATACATAATACCACGCTTAGTGGGTGCTTAACATGACGTTTCCTTGCATCAGGCCCGGACTAAAGAACTTTGGGCTCAAAATCTTACTTTTTTTTATTTTTTAATGATGAAATCCGGTTTCGGCGGGTTTGTGCTTTATATGTCGTGTAGTTAACACCCAAGCAAAATTTACTTTTTTATTTGATACACCCTGTATATTATACAGGGTGGTAGGTAAACATGCGGCAAAAATTCAAGGGGTTATTCCTTGGCCTATTCTAAGAATATTTTGTCCTATGATGATTTTTGAAAAAACCCCTTCGTTTCGAAGATACAGGGCAAACAAGATTTGCGACAGTAACAAAATTTTATTATCAAAAAAGTACATGTAAAGTTGCTCAATCCACAATAAATGTTAGAAAAGGCTTCTTCCAGCCTGGATACAAGCATTCAATCTTCTCGTTATTGACCGTCGAACTCTTTCAAACACACCAGGGTTGTTTCTAATTGAGTTATATCCAGCAATAATCCGATTTCGCAAATCGTCCGAATCCTCCACTACAGTAGCGTAAACTATTGACTTCAGAGATCCCCAGAAGAAATAATCTAGGAGGTTTAAGTCTGAGGATCGAGCAGGCCATGCGTGTGGTAAACCTCGACTAATCCAGCGATCTCCGTATGTTAGTGTTAAAAAATTACGAGCAACCAAACTGAAACGTGGTGGTGTATGATCGTGCATAAACCACATTCCAATTCTTGTCGCGTATGGTACATCCTCCAGAAACTCAGGCAGCGTTGCTTCCAAAAATGCCGTCTAGATATACAGGCCAAGGACATTGAGTGGGGGATATCCCGAGAACATCGGCCGCAACAGCAGATACGCAGGGATCCAACTATCGCGGATCTATCACGCCAAAGATGGCATATTGAACAAACTTTTGATACGTTGGCATCCCATTAATTATTATAGCCTAATTTTCTTTAGATTACTCTGGTTTCATTATTATCATTATGACATATATAGTGGAAAATGTATTAAATCAGAGTGTTAAGATATTAAACTCTAATTATTGCGAAGATTTTGCTAGTGTAGTCTATTTAAACCTACAATGTTGTTTAATATCGAAACATGTTAATATAGGTTGACTTTTAACCTATTATATGGCAAGATCAATGGGACACGAGCGCCAAGGCAAGGTGGACCTATGAACTGATCCCGAGTATAGATCTCTCCCAGGTAGCAGAATGACGTTTAATAGACGTGAATATCGACGTCTATTAAACGTCGTTTTACGTCATTTTGTTACCTGGGCTGGCTGCAGAAGAACGTGGGAATCGACTACTACGTGACGCAGGCTCTATCCGGACACGGTTGTTTTCGGGAATACCTTTGGAGGAAACGGCGAGCAGATACCCGCAAATGCTCATACTGTGGTGAACGTGACACGGCCGAACACACTCTCTTCATCTGTCATCGGTGGGCGGACGTGCGTGAGACTTTCAAAACTAAAACAGCCAGGGAGTTCACGAAATCATCTGTACGGTCTTGCATGGAAGATCCCCGGAGTAACTGGCAGGAAACCACGGAAGCCATACGAAATATCATTCGTCGAAAGGAGCTAGAGGAGAGACAAGTTAGAGACATATAGTATGTAGGCTGTCCCTGCAGTGAAGTAATGCGAGAGTAGTTCCGCTGCAAGATGTCAGAGTTGGGGTGATTTTAGTGGGTACACGAGCTCTAGAGAGCTTCGGAATTCCACACTACTAGGGAAGGGCAGAACCGGTACCTAGTGCTTATAAAAGGTTTCCACCCACAAAAAAAAAAATGTGCGCCTACTAAATTGGTAAGCTGCAGTTAAACTGCTGAAAAATGTATACACAAAAGCGAAACACGACGTATCTGTCTATTGTGATAATTGTGTATACATTTCTCAGCAGTTTAACTGCAACTATATATACATATAACTAACCCTATCCTGAATTACACCCCTAGTAACAAAATTAAAATTTTCCACAATTATTCTTAGTAACTTCAACATTGAAACATCAAAGTGAATTACATTAAATTAAATTAAATTAAATTTTGCTAAAGGGACCCCACTTTTAGGGAAATTATTTGTATAAAATTTTATTGTTTAATGGAAGGAATTAACAGTAATTCGATTATTTTTTAATAAGAATACTAACTATGTAAAACAAAAATTTTGTCTTTTGTAAAATTTCAAACCGATTTCCGAAGAGACGAATGTTTGAAACGAAAAACTTTACAAAATTTATCCGGCAAAATTGAAATGGTTTTGCCCCTATATAATCCCAACTCCAAGTATGCAACCTTTTCAGCTGCTCTATACAATAAGTTGCTCACTTGTAGTTGTTATTCTAAATAATGTGCATCTATTACTTCTACTAATTTTAATGACATGAAACTGATAAAAATATGGGCAACTGCCCAAGCACTACTTAGTTTTAATTAGGGAGATTTTAATCTAATATTATGATTATGATTTTATCATATACATAATATATGATAAAATGCAGTAAAAGTTTTCTATCTGTAATACATATAAAAGATAGTTTGTTCCGCGAATTATGGATGGCACCACTAGTAATCTTTTTAAATGTATACCAATGATATTACAATAATACAAGTACAAATTACGCAATAAAAGGAGCTATACTCTTGGAATATAAGTACAATATTTGTATAATATCTATATTTTACTATTAAGAAAACGCCCAGTACCTAATCATTATTCCTTTTGTCAATGTATACTAAAAACTATTACCATATAGCATATCAAAAGATCCCTGTTATCCATTTGAATCTTTAAATATTATAAAACAAACAAATTGTTACAAAAGTATTCATTTTAAATGGGGTTGGTAAAAGAGGAAACTGAGAAACTACAAATTCTGTAATGTATGCAACCCGTTTGCCCAATGCGAATAACTGGTTGTCTAATCATATAATTTTATCATAATTTTATGTAATTTTAAGAACTTTATTAAAAAAAAAAAAAAAACAGAATTAACAAAAATAACATCTTTTATTTAATAATCGCTTATTAATATAATAATAAAGGTATATTCACTGGAAAAGCAATGCAAAGGAAAAGTTTGTACAAAACAAGTATATATCTACAAAGTTTATAAAGAAACTACAATATGAATAAAAATAACATTTAAAATGTGAACAAAACACCGTCATTAATACAATACAAACGAATATAAAATATCTTTGACATACGTATGTATTACACTTTCCATAATTGCAATATATAAAAGTATTCACCTTCAAAATAGTAAATATCACAAATTTAGCGTAAAGTATTTGGATCAGTACAGGTTTTAACATAACAATAAATACTAAATAATAGCCACGTAATAATAATCAAACGAACTTAATTAAATGAAAATAGTGCTTTTATTCGATTTCCAATTTGATATTCTCAGAATCCCGTATGTACAAATGTTTTTGTTCCTCGAACAATTGGGTCAGTTCGTCTATGAATTTGGCGTGCAATTTGTCCACCTCTTCCTGTGTCGGTTCTAAATTCTGTTCTACTTCGATGGGTCGACCAACTGGAAATATAAAAGTCATTATAAGGCGTGGCTAAATATCGGACGAGATTAAATTGGGACATAAGCACAAAAAAATAATATAATCTAAAATAAATATGTTGTCTTATGCAAGTATATAGATTATTTTGGAGTGTTTATTTAATGATACTGACCCTGAAAAATATGAATTTATGATATTTGAATCATACTAACCTAATGTTGTTACAGGCTTCCTTTTTGGTACAATTCCATAGTTATACTGGAAGAAGCCTCGTCCAATAGGAATGGCAGGAGCCAATCCGATCCATTTCTTCAGATACTCCTGCGCCTTCCTCAACAACGATCCCTCAGGATTGGCAACTTGACTGTAGAGGTCTGTCTCGCCAAACGATATCACAGGCACCAATGGGGAGCCGTTTTTCATCGCCAAACGGATAAATCCTTTCCTATTCTTCACTATCAACCGGTACTTCCCAGGACGGCAATTGAAAGCCTCGGCGGCGCCCCCCACCATTAACACCGCGACGTTCCCACCGCTTGGTTCGCCCAAGATGTAGTTTATGGAATCCGCAGAGACGTCACAACCTCCCAAACCCAAAATAAAGTCCCTGAAGAAGGGCATTATGAAATGCTGCCGCAGCGTGAACGCGTACGGCGTGTGGAAGGGGAAGAGGTCGTTGAAACCGCCCACCGTGGTGCCGAAAGCAGAAAACGGGCCGGTGGACAGCATCCCGTGCGGGAAACAGCAGAATAGGTAGTTCTTCTTGGGGTCTAATTGGACCCAAGGCACTCTTTCTAGGTTTAAGGGGAAATAATACTTGAGATACTTCCACCAGGTCCAGTCTCGGACCCACTTCGATCTCCTACCGCCCTTTTTACTGATATCTTTGTCTACGGTCCAGATCCAGAGTAAATAAAATAATGTGATCCATCTCCAATGTGTGAACAAAACCAAATACATTGCGAAGAGGAATCCCACGAAACCTCCGGCTATCATGGTTACGAACCATGATGCGGCAGCTAATGTTTGCATGCGTCTTTTTAGTGGTATGTTTAACGGAGCGAATTCTATGCCAAAGACTTCCATTTTGCCTGAGGATAGAAAATATAATGGTAAGAATAGATTAATAGATACAAAATAATAGCAAATATTTTTTGTTTCAAAGGCATGTTGTAAAAATTTTATAACAAATCTCTCGAAAAAATTTGATTTAAAAAAATAACAAATAAAATAATTTTAATATTACAATAATATTCTAGCTGGGTAAATAATTTTTAAATTTTAATTAATTTTTATTTTTAACGCTTTTGTCACTACGAAAATAGACATGGTGATAAATAGTGTTTAAATAATTATAAAAATGCAAAATTTAGCGCTATATATTTAGTATTTTTATGTCATCAACATATGGAGAATATTACAAAAAAAAACATACAGGAGACAGAATGAAATAAATTGATTTCAAAAATTCAAATTTGCCGCCATATAATTAGTACTTTTTATGATATCAACCTTGTAAATCACCACATTATCGATAAAGATTGTTTAAATAATTTTTAAAAATAAAAACTAATTAATGGTCCATATTTTTAAAGCTTTTGCTATTGCTACTGAAATTTTCAAAATTGCAAAACCTGTTGATTTTTATTTTTAATTTCGCATCTTTTGATGTGGCGCCGTTCAAAAAACCATGACGTCATCACACTTATATGAATCATTCTGTATATAAAGATGCTTCAAAAAAAAAAAAAAAAAAATGAAAAACTGAAAATTAGAATTCTTTATCGATTCTATTCTTTATTTTTTGTTCTCAGATGGGTTTTCAGTATCTTTTAATGTTAAGGAAGCTGCCTAAAGATTTATCTCAGGCAACCAAATTTAAATTTCCCACAATTATTTTTAGTAACTACAACAGAAAGACATCAATTTCGTGTGTCAATGTTGAAGCTACTAAAAATAATTGTGGGAAATTTAAATTTAGTTGCCCTATATATAGACTACTACCCTCTATATAATCAGGTGTGAAATGGAAAAATATAGATTAGAAAATTAAAATCTACATCCCTAATAGCCAAATTTAAATTTCCCCGCAATTATTCTTAGTAACTTCAACTTTAAAACATAAAATTACGCACCGTTTTGTATTACATCAATAGTTATTTTAATGCCTTTACGTTGAAATCACTAAAAATTTTAGCGGGGAATTTAAATTTGGCTATTTTTTTTTAATTATTCGAAAAAGAAATAATTTTAATAAATCTACCTTTTTATTAAATTTATTCCATCCATTGTGAATCCACTCTAGAATTACCAAAATAAAACAAATAAAAAAAAATTAAATATTTAATGCTTTTTTTCGGTTGTACTACATTGATAGTTATTTTAATCTCTTTACGTTGAAGTTACTACAAAATGTGGCGGCAAATTTAAATTTGGCTATTAGGGAGGTAACAGAAAATATTATAAAAATAGAATACTGATTTAAAGTAAAGTAAATAATCTTTAGCCTCAAGCAAATAAAAATAAACCTTGTATTATCTGCCTATTATCAATATGGTTATCATAAAACATCAATTGAAAAAATGCATGACATATGACAATACAATGTGATACATATATATTTTACTGTAATAATTATATGTCGTAATCACTTTTTTTCTCTCTTTATCTTGACTATAGAAATACATAATTATCGAAAGATATGCAATTCTATAATTTCCAAATGCAACTATATTTTTTCTTATTATTTAATACAGCGAATAATCAAATTTTATGAAAGTGACATTGAATCGAATCTCCTAAAATTAGAAATGATTATACCGGTCGCAATTAGGCGTTTTATCTTGAGCCAACCCACGACAATCCTTTTGCCCAGTAAATGTGGAAATTGCAAAGATTGGTTTTGCAAGGTCACAATTGTGTTATTTTAGTTTTTAAGAACGAAAATTTTAGTTACCGATATTCAATTAGTCTACCTTAATTAGATATATCCTATTTTTTTTGTTTTAAATTAGCATATGTATATGTTGCTATTATATGTAGATTTATCCACCACATAATTATATACACTTAACAACTTCGTTCAATTACAAAAAAAAAACACAAAACGCAAAGTTCAACTTTGTAATATCTTAATTGGCATTAGGTTTTAATGAATATCTATTACGCATCCGACTGCATTATCATTGCAAAGTTGTTTTTTTCACTTTCATTTCCTGAGATATAATACACAAAGTACTTAAGAATTTATTTATTTATACCAAAGGTGTTTTAATAATCTACATACACCTATTTATTATTCCTACTATTGCTACACGTTATTCTTTTTACGAAGTAAACTTATTAACTAAAATGCCATGCACATTCATTGTTGTAAGTTTTTATATATGCACATATAAATATATTACTTGCAATTCTAAATTTAAATTTAAACAGTGGAAAAAATATAAAGCAGCAATTGCTATATATGGATAATAATGCATACATTCATGATTTGAACACGAAGCTGTGTCCTGCATGCAACATGATAATCGAAATAATCAAGTATGGTACATACGAAGGAGGTCAACGGTATTTACGATTTAACAAAACTTTTGTTCGTTCCTATCGACCATGGGGTACATACAATAAGCAACACAATGCATTTGTATGATTTCCATTGTTATATCATCATTGTGTATGCTAGTAATAGTAATAACAATACTAGCATATAATATGATGTGTTCCTCTGAATTCTTTTTCTTTTTACAAAGCTTTCGTTTATTTTTCTTTTTATCATACTCAAACATAAGCAATTTTGTATAAAAATACAAAATTTTATTACCGAAACTTGTGCCAACAAGAATGCCAATTTATATTCGCGCACAAAAGACTATGTAATTTCTAAATTCAATACACTGTCCACATTAGTTACACATCAAAACGTGCATATTAGCATTGCAAATTTTAGTTTTTGAATTCGTCAGAATAACCTTGAACGAAGATGAATTATTTTAATGATAATTTCTATTACCAATATTGCTATCTAATAGATTTTATTAGTCATACAGTACTAGATACACTCAAATATGCTTTCTAGGTTAGACATTTATTTTTTGTTTTCTTGAATTAAACTTAAAATTATAGTGTTTACAAAGATAACGTAATCAAAATAAGTATTCTGTGAAGAGTTTCTGAATCCGTCATGTTTATTATTTGTTACTAAGAATAAGTAAAACTTAATACTTTTTGCGGTGAAATAAAACTAACCTTTGATTTCCTATCTCTTAATGTAGGAATAGAAAATGATTTAGTTTTTTTAGGTATTCATGTATGTATTGTCATTTACTATGTATTAATTTACAAATAAAAATTAAAAAAAAAACATTTTACGTTATTCTTCATTGATTAAGTGACATTCAAATCTTCTACAATTGTTTTCCAGTAGGTACTTCAAATATTATTAAAACATAAAACTACCTATAATTTTATGTATCAATTTCTAGATATTTTAATATCTTTAGGTTGAAATTACTAAACGTAATTACAAAATTTAAATTTTGTCGGAAGGTGTTGTATTTAAGGCCATAGTGTTTATTTTTGCGTGTTTGAGTCCATAATGGGTAAATTTGATTATTAAATTGCTTAAAAGTACATCCCAATCATATAATTAATGATAAAAAATTGAGAAATATAGGTAGTTATACGGAATACATACTTTTTATGTTCCTAATTCGTGAAAATGACCTTGAACCACGACAAATTATTTCAATGGTAAATTCTTATTATCAATGCTGTTATCTAATATATTTATATTTTATTTTTTATAAACCATGCTGCATAGGCTCAAAATATTATGCATTTTTATAATTTTTCTCTTGAATTAAACTTAAAATACGAAAGATAACATAATTTAAAGTATTCTAATAGAGTTTCCTTGGCGTTTATTATCACTAATAAGTAAGTAAAACTGAAATATTGTGGTAAAACTATAACGATTGATTTCTCAAGAAAAAAAAATATTCAACGAATTTCTTACAGCCAATGATTCAGTTTTCTTGGTATTCAACTTATTCTGTACCGTCATTTATTAGAAGTTTTATATGTCAAAAGAATGCGTTTAAATAAGTTTTTGACGTTATTCCACACTCGTTTGGTTAAATTTTAATTTTCTGCGATATGTACCTCAAACATTTAAACTTAAAATTACCCAACAGTTTTGCATACAAATTTCTAGATATCTTCATATATTTACGTTGAAATTACTGAAAATATTTGCGGCAAATTTGAAGATTTGCCAAAATGTAGTATTCTATTTTTTATTTTATTACTTTTAAGGTAATCCTAATGCAATTTAATCACTAGATATAACAATTTCGAAGTGCTGTGTATCTTATTACTAAATATCTTACCTTTTATCGTGAAAAAAGAGCCCCAATATCCACTTCGATAATAATTTCTAGCACCTACTTTTATACAACATAACGCACACAACAACACGTGGTGAACACTGTTTACTATCTACTAGCTAACCGCACAATCACAACAACCGTACATATTTTCCCCACGTACGTATAAAAGATAAAAACAGAAATATTAGAACGAACGCAACACGAACATTAGATTCTTCACTTTTCTTATCTATCTATAATCTCTACTTGGACTAACTTATCCGAAATTATGTACGATATACACATCAGACACTAACCTGTTTCTATTGAAAACGAATCTATGAATAAAAGCGCTTCACAGATCAAAAAAAAAACCTACAAACAAATCTGTCCTTCCCGCTGTATTTTACGATCCTTTTCTAGCACGTTGCATATTAGAATGACACAAAAAACCGTTATATTTAGTCTGTGCGATAATTAATTCCAATTTTCAGACATTTACTTATAAATAACATCACTCTAAATTGTGGTTTAATTACTCTTCTATCTGCTGCCGAAATGAGAGTATTTCATCCATTTGCCGGCTTATAATTTGGGTTAATACGTTACATTTTAGTTCACCGGGTGTTAATTTTAGTGTAATATATTATAGCGGCCTGTCGTGAGCGTGTTGCGTTGTACACCTAATTAGACGAAGAAAATGTCACTAGGTTTCATCGACGTATAAAATCGTAACGTGATCGCATAATCCCTGAAACTGAGCGGGTGTAAAATGTGTTCAAAACCATTTTTTTTCTCCCTATAATGCAACGTTGCCAAGATACTTCATATGAAATTTCGTATTTTAACAAGCGTCCCATAAACTATGAAATCGTTATTATTCATTCATTATTCAGAGTACTATATCGATTTTATTTACTTTTGTGATTCTAGTAAATAAGCTTTCGTAAAACTGTATGACAACATCGCATGTGCATATCCCCTATAGTACAGTTTTGGTTCATAATTAAAATAATTATAAGCATTTAATGTTTTCTTATAAAAAGAAAAATAACTTTCTTTTAATTATAAAATTTATATTCATTTCAAAGAAACAATCGATGATTTTTTGCGAAATATTTAACATAACCGTTATAATTTTAGTAAATAAAACCATGTTGTACTTTTTACTGCATTTCTGTCGGTTACGTTACGTAAATATGTGTGTAAAATGCAAAACCTGTCTTGTTCCTCACCTTGAACGAGATAATTGGTAAAGTACACCCAGAACAAGTCTTTTATCGCGTAAAGCTGTTAGTACCAACTTTAGAACAACGTTTAAATGAAATTTTTATATTTCCCGCTTAAAATTAAAGAGGGAATTTAGGTGGAAGAGGCATTGGACTAAAAGAGACGTCCTACGTCCAATATTCTGAAAAATGTGTTGAAAATAAAACCAAATATAGATAGCTTTAGTTATTAAAATATAACGAAAAGAGAGAATGAATTTTTCCTGTCATAAATTTTAAAATATTAATGAGATACTAGCGCGAATCGGTAGGCATTTTAACTAAGCAATTTATAGCGGAAAAAAATTGAATTTAAATGTATTTTATTATTTGTTAAGCTTTCTTGCAACCAAAGAAAATGAACAATTAAGAAATTACTGTTGTTACCTCTGAAATGAACTCCGAAAAGGATAATTCCACACAATATTTCAGAAATCTATCTAAAATTTCAAGGCGTACTATGATTATTTTTTGAATTTAGAAATAGTAATATTATCATGAAAAATTTGATGAACACCATTATCACTGCTAAAATGGTATTAAGTAAAATTTCAATCAAATATGTTTATTAATTAAAAAAGTTGCGCGAAAATCATTTTTCAAAGCTTATGCATTATTTCATAAATCCTGTTCTTACTACATTTACTGTCTAGGATAAATAAAATTTGTAAATACATTATCTTTTTACCAATTTTAATAAAAGAATAAATATTGTTTATTGTTGCTTTCTGTTTTTTAATAATAAGTTTAGTTAATTTTCAATTAATTTTTTTTTTTTATTTATTTATTTAATTTACATTTATTCGTGTTTGCAATAGTTCAATGAATAAATGTTATTTTTTTCTGTTGCTTCTGATATTTAATACGTACAGTACATATTTATTTTTTCTTATTTAAATGTTGATCAATCTTGATCAGTAGATGTTTTAAACTGGAAAAATGATTTTCACATAACGTTTTTATCAATAAATATGATATTTTAATGACAAACATTTCAGGAACTTCTGAATTTAATGATGTAAATCAGATTCTTAAATAAACAGTTGGTAACAAATATCATTATTTTCGATCTCTAAAAGAATCATGTTAGTATGCCTTGAAGCCCATTTTTGACCGTTAAAATAGAAATTATTCATTTTAATGTAATATATAGACCATATAGACCCTATAAGGAGGTTTCCATTTCCAATGGCCCGCAAAAAATACTGATTTCAATTTCTTATTATCCCTTTATAATTTATTTAACTGTGTTGAGCTACCTAATCAAAAGAGGCGCTCGATGCCAATGTAAAAATCCCATTTACCTCGCGCGCCATCTGTTAGTTAGTATTTGTAGCTCAACAGCATTGAACCCATTGAACACGATTTGTTTTGTGGCACAGCGACATCTGAGCATGAAATTCGATACGTTTACACTTTCTGACTTTTTCGCAACCACCGCCCTTTATTATTGTCATTCCACTGTATAATAGAAAGTAACGTATTATAGAAAGAAATAGCATTGAAAATAAAATATGCATGGAATCCTTTATTTATTTATCTTCTAACATATTTCATTACCTACAATAAGTCTGTACAAGTTATACAAATCGAAAATACCCTAAAAAATTAATATAGTGAGGTATAAAATAATAAAACAAGTTGAGTTTGACAATAATTAATTATAATAAAAGTACGTCCTAATTGTAATAATAATAAAATCACAATCGATGCATTAAAGGCAAAATAATTATAATAAAAATTAATCCCTTTTTTTTTAATGAAATGGATGCTTTTAAAATTCTTCTTTTTTTCTTAAAGTAGTCATTTTTACACAATATACATACGAAATAAGTTTTACTTTGATCATATAATTTCTGCATTATATTATAAGGAATATTATAATATTAACAAAAAAAATTAAGCTAAAGCAGAAGCTGGTAAAGAACTATGTTTCGGTTTCATTTTATTTATGAATATCTTGATGCAGCCGTTGAAATCTGCTGATATCAGAACATAACCGCCACAGCCTTTAGTACGTTGCTCAACCATTGGATCATTCTCCTAAGAAAAAAAATAATAGAAAAGATGATTTACATTTGTTTCTTTCAAATAATAATTTGCAGTAATTTTTTGCATTACTTTTATTTTATTATCAAGTCTAATGCTTTAGTTAAAAAATAAATACAGTTTAAAATACCTAGCTTAAACCTGCATGACAGGCACGCCTCTTCAATTTTGGCCTACATTTTGAAGGATAGTTAATTATCTCGTAAACGAGTTGAATCAGGTATAAGAAACCTAACACCAATTTGTCTTTATTTAGTCTGTACTATCAAAATATGTCATAATGTTTCATTTAATTTCTCACAACTTTGGTGTGTAACTTTTCTTTGAGTCACCCTGTATACTTCAAAATAATTTTGAAATGTGCTCCTTCTGAACCAGTATAATAACCCTTAATAAAAAAAAATTGAAAATATGTTATCATTTTTCGTATATAAACCGACGCGAATGTGACACACTACAACTACACTGGATGCACGTTTTGATTGCTAAGTTATCATCATCAGTAGTAATACTGAACTAAAAATGCTTTTTAACATTAGTTTTAACTTTGTAGCAAAAATGGTATTTTAAAGTACTGCTATGGAAAAGCAACCCATGTTTGCTGAGTGTATTTTGAGTTGCATATTTTGTTTTGTTTACTCCGTTCAGCCTTTAATCAATGTTCCGAGAATTTTCACAATAATGTTTATTTTTTATAAATTTTAGTTAAAGAGTTTATTGTATGATTTAATTAATTAAGTGTTGAGTTTTTTTAAATTAATTCCATTCATTTACTTGTCTAGCGTTTGCTAGTTTGATTTAATGCTTATTCTACTAGATTTTGTCGGTGAATTGTGTGTTTGCGTTGTACGTTTTTGAGTGTGAGATTTTTATAAGAAAAACGATTGTAGAGTTTTATCAGGCAGTTCCTTGTTCAACTATTAACGTGAGTAGACGTATTTTTGTAAATCATTGTTGCCATTTTGTAATTCATTTAATATTGAGATTTGATTTCTGTTAAAAATATAGCCAATCAAGGAATTCTGTTCGTAATAGTTGTTAGTATATTGAAGTGTGCACATTATAGATATAAGATCAATTATTATTTTTGTTCGGGGAGATATTTTTTTATTATTCTTTTTTTATTATATCACCTCGTTTGGGTGAGTAGAAGCATTGTTCTTGCTTTTAGTTATTTTTAGTGATTTTCTAAAAATTGTCCAGGCTCAGTTCATTTTGTTGCAACCACGTGGATTGAAATTGTTAGATCTTGGAAAATATTCCTGAACAAACTAATCTTTTGCTTTGCATAGGAAATTGCATTGTCCTAATGTAATTTAGAATCTAGTGCAGTTTTTATTTTAGGCCAGAACCTTCAGTTCACGGTTTTTTTTTTCTGCACAAATTGTAATTTCACTCTTTTTGATTAATAAAATTTGATTGTTAATTAACGTCGTTGAGTTAAAAAATTCTGTTCTTTTATTTTTATTTTTAAACCTTTTCCATCTTTTCGGGTTTTAAGAAAGTCTGATTTATTTCTTTCACAATTTGCTTTTCGTGGTTAGATTTAAATTTTAATTCGCCAGGGTAACTCTGAGGTTAATAGTTCTTTTGCGCCTTTTAAAATTTTATCCGTTGAGCTAGTTAATTTTATTTCTCTTTTCATTTTAAAATTCGTTTTGCATTTTCAAGTCAATCAGTACACAGCAGTACGTAGTGTCAGAGTCATGAGTATTTTTGTAAACATACACACCTACTACAACAAAATTAAGTTATAAATTCTTACTTTTTCATTTGGCTCCTTTTGATCCTTATTCAACTGCTTATCTTGCTCGTCATACATTTTTATGATACTATCAGGGTTCGGCGCGAATATAGCACAAGTCACCACGGCATTATGGGCCTTGATGGCCTCCCAGAAATCGTTCCTATCTCTGCGAACCGACGAAAACTTCGAATAATCGTGATTCGTTTTCCATATGTATATATCGCGATTTTCCGAACCGCTAACCACATACTTGCCGTCGTGACTGAAACTCGCCTTTATTTGGCTGCTCGTATTCACGTACCCCTTGTATTTGCACGAAAGATTCAAATCTCGCAGGTCGTACAATCTGATCCGGCTATCGTTCGAGGTAACCAAAATCTTATCTTCCCGGGCATCGGTTCAATCCGCTTATCTTCCTACCGGTGGAATTGCGCCCTCTGCTGGATCTAACGTGAATCTGGGTGTGGTATTTCAATTGATCGGTGTTGTAGAAAATGCAACGACCGTCGTAGGATCCAACGACAGCGAATTTGCCGTTTTGGCAGAAATTCGCCGCGGTGATTAACTTCGTAGTGCCTTCTAATTCGTTCCAGACGGCGACTTTCTTATCGGGGATATTCCACAATCTAATCTTACCGTCGAGGGATCCGCTGAGGAAATATCTATCGTCCCTCGGGTGGAAAACGATGGCGGTGACGAAGTCTATGTGTTGGAAGCAGCACAAGCACTCTTTACGCGAGATGTGCCATAATCTCACTGTCTTATCCATCGACGACGATAGGATGAAGTAATTCTTCGACCAAGACACGTCCAATAGGTCCGACGTATGTCCTGAATACGTGCAGAACGGTTTCGGCATGAAGATATACTTGCTGGCCTCTTCGGAAGAAATGTTCTCAAACGCCGCCAGGTTGGAGCTTTCGGTCGAGTTGTGGCTGACTAGGGATTCTTGGGAAGGTGTCGGAGATACTTTTTCCGCGTTGTATTTCGTCCTCATATCCTGAAAATCGCCGTAATAAACGAAAACGAGGCTAGTTGTTTTATTATTAAAACGTACCTGGAAGAAGGTGAAAGCGTTTTTTATAATCCAAATGCGTAAAACTTTATCTTGTCCGGCTGTCGCTAATAATCTGCCGCAACTGGAGAATTTCATACACCAAATCGGGCCTTCGTGCTCGTTGAATTCTTGTACGTGTTGGATTTTTTCGAACTCGTAGGGTCCTTTATGCGAATTTGAGGCCTGGAATTGTGTTGAATTTATTATGTCCAAAGATTGGTCTATGATTAATGGTGGAATATCAGGTAAGTGCTGCTTCGGATACAATCTAATTCATTTAATTATTATACCTTACCACAACGTTTCGGCTTATGATCATCATCAGATAATCTGTCGCAGATACCTATGTAAAATGCAATATGTTAATAAGTTGAGAAACTATAGCAAAAGTTTAACATACAAACGTCAATCAATGTTGAAAAAAAATTAAAGTAAGAGGTCAAAACATACATTACGAGCCCATAAAAAAAAAAAACATGATACCTACATACGAACTAATGAATTAATTTGTAAGTATGGGGATGAAGTGTGTCTTTGTCAAAGATCACGAGAGAGCTAAAATTTAAGAAGCATAAAATAGTAAGAGTTGCAAAAACGAACAAAACAGCAAATACAATCCTGCAGTAAAGTAAGAGTAAACAAGATTGAAGATGGTCAAGGTCATAGTTAAGATATATAAACTACCGCAATACATAAAGAACCTGTGTTAGAGAAGTACATTTTGGGCCCAAAATGGCGGTTAGGACGAGCACATGTGCACATACAAGCAAATATAATAACCTTACTTTTGCGGTTGGGTCAGTCAAGTGTCATATTGTGTTAATTGAACTATTGCATATAAGAAAGTATTTTTAGTATTACTGGCGAGTTTTGTAAAATCAATAAATAGTGTAATTTACTGTTTAATTTTGACATATTGATAAGTGCATGCAAAGCATTTAGAATTGGCGCCTTTTTTGACCTAAAATGGATGCACATTTGCGGTACAAACTATAGTCTATTTTTAAAGTAGAGCGAAGAATTTCTGAACATACCCCAAGCCCAAATCAGACGCACGAAAATCTTGAAAACAAATTACGAGTATATCTGCCAACTATTACTGTAGAGCTTTGAAAAGAATTGGTACAGTAGAATAGAATATATACACTAGTATTTATTCCCACTATCTGTCAATCAGTCAGATTTGTGCAATATAATGAAATAACGGAGAAACAATAGAAATAACAACAAAACTTAACAAGAACAAAAAGATTGATACAATGTTATTTGGCCTTGTTTTCAACCAATGAGAATTCACTGTCAGGTTGGTCTGTTCAGAAATTCGTCGCTCTACTTTAAAAAATAGACTATACGGCCTCAGTTTGCGTCGTAGATAAGTTCCGCAAGAAGACGACGCAATTTGAAACGTCGCAAATTGAGACAGGATTTACGTAAAGTTAAATTAAAATAAAATGAGATGCGTTTTCGATGAAAAAAAAAAAAACCGTTAATCAATAATTAATATTGTAAGGGTAAAAAAGAGTAAAAAGCTTATTCTTTCGTTCGTAAATATTTTAATATTTGATTAATAGTTTAGGCCTATTATAACCATCTTCAGATGCGCTGTTCGGCACTATTCGAAACTAAATTTGATTGTTGCGTGTAAATAAATTTCAAAATCTTTTATTACTGTAAAATTTCTTTTAATTATCTTTTTTTGCTTTTTATTAGTTTTTATAATTGCAGAATTTGTATTTATTCTTATTATTATTACTGCAAAGTGTATTTACGTCCTTAACCTCAATATTTGTATCAAATTTTCATGTTTTGTGATTTGTGTGAATACCTGATGATGATTTTGGGTCGAAACATGTTGTAAGATTATATTAGAACCGGCAATTATTGCTATATTTTATCATTAACTAAAATTATGTGTTTTCTTCGAAATTTCAATAATTTTTGTTTTATTAAATACCTTTAATTTAACATTTTGCTCGCCTTGATGCACGTCATCCACCAAATAAACTACATCTTCCTTATGTCGAGCGTGCGACACCTCTTGAGCGATGCTTTTAGCTTTGTCGACGGTTTTCTTGACGGTAGAGCCTAAAAATCGTTTCAATTTCGCTGTCCTCTTCCGCACTTTACCCACATCGCTGTCGACACCATCTAAATGCGGTATTTCCGCCTTTTTACTGCATACACTCTCCTCGTCCGACTCCTTATCCTTCTCCATACTCGAGCTGCTCACGTATTCCGACGTTAGGCGCATTATATGCAACGATAGAGGATTTATACATTGTGGTAACTTGTCTTCCGCTACGCTTAACGGAATTCTTTCACCGGTATCCAAATTTAAAACGGTAACTTGTTCTAATATCTCCAAATCTGTTAATTGTTTGCCGGAATCCGTTCGTGTACGAACAAATTGCATCTGTTTAATATTCGATTTAATGTTTTCATCCCCGGCTGATTTTCTTCGCTCTCTGGAACCCCTCTTATCCATATAGTGAGAATTGCTAAAGTAAATGCGATAAGAATAAAAAAAATTGATTTTATTAAATTTAACCTCACCGATGAGGTCCCAAACTCCAAGTCCACGATCCTCTGGTGCTTTTACTGGAGGATGTCGCATTGTCCAAATGTTCGCTCATCAAAACCTCTTCGTCTTCATTACTTTCGTGTCCGGTATCCGCTTTCGTCTTCGCATTATCTTGCGGTTTAACCACGAAGCTGCCGTTGGAAATTTGAGTGATGTCGAGGGAATGCCCGGAACGCATCGAATTCGACTTGACTTTCTGTATTTCAGGCGATTTAACAGATTCGGGGGGCTGCGATTTTGGGATCTGATCGAGGGCATGTTGGAATTCCCTCGTCAGGGATTCGATTGTGCTAGTCGGACTGGAAATTGTCGTTACGGAGAAAGAATCGGTCGATAAGGAAGGCTATCGAGAAAGATAAGATTTTATTTAGGAGGTTAAACATGTAATGGTTAGTTTTAAAGCGTGAAGCTTTACGTAAAACTACAAATATGTGAGACGATGGTAAATTTTTGATAAGATTAGATGAAGCGAATGTGCACAAGGACAAATGCTGGCCCCTTAACGATGAAGAATACCCTGCCAAAATTGAAATGTAAATAAAATTCTCACTTCGAGCGAATGTGTGTTCAATTTATTCGGAACCGAATTGAATATTTCAGAATATTTCCGTGCTACACGTTCATAAAGCCTTAAGTGCTGAAATAATCATGTTTTCTGTTAAAAATATGTACAGGGTGACCTATTTTCAACACATTCATAGGGTATCTCCCGTCATTGTTGGTGCTATCAAAAGAGGTGTCATGTGCTCTTTTTGGATCAAACTTAAAAGTGGTAAAATCAAAATATGAAAATTTTCGCGCGTTAAAGAGATATGGGGGAAAATCAAAAAATTGCATATTTCAAAATTACCCTATATATTCATAGTTAAAAGAGATACAGAAAAAGATTTTATACAAAAGTTTCTTTATAATGATTATTTAATAATCTGCCGTTTTCAGAATAAGTATACGAGGTCAAGTAAAAAGTTATCGGACCGGACCTATTTTTTTTTTTTTTTTAAACAACATTCCGTATATTTTAATCTGAACAGATAGCATTTTAAATTCTCTTTTCAAAAATATAACACACCATGGATAATATCGATTTATTTAAACTTTATTACTTTAAACCACAGTAGGCTATAAAACAGAAGCTAATATCCTAGAAACAAAACTATGTTGACATTCTAGTTGTCATTAACATTAACGTCAATTTCATTTTTAAATATTTGTTTGTGAAAATGACTTATCAACATATGGTATCAGTTTATATTGAAAGGGGAAAAACGAAGAAATGGCCCAAAATTTATATTTTGTTCGCTATCCAGAAAGGCGGCAACCATTTAAAAACATACGGCTCTTTTACAAAGCCGAGATCAAAAACTTATCATAAAGAAACCAAGGAAAATGAAGAATGAAGAAATAATCAGGTAAGAATGATATATCCTGTGATAACTATGAGTAGTAGTAGCTCAACTTTCACTTCCTTCTGTCTTGTGGTCATAAGCACACACCCTCACTTCTCTAAAATCACTTTAAAATTTTAGGAACAAAACTTTTTCCCGTAATCTCTTAAGCCAGCGAAAATTTTCAAATTTTGATTTTACCATTTTAAGTTTGACCGAAAAAGAGGGCACGACACCTACATTACTCTTTTGATAGCACTAACAATTACGGATATATCCTATAAAAGTGTCGGAAATGGGACACCTGTATATCGAAATGATCAGCTATGTATGGGCAACAGTTTATTTGAACATCGAATTGAAAAATTCAAATTAAGACAGCAACATTTACGAATAAAACTTACCTCATTTAGGACAGGAAACAGCTAATTTAAAAATTGATTTAAAACTCTGATGATGAAAATATGAATTAATTAAAATAACTTAAAATCGTTTATCAAATTTCAATTTTATTATAATGAATAATATTTTTACATTTATGTAATAGTAAATATATATATTTTTTTTGATTTGCGGTTTTCTTTTCCATTTTGTTTAGGTTAATCTTTTTTTGTTCTTACTTTAGTGTAATTATATTAAAAAAAAATAAAGTAATGAAATCAGATTTTCCATCAGATTTCCACAATCAACAATGACGTTTTGTCGATACACGCATTGATTTCATCACATAACTGTAAAATTAAACAAAGAAAAAAAACGAACAAGTCAAATTATACAAGAATTGTAACCTTTTTACAGTGTGAAATAAACGAATTAACGTATTTCTGCTAATAACTGCAATAATTAACAGGAATTTTTCAGGTTTCGAACCTACACACTCTCGTTTACCGGACGAGCGCTCTACCATTTGAGCTAGCGAGGCAATATGTAGGGTCGTGCCACAAATCGACATATCAGATCTTGAGAGGCCGACAGGATAGCGAGTATGCAAAGATTGCTTCTTTTTTTACATATTGTATGTCATATGTAGATTTGTCGCACGAACTTACATATGCCTCACTAGCTCCCTAAATGAGAGAGCGCTCGTCCGGTAAACAAGAATATGTAGGTTCGAATTCTACGTAAGGATTTTTTTTTGGTAAACAATCCTCTTAATTATCACAGTTATTGGCAGAAATACATTAAGTCAAATTATGATTTGGCTAAACCAGAAAAAAATAAATAAATAAAGCGTTTGGAACCTTGGAAAAATAGTCTGCATTTTAATCAAAACTGACTTATTTGTTGGTCTATGGTAAATAAAATAATATAAACAAAATTATTTCATTATTCCAGAGCAACAATTTAAATTATCTATCATTTGGGGAAGATAAACAAAAACAGATATTACTTAGCAAGACGAATAATTACTAAGTGAAAATTGATATAAAATTCGATCAACAAAAAAAAAAATAATGGAAATAATTTAGTTATTTACATTCATTTTTATTCAAATAATGCCCAATTCTATAATCGACTAAAGGTAAAATTCTAATGAATAAAACACGTCTTACCGTTAAAGACTGACTTGAGCCATTCCTGCGTAATTTTTTCTTCTTCCTGGGTGGAGCTACGGGTATACTCTTGATTACGGTTTCTTTCTCGGATGGAGGACTCTTTTTTAAAGAGTTTGCCTTTGTGCTTGCGATCACATCTGGTTCTTGTAAGGGAAGACACTTCGCGTCGTTCTGCGCAGAGCCCTCTAACGTAACAGTTGATAAAGTGACGGTGCTCGGATATTGAGACGTATTCTTGGAGCTTGTAGTGGAAGAGTCGTGCGAACTGTTCGATAAAGCTGATATAGAAGCGTGTCTACTTTCAATTGTGCTCGTCACACCTGAAATCGTCGTTAAATTATCTAAAATTAACTAAAAGCATTAAATTCTGCAGTATATGTCATTTGAAACACGTCCATTCGTTGGTATTTTCTTATTAAATAATAAAGTACAAAGCGAATTACAATATTAAACTATCGTCTACTGATGAAATTGTATGAACCATTTCATATATGTAAGAGAATATTTAATGTAAAATGATGGTAATAAAAATGGAGTATAAAGTGGCATATTTAAAGTGTTAAATCTTATATAATAGCTATAGTTCTTTTTTCTTAAAAGTTAGTATCAATAATAATATAAAATATATTATGAATTTAAAAATTAAGAAATACCCAAAATTGTATTCATTGTAAAAATCGAACAGACCTACTATAGAAATACTACAGAATTATCAAGAAATAAAATAGATATCTTTATTCTTAGCTGATGTATTGAATTTACACTAGATGGCAGGGTTTCTATATGCACATATACACAGAAGTTGAAAGTAAAATCTGAAACTATTTAACAATAAAAAATAATTTGAGTTTAATTATCATTAAAAAGTAGAAATCTTCAATTATTGTGAGAGCAATAACAATCCTGATCTAAATTTCATTCGAAAAGACGGAAAAACTATATCAGGATAATTTGCATTACAGATCACTTCATATTTTAGTTGGAATAAAAACTGCTTAGGTGGCAGCACATGCACTTAAAATACAGCATTACCCTAAAAAAACACTTACCTTCAGGTAAATTAGCAATACGTCCGGCTCGTACAAGCGAATTATAACTTTGCAGACTCACCGTGTCATGTTCTATAACACGGAATGGATGTGATGTCCTATTTGCGTACACACCATCAACGGAAGACGCATGGCTATTCGGAGGGGTTATATTTATGCCGGCAAATTCATCGTCTGCATCTGTTTGCAATTTCTGCCTGATCTCTTTGAATTTCTTCCTGCCGCCTACTATCAGCTGTGTTGTATCCTCCTGTAATATACATTTTAACCTTACCGAATGAATTGTTTTCTTTTCGTCAAATCTTACAAACACATCATCATTTTGTTTGGTATCATCACTGGTTTCTTCCTTCTTAGCCTCAACACCGCTAATATCTGACGGTGTTTTCTCTTTGGAAGATTTACGTTGTTTCCTGTGAAGTTAAAATAAAACATAGTTCGGCAAAACAAATCTCGATGATTTATTCGAAGCGTGCTAGAAATAGTTGATGCTCCCTTTTGTTGCTGCAAATTAATTTGTAGAAGTTTTCGTACAGCCGTAAAAACCGTCATCAGCAAGGCCTTGACGCAAAATCATCTAAGAACTGTCAAATGTTTTTTCAATTGTTGATTTAAATCAAATAGGTAAACAACCAAGTTCTGTATAGTTAATTTAAGAAGACAATAATTTTTATGAAGGTTCCGGTAAAGGTAAGTGCAACACGTCGAAAACGTAAATAAGTTCGCGGTTTTAAGCTTTAAAAATCTACCTCGATCCGTGTATGGGGGTATTGTCTTCCGCGTCGTAAAATTCCTCCGAGTCGCTGCTGTGTGACATTGTCACGATTTCCACTGTACCCGCGGACGGATTCAATTTACGCGGTGCTGGTTGGGAAATAGAGGCGATAATTCGTTTGATAGAAGGAAATTCCTTTCCAATGCCATCGCTGTCAAACTTTGTTCGTTGAATTTGCCATTTTTTACGGCGACCAATCACGGCGTTAGGAGGGGAGCAGCCCTTGCGTTCAGTCAAGTTTAAGTGCGGGAAGAGCGTTCCGCTAAATGCAAATAAAAGGCAAATAACGTCTATTTTAAAAAGTTTTCATAAAATCATCGGTAATAAAGTTAAATGTTGCATTATTCATATGACTTTTGATCGGATATACTTTTCATGTATTAAGAGGTACCTTAATTAACGATATTTAAGTTTTTTTTTTGCTATTAATTGAAGTAGAAGATTTATAATGCATAATTATTTTAGCGATTGGATTTGTGTTTGGATTTACTTTACGCAAAATGTGACATATGTCAGATTTAAATGTCATTTCTGAATTTGTTGATTCATATTTTAAATTACAAATTGCCTGTTTAAATAAATTCTAAGAAGAATTTCTTTATCATCTTATCAGATAGCATTTATATTGTTGGGTGTCGGGGAATTAACTTTCTATAGATTCCAGCTGAACGCAGCCACCATTTCTAAATACTTTGACGAATTGTCCAACAGAGGCAGAGCGGCAGCACGATTCGTTCCCAACTAAAGGCCGTTTCCTCACCCAAGTACCAAAGCAACATGGAGGACTTGGTAGTGGAAGTAAGCGGTGAAAACGGTGCTCTTTATAAGGTTTGTAGCAACTGAAGTATAGATTTATTTATCAATTTGCCGGCGTAGATACGCGTAGTGGACGGGGGTTCGACTCGGGGCGTCCAGTTTCTTAGGGCACTAGTCATACTTTCCACGTATTTACGGAAATTGTGCCCGAATCAAACGCGGTTCTTTCCTAGACGCCATGACCATCGTTTTGACAGGGCGTGATGTTCCATGTGTCTTAAAATACACGCGTGAAAGTGCTAGAATTAGAAATTTCACTCGCTTAACGGTTATTTATAGTTGAATATTAATTTATCGGACCGATGAACGATCGGGATAGGTTAGGCGATGATACGGAAATTATAATTTTTTTGTCCGTCGATTCTGTCTTGCGATTTTCCCTCACTTAAACTCTCTCCTTACAGGGCTACGTGTTAGACGTATTCGAAGAGGAAGTATTAATCCATTTCGAAGATGAGTAAGTCTTATTTTCCCTCTATGTATAGAGCTATTTGAATTTCAATGTTTGGAACGATTTTAGGTGGCAACCAGATTCAAATTTCCCCTATTCGAGGCTGCGATTCCCACAGAAAGTCGATCCCAAGGCGGAATTCGTCGAGAATCAGGAGGTCGAGGTGTATTCTAGGTCTAACAATCAAGAGGCGAACGGCTGGTGGAAATGTCGGATTAAGGTGGGTGTCGATTTGCGACAGTTCTTCGAATTGACGTTCCGTTTTTTTCAGATGATGAAGGGCGATTTTTACGTGTTAGAATATACCGGCTGGGATAACTCCTATAACGAAATCGTCAGTAGCGATCGTATCCGCCATAAAAACAGTAACCCGCCGTTAGATAGGTCAATGTTTCATAAGTTCGAACTCGAAGTTCCTGAAGATGTACGAGAATAGTAAGTCTGAGATTTTAGTCTTTATCATTTGTATGCTTATTTATTTATTTATTGTGTTTTGTTATTACATAATCGGGTGATTAAAAAAATATATTTTGAGTGTTCCAAATAGTTTATTAAAAAAAATCATAATAATGGTTGAGAGATGTTACAACCGTTTTTTTTTAATTTTACACAAATATCACAGAAATATTCAAAATACAGTTTACACCATCATATTATAATAAATTAAAGTACTTTAAATCTCTACATTACATTTGTTTTGCTACACCCAATAATTTGTAAGATATCCTTGATAAAATTGTACCTACCATTGAATATTGTTCAAGTTTTTTGAGATGATTAAAATTTAATAGTAATCTCGCATTGTGGATGCAACAATAGTAAAACGCAATTATTTTTTATAATCAAACCCTCTATTTAACTTCAAAAGTCACGTGATCGATAGGCAACACAAATGGCAGTACTTTGACATTCAATATCAAAGTCCTAAATTTTCCATAAAATCTTAAATTAAAAAGTATGATTTAAGCACATGATCAAACACTGAAGAGCTATGTCTTTTGGCACCTTAGGTACTTTTGTATTCTAAATAGTGCATGAGATGCAGCAGATGTTTTAGAATAGCAACTAGAGATGTTATTTGATATTAATTTCTTTACTTTTTCTTGAAATCATATCACTTTTTGCTGTTTTTGCTGAAGATAACTAACTTAAGTCTGCATCAATTGCTTTGCAAGTGAGACAGAAAGCGATAATTCTCCATTACAACTTTTGAAGTTCTAATGGAGCTTGAAGTGAGCGGAGAGAGGCGTTTTGCATTATTGGAGACACAAAATCATAGATTATAAAAGTGAAAGTTCTTCAAACTTTTATATCCTCATCAGAAATTCTTCATTTAATTTTTTCTCAGAGATATGTAGGAAAACAAGTAATAAGGCTAAGAAGTTTGCATTATTTTATTTATAGAAAAATTAACAACAAATACAAAATTATATTTAACGTTACTTCGCAAATGACGGAATATTGAATAACACTTGAAACAAAGTAATTTTTATATACAAAAAATAGTCAATTTAATCTTTTAAAAACAGTGATTTTCTTAAATCAAAGACCTAATTGTGGCAAAGTTATACTTACAATTTTTTTTTTATTTTGACTTTGTAAAAGCTCTGCGTTGAGAAGCATTTAAACCTAAAAATCATTTAAAATACACCAACTAAACTCGTTACTTGAAATTGTGGGCGGAGGGTTATAGTATGAGTGAGTATCTGGGCTGTTTCTATCATCTAAGGATTTTGTTTGTGTTTTTGAAATTTGCGAAAATAAGCATTATTATTATTATTTAAATCCGACGTTTCGCCTGTAATTCTGCTGCCATCATCAGGGTTATAAAGCCGAAGATATTTACACGATTTCAGAAATAGAATTGGTAAATCGCATTTTTTTTCTGGGATGCCTTGATAACGGTACATGGACGTACTGTCGAAACGTCGGATTTAAACACTCTCATAAACACCGGTTATTTAGTTATTCCTTCAATCACATTCAATTGATTTTTATTTGGGGCGCCTAATGTTTAAAGTTTTAATTGTTCTTTAACATAATCTCAGCGCCCACTCAGGGGCAATACAGCCTTTGTGAGCTGCTGTTGTAAAATAAATAATTACCAGAAGTTTCTCTGTGGTGGCTAAATATGTACGCATGTTTGTCTTTTTTCAATCAATTTCTAACGATTTTTTTTTGCCAATTATTGTTATTCTGTATCAAGTTCGTGTCTCACAATTGTGACCTCGCCTTCGACTCGGTTTATAATATTTGCCAGCGGCCTGCAATAGAGGACTTTCCTCCTTTGGTTTGAAATATACTATTATAATGTTGGTTCTCTACGTTGTACGATTTTTCATATTTTGCCGAAAAAGAATTAAAAAGTTTTAGTGTAACGTCTTTTTCAAATAATCTGAAGTTTTTTATTAATATTAATTGTTTAAATATACTTAAATTCTATTTACATCGATTACACTATTATTTATTTATTTTAAAGAAATAAAAGTTGCCGTAATAGTAATACGTAAAAAGTCCAAAAGTTATTAGACGTCAATTATAAACTTACAAATAATAAAAGTTAAATGTAGCAAAGTTACAACATTCGAAGTAAATGGGACAATTCACAAACATGTTAAGATACTAAAAAATCTAATGCAAATTGAAAAAATATGTTATGTAATGGCAAGTTAATAAGTTCAAATGTGTAACGCAAAAAATGTTTTTTTTTTTTAAGTAACAGTAAAATATTAATATTAAAATATGTATACAAAGCCTAAATTTTAAGTCAACAATCAGTAATAGGGTGTGAATTTTTGATAAAGCGGCTGTATTTTTTTTGCTAAACAGCTCTCAACAAGAAAAAACTGAAAATGCATGCCGTTGTATTTATTGTATTTGTTGCAGGAGGCACATTTATAGAATATTTGAAACTTATAAACTTATTTACTTTTACCATTACTAAACTGTAATGGGAAATGATTCATATTACTAAATTAAAGATTAAACTTTTAAATGTGACTTATCGTATACAAATCCTTTTCAAACAGTCTAGTTGATAAGGTGTTATAGTGTGCACTATCCATTACAATAAATGCAATTTATTTCTAAAAAGTGCACCTTTAGTTAGTGAGAAATCTTTTTTGTTTTCTTTTATTGTTATTTTATGCAATATTTCACAATATTTACTCATTGTTTATGATCGTTTTCGCTCAGTGCCAAGGTCGAATCGGCGCACAAGGAATTTCAAAAGGCGATAGGCGCTGGCGTCATCCGGTACATCCCCGAACGAGGCGTCCTGGTAGTGATTTCTCGTTGCGAGACCAGTCGCAAGAGGGCGTCGATGCTCCAAGAGATGCATTTCCGCAATCTACAACAGAAGGTGCTCCTATTGAAGCGAACGGAGGAGGCCCAAAGGCAACTGGAGAACACGAAGTTGGCCAGTGTCGGAGGGTATGTCTATTGTTTTCGTTCTCTCTCATGTTCATTTGCGTTTCGATTTAATTAATCCGTTAAGGTAGGAGTATTTGGCTGGCCAATTTTTCGAGTTATCTATTTATCTTTTGGAACAGTCACAAAAAGATTTATTTAATTTTAATATTATAAAACTTAACTAACACAAAAAACTATTATTGTGTGTTATCTTATTGTGACTGTTTTATTTTTATTGGGTTATTATATTTTTTTTTGTTTCAAGGAGTTTCTATAAAGAAAAAGAGATACACCGTATTTATTTATTTATTTTTTACTTAAGGGAAATCCCTTTGATTATACAGTGCGTTCATGATGAAAGGAACAAATTCGTTTGAAATACACGTTTTTAAAATTATTTTGCAGAAAAACGCTCGGAATGATCGATTAGTATTTTTAGTTGCGATTATTTTGACGTAAGAAAATTGTATACAGGATGTTTAAAGAATATACGTAGCCATCATTGTTTCTTTAATGGAACAATGAAATAAAGTACTTACTTACATCCTGTATATTTTGCGATTTTTGAGTTGTACGATTAATTCTTGAACACTATTCGTGTATCATACCATATCTCTAAAACCTGGGATTTACGGAATAATGATATTTGAAATGCGATAAATTAAAATACATACAAGTAATGAAATAAAACGTTTAAATTAAACAAATACACCTTAAACATTTTTTTAAAAGCATACTATACTGGGTGTTCCATTAAAAAAAATATGTCTGTATATGTTCTTCTTTAGGCATCCTGTATACAATTTTCTTGATTCAAAAAAATCGCAAATTGAAATATAATTTGTCCGAGCGTTTTTCTGCAAAATAATTATCTGAATTTTAAACAAATTTGTTCCTTTCATCCTGAACGCACTGTGTAATTTGTAAAGTGCATTTAATCACCTTGCATTTTTCTTTTATAGAAACTTTTCTAATTAATAATTAATACAATGCTTTGCCCTACTACAGCTTTACCTTTTTTATATATACATATATATTTAATCCATCCTGGTTTGTCCATGTCCATTTAAAACCCATCATAATTGCTTTTCTCCTTCATATATGTCATTGGTTTTATTAAACAATCACGATTAATAATTGCAATAAATAGTAAAGGTACAGATTTCCGATATAGAATTTTATTTATAAAATTTCTGTGAACGAATGGTCAGTGGTGGTAGTATATGATTTTGCCGATTAATTCTAATTCGTAAACAAACTTTTTAAATGTTCAATGATCAAATCTGATTTAGCCAGGAAGAGTCTTAAAAATTGATACGTCAAAAAAGATAAGGTTTTGATTTTATATACACTTTTTTTTTTATTTTTCTTGTTTCTATAAAGAAAAGAAATTACACAGCTGATGCATTTTCTCTTTCTCTCTTTCAGCAGATATAAGCCTGTGTATCATCGAGTCTCAAATTTTGAGACTGGCCGTGTTGGCTTCAGGTGAGAACACGGACCTGCACTAAGCATGCTATTATATTATTATTATTACTATTACTATTTATTGTATATTTTATTATTGAATATCAATCAGACGGAATATTATTATATATGTTATTGTAGTAGAGAGTAAATCTTTCTTCTCCTGGCTCTTGCTGGCTGGCTTTTGTTGTTATTCGTGTCGATCGATTAATTGATCCTGATCAATATTAGATTTATTTTTTTCTAATTTGAATAGAGGCAAAACTATATAATATTAATAAGTGTTGACCATTCTACACTACCGAAATAAATTTTAAATAAAGACGAAACACATCCGTATTCCATTGAACATTTTTTAGCGCATGTGTAGTCGGTAGTTCTGTCTCATTGACGTAGACGCAACTTTCTTCATACGTTCTTTTAACGCTTATGTAGTTGGTAGTGCTTCTCTTTATTCCATTTTGCTTATGTTAAACGAGCCAGGTCTATTTTTCTTTGTATCCCCCTCCTTTATTTTTTTTTTAGGCAATTTTGCTTGAGTTTCCCCTACAATTGACGTAATTTTGTTCTTGTCGAACGTTACAGATTCTCCGACGAATTTAACGTGCGCGAAGACCTCATGGGATTGGCGATAGGGGCACACGGGGCTAACATACAGCAGGCGCGTAAGGTGGATGGTATTACGAATATTGAACTGGAGGAGAATTCATGTACCTTTAAAATATACGGGGAGGTAAGTTGAGTGAGTTTTTATAGTAGAATTGTATCAGCAGCTTTTCCTCGGCGAATAATGAACACAAGATCAAAAAGAATGGATAGTAGATAGCGTTGAAATCGGCGTCCGTATCACACAGTCAAAATTGAACTCGTTTATTAAAAATGGCGGATAATTTGAAAATAAATTATTTTGAATTAATTTCTTTGAAATTTAAAAGCAATTGTATAATTAATAAGAAAAAACCGCCATGCCCAAAAAAAGGAAAGAAATAATAATAATATTTCACTTTATCCAAGATAAATTTCGTATCCACAGGCAGGTATTTTCGTCGTATTTAATTTTCCCTTACGTATTAGCAAATACAATATAAATATATGTACGTGCAAAGAATAGTTCCTCTGGCGTACTATAGATGTCACAGCTAGGCTGATTTTAGAAAAGCGTACGACCAAACAAATATTAAACGTGATCTGACGTGGTTAAACGTAAGTGGAATTTTCCATTGCGCAAATGCGTAAAAATATAAGATAACCGAAGAGTCGGTGCGAGACGAATGAAAGTGGTTTAACTGCGCGCGCAGCGAAGAGGTAGAGCATTCATAAATGAATTGTCATTTCGCAAAATTGTTATGAAATTAATATGAAAGAGAAGTCAAAACAAGTAGCAGTTTAGTAAATAAAACAAAAACCAAAACACACATATTGGCTCAATGGATTAATATTCGTTTTATAATGAAATTAAAACATATTGTTGCGTTAAAGCGAAGCTACACAGCAATATTTGCTTTTATTTATTTCGCCACTTTCCTAACTTTTTCATAGTACCTATAATTACATATTATATCTTATTTACCGCTGTTGATTTATTTCCGATGATAAAATATTTTTGCTTTTAGTGGACTAGTGGATATTTAAAATAATCTTTGTTTGTTCTTGATATATAAATTTGTTTTTTTTTTTTCTAATTCTTGTCAATATATGTATCAGCAGTTAACAGCGAAAGAATATTATCTTGCTAAAAACTGCAAAAAAATATCAGAAAACATTAAAAAAGTGTAGCAAAAAAATCTATATATTTTTTTAATACCCCAATTCACGTCCTTGACCATATGTATATTAGTATAATATTTGGTATTAACCAATACCAAGCGTTAAAAATATGAGCCTATTTTCAATCAAAATTCACTAGAAGATCCGGAAAAAAAAACACGTAATAAAATACTCCAAAAAAAGAAAGAAATGTCACTTCAAACGCAAAACCTATATCATAAATTATAATACTTATCATAAAATCAAAGCGATAAATAAACTATGAAGAAAAATAAATAAAACGTGTTAGTACTGTAAAGTATGGAAGCTTGAGAGAAAATGTAATTTTAGTAAATTTTGCGTTTTTCTCTAATTTATTCAAAATTCAGCTTTTATATGTAATCAAACCACCGCTAATGCTTTTCTTTTAATTGTATACAATATATGTAGATTTGTATTAAATTGCATATATAAATGTAAATATAAAAAAAAGCGTAGAGTTTTCTAATTTAGAAACATTATTTTTTCTTTTCTAGACTGATGAGGCTGTGAAGAAGGCTAGATCGATGTTGGAATACAGCGAAGAATCGTTGCAGGTACCCCGCGCGCTGGTCGGTAAAGTTATAGGCAAGAACGGCAGGATAATACAGGAGATCGTCGACAAAAGTGGTGTGGTAATCGCTTACCTCTTCTGTCCGTTTGAATTTTTGTTATGCGGCCATTTTTCCCTTTACGTTGACAGGTGCGAGTGAAAATCGAGGGGGATAACGAGCCGCAACCCACAATACCCCGGGAAGAAGGTCAAGTGCCCTTTGTCTTTGTCGGTACCGTCGAGAGTATATCGAACGCGAAAGTTCTATTGGAGTATCATCTGGCGCATTTGAAGGTTGGTGGTATTTGTAAACATTTATGCAGATCCCTTCGTGCGGATATGCATTTTTAAAACTTTAATTAATAAATGGGAAAAATAAGCAATTAATTGATCAATGTTTTAGTAAGAACTGAAATGCCTTAGGTACTTAAAAACAATTTCGTATTTTTATTTTGTTTTCTTTTTTTTAAACAGAAATTAGCTGAAATTTACATACAACCCTCGACAATATGATGTGGCAATCGCGTAAAAGATAAATATGATTTAAAACATGTTTTCCTTTTAGCGACCTCTGTTTTTTTGTTGCGTAATCCGTCGTGCTACTAACGTCTAATGTTAAAAAAAGCGACATCTTTTGGAATAACACTGCATAAGAACGACTGAAAATTAAATGAACTTTTGCAATGTCCCCATTAGTTTTTTTTTTCATAAATACTTTTTGACGCCTCCCTCTTAAAAATGCATTTTTACTACACTTTCGAAGTTTTACGCACTGCTGTCAATAAGGATGTTCCTTACGAATTAAGAATGCATACATAATAACAGATCTACACACGTAAAGAGATATAAACCACGACCTGCTTGATAACTTAGACAGTTTGTTTTATACGGCCTGTCGGGTCATTTAAATTTACATTGATATAGATTTCCGTAACTAGCGACATCTGCATGACTTTTGGGAGCATAAGAATTACTTTCGCGTCATGTCAAAATATAGTAACAGCCGGCGCAGCTGATGACAGCCTGGTTATGTCAAAACTAAGTAGTACAAAACTATGTAAACAAATAACTATATACTTAAATAATCAATAAGAAGTAAAACAACCTTAAAAAAGGTCGGTTTTTGAGTAAATAAATGGATTAATTAGTATAATTTTGGAAAATATTTATTTTAGCGCTTGCCACTATGACATTTATTCAAGTTTAAATTGACATTTTGCTGTCACTATCTTGCCAACCCAAGGAAAAATATTTTTTACTAATGAAAAAACAATTATTACTGTATAGGTTTACACAGTTTATTAATTGTAAGTATAACAGCTGTTTCGCCACACAGCGGCTTCGTCAGGTAAGTACTGGAAACAAATTCCAATTAATGGGGGGAATTTGGCAAGAGCAAAGAAAAACAAAATATCCGTAATTTATTTTGACAAGACTTCCTCAATTATTCTAACAAAATAGAGTATACTGAGCCTGACTATTGTAAATATTTATTACTACATGTATCTATTTAAATAAAACAAAAAAAAAAAATAAGTTAAAAATGTCGACAAATGGTGGAGATGTTGGAGCTTACTAGCTATATTTAATACTCGTGAATAATAAAATGCCAACAACAAACGACCTCACGTGCTTGACGTAGTGATGTCACCAGAGTAATAATACTAAAACGGCGGCGATAACTTTCGTAAATAAACGACGATATATCAGGATAGATAAAATACATAAAAAAATAATAATAATCTGCCCCTTAGTTGAACTTGTCGGGGTAGCGAAGTAGTTTTAATCCTGACGCAGCGGGTCAGCTCTCGGGAAAAAATATGACCGGCAAACGGCGTTGTCCACACGTATATAGATAGATCTCTCGGAAGATGTGGTGATGAATAATCTTCGCAGACGAAGATTATTCATCACCAGAATTTTTTCGCAGACGAAGATTATTCATTACCAGAAGGTACTAATTATCCCCAGGGATAAAATGAAGATTACCAATTCACAACAATAACATGATGGGCCCCCCAGATCATACAAAGAAACTTTCTTTCTGTTTTTTTTACGGAGCAGTCATGAAAAATACGCGTCGACTCTACGGCTTCTCTAGCGGGTATCTGCGTGCGCATGACGTGACTCTCCCGCGCTGAGTACGCCGGTACGAAAGGAATCTGACTATATGAAAGGATAACTAAAAACGATGCTAAACAAACGAAAAGAAACACTACGTTGCAAAGAATGACTTATTCAAGATAAAAAGCGATGCCAAAACTGTAATTGAAAAGTAAAATTCGAAGCAGTTAAGCCACCAACCTAGCTGAACTGCACGCCGGTAGATGACTCTAGTAATACCTAGGAGTATGTATATATAGAGAGCCCACGCAATGTTAAAAATTGACAATACATTTTTGACGAGAATAGCGGAGCGGTCTCGTCAAGAAGCTTTGGCGCTAGTGTCGCCAGGTTTGTTCCTCTTCAAACTAGATGTCTCAGAATAAATTAGTAATTATGATATTTATCCTTGAATAATTTTTATGTAATAAAATGAGTTTCAACGTTGTAAGCGTCAAACTAAAATGGAAGACAATAATTTAAGCAATATAACGCTATTTTTAAGCATACACTAAATATTTTAACAACCGAGGATTTTAAGCGAAAACAAACAAGAATATGCCGGAGAAGTACCGGCTTCAACTGTAATGAAAAATATATCTATTCCAAGGTGGCTTCAAAGGTTGTAATAAAAATAAAATAACTATTTTGTTTTGGTATTTTAAAATATTATAACTAAGCCATAAGGATACATAAAGAAAGATACATCTCCTTTAATCTACCAGCCATTGCGCGTGTGTAGATTCTAAGAATTATTTTGTTATTGAATGCTTCTGCGCAAGCTTGTCGCGTTACTTCAGGGGGATTATCTTTCGGAACGATTGTCGGCGTATATACCTTTCCTTTGTTGTTTATTTTAGCCATCGATTACTCGCAGATGACCAGATGGCATAATTTGTGCAAATATTTAAAATGTGTTCTTGTGTAATTATTTGAACAAATAAATTTACTGAAACCATTACTTCAGTTACAAAAAACTGTTTAAAGTTTAGTTTTATAAGAATTTCTTAATACGGTTGTATAAACAAATAATCTATCAATCAGACATAAATACCAAATGGCAAGTTTTATTGAAAAAGTATAGAAAATATGGGAAAATCTTATTTTTTTATTAAAAATTATTTTAATAGTTATTAAAAAAAAATAGTTATTCTTTTTTAATGTTTTATTCCTTTTGCTGACGACACAAATCGAATTACATTTGTTAAAATTTTTGTATAAAATGTGGATTAGATGTTTTGAGTTTTAAACTTTAAAAATTAAGATGACCATACATGAAATTGTTGTAGTAAATCTATTATTACAAAAAGTATCTAGTTATCATTTTAATATGTTCTTTTAGGGATTTTTTTCACAGAAAGTTCGTCTCTTCAAATGAATGAGAAATAAGCAAGTAAAGTGCTTCTTTTTCAATATTCTCACTTTTGATATAGAAGTATATCTATTGTATAACTAAACAAGTAAACTTGCATTGATATTTGTAAAGTTAAAAAAGATATACAGAGATTGTGGACATTTATTTATTCATGTAATAGTAAATAATATATACCCTATTATAACTGAAATAAAACAATTTAAACTAAAACTATCTATAAAAATAAATTATTGCTTAAATATGTTTATTATAAATACTAATATAACGCACCCAGGTAACTAAAGAGAACTAAAGTTAATAATAATTCAAATATACAAAAAAAATAGGAAGAGTTGATTGAAATTAAATTTCGACGTAAACAAGAGAATTAGAAATCAGAATTATTGTATAAAATCCTTTGGCGGCAACTACAAAGGCTTTACTTCTGGGCGGCATCTTTGTCGGGCACAGTAAAGGGTATTATCTTTCAAGGGATAGCCCTCTCCGTCGCAGATTACGATGGCATTACATTTAAAGTAGATATGTTTAATTATGTCTATGAAGCGTCCGGAAAATACCGAGAATACCCGGGTCTCTGCGTTGGTAAATTATCTTCTCAATACTAGATGTCATATCATACGAAATCGTAATTTACTGCCTATTTTTTCATGCGGCCGCTAGATCGCAGCATTTTACGGGTAAAACAATAAATAAAAACAGAATAAAAAGATGAAAATTCAAACGTTACAAACTCATGAATCGATAGGACGTATACAGCAAACGGTCCAAGTCATCAAATAGGTCGTGATAAAAACTTTTAACTCATTAATTGTTTTTCGTCAATAATTTGTTGATTGGTAGTAATATAATAATAATAAAAAATATGACTTTGTTGCTAATTTGACCCTTTTGTACATTTAAAATAACTACCAATAATATGGCATTTATCCGTACAATTCATTGTGAATATATTTTTCTAGGAAGTGGAACAGCTAAGACAGGAAAAATTAGAGATCGACCAGCAACTGAGGAGTATACACGGTTCCGGCATGGGATCCATGCAGAATCTGCCGATGTCGCGCAGGAACGACCGCGGCTACAGCAGCGACATGGACGGCGGCTCGCGAGGCAGGGGCGGCTCGATGCGCGGCCGCGGCGGCAGAGGCAGGGGCGGACCAGGCCGCCAGAACGACTCTCGATACAACGCCGGTAGTACCATCTCTGATTTCGTAAATAACGTGGACAAGCGCAAACAGATGGGCGGCAGCAACGGCGGGGGTAGGGGGCGTGGCCCGACAAGTAACGGGCGCGCGCCCAGGGGCGGACCGGGCGGCGATAGGAGCGGGGGACGGGGCGGCGACCGGCCGAACAGGGGCGCGCGCTCTTCGAACGTGGACAGCGCCGCCGGCGGCGACAGGGAGCGGAAGTGATTCACAGTACCTAAGTCGGCCGGTGGCACCGTCGGCCGAATACAAAACAAACATCCGTTTCGCAACAGAGGCGTTCTCATCGCGACGTGAGAAATGTATTTTGAATCCGGGCTTTATGCACCACGATCGTTTGCTCTCTTTTTGTCTCTCTCTCTCTCTATCTATCGTGTTCAAAATTGAAATCAGACGGATAGCGTAAACGTTGTTGGTTGTTATTTAGTACTTAATTTATTGCGTTTTCGCTTTATTTTTCTTTTTTTCTTTTGGATTGTTTCTTACTTTGATGTAACCGCTGATGTCGTTTTTCAACTTAACTTCTGTACTTGGAACAATGTTCCTTTATCTCGTCATAAATTAATGAAATTGCAACTAGAAACCGTCTAATACGTCATCATTTACCGCGATCAATGCAATATTTACAAGAATGCAGACTAGAGATCTGATATACTACATCTTATTCAATAATTTGTCTAAAAAAAACACAGTTAATGGATAAAACAAACTATTAAGTATCAGACACATACAAACTATCATCACCATTTCTGTAAAATGATCCTCATTATTTTATGCCCTGAAGATAATACCACTTTTTTTTTTTTTTTAGTACCAAAATTACCTTGATTATTCCTTAAATAACACGTGACAATAACTTTATAGTACAAAATACTCAGTTGAAAAACAGCATCGAGCAGTTTTCCATATTCGTTTCAATTCCGACTCCGTATTAACTTAAATAATATGATTAAGTATTATTAATTTTTATCTAGACATGCAAAAATGTGTGTCCATACATATAAAATATAAAATAAAAAAATAATGTTGCTTCGTCGGTGCATAAAGCTCACACTCATTCAGAATTCCAGGTGATTTCATATACGTTGTTATAAGTACTAGACTGACCCGGCAGACGACTATTATCAATGACTTCTTGACTTGCGAATTATTACAAAGAGAAAAATAAATACTATAAAATAAATAAATAAAATGCAAAAAAAAAATGAAAAAAAAATATATAAAGTTAAAAATATATGATGTATAAAATGTAATAATAACGGACTCTATATTAATGTAAAAGAGAATGGATGATTTATATATTATAACGATGACGATGATATTCTGATACATCCTTGAGATTATCGTGTAATGTTACAACGGGAACACACAGAACGAACGGGGGGAAATATCGAATGGCAATCGAACTTTCAGAACATAAACAGACAGATCTAAATATGAGAAACGAAAAAAAGCTGCCCCCCTCTAAAACAGATATTTCTGAATTCACGATTGTGTAGGACGTTGTTCTTTTCTGTATTATAATTACGGAGTATTTTTTCTGATCGGAACAAAATGTGTTGAAACGCATTAGATCGTAATGATAATTTTCCAAATTCTCAATATCGGAATCAAAAAACCTCTCCATTTAGAAAAAATACCTGAAAAGGAATCGATGTTTGATATAAATAAGTTTCGAAAACTTGCGTGTAAACTAGTTGGGGACTATGTAATTAAATGAATATGATTCTGGCTTTGGAAAAATTAATTATAAATAGTATTAATGCTAATGATTAACACTAATTCATCTTGATCATTTCTATTTTTCTTTTTTTTATTGTTTCATTTGTGCTAGCTCGCAGAAGAAAAAAACATATTTTCTTTGATTTAAATTTGCAATTTCTTGCGATGCTTCATGTTTTCCCAGCAGAACTAACTTTAATTTATGTAAATAATTCTTTTAATTGTTCCAAGCGGATTAACGAAAAAGAAAATAATGATTATATAAAAACCAAAAAAAAAAAAAGGAATTGAATTCATTCCTCAATAAGAGGAATTATTGAGTTTGGACCTTTTTATATACGAATAAAGAACCAACTCGATTCTGTTATATTCTTGCTTGATAATTTCTATTTTACGTGATATACCATGCCATCAAAATATTTATACAGTAGTAATATACCGTGCCTTCGAAAAATATTTTTGACAGTTGCATAAATATCAAATTTACCAAATTAATGCCGAAATATATCTCTTTCTAATTTGAAAATTATATAAAAATATAGGAATTATCAAGGAGGAGAATTTATAAAATCAACATTTTTTTTTTTTTAGAATAAATTGCTTTGCTTTTTTGATAATTCCACAGTTAACATTAATAAAACAAAACTTTCGCTGTGTATAGATGTTGGATATTTTCTAAATTTTTTTCTTTCGGGGTATTTTAAGATCTTTCATCCCCAAAACTATTAATTTTCACTCTTCGATAAATGATAAAAATAAAACGCTTAATTTCCCATCATTTAACGACCGGAACCAATTTCTCTACTACTTTGTATACTATAAATAACGTTGTATGTTGTATAATGTATAAAATAGATATAATTTTTGAATTGTACCTCGTGTGTTGAACTCATCAGTTCTATTGATGTTCGCAAGTAATTTTTTAATGTATTTAATTTTAAACTACGCATCTATATTATATAAACATATATATATATCTTCGTAAGGTATTTAAAGTATAATTAATTAAATGACAAAAAAAAATAATGTTTGAACGATGGAGGGAAAAACGCATTGTAATCAGGGAGATGCAGTTGACGATTGCAAACGATGACATCAATCGCAATGATCGGTTTGTCAAAAATGTAAATGTGAAAATTTCTTTTTTGGGATCAGAAAATTTGATGCGTGCAAAACTTAGAAAAGTAACCGTTTGCATAATAATTATTAAAAAATTGTATTATCCTATATTATCGGTAAATTGCTAATGTTATCTTAGTAGATGTCGTTTAATTTTTTTCTCGATATAATAATATTTATCAAACTGCATGTTCCAACGTTAAGAATTATAAAAATGAAAAAAAAAAATTATATATACATATAAAAATATTTGTATGTAAACTCAATAAGGGAGATTCTCAATTTAGTTTACGTACGATATTATAGAGAGCGCCTAGTTTTTATTGACAATTAACGATAATATTGTAAAATTGATTAATCGTTGATATTTTATGCTGAAGCAAATTTCTACTCCTTATTTATGTTCTTGAATTTCCTTCAAATTTTGATCATGTAAGAATATTAAAACAGAAGTTTCTTGTCAATGGAAACTGCTCGGATTGATTTTATTATATAATAATAATAATATCATTAGCGTACCTTCCCAACTGTTAAACGGCAAACATCTTATAAAAGCGATTACACAAACAACACAACAATAATCAGGAAGGTATGCTAAAAATCTCTCGATATAACTGTTGTTGTGTATATTAGTAAGGAGAATAGTAAAAATATATATATAGACGAAAAGGAACAAACAACACCTTGCTGGAAGGGTACTCGGAAGTCAAAAAAATTCTTTGCAGAAGCAGCCATGTCATTTTGTGGCGTCCTATCTCGGATCAATTCGTATATTCACAATAAATATACGGTATGCGAAGTGTGAAAACTTCAACAACAAACATAATTTGAATTATCACAATGACGTGAAAAAGAAAAACATATAAAAAAATAAGACACCACACACACACAGTACACGCGCCTGCGCGCCATCTGCAGAGAGAACACGGTGTTTTTACAATCATAGATGGGCGCGGAGACTTTGCGGAGATGCAATGTTCATTAATTGTATTGCAGAGGCGTTAATAGTTTAGACTGCCAAGGAACAAGACTGGCTCATTTAAAATAAAAAGAAATAAGAATGAAAAAAAAACAAAAGAAAAACTCGTGTCATAATATAATAATATTATTATTGTGAGACTCTTTTTTTAGAAATATAACTTGATTAAAAAAAATCAAACTGTGTTTTTCTTTGTTCTCTCTTTCATATATATTATATATTCTGCGAAAAGCTCTCCCCTCTTTCTTTTGTTTTGGACTCTGCGTACCCTTTCAGCAAGGTTCCCGCGTGACGGAGTGGAAATTCACTCTAAGAATAAAGAGAGAGACAACGCGAATAACTCCTTCCTTATTGTTGTTAATGATTGTGTTTTCGCTTGAGAATTAACTTTTCCAAAGCTGTTTTCATTTAAATCGCATAATATCTTGCTTGGTGCTGATGAGATTAACTTTGCTTGAAGGGTTCAAAACAGAGTCTAGCGTTTTTTTTTCTACATTATAATTCGCGAAAGTATATGTGCTATTTCACTGTGCTCTATATTCATATGGCCAAAAAAAAATTACTAATATACAAATAAAATATGCATATTTTCTAAACTGTTCAATCTTCGAGTGAGCGTATGCGCATGGCAGCGTTTACAGCGCCGTATGTAAAACTATCGTGCCTGACAGAGACCGCACACGTGATTTTTCTGAAGCAGCGGTGTAAATGCCGCCAACGCAGGCTTTCGAAGGCTAATAATGGAACGTTACTGATCTTAACATCATGAGTTTTATCTTATTAAAAATGTTATAGAGACAAAATACAGGGGGTTGCATGACGTAGCCCAGGCAACCAAATTTAAATCTCCCACATTTCTTTTTACTAACTTCAACATAAAGGTATTTAAAGTTCTGAAATTATTAGCTGCTTATTTGACAAGTATAGGGGAATCATTAGAAATCATAGCACATTATTAAAACTATATTTTTTCTCGATAACCAAGCAGAATTCGACAATTGTTCATTAAACATTTTTTGGTTGAATGATCTCGGAAGCATGCGCTACGCGTTTTTACAGTACGTCATGCAACACCTTGTATATAAAAAAATATATAGTTTTGAATTTTTATCTGAAAAAAATTGATAAAAAATATTTTAAATTTCAGATTTTGCTCTATTAATAGATGACAAATTAACTAAGATGTGCATATTTTATTGATAAAGCACTGGCACATCACTGACTTCAGTAGCTGTGTTAGGAGAATCCTGGAATGAAATCTTACAAGATTTACATAATGGTCTCAATTCACTTTAGTTTCGGTTGTTTTTTTTCCCAGGATGTCAATCGTACAGCCGGAGAGTTCAAACAAGTATCCAAATATCCTATTTCAACGGGTGTACAGACATGTAGACGACATTTCATTTAAATAGGTGTACAAGCAGCGTAGATAAGTAACAAACGGATATACAAACATTTCATTTATACGGGTGCACAGACAGCTTAAATATACCATATTTGCCCGTGAAAATTTATAAATAGAGACTGAACTTATGCGTAAAAACTAGCCGTAGTTGCCGAACGTGTGAGGATTGAAAATCACACCCAACGCCCTTCTTCACTCCTGCACGCAGTTTTTCGGAACAAATTGCAAGCAGCCGTACTAATCTGGCACACATTAATTAATGTAGATCCCCGATGCTATCAGTTATTTCCTCTCACCTGCACCTTTTAATTATTTCTTTTTCATTTAATTTATTATAATCTGCTTTTCATTTTCTTTTTTTTTTTTCTTAGTTTTTTTGTTATAAATTAGACAGACATATATTTCATTTAATACACCCCCTAGACAGCTTAAATAGGTAACTGAGTGTCTACCTGCTTGTATATCTGTCCAAACTGTCTCTACACGTGTTTTACACTTGCTTAAACTGCCTAAGCCGTACGGTGGACATCCGGGAAAAAAACTGAAAATACTCTAAATTGTGATTTCCTAATATAAACCGTATGGGATTTAATTCCAGAACTTCTCCAGCATATCTGCTAACTTCTAACGTATACATTTTTCTATTTATCGGAATTTGGGGCAAAATCTTCATACAAAACTATTGTGTTAAATCTTTGCAGTGCATTTTATTCGGAAACGTACAGTTAAGTTTATTAATTTTTACAGTATCAAGCTTACAGTGTAAATATTATATTATAATGTTGTAAAATGGCTCCTCAGGTTCGAGGCATCAAACGCCAGACACGGCCGATGAGCGCGTCGGTAGCAATCTCCCTCCGAGGCAGTACGGTGGCGCCCCCAGAGGTCGCGGCGGCAGACGCGACAATCGCGATAGACGCGAAGAGAGGCGCAGAACGACAGATGACGAAGAGACGGTTCTGGATAGCCAAGACGTCTCTAGCGTAGACCTCGGTGAGTGCTTTAAGCATCATTCTTTTTCAATAGAAAGTCGCATAGCAGTCGTATAAGAGGTTTGTATCATCACTATATTCGTTTATTATATTACATGTTTTTTATATTGAAAAAAAATATATATACCATAACTAACAGCTTCTTGCGGGTTTCGCCGTGTGTCAAAAAGTACAGTTCAGTTATCCTGAAGAAGCTGTCAGTATGAACAGCGAAACGTCGAGCGAAAGTTTTGACACACGGCGAAACCCGCAAGAAGCTGTTAGTTATAGTTACACCGGCCGTGAAAGCCTACGCAGTATATATACCACAATCATAAATATCTCACCTGTATAATACGTGTAAAAAAAACAATGCATATGTCGTCTCAATCGCCTTGTTTCCTCCCTGTATCCCGTCAACCCTCCCTAACTTGTGTTAGACTCTTTTCTGTGGCATGTTTACAATTGATGAGAATGTAAGAACGCCTGGGGTTGCCTATAGAATCAGTGTCGAGCGTAGAGGCGGTATCTTGGTCGGGGTCGCAAAGGGCCGAAAGGAGGAGGAGGAGGCGTTTGAGACAGCGCAGTCGCACACCGTCCACTTCTAGCGCGCCCGGTAAGTTTCGGGTTGTCAACAGTTTTCGCTCAGCGGCAAATGTAACGCCCTCTAGTTAGCTTTAAAGCATTTTTATTATTATTATTATTAACAAGATTTTAAATCTCACATTGCATGCGTATTTTATGTACAGTGTATTGCAAAATTCACGTCGTACCATAGTCATTTAATTTTTTCCCTCATGGGAGTGACCCCGACCGGTTTTTCTTTTTTTCCAAGTGTTTTAGAATATAAATCCTTACAAAAATCGTAAAAAGGACATTGCAAAGGACAACCGGAACATTATAAAAATGAATAATAACAAGAAAGAAATATAAAGAAGAAACGGCATATTTCTCTAGTTGTTTTCTTTGTTTGTTTTTACACGGTGTGGTTTTTATTTCCAATAGTTGTTTTAAGTCCGCCATTTTATTTTTCCAAAAAGAAAATATTGTCAGAATCAAATTCAACGACCCCAAACACCTACGAATGTCTGTTGCAAAATGTCGTTTCTTAATACTGTTCCTCCATTTTGGTCGCAATATTATTTTTGATACTATATTCGCACATAGTGACCCCATGTCTCAAATATCCCGTAAGTCATAGATAAAAAAAAAGTTGACGGTTTTTCCCGCATTTCATAATTTTTTCCCCATTCCGTTCGCCATTTGATTTTTCCAAAAAATATCAGAATCAAATTCAACACTCCCAAGAAGCCTCCTATACATATCTCTATTGCAAAATGTCTTGTTTTCATACTTCTGGAACACCTTGTATAGTCAACAATATTTTTAGGTTATACAGTATTGAATTCTATAAAACTTTTGTAGAAAAGATTTTTTTTCCTAAAAACACAAATAGAGCTGTAATCAAAGATTTACTCTTCGGTGGAACACTCTGTATAGTCAAAAGTATTTTTGGACTATGCAGTATTGAATTCTATAAAACTTATGTAGAATAGATTTTTTTCTAAAATCAAAAATAGAGCTGTGATCAAAGACACAGTCATTGGTTGAACACCCTGTAAAATCGAAAATATTTTCAGGTTATGCAGCATTAAATTATTTAAAGCTTTTGTAGAAAAGATTTTTTTCTAAAATCAAAAACAGAGCTGTGATCAAACACCCAGTATTGGTTGAACACCCTGTATAATCGAAAATAAATAAGCATTACAATAGGTAGGTATAAAAGCATAATATGAGTGAGCAAATAAATTATCAACAATAACTTAAAAATAAAAAAAATATGCTAAAGCTTGCAAAAAAGAAAAGTTTTATATTTTCGTGGCATGATTTTTCAAGTCATCCCTATAATGATAGAGAAATATAAAGCGGTACCTCGCTGCTGACTAGTATAGTATATAAAAACGTTGAGATTAGGATCCCGTTGCTTTATAATGTAACATGCATTGGTTAACATAAAGTGCTTAGTAGGTATAAAATCTTTATTTTTTTTTTACCTAATTGCTAAAGGTGCACACTTCGAAACTCTTATTATTTTAACGCAGTTTGCACGCAAGATTAATATGTTAGTTCCATATACATTCAAAATAATCTCCTTTCGTAGATTACCAAAAGAAATCACTTACGTATTAAAGTTTTGTTTACCGAGATTTTCATGTCACCAGACTCTTTCAAGTCGCTCTGTTTTACGGTAATCCATGTTTCGAAATCCAAGGACAAACCTTAAACTCCCTAAGAAAATAAAAAAATGACGTCGCCTCTGTAAGGTACGTCATGAATTTTGCAATAGATTGTACGAGCAATGTTTTTACTCTGCTTATTAACAAGAAGAGATTTTTGAACGATTCCATGTCCGTTTCAATTGTATAGGGCATCTTACCGACTGCGCCACTTTTCTCTAAACACGTTATTTAACATACTATTAAGCAGAATTGTTTTGTAATTAAAAATAGAAGGAGCACGTTTTTGTTGCCCTAACGCGCCATTTATTTGTAGTGAACAACACGCACGTCCCTACGACTACAGTGGCGCCATCTGACAGCGCGCCCGCCGCCAACAACCGTCCCGCATCGAACACCGCCTCGGCAAAGGAACAGAAGCCGCGTTCCTCCAACAAACCGCCACCGAGCAGACGTAGCGATTCGAAACACAAGGAGTTGGTGAACGGCACAACGGCCTAACTCTAATTTTTGGGCAGGGGGCGTGCCAAAGTATTGTTTCTATTATCGAGGGTTGTATTTACTACTACTGCTATTCACTACTTAATACTTATATTATTACTACCTACTAACTAATAAAAAAAAAAATTAATAATTTAACTTTACAAACTTGCAAATTTAAAAAGAAAAAAAATGAATATAGAAAATAATCTTAATAATAATTTAATAATTGAAAAAAAGAGTGTGCATGTGCTATTAATAATGATGATGAAATACGAAAATAAACAAGGCAGAAGAAGGACTAACAAAATATAAACAGGAAATGAAACGATGATGAGAACAATGAAACGAAACCTTCTTATTCCTACTACTACGCTGCAATGCAATCGAACTAGAAATCGCTTCGGACTAATCAAAGATATAATAGACAGAGCGACAAATACACAAGGTATCTCCAAACGATAACTAAAATTGTACTATTGAAAAGAACCTACGGACACTGCAATGAAAAACATTGGGGTGGACTGCTGCCCGTTTACACGGATGATACACACACAAAAGTAATTGTTTAGTGACTCTTTGGGTTCTGTGAACCATCACGCAAGCAAGATACGTCTCATCTGCAATGGATATCTATGAAAATGAGAAGAACCACCGTGAACTTTTAATAACGAATGCAATGTCTGCTACGTACATCATCGGAAAGTGTAGTTATTGGAACGAAAAGTGTGTTATTTTTTCTTTAACTTTATAAAACTTTCTTAAAGATAAATTGCATAAATCTAACAACAATAACGAAAGAAATTATGAAAAAGAATATATCTAAATGTAACTTATATGATTGTTTACGATTAAACAAAGTTAATATGTAGAACAGTATTGGTTTATCATGGTGACACTTAGAGGCATCGGATAATTTAAAATAGCATTTCTACGGATTGTCCTAATAAAATAATAATACATAACTTTGGATATGCTTATAAATACAATACTTGAGTGAGGAATTGTGTATCTTTTCTGTGCGTGATACAAATAATAAATAATTTCGTGCATTCATCGTATGTTACAAAACGTTGTGTTCAATACAATAATTTGATCTGGCCTTTTTTATGTAAGCACTAAGATATGAATGACACCTTTTTTTCTTCACCGAAATATCAGCTGTTTATATACGAATAAATGGCACGCTAAAAGAAATGCCACAGAGAGAAGAATAGATTAAATTGAATCTGTTAAAAAAATATTTTTAGTAAGGCTGCGCACATTTTTTTTGTTTTTTAATTAAACTAGGAAAACGAATTCGAAAGTTGTTTGTTTATTATTAACAAGGGGTGTCCCCATGTTGTATGCATAAATAGGAGAATTTATAATTTAAAAAAATTGCTTTGTATTAGCGAAAAACAAAAAAAAAATCGTAAAAAGGTTGAAAAATTAGATTTAAAAAAAAAGTGTAGCTTTTGAAGAAGGAAGCGCCTAGTATTTCATTTTTTGAATTGTAATGAATATTTTTTTGCCCTTCAAGATCTAGGAAGTTTACATGTTTAATTTATAATAATACTATTATTAATGATAATAATAATAATGTTGTATTTTTTATTTATTTTGTATTTTTTCTCGTTTTTATTATATTTTTTTTTTCTCTAGGATTATTATTATTAATATTGTAATTATATTATTATTATAGTAGAGTGCAAATCGGTAGTTTTCTTTTTAATTTCCTAATAATCATAATATTGTATCATTACCCATCTTAGTTTTGTATTTATTTATACTAAAATAAAAAAGAAAAAAGAACAGAAAAATGGAGGGAGTAATTTGGCTTCACAATAACTGATTTCGCTAAGATTAAATCAATTAAAACTGTTTCACCCAAAAACAAATATATAAATGTAAGTTTATTTTTATTTCCCATATCGTTATTACATAGATAAGTTCGCCAAGTTTTTATTTCTTTTTTTTTAATCGTTTATGCATAAATAAAAAAGAAATACAGATATGTTCGTTTAAAATGCTGCGTGTACTCATTGTATTGTAACACTTTCCTTTTTTTTTGCAATGAAATAAAGAATAAATCTGTGCGATGTTTTAATTTATTCAAAATTATTGTAATTGACTGATTAGGCAACCCATTAGACAGGTAAGTATAATTGGTTGCATGTTTGTTGACAACCTAGCAAATTATTTACAATTTTGAATCATTAGAAAAAATTCATAATTCTTTTGTTAATATATTAAAACTAAACATAATTATTTCCAGTAACTTCAACAGCAAAGTTAAAATATTAATGGCACCCAAAGTCGTACGTAATTTCATGTTTTAGCGTTGCAGTTACAATAATAATTGCGGGAAATCTAAATTTGTCGAATAATTAAAAAAATAAATTATACTAGTCCCAATTTATTAATTCATTACTTTCATACATTTTTTTTTTACATCTGTAATACATAAGATCCATTGAAGTCCCAACACTGAAGCTACAAATCTGTGCTCTATTTGAACCAGTTTTTTTTTTACAATTTTCAATTTTTTACGTTTTGTGTTATATAATACCAAGTATTACTTCCTTTTGTCATGTTTCTTTTCAGATAATATCTGCATATTGTTTTTTATTATTTTAAATAAATTTGAACTCCAGAAAAACTTTTCAGATTTACTAAAAATAAAATAAGTTACGCCATTTATGACACAACTTCCCTACATTAAATCACTAAAAATACAAAAGGAAAACTTAAAAGGTGTTTGAAAAAATTGCCAACAGGCACAGAAACGTAAATTAAACCAAAATGCTTTCATATTTTAATTTAACATAACCAATATTCCGAAGAAAAAAGAAACTAAATTAAGTAAGAGGTAGAGATCAAACAAAAGGGAATTGCAAATTTTCTGGGAAATTCAACTAAATTTGTTCAAAGATATCTAAACACAATAAAAGAAATAATACAATTAACACAAAATAAGCCGTATGTGAACTATATTCAGATATTATACGCATTTGAATTATTACTTCACCAGTTTGTCCTAACACAAATAGGATTTCAACCTAATTTATCAAATTTAACTGTTTACTCGATAAATATTTGAAACAATAAGGTGGAATTAATATTTAAGCATTTTTAGAAACTTGAAAAACAAATACCTCCTGTCAGTTATGCAATTAAATATACACTAAAAAAAACCCTGAATACCTGTGTAATTAAATTAATTTTTAATGGTACAATCCTATATAAATTACTTCTACCTGTTGAAGAACGTTTTCATTTAAAATAAAATCCCAAAAAAATAATTTGGAAACAAATAATCAATCGGTATTTTAATTTAAAAATCATTTTTTTATCTCGCACTTCAGGTAAACGTTTTGAGCATGCGCTTTGTGACTCAGATGAGCAGAAAGTTACCTAAAGAGAGAGATAAACGAAAAGGCAAAAAGAGAAAACGTATACACAGACTGTTCAGTCTCGGATCCTGTAGCAGGTGGTTGTCATATGCAGGTCGTATGGGTGTTATAAGAGAACCGTGCGGTGTTTTAATGGATTGAGTGTTGATGCTAGTGTTTTTGTTTCGGAACAGGAGGAAGAGTTTTGCCGGCGTCCGTGCAAAAGGTAAAATAAAAAAATCGTTATAGAGTCGATTGTGCCTTTCTTTCTGTTATTGGAAAGGTGTAGAGTGAATTTACGTCTACGTATTTTAATTCTCATCCATTCAATTTGAAATGTCACTGTATTGAGTTTAAAAAATTGAGATTTCGAAAGGACGTAATGCGGAGACAAATTAAAAGTAATTTTAACGGAACAAATTTAAAGAGAGGCAAAAAATTAATTGCTGTGACCGTTTGAGTCCTTAAATGAATCATATTTAGATGAAAAATCGCTATTTCCTAACTGATTTTGTTGCTTTTTTTATCGCTCACATATATAATCTAACGCTTAAAATATTTTAAATTTCATATAGGTATATATTGATAAAAATACGTTCTAATAATGACTCAATACGCACTTATTTAAAAAAAAAACCCAATTTTTGTTTATATATCTCTATAATTATGACATATGGCTTATTGTTAAACACCTATATCAACTATTATTATACTAATACAAGTAATACAGTATACAATAAAAGGATATGAAATCTTAATTTTATTACTGTAGACTTATAAGTGCACAAAAAAAATCTCTTATCTCCACCAATATATCTTGATAACGTAACATGATTCACACATTTTCTGAAATACTTAATTATTTCATTATCCATTCAGAGTACTGATGTAATACTATAAAAAAAAAAAAAACGTGTACAAATAAATACGTGGCTATTCATTCGATTAATTGTTTATTATTATTACTTTTTTAGCTTCTATCGAATCAATCAAATTGGCCAAATTTCCCGCGTGTGAAAACCGGATATTTTAAATAGAGACACGGGTTTTTTAAATTAATATTAAGTGAGTTTGGTGTATTAAATCGAAATAATACACGCATATCAGTACTTTTACCACTTAAAACCTATTTATGTTTAACTTCAATGGGCAAGCAGTCCCCTATCCACCGTCATCATCATAACAAACAATAACAGCAATTTATGGCCATTAAAACGGTTTTCAAGGTTTCCGAACGTAATAATGTGTAACAACAACAGAAATAAGCGAACACAACTGCATAGGTATTAAAACTAAAGTCCTTATTTAGAAGAAGAAAAGAAAAACATAGTGTCTAAATATAACAATAAATAATGTAAACAGATGGGTAAATGTTGAAATTAGAATGTTCTCCGTTAGATGTTCAGTAGGCGTTATATAATGTAACAGATATATTTATTGATTTCCTTGAAAAACCTTTAATGCTTATGACTGTGAGCTACAGCATGCACTGTTGTGGTGGTAGTTATTGGCGCAAGAGAATTGATTTTCTTAGTAATATAGGTGTGACTCATATCATAAGTTAATTATGGGTAAAAAAGAATGTTTTATGGAAGTACAAAAATTAACACGGAGGGTGATTTTTATATGTCGACTACTTAAAAAAAATAGATTGTTTACTTACCTTTGCAGCATTCATTTCAAAATAAACTTTCCTTTGTTGTTTTAAATAACATTGCAATGTGTAATTATCTAAGCTTTTGTATTGTACTCGTATAGTATTTTAACAACGTCATATTGGAGTCGCTAAAAATAGTTTTGAGGAAATTTTCAAATTCATTTAGAGGTTAGGGAATTGTCAATTTATGGCCACACCCACATTATTTGGAAGATATATTACAGCTTTGTACTACAACCTATTAAATCTATAGGTTGAAATAAATACGGAATCTTTTTGGCGATTATGCAAACTTTATGCAAATAACGGGTATATTTATTTATTTAGTTATTTTGCACGGGCATTAAATTACAGCAAAATAATTTTATATAAACATCTATGAACCAGTGGCGTGACTGTAGTACGGTAAACCTAGGCTCCAAAGTAGGAATTGGCGGCTCCAGCTTTGACGGAACTAATACTTACCTTTGGTTTTGCTATTTCACTAATCTAAATGCGGCGTATTGTAACACTTGTATCTTTTTTTTGTAGAAAATATTAAAAAAGATTTGCAGGAATTTGAGACTTAGCAAGTTTATCATATTTAAGTGTGTTCCAGCGTGTTCTAGTGCGTTAAGCAGAAGCAGAAATAGATTGGAAATGTCTTTTTTGAAAAACTATGAAGATTGCTTAAAATAACGTTGCTGGTCGCAGTGTTTGTCATCAGTTCTTTATGCGATGGGTATTGGAGAAAAATAAGAGTTCAAGAAAGTATAAAGGTCGTTATAAAGTCGTATGCTGAAACAAAAGTTAAAAAAAATCTTAAGAATTAAGAAGAAACTTTCAGTTATTGAAGATTATAACTATACCATTTTTAAAAGTTTAACATGTTTGATTTGGTAATTCGCAGTATATTTAGACAAATTGATGCGAATATGAAAAAAAGAACAATGTAATCAATTTAGGGGTTTCTTGGAAGAGGAACAAATGTCACTTTCAAATGCAGAAAAACTTTGATAACACTGCAAGATTACTTTGCGGCAATTCTTTAATAAGTTTCTGAAAAAGTATGATCATTTGACATATGTAGGTGGCTTTAAGTCCCTTAATTAGTTCTAAGGTTATATTAATTTGCTTTTAAAAAAAAATAATAATTAAAAATGAGAAATATATTTTGTTATTGCTTACGCTGTGATAAATATATTTTACTTTCCGGGAATCTCTGACAACTGCCAGGTGATTTCTACCTACGCCACTGATGTGCTTCTAATTTGACTTATCAAACCATTAATAACCAACACACACGTTAAGGGCAATCTTATCTCATTCTATTTAGTGCAGATGATGTTGAAATAGCATACAAAAGTAATACGTTCTGCCTGTTTAAGTACGTGTAATGCGACTTCAAAACCAATTACGTTATACCATTAAGTAGTGTTGGAAAGAAGCCACATTACATGTGTTAGTATAACAGAAAGGAATAATCACCTAGCCTGCTATTGAGTTTTTATTGAAGTAAATTCTGCAAGTTAAATATTTTGAGGTGTAATTTTATTAAGAAAAATTTAATCCCCAAATGAAACTCCATAAAAATCGATTATTATAAAGGCTGTCTGACGAAGAACTGCATCGATCGATATATGAAAGAGTAAGCATTCACACAAAATTCTGAAAATTTCGCAGTATACTAAAGCCGACGTGTATTTCTGAACTGAAATATTTTTAATAATATGACACATCCGCTTGTATCGGAAGTGGCTGTCAACTTTCTTGTCCGAAAATTACGGTTACACTTTCGAATTGAAAAAGTGTCAAAACTTGTTTTTTTTTTTTAATACAACTACCTATTTTGCTCTTTCTCATCAAACTGCCTTTACAAAAATACAAAAAAAAGTATTGTACATTACGCCTCTAGAATGGATGCTTTTTAAGATACCTAATTAGTAAAATATGTACGTATGGTATAAGAATATAGCTATGCCGCTTTTAAATTTCATTCTGCTTTGGTATATCTAAATTAGTTATGAAAGACCATTCAGGAAACACTCCAGCGTTGACAAAATAAAATGTCACTTAGTTTTCAATTATCAACAATGCTGGTACGTTTAAATTATATGCACGAAGATTACTTAAATTTGTTTATTATTTATGGAGAATGCAATAAAGTGATAACAAGAACGTGTGATACCTCTGTCGCTCGGTATTCTCAAAGACAGAAGCCGTCACCAAATACAGTTAATATACAGAATTTTAAAAACTTCGTATCAGTCAAGGTAAAAATTCAAAACATAAACCTAGATAACAAACATAGAAACTCATTTAGAATATTTCATAATAAAAGCATAGAACAGCATAGTTAAATTACAAAAAAGATAATAAATAGCAAGAAACGTAAAATTTATTGTAACAAATGTTCAAAGCAAGATGACATTTAAAAATAAAAAACTACATAAGTTACATTCTTACACCATACGTACATATTTTACTAATTATCTTAGAAAGTATCCATTTTAGTTGCGTAATGAATATGACTTTTTTTTGTATTTTTGTAATGGCAGTTTGATGAGAAAGAGAAAAGTAGGTAATATTAAAAAAAAAAAGTTTTGACACTTTTTCAATTCGAAAGTTTAACCGTAATTTTCGGACACGCTGTATAATGTTTTCGAAAAATTCATTCGGTTTCGAACGCTACCCTATACGGTCAATTATTCTACAAATTTTCAATTTTCCAAGTTAAATACCTTTACAGTTACAGAAGTTCAGATGCACTCGTTCATCTGTCAAAAAAATTTCATAATATATCGATATCGATACAGTTCCTCGTGAGACACCCTGTATACCTTACCAATGTATGTAACATATTATTGCGCTGACAATTCTCATTCTACCGTTACCATACCCACCTGTATTTTTTGCCTCTCCAGGAAACAGAAGACCAAACAATAATAATAACAAAAACTATTGTTCCATGCCATTTCCGCTGCGTTTTACAAAGGTATTGTTCAACAACTTCCGGAATCCCTCATTTTTTTTTGTCATACATCCGGAACTCTATACAGACACCGCATTTTTTTAAACGTTTTACGTTCTGTTAATGATAGGCGTATATCTGACAGAACAGAATCGTTTTGTACTTTTAACACGCCGTATGAATCCTGCTCATACATTATGCATGAAATCTGTCGGCATATCTCGTATACATCGTACATTTGTTTTCCAATTTCGTTTTTAATAATATAACGCTCTCGGAATTTAATTTATCTGACCTGAATATGCATCAAGATGTATGTGATACGTGCACGCGAATTTTTCGTTAAAAAGCGAGCAGATACACGTGTTATTTCATGCTTTGTATGTTCGGGTGAAAATCGGTGTTTTTTTTTTTTTAGTCAACTTTCGTTTAAGTAGTGGCGATCTACATATTTTTTGGTAGGTTAATGAGATTTACTAGCAACGATAGTAATATTAAACAGTTTATTATAGAGTTGTATATAGAACAATAGTCGTTTTGGAGTGAAATTTTGTGAGTGTTATCACCTTTTACAATCATTTTTATTTTATTAAAATAGGACTGTTATAGTTTCATAAGTGCAGATTTATCAGACCAGAGTCCAACTTTGAAGCGTCAAGTTTATCAAAGGACGAGTGAAACAAACGACTTTTTGTTGCTATTTTCCCCTAATCTGCACTTTTCAACTTAGGATATTCCAATAAAAGTTTACAGTTTTGTTGTAATATCAAATTAGAAAAACGGTATTAAACATGAAAAAAAAAAATAGATTGTAAAAGGCATATCTAATTTTCATTTAGCAGTTTTGAGAATTACCAATTTATCTTAAAATTTAATCTATTATGTCTATATTTGGGTAAAGAATATTTATATAAAAAAAAACATTTACTGATTGTATTGATAAAAGACATATACGAAAGTTAAATTCTCTAGATTAGATATTTCAAAATTTAATTAATTAATCTTTATTACAGTAATGTCGGCTGGCACCTTCTTTTTTTAAAAAGAAATTCCTTTATAAAGAGCTTTTTCTGCACTGATAATTTGTAATATCTCAGACAGAACACTTTCATTCGTTACAATTATATCAGATTACATATAAAATATGAGCGAACACAAACGATAAATACTTTCTAACCTAAAATTTAGTTAGCCTAACAATTGAAAAATAAGAAAACATATTAATACGTTTATGAGCGCTGTATCACGAAGTCGGATGATTCAACAACTAAAAAAAAACTGTCATCTTGTCCATCAGTGTTGCCAATTCAGCGGATTTCCCGCTAGTTCTAGCTTAATTAATATTGCATTTGGCGGTAGAATTGCACGTTTAGCTGCTGGTGGATTTTTCAGCGGAAAACTAGCAAAACCAGCTTAATTTCCAGTGGTTTTTTGTAATAATATACATTATATCAAAATTTTGATTTGGATTGTATCTAACATTTAACATGGTCATATAATGATTTAATACACTGGTAAACTCTTTGCAGTGACTAATAACTAATAACAACAAACCAATGTCGAATGCACTTGCAAGTCGATCAAAGTTCGTTGGAATTTATTTGAATTTAGCGCCTATTTTATCTAAAATCAACTCAACTAAATTCGAGAATTGAAATCAGGGAAACATGTTCTTTGCGTTAATGTATACATATATAAATCACCAAATCAGTAAGTTTCATTTGGAACTACTGCCATATTCATTGTAAGTATATCAAAAATTAAGTGATTGTGTTTTCCAAACGATCTTTTTTCCAATTGGCATGGGGAATTCACAATACACACAAACAGTTTAGGAATGGAGTTCAAACTGGTTTAAATATTTGACGGATTTTTTTCAAATATGGCGGAATTTCAAGCGCCATCTAGCAGATTAAATTTTTATATGTTGGCAACACTGTTGTCCATATATTGAAAGTTTGTTCGCGTCGCATGAACTATTTGCACTATTATGCACTTTTTAGAACTTTTGTGTGCAAAAGTGCATAAAGGTGCAAATAGTTCATGCGACGCGAACAAACTTAGTATTTCAGTTTCAAGACTGAAACACTTACGTCATATGAGCGTGTACAGTTTCAAGAAGATTCGAATTTTCTCAGTAACTGGTATTCTCATGTTGTTACAAGGATTAGCCATGAAATATACAAAAACTGTCGATTTACACTTTATTGTTAAAATCCACAATCAAATTTTAAAATTTGATTGTGGATTTTCGAAAAAAACATAACTTTTTTTTTTTTTTTGAAAAATGAATAGAAAAAAGTTTTTGCGGCACCTATTAGGCAACACACTGTATGTATTAAGTTTTTACATCTTTAATTCTTAAAATTAAATTTATTCGTTCTCACAACTATAGAAGAGACATTATAAGCCAAACTAGTAAATAACAATAACCCTAGATAACGGTATATGTCACTAAATATATAACATAATAGAGCATAATGCATGTAGCGTGCCTTTTCAACCAGCTAGGTAATTTCAGTAAATGTTATGTTATATTATATACTTAAATATACCCGACATGCATAAAGATACATTATATGAATCACTGCAATATAATATAGTGCTGTGTATACGTAATAGCCTTTATATTTCTTGTAATAGTTACCTAGATATTGCGAGATGTCCCAGCATTATCTGATGGGAAAGACTACATTCACTTCGCGATTCGATACATTTGTAATACTTCTTCTGCATTATTATAATAATATCTATTTACGAATGTTAAATACGGTATTGACCTTGTTGTAACAATATACATTGCAAAATTCAATTGATGTAAATTATTATACAATTTTTTCTATTATGGGTTTCATCTCCAACTTGACCCCTATCATACTGTACTGGTACTGTTAATCGCATATTTACTTTTCTCGTCTTGAGCTGTAAAGTATTTTTTTGCACTGCACCTTCCGATCAATGCAATGTACCGTTTCTCTTCGCTAGATCCCGAGAAGAACAAGCAGACGGACAGGTCGATAACATATGTATGGTTGTCAAGCGAAAACCTGCCATGTAAGATTAAATAGAATAAAATAAAATAAAAAAAAAACGTGGAGAATGTATGCAAGCCTTTCGAAGTTGTGCGGTAGTACAATACAAGAGAGAAAGACTGAGCATGAGAGATAAAATCCATATCAATAACATCACTCTATGTACTTACATACTTGAATTACGCGCTGTTGTAATACTCATTACTCTGAATGAGAGCAACGAGACCCGACAAAATTTAATTAAAGAAATTACTTTATCGGCAGATAATAAAATCCTGATGAAATATCTACCCAGTACTTTTTTTTTGTGATAATTAAAACTCAATTTAGAAAATGATTTATCTTTAGTTACATCTTATAACATTAAAAAATAAGTGCCAATTTGCCACTCGTTTATATGTCAAACCTTCAGAGGAACTAACCTCAAAATACTTATAACCCTAATGTATATTGGGCGGCAAATACAAATTACAAAATAAACTGTTTTAATACATTTTTCTTGTATCTTATTGATTTCTAATAGTTTATCTGGAATTTGATTGTAATTGTCGGTGTATTACTAAAGATATTTTTCTTCTCAAATCTGATAAGAATTGCACGGATAACGCCGCTTCTCTTACATGGAATTATAATTATAGTCACATATCGCAAACGTTAGAACAGTGTTTTTATCAATTGGATTTATAATCACATTTCTTTTTGTTTACAGAGCATAAGTGGTAGCGTTATATTCATATACATATATCGTACATATGTACAACATACATGTTTCAATTACTTGTTATCAGATGTTATTATATGTTTTATTGATTAGGTACTAAAATACACAGTGTACATCCATACACACCAATTCGATAAATACAGATTATGAAAGAGAGGAATTTGTAACGAAATATATAAATATCTCGCAATTATTTGTTGTGACTTCAAGTGTACTTAAAGTTTAGGACCGTTTTACACCTAGCTATTTATGGCCCATTTTTTTTATTATGTGTTATGTACACGTTAAAAAAAGATTGACCAACAAATTGCACTAATCAGTAGCTGTGTATAAAATTCGGCTCTCTTAAAAATATATATCGTATAAGAATATGGTAGATAGCGCTGCAATCGGTGTTCCTATTACCACAGTATATACCCTAACCACAGCCAAAATGCAATATGCTAAACAAATACCCAGGAACACAAGAAACAACTAAACAGATATCTAAAAGTAACGAAGAAATTAGACAACTAACATGGATCAGTATAATTTAATTTGATCCAATATAAATATCGTATGCACAAACAGTTCTTGTAGTCGTCTTGCTTTAAATATTAGCCAATAGCATACGTTCAAAAAACAAGCCTACCATTTTCCAACGTTATGTTTTTATCGTGAATTCAGTTTTTTGTAGTAAAAGTAATTGCAGAAATTATGAATATTGTTTTACTTCTATTTCTTCATTTAAATTCCGATATAGTATCACACCTTTAATTAAGAATTTATTTAAATACTTGGTAATGTGTCCATATGTAAAAAGTTTGAAATGCAACACAATCTTTTCTCCGCTTTTGGTTTTGGACGCCTTTTTTTTAGGTTATATTTGTAATTAGTCTCTGTTTTCACACGTCATTAGCCCTTTAATTAGAAATATTTTATATTTTGCATCTTACAAAACTGCAGTTTCCTTTCTTAGTGTAACCGGGCAGGGGTAGAGGGGGAGGGGAGGATGTCAGCTTATTAACTGCTATTGGCTAGAACAAACTCGAAAAAGATGGCGATTGCGCGCGCTCATTTAAAATTTGCTACCTATCAAGCTGACATGTTTGTTTATCACAGCTGTTGTTCGCTTGGATGTATGTTTATAGGTTATAACAACCTCGAAAACTGTCAAATGATTGTCAAGAGCGATTTTGACAATAGCCGAGTCTTGACTTCCTATTGGCTAAAAAGAACTCGAAAAAGGTGGCGGTTTCGTGACAATAAAATTTGCCAAGTGTCTGTTCTTGGTTATGTGTTCCTTGAGAATGACAAGTGACACTTTCCAATTGTTTGTTACCGTTTTTAATATCAAAAAATGAGCTTGAAATGAGTTTAGCGATATTTCATAATTTCATCGTTAGATGACTCTGCCTTCTCTTTAATTGTGAAGTAACGAGTATAAGAAACATGTAATGGTATATCTTATTTTTTCTCATTATAAATCGCCTACTACTTACTAAACTGCGAGGCATAAAGATTACGTAAATGACACGAAATGCCTTCTTATTTCTAAAAGTCATTTACGTCAATTTATATAAATACATCAAGCGCATCTATAGGCAGATTATCTTTTCTTTTATGCCCATTTTAGTGCATTTGAATGTGATGTAATTATAAATTAACGCAAATGCTTATACTTTTTATATCACTGGTTCTTGTACTATAATGTTTATTTATTCTCAACGACCGTCAAGTAGTGTTGCCAAATGAATATTTATATTTTTAGTATATTTGAAAATTCAGTAGAAATCAGTAGATGGAAGATTGAAACAGCGAAGAGATAAGACGAGAAGCGTCACTTGTCATTTTTGACGGGTCCATTTACAGAGAGGGCGTCACTGCAGTCATTATTCTGACGTTGATCTTGACGGTTGTTGGAAGAATCCAGAGAAACGGCCATTTTGAATTGAGGTTATACATCCCTTTCAGAGACACGCTAATTATGATTGGTGTAAAAGAACAGGAAGACAACTGACGCACCTGCTGCTAAAAGAATGAAGTAGCGTTAGAAATCATATTTCCGGCGACAAAACATCAATCTTCTTGTCTTATATGTTCGCTGATTAAACAATCTTCAACAACGACTAACTTCATGCTTCGATTGCATCTTTTTTTAGCGGCAAATTTGAAAATTAAATCACATTTTCGACAGATCCAAGATGATAATGGATACGGTATGGGTGCGTGACCCCGAGGAGGGTTTCATCCTTGGTCACATATCCGAACTCCTCCAAGATGGGGCCGAAATAATCCCCCTGAACCACAAACATAGCAGAAGAGTAGCGACGTTCAGCGACATCTTCCAGGCAGGCGACTATGATAAATATTACGATGATAATTGTAAGAAAAATCAATAGAATATATTTGATGAAACGTTAATTCTTGTATTTAAAATCATTTATAGGTGAGATGATGCATCTGAACGAGGCAACTCTATTGCATAACGTTAAGAAACGGTATTACGACAATAAAATTTATGTAAGTAAAAACTTGGCGCCAAATTCGAATATTCGAATTTAATTTAACGATTTTTTTTTCTTCTGTTACAGTCATATGTAGCTAATATTTTGATAGCCATCAATCCGTATATCGAAATTTCCGATTTATACTCGCAAGGAACAATCAAAAAATATCAGGGTAAATCAATAGGACAACAGCCACCACATGTGTTCGCTATCGCAGACAAAGCATTCCGTGACATGAAAGTTCTAAAGCAATCCCAATCTATCATAGTTTCCGGTGAATCCGGTGCGGGAAAAACCGAATCCACGAAGCATCTGTTGAGGTATCTTTGCTATTCATACGGATCTTCGGCGGGTCCGATCGAGCAGAAGATCCTAGATGCGAATCCGGTGTTGGAAGCGTTTGGTAATGCGAAAACCACGAGAAACAATAACAGTTCGAGATTTGGGAAGTTTATCGAGGTGCACTTCGACAAGAATTTCCAAGTCGTGGGTGGACATATCAGCCATTATTTACTGGAGAAGTCGAGGATATGTTCTGCTTCTGGTGAAGAACGTGGTTATCATGTTTTCTATCAATTGATGGCTGGGGCTCCTCCAGCCTTGAGACAGAAGTTGAAGCTGACGCATCCAGAGCATTTTAACGTAAGTAAACTTAATTTTAACGGTATTCTAGGCAATTTGTTTGTCTATTAGTGGTGACTTTTTCGTGCCGTGCTGTCTATATTATCAGTTTCTTTAGGTAGAAAGATGGTTTCAAATACGGATAAAAAAATTATTCGAGCGCTAATGCTTATAAGTAGAGACTGGATTATATGCAAAAAAACTGGAATATATGCGCATATATATTGTTATGGTTCCGCTCGTCCACAACCGATTTGTCCGGGTTTAAATAAAATACTCACTTGTTCTAAACTACGTTTATTACACAAAATACAATATGCGGTTTAGAGTAATTTTACTTAGGACAATTTACAAATCACTTGTCTAACACATGTAACAGCGGAGATACACGGGGTGTTTGGACAACAGGATGATTCTGTCTTGTTTCCCTGAAGGGGCATCCTTATATGACCTTTAGGTCGGCAATATTTCCCAGAATCGAACGCAACGGGTGGTCCTTCGCTGTCGCATGTTTTGGTAAACAAACAAGGGTGCTAAAGTTATAAACAGTAAATATATATTGGAGTATAGAATTGTCAGTGAATGTCAAAGTAAGGTGGTTACAATTGTATACGATCTAACTAATATAAACAGCAAAAGGCTTTTAGGTAATACAATGAATTTGGAACTGAACACGTAATGGTAAAAAGACAGTAACGTTAAAATTGGACAAAGAGTCGTAAAATGAAATGAAGGGACAGTTCAATAAACGTTGAAGGTAAACATAGTAATAAAACAAACTAAAATATAATAAAAAATGCGTGTAGTCCGCGCACAACAAATCCTTAATATAAAACTAACAATTAGAACTACTACTAATAATTACACTACACAGATCCAGTTTAGGTAATGTTATAACAATATGCATCGATTTTTGAGAAAATATGCATAAACCTGGGGCATATATGCAAAAAAATTGCGACAATATGCAAAATTTTTACATAAAATAAATAAAAGCAGAAATTTAAACATTAACTTTATTGCACAAAATTTTTTCACAACATATTTTTAAAACAATTTGTAATTAAAATGTTTTTCAAAATTGTGTAAAAGAAAGTTTTGTCTTCTATCAGAATACATATGTCTCGAAATAGAAAAGCTTCTTTCAACATCTACAGATGTAATTGGTGCATTTTTAAACTTTGCAATACATTCTAAACTAAAATTAAAGTCGAAATCGTTTACTGTTTCACCTTCCAAAATTTTTTTAACTGCCTTCAATTTCAAATACCCCGCATTTTTATTTATCACTTTTTTAAATTTATCGTATATAGAATTACCTATTGTACCCTTAACCTTCTTACATAGCATATCAAATTCATCTACTATTTCGACTGATTCCGAGAGCGACATCCCTTGCGTTTCTAGTTTACGAATGGAACTTGAAACAAAGCTATAATTTGACTTAACATACAAAAGGTTTTGTAGCAATTCTGTTGATATTACTATCTTTTTACAGTTTTTTAGAACATTGCACTCAGCAGTGATTTCAAGAACTACATTTTTAATTCCTTCAAAATTATCGGCGAAAAAAATTGCAGCCTCTAACCATGTACCCCATCTCGTAATAATCGGTTCAGGAAGCAACTTAACATCGGGAAGTCGCTCCTTATAAAATTGGATTCAATCAAATTTAATCAAAGGGAATTGATTCCTAATGTCTTCGGCTACACGATTGAACCCATGAGCTAAACAAGTGGTATGAATAATGTTACTATAAAAACTATAAATTTTGCGCGGCTTTTATCATGTATGGTGCAGCGTCGGACAACATTAGTAAATTTTTTTCACGAGGTATACTTCCAGCTAAAAAGAAATTTGATAAACCTTCTTGAACGAATTGGGCAATTGTCGCATTATTTGTTTTTTGAAGTTCTTTACAATAAATTAAATATGATGTATCTACAATATCTCCATGAAGAATTCCTATTAACAAATGGGCAATATAACGGCCACGCTTATCCGTACTTTCATCTACCATGATATAAATAAAATTATTCCCTACCGATTGTTGAATTTCTGCTATTGTTTGCTGGTAACAAGATGTGACATAATTTTTTCGTAAGGGACCTTCGTCAGGTATATTATGTTTGCAATATTTTTGCAGAAATGATTTCAAATTAACATTGTTTAATCTTGCTAATGGTATGTTAGACGAAATTAATGCGTTACACAGATTCGTATTATATTCTTCTTGTTCTGAGTTTCGTGAAGTTGATGCTACACCTTGACGTATAGATTGCTGCACACATGCGGATCGCTTTAGTTTTTCACATTTTCCAATATGTGATGGAGTTTTAGCGTGTTGATCAATCAGATATTTTCTCTCAGAAGATACCTACAACAACAACTGTCATTTTATATCAAAGTTAAAGAATTTAAAAACAATGTAAGCTTTTAGTAAAATTAAACTTACCAGTTTACTGCAGGCTCGACAAAATATTTGTCGCATCCTTTACCAGTTCAGGATATGGCTTAATCCATAAAGAAATTTTGTCGCTATACTCATTGTATGTACGCCACAGTATTTAAAAACGTAACACAATTACATGCTGTTTCGCTCAAAGATATTCAATGAATGAGTTTATTTGGGAATTAATAATAATAAAACGTATTTACCACATCCCTTCTGCTAGGCGAAATTAAACACGTGCAGTTCTTGGAAAAAGTATAGAAAACAATGTAAAAGATTTATCGTTCTGAGAATTGTCGGTTGTCGATCTACATTAGGAATTACTAGGAATTTTTACTAATAGAAAGGATAAGAAAAGCTTAAATATGCAATATATGCAACTTTTGTAAAATATGCATAGAATGGCCTAAATATGCAATATATGCAATCACTAATATATGCAGTTTGCCTATAATCTGGTCTCTACTTATAACCTACAATGTCTTAGTTTCAAATAGACTTCGTTAACATAATATCCGTATTATTTCTACTAAAGTACTAAATAATAATAAAATACTTTCAAAACCGATTTAGTATTTAAAATCCGGATGCACGAGGTACTTCGCATCTGCGACATCTGAAAAGACCATATCGGCAGATCAAAAAAGCGCAGCCCACGCAAAACAAGGCCCTCTAAAGGATAACATCCTAGACGACGTGGAAGATTTTAAAACGCTGGACATAGCCTTGGGCAGAATGGGTCTATCCGAGCAAGAGAAGTTGGAAATCTACATGATGGTTGCTGCCGTACTCCATTTGGGTAATATAGAGTTCGAAGACGATCCAGAGGATACGAGAGGTGGATGTCGAGCTAAACAATCGAGAGAAAGTTCCTTAAGCATTGCATCGAATCTTTTGGGAATCGATGCTTCCGAACTGAAGCAAGCCTTGACTTCGCGTGTGATGCAAAGCAGTCGCGGCGGAGTTAAGGGTACTGTGATAATGTAAGTTAAAAAGAAATGTTACCATGACGTAAATTGATAGATTAGTTTGTGTCGATCAGGGTTCCACTTAAAGTATACGAAGCCGTTCACGCTAGAGATGCATTAGCCAAAGCGATTTATAGCAAACTATTCGATCACATCGTCAATAGAATAAATCAGAGTATTCCGTTTCAAGCTTCAGTTATTACATCGGTGTCTTGGATATCGCTGGGTTTGGTTCGTATTCCACGTGGATTTGAGGCATTATTTTTTTTTACAAAAAAATTCTGATTTAGAATTCTTCACCGTGAATAGTTTCGAGCAGTTCTGCATCAACTACTGCAACGAGAAGTTGCAGCAATTCTTCAACGAGACTATCTTGAAGGCGGAACAGGATATTTATAAGCGAGAAGGTTTAAACGTTCCTGAAATCGCGTACGCCGATAACCAAGACTGCATAGGTAATTGCGATTTTGAGGATTTTGAGATTTTACATTTTTTCTTTTAGATTTAATCGAAAGTAAGAACAATGGCATATTCACGATCCTCGACGAGGAATCCAAACTCCCGAAGCCGCAATACACGCATTTCACTACCGACTTACACCAAAAGTGGCCTAATCATTACCGGCTGGCCTTGCCGAGATCCTCCAGGTTGAAAGCGCATCGTAGCATCAGAGACGATGAAGGATTTTTGATACGACACTTCGCAGGAGCTGTCTGTTACCAAACTGTAAGTCTTCCTCAACATAATTTGTACTTACCTCCATATTCGATGTAGAAGTGATAATATTTCCCAATTATTGCAAATTGCTTTGCCTGGTTCCAGTCAATACTCTAGTCTTTTTTGCACTCCACTCCTGTCTCGGCGTTTCTCTCCTAATCCTTTTACCCAGTCTCATTTTCGAAACAATTTTCACCAATTATTGCTTTTTCATTCTTACTATGTGTCCATCTTAGCTGTTGTATTTCTACCCCCTGCATTACTTCCTTCACACCTCTAATTGTTATCTAGTATCTATACATCTTATGTTATCTCTTTTTGTTACTGCCTCGATTGTTTTTAGTATTTTCAACTCGTAAACCATTCCAATACCCTGGTACCCCGTCTGTACAGGCAGGCGCCGCAAAGGGAGGAGGAGAGGAGGGAAGGATAATGAGGATGATTCCTCCCCCCTCCCACACCCTCAAGTTTTTGACAATAATTTTTATTAAAAAATGTAAATATATTGTTTTTATTTATTAATTGGGAAAGATACCTATAATATCGAAATAAATTGTTTAAAAATGATATTTCTAAAAAGAAATAAAAAGTTAAAAAAAAAATAATCAAAAGGAAAAATAAAGCATAAAGCTAAAAAATTGTTGAAAAATTAAAAAAATAAATGCAAGAAGGGGTAAAAATAGGAAAAAATAGAAATGTCGATAAAGTTGTAAAAAAGTTAAAAATTGCTGAATAGATCAAAAGTATGAGGAGAAAGTACTAAAAAAGAAGAAATCGAAAAAATATTTTAGAAATCTAAAAATAAAATTAGAAGCTGTTAAAGTTACAAAAATAAAAATTTACAAAAGACATTTCGCAAAAGTTTGTTAAAAGAAATGAAAAAGAAACAAATGTAAGAAAAAGAAGTAAAAGAATTAAAAATTGTTGAAAACGTGAAAAAAATATTAAAAATGCAAAAAAGGTAAAAAATTGAAAAATGTTAGAAACGGTTCAAGTTAAAAATAAAAATATTAAAAAGGTAACAAAAGGAAAAAAGTAATTGAAAAATTAAACCTTGTTTAAAAAATAAACAAGTATAAAATTTGAAAAAAATAAACACTTAAAAGAAATAAATCTTATTTGTTGAACGATTAAATCCTATTCAATTGCTAACAAGAGATAGAAAATTAAAAAGTTAAAAAAATGAATATATTAAAAAGGTAACAAAAGAAGAAAAAAATAAAATATTATTTACAAAAATAAAAAAAAAGTTAAAAAAGATTTGATTAAAACAGGTAAATCTTATTTTTTCAAAGATGAAATTATTTATTAATTATTATTATTTAATTACTAACAAGAGATAGAAAGTCATATGAAAAAAAGCGGTATCTAAAAAGTTGAAAAAATAGAAATTGATAAAGTTGTAAACATTTTAAAAATCCTAAAGAGCAGGTAAAAATAAAATTAGAAGCCCTTAAAGTTATTTAAAAATTTTAAATGGAAAAAACGAATAAATGTAAAAAAAATAAAAAAATCAAAAAATGAAAATTGATTGAAACATGAAAAACATAGAAAAAGGAGTGCAAAAAAGGTAAAAAAAAAAATAAAAGCGTTAGGAATTGTTGAAGTTAAAAATAAAAATATTTAAAAGGTTACAAAGAGAAAAAAAGAAATTGAAATAAAAAATAACATAAATATAAAAAAGGGGTATAAAATGCGGAAAAAATAAACGTAAAAGATTTTAAAAAATAAAAATGCAAAAAATAGGATTTGCATTAAAGAAGTAAATGTTATTTATTGAATAACAAAAGGAAAGAAAGAAATTAAAAAAAAAATGTTTACAAAAATAAAAAATAAACGAATATAAAAAAGAGGCAAATATTATTTTTTAAATGATAAACATTATTTAATTGTTAACAAGAGATAAAAAAAAATTAAAATGTGAAAAAAGTAAGAAGAAGAAAGAAATTAAAAAAAATAAAAAAAGAAAGAATTAACGAATGTAGAAGAGATATAGAATTTGGAAAAAAAAAACAAAAGTAGAAAAAGTAAGATTTGCTTGAAATCGTAAAAAAAATTGATAGAAGAAATTGTTAACGTTTAACTTCAACATTTTTTTTTCAATGCCTATTCAACAGGGAAAAAACAAAAGAAAGCTGATACCTGAAGCTTATTGCACATTCTACAAGTGAAGTATTCCTGGGTGAATTTACTTGCTAATCCATATTCTCCATGAGGCGCGCTCTATGAAAAGGCTCAACTTTTAATTATTACACTAATTAACAATAAAGGGCTAAGTGCTCCTCCTTGTCGGACTCCCTTCGTCGTTCTATATCTTTTTATCAGTTTTCCTCTCGTACATAGTACAATTTGGGTATCTCTGTGGGGGCCTCTAATCACTTTTATTTTATTTATTTCCTGTCTATCCTTTTCTTCCTCAGTATTATCCATATTTCGTCTCTTAATTGGAACACTGTCAAGAGCCTTCTCTAGATCTACCACACAGATGTGTATCTTTTTATTAAATTTTATGACGTATGACTCTGACAATGATCGAACTTCTTCGTATAAATCTTATTTCATCGTTAGCATACGAAGTTCGATCATTGATCACTCATTTTTTTTCTCAACTCGTCTAAATTTCCAGCAACAATTCATCGAGAAAAACAACGACGCACTGCACGCGTCACTCGAAGGAATCATACAAGAAAGTTCGAACAAGTTAATACAGTCCCTCTTTTCCACTTCGAACACGTTGAAAGGGAAACTGAGTTTCATCAGCGTCGGTAACAAGTTTAAAACCCAACTGGCCGAATTGATGGAAAAATTGCGGGCGAACGGCACCAATTTTATCCGTTGCATTAAACCGAACTCGAGAATGGTGCATCAGCAATTCGACGGGGCTCTCAGTCTGATGCAACTGAAATGCTCGGGAATGACTGTCGTTTTAGAATTGATGGAGCACGGATATCCGATACGAGCGCCGTTTAAGGAGTTACATTCGATGTATCAGACGTATCTGCCGAAGAAAATGGAAGGCCTTTCTCCTAGAATGTTTTGCGAGGTAAAAATTGAAATAAACAAGATAACGAATTAATGTATTTCTGCTAATTAGTGTAATACAGTTCAAGAGGATTTTTTCCCACGATTTTTTTTGTTTAACAGCAGAAATGCATTAATTGTATGTATTGTAATCGTTGCAAGATAGAAAAAGTATAATTTCATCCTATTTTTTTGTAAGGCTATTCTAGGTAGTTTGAATTTACACGAAAAAGATTACAAATTTGGTATTACAAGAGTATTCTTCCGCCCTGGGAAGTATACAGAATTTGATAAATTGATAAAATCAGATCCGGAGAATCTAAAGGAAATGATCAATAATCTATCAGCATGGCTTGTCAGATCAAGATGGTGGAAAGCTCAGTTTACCGTCCTTTCCACCATTAAACGTAAGTAAATTAAGCAAATAAATAATTAAACCAGGTGTGGAAGGTGTTTTACGTCTACAGTGAAAAATAAGATCCTCTACAGACGGCAAGCTCTGATAACGATGCAAAAAACCGTCAAAGGGCATTTGACCCGTCAAAAATACCGCCCAAGGATACAAGGCTGGATAAAGATCAAAAGTTTATGCGCCATGGTGAAACAATTAGAGTCCGTAGCGACTCAATTGAAGAAAGATAAAGATGCGAGTCTAAAAGAGGTGACAGTTCTCAGTGCGCAGATCGCGAAAGCTCTGGAACGGATCCAAGTAGAAGAAACTATCTCGTCCAAGACGATAAACGATTTAAACGCGCAATTAATTAATAAGATGAACCACGAGATGAGTACATTGCAGAAAAAGGTGCAGGAGCAGAAGATTGCTGAGGAACAAGAGAGGATTAGGAAAATCCAGGAGGAGATGGAGCGGGAGAGAAAGAGGAAGGAAGAGGAAGAGAGGAAGAAACGAGAGGAGGAAGAGGATAGACGGAAGAAGGCTGAGATGGAAGCTAGGAGAAAGAAGGAAGAGGAAGAAAGGAAGAAACAGGTTTTTTGTTTTGCAAAAAGTTAGCTATATTCATTAATATAATAAATTACAGGAAGAAGCTGAAAAGAAAGCTGCTTTAGAATTGCAGAAGAAAAAGGAAAAAGAGGCAGAAGAAGAGAGGAAATTACAGCAACAATTAGAGCAGGAGAGACAAGATCACGAGTTGGCTGTGCGTTTAGCGCAAGAAAGTAATGGCCAATTAGAGGAAAGCCCGCCGTTATCACGCAAGTAAGAGGCTATTCCTTTACTTTCGACATTAAGATAAACGTTCAAATTAAAAAAAGAAAAACACATTTTTGCGTTTTGTGATGTGCCTTTATTTTTGTCGATGTCGTGTCAATGTTTCTTTTCTATTTCATGAAACACAGCGGAACAGTCGAAGGTGTAAGACAGTCCCAGAAACTTGTCAGGTATATCGCGTGTAGAAAAGGTTGAGTAAACATTTACTAACAAAAAGCTACTTTAAATTAGTAATACTAACAGTAGTTGCGTAGTTAGGAATATAGTTAGTACTGGCAGATTTTGTTTTATTTTCTTCATACGTTTTTGATAGAATGGTTTTCTTAGTGCACGCTTTGTAGAAATTGGAAATAATATATAGATATGAAATATACTATCTGCAATTAAATTTGCTTCAATCGGAAATAGTTTAGAACAGAACTGGAATAGGTACATCCTAACAGTGTCTTCGATACTGATGACAGATACTTTCCGAAAAAAAAAAAAAATAAGATACTAGATACCAAGATACTTTCTTTTCGAAGTACTTTAAAATATGTACAAGATATTTAGAAAAAAGTAACTTGAAACAGTATCTCAGATAATAAAATGTATTTTAGATACCAACTTTCTATACTTCCTCGGATAATTGTCTAATTGACACACTTTTTTTATATATTTTGTTTTATTTTTTAATTTAATGCCGGAAAAACAGCAGATGTATTATAACCCACATAGCCAAATTTAAATTTCCGGCAATTATTTTGAGTAACTTCAACGTTGAAACATAAAATTACCTACTATTTTGTACTTCATTGATAGTTATTTTAATGGCTTTACGTTGAAGTTACTAAAAATGGTGGCGGGAAATTTAAATTTGGCTATTTCGGAAGTTTCTGTACTACACGGATATAATAAAAAATAATGGCCAAGTGTCATAACGCCTCGCATAGGGTCTTGACCATTACAGATGCCGTGGGTTCGAATCTCGCTCCGGTCCTTCGAAATAATCCAGGGGTTTTTTCCGGGTTTATGATGTGTTCAGGGAGAAATGTAATTCAACGGGGGTGCCTGACAAGAGATATAAAAAAGTGAAATAAAACCCAGAAAATGCCCAGAAATTTAAAACCACCAAAGACAATGTATCTGTCAATTTGACAATTCATTCAAAAATGGACAGAGACTATTTGTAAGTTTTCAAAATAAATTTGATGATTGAAATCTGTATATTTTTTTGTAATATGGATATTTTTAATTTATACTCCTCCTCCATTAGTCTTATTCTAACAGTGGATTCGCAATCGCCTCTCTTCAGCATTTGCTCATGCTTGCCTTGGGTATGCTTAATTTTTTGACGATGCTCTTCTAAAAAGCACTTCTTCTGCAATTCCACTAGCTCCATTTTAGCACTAGTCCAGGCACTCAGTTTATTTTGCATGAGTAAGTTTTATGAATAATCATTTACCATTTAAGTTATTGTCGTCATCAAATTTACCTTGTAACCCAGTTATCGAAGCCCATAATACTTTCAACTCTCTACCTATATTTGAAATTTTTATTTCTTCAAATTCACCACCACCTGTTCCCATAATATATTCTCTTTTCATCACCATATTTCTGCTTTTTCCCATTTCTTAATATTTTCGTACTTTCTGCGCAATGTATCTACTGCCCGAAATTGACCTGAGAATTGGAATTAAATTCCTTGGATAAAGTTTCCCATGCAAGGGTTTTCTCACGTGCCTGATGCCATCTGTGGGTTTACATTCTACAGTTTTTTTGTACTTTTTAATTAGAGCAACAAGAAGTTCTTCTTCGAAAAGACTGAAATTCACTACTCTATTAAATTTTGGTGTCTTCGATGCCATTTTCGACGTGTATCTAGATTAAAACCACAACCTAAGAAACAACTAGTTACCATTACCTTTATATCTAATTCTTACCTGATTTTAGTGATGAAAAAAAAAAAACAATTATTATTCACTTATATAATTAAAATTGAAATAGATTTTAATTATATATAATAATTATATATATTTTAATTATAGTTCACGGAGGAATCACAAACTAGTCAGAGCCAATCATATACTGTGAAATCAGTCAGAAAACTGTTTCGGATTTCTTTGAGCCAATAGAATCGCGTCTGACTAGTTTGTGATTCCTCTGCGAACACAGCTTATATTAACTTAAAAGTTCTCGACCCTCGCCAATTACGACTGTCAATTAGCTGTCAAAATGACAGCATACGATAGATTACTACTCCAACAACAGGAAAGTTACCAGGATCGATTGAACTTTAGTGTACTACGCATGGCACAACGCTTTTTCGCTTGAACAGAGTTCACCGGTGATCGGTGGTTCAGTTGAACGGTCTGTTGAACTGCTTATGGTACAACTCGCCCTAAGTCAAGTTCAGAAATAAGATAATTTTGCATTATTTCATTATTTACTTTAATTACAATAAAATCATATTACAGATGCTTTTAAAATTTTACGAGTTCACGAAAATATACTGAATGTCCACAAATTAATTCCTCCAATCATCAAATGGAATCTTAAATTATATTGTATCTTCAAAAGATACAAGCATTAATGTCATAAATGTGACAGATAGAGATAGCCCTATTACTGCTTTGTTTAAGTACAATACTTAAAATAGTGCACCGTTTCCAGTTTCTATTATGGCACCTGTCAGTTATCAAATCTAATCTATAGCATCGTTAATTTGTGTATTTGGTTTATTATTAATTATTTCTCGCCCGTTTTTTTGCTTTCTTTCTATATTTTGCAAGAAAAAATTGTTTCCTTTTTAGAGCACAGAGCCTTCTGTAAAGGGTTCAGTAGTGTAATACGGTTTGAACTCAAAATCGAATTTAAACTAATGCTGAAAAACCGCGCATAAGATATCCTGTTTATACGGTTTTTTATTTGATTCAGAAGAAAACATAAAATAGACAAATAGTATGTAGCATTAACGTCTTTGATATTAATAAACATTGGTTTTAAAAAGTTTGGCGTTTGTACATGTTTAATTGCAGGCAGTGTATGTAAATATGGCATTAAATTTCTACCTTCAAAAGGAAAATATTTTGTATAACTAAAATTCACTTGGTAAAAAGGAAGCTTCGCTTTGTCTTTTAATCTATTCTTATTCGTAATTTAATCTAAATATAGTCAATTTAACGGACACATTGAATTTGCAGATCTGAAGCCGTTAAGAACCAACAGGCAGCTTTAAGTAAAAGCAAATACGACTTATCAAGATGGAAATATTCCGAACTGCGAGATACGATCAACACGTCGTGCGATATCGAACTTCTAGAAGTACGTATGCACTAATTTACAATACATTTTCCTACGTTTTCCTACCTTGATATAAGTATTTATGCAATATTCACTCGTAATTAGGCTTGTCGTCACGAATTCCATCGCAGACTCAAGGTCTATCACGCGTGGAAAGCCAAGAACCGCAAACGCAGTACCATGGACGACAACGCGAGGGCGCCACGGTCGATAATGGACGCCGCGGTGAAGGCGCCGAAAATTCCCCAGAAACAGTCGATTTTGTACGACGAGAATGCTCAACGTTATTTTCGCATACCGTTCGTGGGGTCCCAAACCCTTACGGGAACCACCGATCAAAACGCCAAGCGCGGCTGGTGGTACGCACATTTCGACGGTCAGTACGTCGCCCGTCAGATGGAGCTGCATCCAGATAAGCCTCCGATACTATTAGTGGCGGGTAAAACGCCCCCGATATAAGTTTTAAATTTCTCTAGTAGTTTCATTTTAATTGTTTTAGGGAAAGATGACATGCAGATGTGCGAGCTATCTTTAGACGAAACCGGTTTGACTAGGAAGCGCGGTGCGGAAATCCTGGAGAAGGAATTCAATAAAGAGTGGGACGCTCGCAATGGCCCTCCTTATGTGAGACCGGCTGATCGCAAGCAGTGATGGTGTCAGTCGATGTTCTTTTTTTTGCCTTTATGTACGCAACATATCTAACAATTATAATTATTAATTACGATAAATGAATGTTTATAAAGCAATTTTGGGGGGAAATTTATAAAAATGCCAGATAAATCATGTAATGAAACAAAACAATGTAATGAAAAGGTATTATTATTATTGTTAGTTATATTTTGGTTTATCCTAATGCATAAATATTGTTATATTTAATTTCTATACAAATATAAATACAATTAAAACAAAATCGATTGTGTTTATTTTATATAATCGGCAAAATATTCCTGACCATGTGCGTACACTTCTGGCAGGAAAAATCGGAACATCAGCAATCGAGGAACAAACTAAATTATGTTATATCTTATGTTTTTAAAAATGACTGGCGCTTTTAAAAATGCAATAACATTGGGGATACCATATTTACAAAAGTTGGACGCTGTACCGAGGTTACGAAACATCCTGTAGAAATCCTAGCAAGAAGAAAAATAAGAATGAGTAACTGAAATTAAAGATAAATTGGGGCCACTAACTCACGACTTTTATTTACTACTGTTGGGTTAAATTGATCCCGAAAATAAAAAGTGGACTGTATATTAATTTCGTTTTATGTGTGACATTAAACTTATAAATTAGAAAATAAACGCTTAACAAACGATACACCCCATCACGCTATTGTTCTAGGCTCCGTTCGTTCTTCTTCTTCTTATTTATTTTATTTGGCGGGTAGTTTGTTTCGTCAAGAGAGCCGGAATAATGACCGGCGGGAAATTTAAATATTGTTTACGCCTGAACAACTACTCCTGTAAAAAACGTATGGCCAAGAAAATCATATCAAGATTATTATATTAATTTTTATCATTATTATATTGACATAGATTATCTAATACTATAAGAGCAATATTATACATCAGACGAGAGAGTCGTTTATCTTTGAGTATACGAATTATGTGTTTATGAATATTTAGTTCCACAAATCACTCATAATTAGTAGTGGATATGGGCGCAGGAAATTGCAGGATGTTCCCGAAAAGGTATTAAGAAACTTCTCATTATTAACATATAGAAAAAAGAAGCAAGTCTGCCATTTTATGTACGCTTTTTATCAAATGAGTAAATGCTTATTTAATTTTGTCCATGCAACAAAATAGCTGAGAGGGTTTAAAATAGTGGCAAAAGTTTTGTCATCATAATGTCGAAAAAAATGGGTAAGTATTTACCAACGAAAAGCAACACTAAACTATAAAGTAGTTATATAGTAATTAAAAAAATGGGCACGATATTTTCTATCTCTCTTTAATGTGTCTCTTGAAACGGGTACTTTACGGAATGCTTCGGATGTAATCGAGAACAATAAGATTATATTCTTTATCACATCAGATACAAACATAATATTTTAATTGTTGATCTATAAAATGTGGCATTGAGTAGGCGAATGAACGTTTAAAAAATAACTTTATTGGCAGTTCAGCGTTTTTAGATTGATTTGATTTTTACGGAATATTTGTATATATTTGATAGTAACGTTTGTAGAGTTATATATTATGATTAATTAATATTTAATGAATATAAATAAAATATTACACTTGCAGGTCTCAAGCTCCTAAGAATCAAGCAGTAGCTCCTAATAATGTACTGCTCCTTTTACCTAGATTGACATACACTGAACTGCTGACCATAATGAACACTTCGTCTGATGTTAAACTTTTAGAAGTACGTATCCTAATTTCGTTTAAATTTCTATACAACAGTCGTTTTATCGCAAATTAGGCTTGTGTTTGCGAATTCCATCAACGACTTCAAGACTACAATGCCTGGCAGATTGAAAACGGCCAAAATACCACCAGGAATGAAACTGCAGAAACGTAATGCTTTTTCGTTTTCTTTTTGTTTAATAATATAATTGTTTATTTTAGCGCATGCTTTGTAGAAATATTAACAAATTAAGTGCTTTTTTGACGCAGTATAGGATATTTTTGATGAGCGCTTTTGTAACATTGACTTTTTTAAATTTAATTTGTGGAAAGTGGGGTAATTAGAAACGGATATGTATATACAGGATGTTTCAGCAGCAGAGAATTCCTCTATAACTCGTTAACAGTGGCAGATAGGAAAAAAAAAATTATAACCTGTTGTAGAATTTTAATTTTTCTATAACGCAAAATTATCGCGATTTGTACAAGATGTCTCATAACCTCGGTACGGCCTTCAATTTTCTTTTTGTAAATACAATACACTAGAATAGTTAATTTTAAATTTATTGGAAAAAGTTCTAGAAAAAATAAGTGCCATTTTTTAATGTTTGCGGACAATGAATTGATTCCTTTTTTCAGACTGTTATTCTCATAAATATAAGCACAACAAAAGTGCATCATATTTTCTCTTTCTTATAAGCTAGAAATCCGCAACCTACTTATTTCTAAAGCTTGATTTACATTATACTTTTTTCGTCGTTTTTTTAAACTAGAATGCATACTAATTTCAACTAGAATTTCCCGCTTCTATTTAAACAGAAGTAGATCCTCTGCGCATGCCCAAGCAGGGAAGGGTAAAGTGTTCACCAACATTTAAAAAATAGCGGTTTCATTTTTGAGGTTAGCGATCGCGTAAGTAAACAAACATTAATTTGATTTTAGTTAGCAGTTCGGAAAGTTCTTTTAGTGCGCGTCAGGTGCGCGTGTTTAGTATGAAACTTGAATGAAACAATAGGACGGAATCTAGTTTCTAGTACACAAACTTGGATGGAATTTTCAGGTTTATATTATCCAAGTTGATCTAGTTTAGAAAATAGTCATATATTTCTAGACGAAAAACAGTATATTGTAAACCAAGCGTAACCCCATTCTCCCACAGTTTGAAATATTTTCAATTAGCTTTTACCAGTTAACCGGTTTTAACCACAAAAATTTAGTGGTAAACTCACTTAACATATTATCGCTTATGTTTTACAGAAAAAAGAAAACTTTGCTATATCTGTTCATCCATTTTTATTTGTGCATTGCAATAATTAATTCTTGCATTTGCAGCTCTAGAGCTGTTCGGAATGAACTGGAGACTCGTAATAAAAATCAACGTGATCTCACCAAATGGACATACTCCGAACTCCGAGATGCTATCAACACTTCATCTGATATTGAGCGTGTACAAGTGCGTATTATACGACAGTTTTAACCTCATTCGATTTCTTTTACGGCTCATTCATTCAGTTTATTGCTGTATTTCTTTTCCATTTTAAATTAGGCTTATCGCAATGAACTTCTCTGCAGAATAGGTGCTGCTACCACCTGGATTTCCGAAAACGATGGGCGCAACAGCAAAGCCGAAAATGTGGAGATGTAGTGACTCTTTAGTAATTTTTTATATATGTTTAACAGAATTCTCGAATATCCAAATTTAAATTTCTCGCAATTATGTTTTGTATGTTGAACGTTGGAGAATGAAATTAGCAACGTTTTTGTGTTACATACATCAAGTTATTTTAATACCTTTAGATTGAAATTAGTGGAAATGATAGCGGGAAACTTAAATTCAGGTTGTTTTATTTTAGTGCATGCTTTGTAGAGATTCACAAACAGCAAGTTCTTTCCTTTTGGTGCGATCTATTCGTATGAAACATTCCTTTGATATCGTTTGCTATGTTTAAAAATTAAATTAAAAAAAAATCCCAAATCAGTTATTTATTTGTCAAAACCTGTTGTGCAAATTTTAGAAAAATCAGCTCTATGTTCTTTCAATGAAGTACTTAATAATTTTTTTTTTAATCTTTTTGCATACCAAACCCTTCAAAGTAGCAAATTTAAAATTTCCCGCATATATTTTTAGTGACTTAAACATCGAAACATGAAATTACCAACAGCTTTTGAGTTACATTTGTAGATATTTTAGGATCTTTATGTTCAAGTAACTAAGGATCATTGCGAGAAATATGAATTTTATTGCTTGGATCTTTGGTGTAGACAAAATCTCATTTACAGATATTTATCTCGATTTCATTATAGCAGTAGCACTGACAAAAAAGAACTTTGCAACTGTTAATCCATTCATGTTTGTTCATGGTAGAATAATTTATCAAAAAATAAATAACATTTGCAGATCTGAAACCGCTGCGAACCAAGAGGCAAGTGTTAAGGAAAGTAAACATGATTTATCAAAATGGAATTATTTCGAACTTCGAAGTACAATCGAAAGTTCATGTGATACTGAACTTGTAGAAGTATGTATATTGATTTTAAAACCACTTCATTTTTTTCCCCTCTATATTCAATAACTTTTTTAATTAGGGTTGCCGTCGAGAACTGGTTCACAGATTGAAAGGCTACAGCACTTGGATATCCAATAATATCGAACAGACCACCAAGGAAGAACATTCTAAAATGTTAGTTGTTAAAAAATGAGTAGTTTTTTTTTGTTGCAATATGAAAAAGGAATTTTTGATAAACATTTTCATAAAATCAATAAGACATCTAACATGTTTGTCAGGTTGCTTTGACTGCTAATCTTTTTTTTTATTGTTTATTGCATCAAATAATTATTGCTAAATTAAATTAAACATTACATTTACAGACGTCAACCTGTTGTGAATAAGGAGATAGTTCATAGTAAACGCAAATATGACTTATCGAAACATTCCGAACTTCATACTTATTTGTTTCTCTTCTTGCATATGTTTATTCAATGCCATTTTTATTTTAAAACACTCTTAATCCATTTCGTTCATTGTAAAATAGTGGAATATATAAGATATTGCATTTGTAGATATGAAGCCAACGAGATTGAGCAGGTAGATCATAGTGAAAGTAAATACAATTTGTCAAATTGGAAATATTCAGAACTTCGAGATACAATTAACACTTCATGTGATATACACCTTCTGGAAGTATGTGCAACAACTTTAACATTGTCAATTCTCTTCTCTAAACATTCTATTCAATATTGTCCTTATTTTAAATCAGGCTTGTCGTGGAGAGTTCCACCGAAGGTTGAAAGCCTATCATGGGTGGAAAAGCAAAAATCGCCGACATACTACCGAGAATGGGGACAACAGCGCTTCTTTCCACGAACAATCAAAATTATGCGAAGAAAATGCTCAACGTTACTTTCGCCTACCATTTGTTGCTGGCTGGTGGTTCGTACATTTCGACGGTCAATACGTTGCCCGCCAGATGGAGTTGCATGCAGACAAGCCGGCAATATTATTAGTAGCGGGTAAATCTTCTAATATAAGATTAAAATTTCCTACCTTATTTTTATTTTAATTGTTATAGGAAAAGATGATATGCAAATGTGCGAGCTGTCATTAGAGGAAACTGGTTTAAGTAGGAAGCCTGGAGCGGAGATCCTAGAGGAGGAATTCAATAAAGAATGGCACACACATGGTGGTTCTCCTTACATAAAATCAGTTGAGCGCAAAAAATAAATTTCATTGTTAATCGATGTTCTATGTTTATGTACTTAATATTTCTAACAATATTCATTATTAATTACTACAATATAAAACAATTATGCTGTATTTTAGGATGAAAATTGATAAATCCATGCAATAAAACAAAATAATATAACAAAAACTATTATAATTGTGTATAATAGTGCATAAGTATTATTATATGTAATTCCTATACAAATCTGAATACAATTGAAAACAAAATAGATTGCATTTATTTCAAACTACGTACTTTTTTCTTTTCCCGATACAACGACGTTTGTTGTACTGAAATGATGATATTTTCAAAAATTAATAAAAATCATTTTATACTTTTTTATCATAAGTAACATTTGCCAATTATATAAATTTTACTTACTGTATGGATCAAAACGCAAAACCTCGAGCTTATCAGCTAACCTTTCTCTGATCTTGTTGAATGTATGTCCGCTAACTACACTCTCCATTTGAACCATTATACGTCTTGATATACAAAAGACGTTTATTAGAATTGCTGGGAAATAGATTACAGAATGTATTACTTACTTCGATCTGACCCTTTTTAATAAAATATTCGTTAAAAACATCTTGAAAACAAATTTTGTAACATAACCCTACTATATGTCAAAATTTAAAATTATGTGAAGTTTGTCACAAATTCGTGAGGCGACTCGCCAACATCATGGGACGAAAAGAATTGTATCGATTACAATTAATCCTTTTATATATTAGAATTAATTCAAAATTATGATATCTAGCATTTTATTTTTCACGTATACCTTCATTTTTATTATAAATATTCCTAGGAAGTAAATTTTGAATTTATAAATTGTTGACGTTTAGGGAAATTTATGACTGTTAAGTTTATCAATTGACTTTAAGTTTATTTTTATTGTCAAAAATCAGTTGTGTGTTGTGTGGTGGTGATTATGTGTTGTGATGCAATTGTTGTTATTGCTCGTAATGCACTTAAATATAAAGAAAATACTGGATTATAGATATTGATAAATGTGATAAATATCATTTTAATTAATTATTGTTTCTAATTATTACTAGCAGTTTTTATTGTATTACAATGAGCAATTATGAAAATAATTCTGCCGCTGGCTGGTATTACAACGGTAACTATTATTCTGCGCCCCCAACAGATCAACCACCGCCCGATTTTGATTGGCACCAGTGTGCCGTGCCGCCGTATCCGAACTTCTCCGTTCCGCCCCCAAATTACAGTGAACCGGCAAGCGGTTACCCATATCCACCTCCTCCCAATCACATTGACTACAATTATTATCAAAATTATAATGGCACAAATAATGTGAGTGTTTATAACTACTATAATGGTCCACCTGGCACAATGGGATATGCTGCTTATTCAGACAGCAGTATATATGATTATTCTCGTGAGTTAGAGTCATATAAAACTGAGCAGAATCAGGAAAAAATTTGGAAATCCAAATGTGGGTAATGAGGGTGATTATAAAAAGATTGATAATAGTAGGAACAGTGAAGATGGTTGGAAGAATAATGCGAGAGAGTAAGTCAGAGTTATCTATTTTTTGAGGGCAAAATATCTTTTAAGAATTGTTTTAAAAAAAAATTAAATTTATTAAAGTTATGTACATCTCTAATATGTATAAGATTGGTTTTGTTTTTATTTTTTGGTTAGATCACGGTCGCCATCGCCCTATAATAAACACAGAAATACGAAACACCGTTCAAGACGTTCTAGAAGTCGTAGCAGACATAGAAGTCCATACGACCGCTCAAAAACTGCGAAGGATTGGAGGGAGTCGACTTCCAGGTCACCGACAGCGAAAAAAACCGGTAAAATGACCGAACGTGAACTACTCTTATCGAAATGGAGGAAAAATTATTGCGCAACCAGGGAAGAAGTGAATAGGAGAATGGAAGAAATGAATTCAGATAGCGAGGAAGATATCTTAGAAAAAGAAAAGAAAATTTGGACCAGGACAACGCCAGCTGATCTGTATTACCAGCGCGACGAGAATAATCCGAGGATCATCCGTGGGACACAGCGATTATCGAAGATATGCGAGACATTTAGCGATGAACTCGTTTCACGTGCGAGGAAAGTGAATGCCATCAAACCGAAGTATGAGCCACCTCCACGTAAGAACCGAGCTAGGATTTGTAAACATAAAAGTAGGTGTTAAAGTTTGTGAATTTGATAAATTTCTACGTGTTATTATTTATAGGTGAACAGTTTAGTAGTGATAGCTCGGAGGAAGAATTAACAGATGAGGAGGATTGCACCATGGAAGAATTGACACGTAAGCAGCAACACCCTGACCGTCTACATCCCGAAATGTGGTATAATGACCCCGGGGAGATGAACGATGGGCCATTGTGTCGATGTTCTAAGAAATCTCGTAAATCTGGGATACGACATGGAATATATCCGGGGGAGAAATACCTGCAGCTGTGCAATTTGGATACGAACAACGGTGATAAATTGTATCACTATCGTATAACGATTTCGCCTCCTACAAATTTTCTGATAAAAACGCCTACGATAATACAACACGATGAGCACGAGTTTATCTTCGAGGGATTCTCGATGTTCTCTCATTTTCCTTTGGGGGAATTGCCAACTTGTAAAGTAATACGCTTCAATATTGAATATACAATTCTTTATATTGAGGAGAAGATACCTGATAACTTTACTGTACGGGAACTGGATTTATTCCGTAAGTTTGTATTGACTAGATGAGCATTATTTGAATAAAAGTGCACACTTACTTTATATATTTCCAAATCAGATTGTGTTGGAATTGATTTCGTCATTTTGTGCAATTCTTTCGTCACCCTTCCATATTTTGTGCTTTTGTTTTTCTTTATTTCATTCTACAGCATTCTTTTTATCTCTTCCTTCATTCCTCTTCTTGTTTTTTCATGGTCTTCCTCAATAGCTTTTAGTATATTCTAACATTTCCATTATCTTGTTATTCATAAGTTCCATTTGTAATCTAATCTAATCCAAACGCGTTCTGATGCTGTCTTTAGTTGGTTTCCTTTAGTTTCCGTTAGAAAATTTCAAGAATTCGTTTTTTCTTTACTATTAAAATAAAGTTTATATAGCATCTATTCTTTCTCTTTCAAGAATGTTCCCTTTTCTTATAGTGCAGCATAGAAATCCTGCTTGATTACAACAGTTCACACAGATGTTATGTCAATAACATTTAATCATAGATCAAATTATTAAAGAATTTATACGTAACTCTTGAAGAATAAGTTAGAAAAATAATTATTTTTCTCTGTGATCTTGTTCAAATAAACTTTTACCTACGTTCGGTAGCAAGTAACATTTTTTTTAGATGTGTGCATGTCCATAATTAGGTTATATGGTTATAGTAATAAAGTGCGTAGTCTAATCGTTTCATTAAATTTTGCTATGAGTTCGAGCATCTAGTTTCGATTAAAAAGTCATCTTCAGGCCAGATACAAAGTTGAAAAATAGGAATTAAATGACTCAAATCAAAGAAGAACGGTGGTTTGTTTAATGTAGTATTTTTTGTACCGATTTTAGACCCTATTCCGATATATTAGTAATCAATTAATTATATATTTCATTTCCCATTTTTAAACTTTGTAGCATGCCTGAAGATGACTTTTCAGTCGAAACTAGTCGTTGAAATCTACAATAAAGCTAAAAAAAAAAACAATTAAGAAATAATACGCATTGTATTACATTGTGTCCAACCGAACTCGATCATTATAATTTTTCGAACTTAACGAACGGTAAAAAATTGATTTTGAAATTTGCAGAGTAGTCATGGCTGTCTAACGAAAATATTTGCAGCCTTATAACACTCAGGTTTCACTGCTGGGCCCTATATTTAAAATAAGAAAGTTGACATTGACACCCTCCCAGTAAACCAAATTCAAATTTCCCGCAATTATATTCAGTAACTTCAACTTAAAGGTATTCAAATAACTATTAATTTAATACAAAATCATAGGTCATTTCATGTTTTAATGCTGAAGTTACTAAAAATATTTGCGGGAAATTTGAATTTGGTTCACTGGGCTGAATACCAAAAGTGCTATAAAGCTGAAAAAATATTTTTTAAGTGGAACATAGTCGGCCATGACTACTCTGCGAGCTTCAAACTCAAATTCCTCCTAGAAGTTCGAGAAATTCTACTGACCTAGTTCGGTGGAACACCCTGTATACCATATTTTTATTAATATTATTTCATTGCGTTGATTTTTTTTTAGATGATTATTTATTTACTGAAATCCTGGAATTAGTCGATTTAGACTTCAAAGCAGCTGGTGATAAAGAGGGTTGCTCGCAATATCATTTCATGCCTAGATTCGTACGGGAATTACCCGATAACGGTAAAGAGATATTATCAATGAAGGAAGTCTTGCAGTACCTCTTAGATAGTTCTGTGCCGTTAATAAAGGAGACTGAATTAGAAGAAATGATCAACATGACCCAGTATGAATGGCAATCTTACGCGGATGAAATAAAAGTAAATATTTATTAAATAAATAATTTTCAAGGCGATTTATATTATATTAATATTTTAACAGGGAATGGTTGTAACATACCCAGGTAAAAACCTTGTTCGGTGCGTGTGGATCAATTAGATCGAAATATCGACCTACAGAGCCCGGGAAAATATAAATTTCCCGAAATAGTGCACTTCGGCATCAGGCCACCGCAATTGAGTTACGCTGGAAATCCCGAGTAAGTTAATACACCTAATCTCAATTCGATATAAGCGTAATAAAGTGACTTAATAGCAAAAAAAAATGAACCGCATTGTTTTAAACTGAGAATCGTTATTGATCAGATATCAGAAAGCTTGGAGGGACTACGTCAAGTTCCGCCATCTCTTGGCGAATATGTCGAAACCGACGTTCGAAGATCGCAGAAAGTTGGAGGTTAAGGAGAATAAGCTGCAAGAGATGCGAACGCAAAGCAAAATGAAACGAGACGTTACGGTCGCCGTATCCGCAGAGGGATTCTATCGGACCGGGATAATGTGCGATGTTATCCAGGTAAGATCGTACAGTTTAGTTTTCGTCACGAAAAGAAGTTAAATCGTTTTTTTTTTTTTTTTGTTGTAGCACGCAATGTTAATTCCGGTGCTGGTTTGCCACTTGCGATTTCATCATTCGTTAAACGTGCTGGAAGAGACGATAAGGTACAAATTTAAGAATCGAGCTCTGTTACAGCTAGCTTTGACGCATCCTTCGTATCGCGAGAACTTCGGTACGAATCCGGATCATGCGCGTAACAGCTTGACGAACTGCGGTATTAGACAACCGGAATACGGTGACAGGCGTATCCATTATATGAATACGAGGAAAAGGGGTAAGAAAAATACAACATGTACATATATAAATTGTGGCATAAGCTACACACAGCGACATTCTTTGTTCGATTGTACCTGAAAAGTCACCACTTTCAAAAGTGATGACGCGTAGTCAGCAAGAACTATTTGTAACGTTGGAATTTTCATCTTTTTATTCTATTTTTATTTATTTTTAGTACTACTAGAGTTATCTACTGGCATGTAGTTGAGCTAGGTTGGTAGCTTAACTATTCTTCGAATTTTACTTTTCAATTAGAAATTTTTGAATCGCTTTTTATCTTTAATAAGTTCTTTCTTTGCAACGTAGCGTTTCTTTTCTTTTGTTCAGCATCGTTTTTAGTTGTACTTTCATCTAAGTAGATTCCTATCGTACCGGCGCGGCGTACTCAGCGTGAGAGAGTCACGTGATGCGCACGAGAGACCCGTTAGAGAAGCCGTAGGTTCGACACGTATTTTTCATGACTGCTCCGTAAAAATACAGAAAGAAAGTTTCTTCGTATGACTTGGGAAGCCCGTCATGTAATTGTTGTGAATTGGTAATCTTCATTTTATCCCTGGGGATAATTGGTACCGTGTGGTCGTCGTCTGTGAAGATTATTCATCACCACAACATCTTCCGAGGGATCTATATACGTGTTGACAACGCTGTTTGCCGGCCATTTTTTTCACCGAGAGTTGACCCGATGCGTCAGGACTGAAATTACCCCGCTATCCCGAGACGATCAGCTAAAGGACAGATTATTATTATTTTTTATTTTATTATTCACGAATATTAAACATATCTAGCACGCCCCAACATCTCCACCATTTGTCGACATTTTAAACCTTTGTTTTTTTAATTTTATTTAAATAAATACATGTAGTAATAAATATTTAAAATAGTCAGGCTCAGTACACTCTATTTTGTTTATGGCTCAGAAAATTTTAAGTAATAATAGTTATTATTTTCATCTATGTAAAGAATGATTTAGGATGTCTTGTCAAATAAATTACGGATATTTTGTTAAATAAACAGCATAAATATTTTAAATAGCATAAATTAAATTACCATTTCAATACCACAAATTATTAATAAATTCATTTTTACATTATCTTTAAAGAAATGTCCAGTTCTCACAGCTTCATCGTAAATTAGAAACTTTCTTCAAACACTTTTTCTATTAAAACTTCGAGGTACGCAGCATTATCTTAAGCTACCCATCGTTACAAGTATGGATATTCATAATGATTGCACCCTTAACCCTTGTTTATATATTTCTTACAGTTATTCAACCGTGTTGAGCTACATAATTGACAGATGGCGCACGATGTAAATGGGATTTTGCATTGTCACATTGCGCCATCTGTCAATCATCCCGTTGTAGCTCAACACGATTGAATAACTGTAAGAAATATATAAACAAGGCCTTAACTATATTGCAGTCGTAAATCACAGCAATAACAGTAGACTCAAACGATTACAAGCGTCAAAGATTTAGAAATGGAGAATATGTATACAAATTGAATGACAATACAGTATGCTTCCTTCTGATTGTACAAAAGATCGTTTTTACTAGCGCCAACTCAGCAAATAATAAACGGTACCTACAGAATACAGTACAAAGTACACAGACATAGGTGTGTCAAAAGTCTTAATGTTAAATATCGTGTCATGCTTCGTTTGTTTTTGACGGGGTTTTTGAAGTTCAGACTTTTAATGCTTATCTAAACCTCACTCTTCGATATCTGTTCATAGAGATGGCTTTAATTTGATTTAAAGGAGATATTTTGCTAGTATTATTTCGTAAACCTTTTCTTTTAGTTTTAAAAGTTTAGTTTTTAACATTTCTTTATTAAAGTACCTTCGTTGTACAACAATAAGTGTGTGTAAAGTAATTTCAATCAATCAATTATTACTCTCAAAGTTTGATATTTGAATCGATTTTTTTACTTAATTTTGTGTAAACTTTGCTTTCTCCGTAAATAATTTCAAAAGCAAATCATACCTCGCGTAATGAGTAGAATTTTGAAAAGTTTTCGAAGATCAAAATACAGATCTTTTTACGGTATCCACAATTACAATTGTATACGTCTACAATGTTGCCAAATGTATGTTTCTTTCAAATGTTATTTGAATACATAGTTATTTGAAGCATGAAAAATGTCGCTGCTTGTAGCTTTTGTGACAACACTATCTATTCGACAATTGACTGCGACAAAATTACAAATTCAAAAGAATGATTCTATACACATTTAAATGTTTTCTTGTTTTGCAGGAATTAATACGCTTATCAATATTATGTCGAGATTCGGTCGACAACACGAAACCGAATCAAATATAACGCATAACGAACGGTTGGAGTTCCTAGGGGACGCTGTTGTCGAATTCCTATCTTCGATACATCTTTTCTACACGTTCCCCGATTTAGAGGAGGGTGGTTTGGCGACGTACAGGGCTGCGATAGTACAAAATCAGCATTTGGCCGTGCTCGCGAGGACCCTAAGCTTGGATCAATTCATGCTCTATGCTCACGGTTCAGATCTGTGCCACGATTTAGAGTTACGACATGCGATGGCGAATTGTTTCGAAGCTTTAATGGGGGCGCTGTTCTTAGATGGTGGTATAGATGTAAGTAGATGTTCGTTAATATTAAAACTTGAAAAATTGAACTTAATGCAAATACTCGCAATTTATTTATTTTTGCTGTTTTTCGTAGTAATTATTGCGTTTAAGTGATTAAAAGAAAATAACTAAATGCTATTCTGATCATTGCTGTAAATCCTTTACCTTCAAGCATCTTTTTTTTTTCTAATTAAAATAACTCTAAGAACAGTAAATGCCCAAATTATTAAATTAGAAGTGGAGATGGATACAACTATATCACTCCAAAGTTTAACACGTGACAACTGTAATCAAAATGCTTATATCCTCCTTATCCGTATCTCTACCGAAAATGATTGACACGCAACTTTTCAAAGGATTCAAAATAAGCTTTAAAGAAAATGATAATTTATATCTTTCAATTCCATCAACACCGTCTTTTCACCAATTCCTGGTGATTGATAAGTACAACTACTCGTCGTCAGAATAGATTTGTATGTTACAATTTTTAACGCGTTTATGGGGAATGTTTGTATAAATGATAAGAACATAGGTCCCAGAATTCCCTCTTGGGGACCCTCCACCAGCAGACGGATGGAGTGAATCTCTATCATTTATTTACTTTATATTCTGTATTCTCTTTTCATATTGCATTTTAATTAAGATATGAAATTGACTACTAACCACATTAAACTTAAAAAAAAAACCTTTCGCAAGTGAATCATTCTAATCAATTCTCATAAAATAAAGTAATAAACTGTAGTAACCGAATTTAAATTTTCTGCCATTATTTTTAGTGAATTCTACGTAATTAATATTAAAATAACTATTAATGTAGTATAAAAATTTATATTTCACTTTTAAAGTTACCAAAAATAATTGCGAGAACTTTAAATTTGGTCATTTAGAATTTATAGCGTCCTTAAATATAAACAGGCCGATTCAACTGTAGTTAATCAATTATTCTCCATATTATTATTACTTTAAGGTTGTCGACCGAGCATTTTCCCAAACTCTATTCAAACCGCACCCCGATCTCTTAGACGTGTGGATAAATCTTCCTCCGCATCCGCTGCAAGAGAAAGAACCGCTCGGAGACAGATTATGGATACCGAAATTCGAATTACTCCAGAAACTCACCAAATTCGAAGAGCTAATCGGTGTAGAATTCACCCACATACGACTGCTAGCGCGCGCTTTCACAGATCGCAGCGTCGGGTATACAAATTTGACCTTGGGTTCGAACCAACGTTTGGAATTTCTCGGAGATACCGTTCTGCAATTGATAGCCTCCGAATATCTGTATAAATACTTCCCGGAGCATCACGAAGGACATCTGTCGGTATGTATCGAAGTGAAATTAACATAATTCGACTATAGCTTTCGGAGCCCAGTCAGAGGCATGGGCGTTGCATAAATGCGTTTTTATAATCACCTTTATGTCTTACAAATTGCACAATTGGAGAAAACTTATATTTGATGCTATTTCAGTTGCTTCGCAGTTCGTTGGTGAATAATCGGACACAAGCTGTCGTCTGTGATGATTTAGGTATGGCCAATTATGCTTTGTATAACAACCCGAAAGCTGAATTAAAGACCAAAGATCGTGCAGACCTTCTAGAAGCGTTTATAGGAGCTTTATATGTCGATAAGGTAGATATTTTTTGATATTTAGTTAAAATTAGTGGTGGAAGAATGGGATTAAAAAATAAGGCTAAACGAATATTTATTCGTTCAGTATTGGTTTGATTACCGTTGGAAGATTATGATTGGGCACTTAGCTCTTTTCAATATAATATTGAGGGAAAATGAAAAAGTCCTTTCAATTTTGTACCATAATTTTTTTTTATTTAAAACAATTTTTTCTTTTGAGTTTGAACAATACTTCAAAAAGGTTCCCAACCAAAAAAAAAAACTTTATTAAAAGACATTCTTTAGTAATCATTAGAACAAAATTATTGTTATAGTTTTGTTACATGTAATTAAATATACAAACATACGTCTCTAAGTATGAAACTTGCGTAATATATGTCTAAATAATTATATCAAAAGGATTAATATTAAAGTAACTTTTCGAAAGAAAGCTACATAAGCTTCAGCCTTGTTAGTTATTTTTGTGTATTTATTTATTTCCTCTGAGATACAGGCTCTTGTTCTACGAGATCTCTCCTATGTCAAATTTTATTAAACGTAGTTTGCAAACAAGCACCAGAATATCATGTAGATGTCATGCCTATCCTCTGCATATACCTACACCAATCTTCAGTTCTCGGAGTGTCCCCCTCTCCAAGTACTAGGCCTGTTATCTGGAATCTAGACGGCATTGTCTTCTTCATCTAAATGTTCGTTTAGCGTTATATGTTTGATTTTCGATTCCAATTCGCCTACCACCAGTTGAAATGTAACTGAAAATTATTTTCCGAACAGGGATTAGAATACTGCGAGGTGTTCTGTCAAGTTACGCTCTTTCCACGACTACAAGACTTTATCATGAATCAAGACTGGAACGATCCCAAATCGAAATTGCAACAATGCTGCTTAACATTGCGCACAATGGATGGTGGAGAGCCCGATATTCCCGTTTACAAGTAAATCTAACAATATCGAGATCTTCAATTTATTATTCATTATTTCCTCTTAATCGTTTAGGGTTATCGAGTGCAAAGGACCTACGAACACTAGAGTATACACAGTAGCGGTTTATTTCCGCGGAACTCGATTGGCTAGCGCAGTCGGCCACAGCATCCAACAAGCCGAGATGAACGCGGCTAAAAAAGCCTTGGAAATATCTCACAGTATAGTTATATATTAAAACTTTTTCGATAAATTTCATTAAAAAAATATCGATTTTTAGATCTGTTCCCGCAATTGGATCACCAGAAGCGGGTGATCGCGAAAAGCATGAAGAAGCAGAGGAATCCGAAACGTAGGCGACGCAGTAGCAGCTCCACTTCCACTACGACGAATGCCAGTTCCTGCAGTACTTTTCAGTTAACGAGGCCCAAATCTCCTACCAGCTATTCCAGGAATAGGTTCAGGGGGGAAATCCCCGACTCGCAATAAGGGGAATACTCGAAACGGATCGGACGATTGAATTTTTTTTATTTTTAACTAAGTCAAAAACTAATTGTAGTAGTTTGCCGTTGTACAGATTGTATATTAATTTCGATAGTGACTTTGATGTAATTATTTTTGTTTAATGATCTTGTTTTATTTGCATTAATTAATTTGAAAAAGTAAATTTTGTTTTTATGATCATAATAGAATTGAGTTAAGGCAAAGCAAGTGTCTTTTGGAGGAAAGGTAGGTAGGTACAGTGTTACGTCTAAAATTTCTAATTTTGCGAATTTCAACCGTTAAAAGTATCAAAAGTCGTTGCGTATGAGTGCTATTTGTCTACCTTGGTTGTCAGGTAAGAAAAGTACATTTCTAGTCCAAAAAATTACTTATCTTTTTGCAATTACAAACCCATAAATTCATCATCTACTAAATTATAATACCAGCAAGCTTTGAACATGTGTTTTCTTTCATTTAGTGCGCGTAACATAAAATAATAATCTTGTAGCGAAATGCAAAATACTCTTGTGCATAGTACGATCAGTACAGTGACGTAAAATACATCCCCGCATGGTGGGGATCCAGGGCCCTCAGATATTTCTGTTAATAATATTTTAATTAATAATTAAATATATAGCAGTAGGCATGGGGTCCAGAAAAAAAAATTGAAAGAATTTGCGCTACGTCACTGGATCAATATTACACTTTATCAAAGGGTACAGTGTTACATTTCATTACACCTTATTTTCAATATGTGACATATTGTGAAAGAGTCACGTGTAGATCTATTCATCTTACATTTAAATCTTTGTAATGAAGAATGATTCAAGATGACATTTAAGATTTCTTGTCGTTACAAAAGTATTGTTCAAGGGTTTACTTTAATTTTTAATGAATAAGGCTGATTTTCGTAATATCACTTTTCAGCTTTCAAAATGACTTTAAGTTAAAGTTCTCATAAATAATACGCAGAGTTTTGTTAAAGTGCTAAAGTGACATTTTTTTTTATGAAACCGGCCCTAAAACGTTTAAAACTTTATAGCGTGTTCGTATCAGGTTGTTCACTTGAACATTAACTGCTTTCGTTCGTGCCAGTGATTAAAATCAGGATTGGCAGACTACCAATACGCGAAGAGAATTTAAAATTCTACGTAAATTCTACTAGATAGCGAATAATCATGATTCTGGATCAATGCAGCTATTGTAACACTGTTCCGATATATATGTAATTGAGAACAGTGTTACAAATGTTATAATTAGAGTTCTATCCCAATACTTGCCAGACTTTTATTGCTTCTAATAAAAAAATATTAATATTCATTTTCAAATCTAAGTAACAGTTTCTTTTCTCAAATTTCAGTTCTTGAAATTGTTTGATTTCCATTTTTTTTTTTACCAAATCTTTTTCAACTTGTCCATAACATTCAAGATCTTTAAAATAAATATCTAAATCTTAAAATGGAACTTGTCATTTTGCGCCTTCAATAATAATATAATAACTCAGCACTACAGGCCTTGAAGGCCTTTGGCTAGAGTGCCGGAACACACCGAGCCACTGAGAAGCGTTGTCCGAACGGTAACCCAACGAACAACCGGTACCGCATATTGCTGCTTGACTTTCAAGATTGGTAATGATGCACCCTTCCTTCTCAGTCGTATTGCCGGCATTTGCGCCTTCAATACTTACTGATTAATAAATAGAACTTAAAATCAAGGAAGTAGAAAGAAATACCCCCACTACCGTTAAAAAAGAAACTAACCTATTCTTGTAAAACCAGTGACGGTTCATCAGGGCGAAAGAATTAACCGAACTCACTAATAAATATAACCTTAGTTTTAAAATACAGTAATATTTCTTAAAGTACATCTAAATCTATTTAAAATTATTAATAGATTAATTTGCGCCTGTATTAATCTTAGTGCGAGGAGCCGTGGGTTCGAATCTCACTCTAGTCAATTACGGTTTTTTTTTTCGGGCCGTAATGATGATTAGAAGGGAGGTTTGGCTCTACGGGAAGCCTGCCTGATAAGAAACTAATTGTTTCGTCGTTATCTACCTCAAAAAAATATCTTTTGTATTTAAAACAATTTCTCAATTATCACATTGATGTTATGGCAAAAGTAGTGAGTTTAACGAAGGATTTTTAAGTTTTCTGTATCTGATATATCATCATCGTTAACGGAGAATTGTACTATCTCGCATCAAGACTCGACTAACACTGATACTAGACACACAAGTGATGCACTAAACGTTCTGCGCACAGTGCGAGGCGAGTTGTAAGCAGATACGTCCGACCACTCTAGTTATCACCTCTGACAAATTTCATGTGATTTAAAAAAAAATAAAAAATTCTTGTTCTCATATTAAAATGGTTTTAGGACAACAAACTCGAATTTTATGAATTTGAATTTGCCTTACTTTAATTAAATTACTTTGTTTTATTTGCAACCAGCGGCGGCTCGTGGTAAATAGATTTTATTTGCAGATAAACGAAAAAAATTAAATTCGGAAATATATTAATTTAAAATAAAACTAGTAACCTAAATATCATAAAAATATATTCTTTTTAGATTGTTTAAATTTACAAAATAAAATAAAGAAAATTATTTATACCAAATTTTATTATTATTGTTCTTACTACATTCATTACGTCCATAATAATTATCGTTCATTACTATTACATATTTTTTTTTATTTTACTACAAAAACAGAGAAAAAAAGAATCATAATAAATCAGAGAGGACCAAGCAATGACGTGTTACATTATTTTACAGAGCATAATTATATAAAAAAAAACCGTACTTCATTTCATTCATTATTGTTACTTTTTTTTTAAAAAAGTATGTGATGTAAAACAAAAAGTTTTTCAGTACATTTACAGCAACATAAACATCTGAATCTGATATCGTCACTTTGCACTTCACATTTCGTCATAATTCGGAAAAAAAATGAGGGGGAGATTCCGACTTCTCATCAAAGTCATTATCATCGTAATAAAAAAAAATGATATAATACAAATTATGTGAGGGCATGGTGGTACTAATATTTACAATTTTGTATTGTTTTTTTGTTTCGCTACATTAACGGGGGTGTTTGCTTATCTCGAATATTTTTTTTAATTTACTGTGTCGTATTTTTATGGAATGTCGTCGCGAACAGACGGTATAAAGAACGCATGCAAGTAGATAACACCACATCCTTATGCGCTTATCGGCCTACACTAGCCAAGAGGACGGGGGGAGGGACAAAGATGATGATGGTTGGTGATTGGTGTGGAAGTGGCGAACTTATTAGCGTCTGTAGGGGTGGTACGGCTGCGACGGGTTATTATAAGAATTCCCACGTTGTGGTCCGCCTGCGTACGTGTCGCCACCGGCAGCAATATAGTTACCTACGAGAGACGGACTGTTTTCAAAATTACACTTTTATCTCTGGTCCAATTTTGCTTTAGTTTTTGGAGCCCACTTCGAGAATATTATTTTGCGACGTTTCTGAAGTAACAATATGATTTAGCAAGGGCAAAATATTCAATACGAATACGTTACACACCATTTGATTTTAAAAATCAATTTCGAAAACCGGTTTTTAAAATCGGTAACAATTTTTTACATTGTGACATACAGTATTTTTATTTCAAATTTGGATTCTACTGTGAATTGTATATCAAATTAACCATACACCTAATGTTCATGCTTTACAAGATATTCGCTTTTTTTTTTTAATAATTTTGTGTTATGTAGTGGTTCACGAACTTTTCAGTTGCTTGTACTTGGTACAATGGATTTTTTTTTAATTTTATCTTACCTCCTAATTTTAAACTACCTTTCCATTTGCAATTTTCAGAGATTTAACTGTAATGTCGTAAATTATTTAATGAACAATTTCAGGGATCATTATTAACATCAATTATAAAGTACAGTCCAACAAATATCTCGTGACAGTAGTGAGTCATTGTGCGCACATTGTACTGGAATGGGGAGCGTATACGATGGCCGATTTACAGTATATATGCTTCAGCTCCGCCCTTTTTGCCACTGTGCAACTGTCACGAGGGATTTGTTGAGCTGTTGGCATGTATTTGAAATGCAAAAATGCCGTAAATGCCTATTTTATCTTGATAGACACCAAATGTTATTAATATTATTCTTTTAATAATATACAGGTACTGCTTCTCACGCTCCCTTTATTAGAATGGTATAAGTTAAGGCCGCACGAAAAAGGAAATATGGCGGACAAGTATATCGATGCAGTTTATAGCACGACTTATTCGGTAGCTCTTTGCTTTTTTGGAGAGAGTAAACTTTTGCTTTTGCTGATCGCGTTTTCAAACATGCATTTATACCTTAAGCAAATGCAAACTTCTTCTAGACGCCTCACTACAAAGTGCACTAAACTGGAAGTACGTTTCAATAGTAATAGCTGACGATGATAGCTTTTGCAGTTTGTGGTGAGCGGGTCTAGAAAAAGTTTACAGTATTACCAGTGCCACAGTTTGGAGTATTTTTGTCACTAAGCAAATACTTTCATGCTTTAGCACATCATCGGGCCATAAAGGCTGCTTTACAGTTCGTAACGTCTCTTGCATGCAATAAAAATTACACACATGCCCATTTAATGGATTTAAATCAGCTGAATGCAATTTTATTTGAATTGCACGAAATAGAACATGCGCTATTTTTATTGCACGCTAAATTGCAAACTATAAAGTGGTATTAAGAGACTAGACGTATATAAAAAAAGAATTGATATAAAAATTATTATAAATTTGAAAATCTAATTACTTAATATTTTTTTTCTTCAAAACCTTAGCCAAATAGGTGATGTATATACCCAGTTGGGCCTTCCACATCTTTAAATAGGGACGCAATGTTAATATTACCGCTTGTATGGAACAACTACTTATATAGCAATGGAAGGCGGGGCTTATGAGTTACTTAGGCGAGTTTTTATACACAACAGTACGTCCCTATTTAAAGGTGTTCAGATTCAGTATGTCTAGTTTAAATAGTAATATACATTTTTTTTTAAACATATATACCTACTTCAAAAATATATCACGATTTTCTCTGAAAACGATATGATGTCCTTTAAATAATTAACGACTTTAGAGTTAAACCTCCCAATACTGCATAACATAATTGATATATGAATGTTGTCACAATGCGAACATTTGTTACTATTTCAAAACAGATTTTAAAAACCTATTTTCAAACACGATTTTAAAAGCAATTTCAAAAACTTAGCTACGGTTTTTGTTTTACAGGCGATTAATAGCCACATCTAAAACAGTTTTCGATTCGCAGCAATAGTAAAGAATATTATTTATTACGTGGCATGGAATGCACCAGAATTGGATGTTTTGCCGATTCAATCTTAATCTTCAAAAATTGTCTGTTTAGCAATATAACTTCTAATTTTTTTTTAAATCTATCGTATTAGTCAAAAACAAATTATAGCAAATAAGAAAATAAACATTATAATTGAAGGCTGACCCCTCCTTGACTCCAATAATACCGTAATAAAAATAATAATATTTGATATCATAATTACCGTGTCGTACTTTCGAAAAAAAAAAAAAAAAAAATTAAGCACTTTGGGTCACTACAAGACACTGCTTTCTCAATGATACCACCCGGATAGTTTTGTCGATAGAATCAATGAATGAATTGATGAAAAGGTAAATTTGTCACCGTTTCGATGATGTTCGTACAATCAAAAACAATTAGGAAGGCTTTTCTGTATATGTCATTATAAAATCAATGCCAAAAGGCGTCTTCTTATCTGCTTTTGATCATAGCAAACACTCGAAGTGTGGCTACATACTAACTCGGAGGAGAAAGAGACAGAAAAAACGATTTAAGATTCATTATATTATGTATTTTTGATCATTATCGTTTCTTACGTGTGTGTTTGAAGATAATGATAATAATAGGTACAAGTTTTGTTTTTTTTCTTTTGTAAGTATATTATTCCTGTTAATAATCTACCTAAATAGACATAATTATATAATCACGCTAATAATAGTAATAATAATAATATTAAGTTTAAACTACCCCAAATACAAATGCACTATTATATTATATGTATATTAATTATTATCATTAATAATAATATGTTTATATATATTTATATATATATATATTATAGATTTCTTAAAACAGACATATTTATTATATCATTAATTATTATTCAAAAAACCAGGTCGCAATATTATTATTTTATATTTCAAATAACAACTACTAATAAATAGTGACATACACATTATCATTTCGAGAACCCTTCGATCGCACATACTAATTATTATTAAATTCCAAGGGAAATAGGTAATAATAAAATAGTAATAATAATAATTATAGTAATAGTAGTACTATTAATAATAATAATAATAATAAAAACAAATAACATGTAAAATAGTAGAATCGTCTTAATAGAAAATACTTATCGATTTAAAAATACAGCGGTGTCTGTGTCCGTTTTTAATTATTTTATGTCTTGTGTGTATATGCATGTCGAAATATGTCGCTAATCGTAATGAGGTTGAAGAGGAAATGTACAATTAAAAAAAAAACCTACCATATACAGGGTTATATATCAGGAATTAAGTCTGACTTAAACAGTAAAAAAAAAAAATCGTCACTACACCCAATATTAGTAGCTAATAATTAATTATTACTATATGATAAGACATAATAAAAGTTATAGGTAGTAATAACATGCTATTAAAAACGCCCTGTCTTGTATCAAAATAAATCATTACCTATTATATTATCACTATTTTTATATCTTAAAAAATAGAAAACAAAAATTATTTTATACTCAATTATCTTCTTTTTTTTCTAATCTCTTGCCTTATTTTGCTTTAAATTTAATTATACACACTACTACAAGGTCACACTCATATATTAAATATACACAATAATATTTTGTTTCATCATGTATCCTTAAAATCATCAACCCTTATTTGATTCCTTTTTTTCTTTTCAATCAATCATCGAGAAATAAATAAATTAAATTATTTAACAAAAAAAGGATTAAATTAGCTTTAGCCCTATACAGCTGTTGATTCATTCTATTTTATACTTCGAATAGGGAGGTATAATAATTAATTATTATATAAGTTTATTTTTTTTTAAGTAACATACTGCACACTCCGTATTTACCTATGTATAATATTTGTAATTATTATTATCGTTTAAACTTAATATACAAAATAATATCTTGAGCAACAAATGTGTTTTTATCTTTCTGTTACAGTAATAATAATAATAATAATTATTCAGTAATAGGATATAATTGAACAATTTGATTTAATATAGATACAGTTTGACTTAGAAATTAATTTTATCATTTATTATATACGTTAAAAATATCGAGACAAATATCCCCTTATTTAGACAACAAACTATCTTCCTAGGTGGTTTGAATTGCACTATAATATTTGTTTTAAAAAGGCCCTAATCATAAAAACGATCTTTATTTATTGTAATAATTACTTTATAATAATTTCCATTTTTTTCGCATTTATTTAAATTTAAATTTAAACTTATCCTGTAGTAATATTTGTATTTTTCTGTACATCAGTCAATTTGTTCTAAAATTTACTATTTTATCCTTTATTTTAAATTTATTATAATAATAATAATATTACACTAACAATTGAATTAATTAACTATTATAAATATTTCCTGATCGACTTGCCTCATCGCTATGCTCACCTCAACATCATCAGTATCGCTATTAAATATAAAATACAGTGTTTGTTTGTTTGTCGTTACAAATAATCTAATATACACATAATTAATTAATTAATTTGTAGATTTTTATTTTGTATTTAAGGGTTTTATTTTACTTCATATAATCCTAAGAGGTTATTGTTTGTTTTGCTTTGTGTGCATGTGTCGTCATACTCTGAATAAATATAAATATTGATCCACTACAACGTACGTTTTTAAATAATTATTATAACTAGGATATCTTTAATGTATATTAATATATTCGTGTGTACAATTTTTCCTTTATTAGCGTTTTATTTGTATTGTATACAGGGAGATGTTTGTGTGACTTCCACCAATACCTACAAAAACATGTGATTATAATCCTTTTTAAACCGACATTGATATTAGGTATTTTGTTTTGCTCCGGCTCGCTTTGATTTCTCAATCATATTCAACGTTACACAGAGGAAAATAGATGATAATCAATTGGCCTAACTATAAAATAAGACATTCGGTAATCTCGTCTAGTTTAATTTAATTTTAACAGGAGTTACGTCTCGTGCCATTCCCAAGCAAAGTTCTTTCCGTTCCCCTCTCTTTTGCAATTTTGAACCACTCGAAAAGTACTGACAGATTATATATATATGTAGATTATTGTAGGAAAAAAGTCAGAAGACGTGCCAAATTTATCTAACATTTATTATTAATAACCGAGAATCGTCCGTGCAATAAATGAAGCACATCTTTAGACATCGAAAGCTATCGATTATGTAAATTTTATATTATTATTCACTTCTACACTAAAGACATACGATTAGTATATTTATGTTATATAAATTTGTATGTGAGATATATAAAGATCATGAACTTATAATAAAATAGAACTTAAATACTTTGACACACCGCATTATTATGTTACACTTTGCTCTAAGATCGTATTATATATATATTCATAATGTTTGTACGCTATATACAGTGTGATACAAAGAATTTTGTTCTTTAGTATTTCTGCTGATAAAATTATAACAAAAAAAATTATCTCAAAAATCCCATTAACAAAAAAAAATTGATAGGAATTGTAGTGATTTCAACTCTGCGAATGAAATGTCAATGTCAGATTTCTATTTCAAAAATATACGATGCGAACATTAAATTTATCAAAGACAGTATGCAAATCATTATAATACCAAGTTAAAATCGAAAAAAGAAATCGTTAAATTTTCATTATTTAAAAAATATTACAACTTTTGGCATGTACTGTACATAATATTCGTAGAAACGGCCATCTACCACCTTCGTAAATATGTAAGATATTTTATTTATCGTTATATATCTTGAGAATTGTGTATGTGCAGATATTATCTACTATTATGTCATCAATATTCATTTATATAACTACATATAGTTGCGTACTAAGTTAATTAATTAATTTAAAATAAATAAGGCAACATTTTAGCTATAGTAGTTAGTAATTACCTTTTTAAACACACTATTTTATTTTAAAGATATACGGTCAACAGGTAAAACTGTACCTAAATTCTATCTTTTTCTTTTTTAATTACTTATATATGCGATGATCGGTGGTCACATGACATTTCTGTTTTTCTCTGATATCTACATACGAGTAATAACATTTACTTCTTTTATTTAATTATTCAATATATAGATATTTCTAAGTCTTTTTTTTATCTACCACATACAATAATTACATTATAGATTTAATAACTTGCAAAATGAATTAAGAGAACATTTTTATCTCGAAAGATTCAACTTTCATATTTTATTATCTAATGGCATTCAGAATGGATGTTTTTTCTCCTCGCCTTACAATAGCAAAAAAAAAGGAAAATAATTTCATATACACATTCTTAAAAGTATTTAAATTTTGCTCGATTTTAGTTAATTTGTATTTCCGTTATTATTGATTGAAAAGTGAAATAAATTAGTATCGCATTGATTAATATCGACACAATATGTATAATTGTAGTTTAAATATATTTACTTTATATATAGATAGATAATATTATGTATTTATCATCAAAAATTAAAAACTAGAAAACAATTCACCTGATTTTTTTTTATTTCCTTAATGGAGCAGTAGCAATAGTTTCGATAAAGGAATAGTATGTATGAATAATATAATTTGTAACTACGGCATTATGAATCAAACATTAATTGCTTAAGTTAGATTGTCAGACAAGAAGATATTCATATAATTGTGTATAATTTATACTTTTCGATTTTGCTGTAATAAGTCTAAGTTACCAAGTAGTAAACGTACAATAAATATAATCATGTATCTTTATTTATCTATATATTTTTAACGAGAGTTTAAGAATCGTTTCTTTGTTGTTTTGTCTTATTTTAATATATAATTATATAGATAAAATAATTTAATCGATGAAAGATCGCCTATATTAATTTTTAATTATAAAAAGACACACGATCACTCACAGATTAGACGAACAGATATATATATATGAAAAGCCCAGACAGACAGAGGAATTTATTTATTTTCTAAACTGTTAAACCTTATTCTTTTTACCTATTTATTTATAAATTTATTAACCAACTACTAACATATTAAAAGGAAAAAGAAAGTAATATTTAAACATTTAATACTACCGTAAAATCTATATATGTAGTCTAAAATATATATATATGTATAGCCTTATATATTCGCGTCTTACATAAATGTTTGTTTGTTTGTTTCTACAAGTACAGGGGTGGTGGTGTTCGGGAGCAATTATAGATTATTATTAGCGTCTTATGGGAAATTAAATAGGAATTAAACTAAAAAATAATATTAAGAAATTAGATTATATTTCACAATTTTAAAATTTGTCTCTTTTTAAAGCAGTAAAATTAACTCACAACCACATCTTTCATTCCGTCAAGTTATCGTCATCATAGAAACTAAAATAAATTTTATATACTATCTAAAGTATGTAAATATTTATATATATATATATATATACTCTTAAAGTCTAGATAATAACATTGCAAGAATAGCAGCGAATAATTATTATCCCTAGGTTAATTTAAAAAAAATAATAATAATAATCATCATTCCGTTAGCATGGTATTTGAATGCGGTTACGTTCCAAATACGATTTAGATTTTAAATTAGATATTTTACATTTAAATTATTCCTTATTCAATACGATATGACTTATTTATAATATATTTGTTAGGAACGAGGGAATATTCCACCCCCTGACAAGGTAGCGTTGAAAAATAGGACTTAAATTATTTGGAACGTAAGAAAATCATGCCACGGAAAGCATTTTGATTCATAATAATACCCCGATAGTAAAAATAATTTATACCTTCAACAATAATTAGTAATAACGATAACATGAGTTTTAATAAATTAAGTTAAAAAAAAAAAAGGATTTATTGAGATAAGAGAAATTGGCACTAACAAAAGGGAAAAAGTATTTACATATCTTTTTACTTTACACTACGCTATTAATATTTATAAATAGTAACAACGGATGACGATCATTTAATCATTTAGATTATTATAATAATCGGGAAGTAGTATTCTAAAGTTACACAAGTTATAATCAGTCGAGACAAGCTAGTTTTTAAGTTTATATTTAATTTTTCGTACAAATACCATAGAGAAGTCTTTTGAAGATGTAGCAAATATTATATACTAATAATAAAAATCCATATATATACATATATATATGCTACGCGCTATGCAATTAACATAATTAAAACAGAGAAATATTTAATAAGGAGGAAAGATAATAAATAAATATTGTAAAAAATAAATAAATAAGAATTAAAACAAAAACAAGCTTATACAATTATTATTATTACCGTTATTATTTTATAATCTACAATATTTATATTAAACAGTTTCAATTAAGTCTAATGCTGAATTTTTCTAAAATACAAACAAAATAAAAAATTATTTTAAATTAAAATTTTACAATCACTAATTCTTTTTTTTAAAAAAAAAAAATATAGAATTCAGCATGAAATCAGACTAATTTCTATCTATATGTATATATATAAATCTAATTTTTAAACTTGATACAGCCCAGATCTTATTTATTTAATTATTAGCTATTATTACTTAAATACGGAGGGGAAACCGTAGTAATTTTGCTTTAAATTAACTGTGGTTGTGCATGTACCTAGCTGGGTGTACATTAATTTTTGGAAATAAATCAGAGATAAGATTAAAAACAAAAGAAAACTTCGTATCAAACAACAAACAAAAAAATATTTTGCTCCTTAAAACAAATCTTTAACAATCAACTACACAGCGGGATTTATCTTGAAAGTTTAAATTTTCCATCCGAGCTGAGATGTCCCCTTAGTTTTGCTCTCCGATATGTGTTTATGTATAAAAATTTACAAGTAACAGGATAAATATTAAAAAAAAAAAATAAGGGAGGAAATTATAGAAATACTAATTAAATTCTATTATATGTACAAAATACACAAAAATTATTTTATTTTACAATTAGCTTATTTATTTCTTTACGTTACAAAAAAAAAATATTAAAAATTTATTTTAATGAATTATTTAGACTAGATCAGGAGAATTATGCAATCTATATATGCAACACGAGAGATAAAGTGATAATAAAGATATATTATTTAAATAGATATATAATATATATAAATATTTATAAAATAAAAAGAACATATACATTATTTAGTTATCATTAAAAGTCGTAGTAATAATAGTTAATAGTAAAAATAATGCTCTATTGTAAATGCATCAGAATAATCGACCAAATAGTATTAATTAATAATGTAGTACCACTACTAGAAATAATTATTATAATAGTAATAAGGTACTCTGCTACGAAAGGCTCATCTCTTACCCAACTAATAACGATAAGAACTAAAAATTATGAATCACATTGCTCGTCTAGTTTAAATAGTAGTATAATTATTAATTTACGATATAAAAGGAAAAACGGAGAGCAAACGAAGTATAGACATCTCATACTCCAAATTCATTTCCTACATAATTTTCTTTCTTTTTTTTTTGGCAATCGTATTTATAAATTTATAATAATAGTCACAACAGTAGTAAGTATGTTCATTATCAATTAGCATTTAGTAATAATATCATCATGAGGTAAAAAATTTGTTTTAGTGTTTAATTAAATTTAAATTTATACTATTTTATTTAAATATTGTTATGCAGTAATAGTAAATAGTAGAGTAAACAGTTTTTAATAGTATAGTATGTACTAGTAAATATATAATCTTAACAACTTGAGCGGTGGTGCTTAAAAATAGTCAACATTTCATCCTCCGTCTGTCTGCTTTTTAGTTTTTAAATATTCCCCGAAAAGGGGAAATTCCCTCGATGATTCAGCAACGTTAGCAATATTCAGGACAAATTAAACGTTGAGATGCTGCAGATGCGACATGACATTTTTTTTTTAAAGTGAAATTAAAAGGGTCGGTGTGAGTCGCTTGCTTTTTTGATTTTCATTTGAGTCCCGAGATTAGTGATATTTTGAAATTAGATTAAAGAAAAAATAAATATTGATTTAGAATTGTAACCTTGGATTGATGAAGGTTAATACACCTCTTGGTAACATAATTTTTAGGTATTTAATTAAAACTAAGATGGAATTTTTATATAGACAATCCTGAGTGGACTCGCAATATCTACTAAATTTGGAATTTCGCTAAGTTGTAAGTAGAAAGAAAGTGATATTATTTCTTACAACAGCATGAAAGGTGTCGCCATGTTATAAATAATTATGTAACCAAAGGTGAGGGTATGAATCGCTTGCAGGTTGCAAATGTGTGTAAAAAGGTGGGAGTTTGATTATATTTTGAAATTATATTAAACTAAATAATTGTAGCCCTGGATTTGCAAGGGTAAATATACCTGTTGGTAATTCAAGGTTAAGAAGCATAATTTGTAGAAATTCCATTTAGAGTACTATGGAGTTTTTATGTACGTAATTCTCAAGTGACTCACAATCTGTGTTAAACTTTTAAGTAGAAAGAAATTGAGGCCTGTTTTACAAAAACAGCCTAAGAGCCGTTTTACACGTACGAGAATTCTTACGCAAATTATAACAAAATTTATCCCGAAAATTTTGGTGACAAATTTCGTAAGAATATTATATGCCTATATAGGTATAATATTTTACAGAGGAATAAATTTTAACCGGAATTTTCACGATAATTGTTATTATAAGCAAGCGCATTTGTTAAATTAAATTGTTATTTTATTATGGTTATCATAGAAATTCTAAATAAATAGCAGTTAACCGATAAATCAGCAAAATATGGATCATAATTGTTTAGATTTAGGTTACAACTTAGAAGTGCAATGGAAGTAACCTTATTCCTGTGTAAAGCGACCTGAAAGTGTAGCGACAAAATTTCTTAGAAAAATTCTCACAAAATTTTCGAGATAATTTTTGTTATGATTTATGTAAAAATTCTCGTGCGTGTAAAAGGTCAAAAAATTTCAGAATAAAGTTTAGTGTGTTATCTCACAGGGAAATGAGATGCCTATATAGGTATAATATTTTAGTTTTTTGTTTCTTCTTTTATACTTTTTTTTAATTACTTTTAGTAGACAGAAATAATAAGAAGTTTACATAATATATCTGTCAATTATTGTTTGTGATTGCTGAAAAATTATGTGTTTGGACATTACGCTGTTTTTGTAAAACACGCCTCAATTGGTATTACTTCTTTCCACAGTTATGTTATGATTATATAACCAAAAGGGTTAGTGTGAGTCGCTTGCAAGTTGCAATTGTTTTTTTTTTTTTATTATTATTATGCGCATTTAGATGTGGAAGTGGTATTTCGAAATTATATTAATGAAAAATAATATATACAGTGGAACTTCCCAAACTCGAACTTCTCTAACTCGACATCTTCCCACAAGTCGAATATTTTTTGCCGAAAAATGAAGTTTGAACATTTTTATCTCTCTAAATCGACTTTCTATTTCTCGACACAATAATATATTAATATAACTGAACATTTGAGGAAAATTACGTGCCTTATCCTTCGGATTCAGCAATTTGCAAGAACACAAAAGTGCAGTTCTTATACAGAACCGCAATAAGCACAAATGATGCCGAATTGAAGGTTATGTTCGATTTTGATCATCGTGTGTCAACAATGGATTTCCCAACAGAGGAAGAAATTTTAGAAAGTGTCATAAAACACCTTGTTCCAATGGTTTCTATGTTCCAAAATGTCAAATTTTATTATAGTCTTAGATTCAGATGAAGACAATTTTCCGTCATGGAAAACTCAAGAAAATTTGTTTCACCTACAGAGAATGTTCCGTATGCGTTAAATTTACTAGAAGATTTTATAACGCACGAAAAATGGACCAATGTAATTCAAAAAGTTTTGGTATAGCTTTTTTTAATGTTTTAAGAAACTTTCCAAATTACTAATACAATTAAATGTATTGTTTTACCTGTAATATATTGTTTGCATTATAAAATAAACTTAAGATTTAAATTAATAATAATTTCCCTCACTCGGATTTTATTTCCTGTCCGTTGGAGGTTCCAGTTAGGGAAGGTTCCACTGTATATATCGATTTAGAACGTAACCTTGAATTAACAACGTTTAGCAATTGAGGGCTAAGAAACGTACATAATTTAGAGTAAGATGGAATTTTATACATGCGATCCTCAAACGACTCAGAATATCCATCGAACTGGGATTTTCAGTAAGTTTCAATGGAGGACTCAATGAAATTGGGTATTATTTTTAAATAAATACTTTAAATAAAAAATTGACAAATCGGCTATCGTCTCGCGGACTTCGGGGTCTATTTTCTGTTCGTGAGCGATCGGTTTTTTTGGCGACTGGAGCGAAATTTAAACAAAATGAAACAGGGAATCATATCTTTATCTAATCTGAGTGACCGTGTTTGGCGGGAGTGACCAGGCCGGCCGTTCTCTTGACGTTAATCAAACCAGCGTTACGTTTCCAACCATTGTAGGACATGTTGTTGTTGTTATTATTATTATTATTGATCAAGTTGCCCGCGTATTTGTAGCCGGCGGCGTTGCCGTCCTTCAAACAATTGTATTCCTCCAAATCGGCGTCGTTGTTCAACTCGTAGCGCGTCGGCGTCGCGGCCGTTTGCGGATAGTAGGCCGAGATGGCCTTGAGGGCGTTGAAATAGAAACGCACGTTCTTGGGAACGCAATTATCATAAGGAACGGCGGCGGCGACCGGCTGATGTGGCAACTGCGCGTTGTTATTATTAGTATTATTATTATTATTAATATTGTTGTTGTTGGCGATAGTAGTAGCGGTACTAGTAGTTGTAGAAGAAGTAGTTGAATTGATATTATTGTTGTTGTTGTTGGTGGCGGGCGTCAAATTGTTGTTGGCGCCGCACACGTTATCGAAAGGTTGTCAAGAAGTGGGCCACTCTTTAAAATCATTGAAATGTTTAGCACCTGCGTTGGGCGGCTGCGACGAGTAGCCCGCCACCTGGGAGCCGGCGTCGCTGCTGTAGGACCTGGGCGGGGGACCGTAGGCGGCGTCCGCGTTGTACGAGCTGTAGGCGTAACTGCTGTAGTCGGAGCCGGGCTTCGAGTTCGCGTTCGACGAGGACATGTTAGGCGGGGCGTTCGGAGTGGCCGGGCCGCCCGGTCCTGACTGCTGGCGCGAATAGATGTCGCCTGTAATGTACCCTGTCAGCGAGATTTTAGATGGGGGAGAGAAAGAAAACGGTAACGGTTAATGCGAAATAACTCTCCGACAGTATTAGACGGTCTCTGATTTATCGCTCAGATCTGATACTCACCTGACGGTCCGGTCGATTGGCTGTTCTGCGGCATGTTCCAGCTATTCCAGCTAGCGGCTCCGCTACCTGTACCCGGCCCTGTATATTAAAAAAAATGTGTATATGATTTGAATGAAAAAAAAAGGTGGTAGCTAATAAACAGCTCCCCTGCCATCTGGTGTAAAAAAAAAAACATAATATTTAATCATACATTTTGGCACATTCACTTATAGAAAGGCTTTATTGAGTTCTTTATTTTTATGTCTATTTTTTTTCTCCCGCAACAACTTTTAACTAAAGGACTTCTGAAGCATGAAAAAATTGCATCAAGCACCACACTGAAGCAGAAAATACAATAGCCTTATTTGTTTGTGTGCTTGGAGCAGTATCTACTGACGTCATCAGAGTAACTTGAGAGCGTCTCAGAGGTGGATTTAAAGATAGTACAAACAAACGCGCTCGATTGCAATATAACCTTAATTTTATTATTTACTATTATCAGATTGTCACAGCTATTATGAACAGGAAAAGTAAAAATAATTTTTCAAATTAATTAATCTAGACTACAATAAAAATGCATCATATACTAGTATTTATGTACCTACCAAGTGAAGTTTTTAAAATATAATGATCGTTCTTTACATCAATCACATTGGTATCGTTATATTATCTATTTCGTGCATATTTGATGCAGTTATAAATCAGATTACATTTACAAACGACATTTTACAACACGGTGTTAGTGCGAGTAGGTTATCTTGCACAAATTGCTCGAAATTGCTCGGACGTCGGAGCGCGAGCAGGAAGAGCAACCTCTCTGTGATCTAGATTTACTTGCTCTAAACAAACAAACACGCACAAATCATGCTCTAAAGTACAAACAAACGCGTAAAACTCCTCGGATCTGCTTAGATCAGACAAACAAACAAACCTAATGTATGTGCTGGATAATATTGAGGAAGATAGCAGTAGTGGAGATATTTTTATGGGGAAGGGGGAAAGAGAAGAGAGGTAATTACACCCGTTACCTCCCTCTCCCTCCTCATGAGCTAGCAAAACATATTGTTACTCTGATGGTCTGGACTGTCTTTCAAGAAAAATAGCGCTTAGTTTTACAATTGCGGATTATAAATGTGATCAGCATACAGTCGCGAGCAAATGTTACAGGCACCTTTGACAAAATTAATGGGTTTCATGTTTCTTGCATTTTTCTTGTGACAGATATTTCAACGTTTATATAATCGTCTTTATGGTTACAATAGTCTTTATAGATACTTTTGTAAATGTATTACTTTTTTTTATATATTTTCAAGTCTTCGAGATGTCACTTTTCCCCTCCCATCTAAAAAGTATTATAGCTGTACAAAAAACACTCTAATATGCAACAAATTAATAAGATCCCTTAAAATACTACATATTTATAATGTATTACCTACAAATTTTTATTTTCTCATTTTTTACTGTGATATTCGCCCAAAATCTAGGGTGCCTATAACATTTGCTCGCGACTGTATTTTTCTAAGAATTCTATAGCCGCATATTTTCAATCCTTGGTTTTCATGATTTCTTCTGAAATATCCAGACATTGCTAATGTAAACAAAAGTATTTACAATAATAACTGAATCAATATCTATCACGCCACAAAAACATAATTCAATTTTAATGTTTATTTTGTCTAAAAGACATTCCCGTACAATAATTACCGACATGTAATAGGTAATTGCTCCCTTAAAAAATAATAATATAATAATAAAATAAAAATATCATGTACACTACCCCCTCCCCCCATAAACTCAAGCTGCATACGCGCCTGTCGTCCAACAAACATAGTGTTGCCCCATCTTGTTTGTTTACATTTTTCGCGGTGCTGTTATTTACTTCTGTCATTCGTGTTTTTCGTGTGGTGTTTTGGGGTACATATTGTTGAATTTTAATGCATAAGAGAGCTGAATGGAACTAAGATTCATATGGTGAGTTTAACTCAAACGAAGCCGAAATTATTTCACCAATAAGCTCCTGAAATAGTGTGAAATGTTTCCAATTATTATAAAAAAAACAATTTGCGGGTAAACGCTGCAAGTAATGTATAATATTAGTGTGTATAATGTTTGTTTGTAAATATTATTGTCGAGGTATATTACATTTAAATCGGATGATGTAGAGGAACTAACAAGAAAAAACCCTTGGCAACAGGTTAGAGTGTAAGTGATGTTAAAATTGCGGAATACAATAGACTAACTTGCCTATATATTTATCAAAATCTTTTTCAAGTAGATGTGGAGCATTTTGAATAATCGCAAGGAACGGCAATGGAACCTATTATCTCCGTTCATTGCTAATTTATTCATGAGTAAATTCGAAACGCACTTGAAAAAAAAAAAAAAAAAAAAAAATTGAATTATTCCTAGATTTGGTCGACGTACGTAGATGATATTTTTGCGGTTTTTGATACCACTAAAACAACAATCGGCAGATTTTGTGGTTAATAAAATAAATAATTTCTTTGCGAACTTAATTGCTTTAAGAATTTTATGAATAATCTTAAAACTATCTTTGGTATTTTTTTAATAGATAGAAGAACACTTTATAGTAATACAATATTTAAGTATACTAAACAACAATAATAATTAATACATCAGTAATAATGTAATCAAAAAGTTCTGAAAATCATTGTCTAAAAGCTCAGGAGGCTGATTGATATATTGCCTATTGCTAAAGTAATATTCCCGAGCAAAAATTGAACTATGTAACTAATATCAAAGCAGCACTAATAAGCAACATAATTTTAAAATCCCATCACCATGTTTTCTGAAAAAGGAATTACCTTCACATAACATAGGCGTAATTTTTGTTTAGTAGCCCAGGACAGACGTAAAGTGACATTTACGAGTGTATATGTAGAAGTTAGTGACATACGTTTGTCTTTGTTTTTTTTTTCTCGTTATTTACGTAGTTACAAATAAAGATTTCGTTTCATGACGACTCTAGCATTTAGCTAACACTACTATAAGCAAACATTTAAATTTATTTCCATAGGAATTTAAAGAATAAAATAGAAAAATATATATTGTTATGCGCTCCGATTTGAATTAAATTTTCGACTGCGCTAGTAGATGGCGCTACCTATATAGCATGGAGATGACCTTAAATAATTAAACTCTCATATAGGGTGCTATAGTATGCTTCATAGAAGCACAAACAAGTTTCTAGTGTGAATGTACTATAATATTCTGGAAAACTGGTCGACTATTCTAGAACCCGAGGCGCAAGATATAAACACGGCCACGAACGAAAACAAGACAAGTTCTAGTGAAAAGTAATGGATACAAATTGTGAAATAAGCGCTATTTAAAATCACTTTAGTTGAATTAGTGTTTTAGTAGTGTTATTTTATTTTAATTAGACTTCAGTGTTCAAAAACGTTAGAATGTGATAATAAAGCTTACCGTAAGATCCGTATCCCTGCTGTTGCGGTGGGCCACCGTAATTGTTGCCCCACTGCGGGGGCGGTCCTTGCGGCGCGGGCGGAGCTCCCCAGCCCGTGTACGAGCCGGTCCGGACGGGGTCCCGTAACTGGCGTAACTTTGCTGCTGGGGCGAGGTGCCCCAGCCTTGGTAACCTTGCATCATGTTCGGTCCCATGGGCGCGGTGAGGTTCATCGGCGGTCCGCCCATCTGGCCGTTGGGGCCCTGCATCATCCCCATGGGATTCTGCGGGGGCCCCCACGTGGACGACGGATCAGCCGCGCCCATCTTCGCGCCCCCGGAACCGTCACGAGGTTCAGCTTTTTTAATTTCGACCTGTCGGCGAGCAGAAATAAGAACAGCTGTAGTGTGATGGCGAAATTGTTGCAAATTTAAAAAAAATGTTTGGCAAAAGTATGAGATTTTTTGGATTCACACGACAAATGAAAATGTGCCCAGACAAAAATAATATTTTTTTTTATTATTATTAAAAAGATCAAAAAAATATCGCATTGCAAATAAGCTGTTTTATCATCTTCTTTTAAACGAAATTGAATAAAATTATTATCGTTACGTCTCATTTAACAAAATACAACTTATTTTAATGCCCCACATTGGGCGCCAAATATTATACGAGTCAAATGGTAATTATGCTTTGAAAATCTTTTTTTTTATTTATTTTTTTTTTAATTAAATAAAATTTGAAGAAACAGAGAACATTTAAAGATGATTTCACTTTCAAAAAAATACAATTTATGTTATGGCCCACATTGGGCGCCAACTATTATACGGGCCAAATGGTAATGCGCTGTGAAACTCTGTTTTTTTTTCTCGAATTAAATGATTGACGAGAAAAAAACATATCACAATATAAAGACTCACCTGTTTGCCGTTTAAATTGATGAAGTGCTCTGCTACACACCTGTCCACCGAATCTTCGTCTTCAAACGATAAAAACCCGAAACCTGCAACGATAACTTAAAAATAATAGTCACGTTAACGGCGATACGGCGGCCATTTACCTCGCGATTTCTTTTTCTCCTGATCGTACATGATCACGACCTCCATAACTTTACCGAAACGAGTGAAGAAGGTCTCTCAAATCGGTTTCCGTGACGTTCGATGGCAGACCGCCCAAGAAAACCTTGGGGTAACCGCCGCCTTTCTTCGGTTTCTGTAGGGTGCGCGGGTTGCAGGGTTTCGGATCAATCGTCCTGAGAAAACGCGTTAAGAAAAATCTCTAGGAATTATGTATATAATCTCGAATTTATAATTAATTTAACCATTTCAGACTCTAAGAAATTAAAAACTATGTACATGTTTCTGTGAAGTTTAGATAACCAATAGAATATGAGTTAAACAAAATGAAATGTAATTATAGCTAACAACATAAAGTGTAAAAGAAATGTCAAGAAGAGGAAATCTTTAGATTATACTGAACAGTTTTAAGACCTAACATGACTTACAGTATATAAAAGCGATTCTTAGATTATGTCAAAACATGAGAATAACAAAAATCCTACAAATTTCACTTTTTTACATAAAAATAAAGAGTTTTAAAAATTATTGCAACTAGCTTATTCTCAAGAAAGGTAATCTTTTCTATTCTTTCAATGAAAAAAAAAATACATTTACATATATTTTATTTATGTGGTCGTACTTCAAGAGATTTTTTCATGTAAATAACTTGGTTGTGACAATTTAGTATTAGTTTTTAAAGATTATTGGTTGATAGATGTTGATGAATATGGGATTGTATAAGACTTTAGGGCGATCTGTTATGATGACATAACCTAAAAACTGCTAAAAACTAGAGCGAACTCGGAATTTGTAGTACTGGTTGAAACTTTTGTATGAAGTAACTTCTGCTTTTTCTTTTAAAAGCTCTTTGTAAAATCCTTCATTACTAGATAAGAAGTTTTACAATGCAATTCAAAAAAAAAAAATCATATAATGCTTGGTTGTTAAATGTTCTAATACCAGCCATGTTTGTAAACATCAGCTGTTTTTAGCCATATCGCTCTAACATCAACACTTCTAGACTTCGAGCAGCAACAAATATAATTGCTTTGAGTGCAACTGTGACCGCTTCAACCCCAATTAAACACAAATTAGTGGAAATGTGTAACTACTAATGTTCGGAATGCTTTACACTTAACAACGGAATAATGCCACTAAAGAAAGTAACTTCGGAATGACGTCATCTTCTAGTGGAAGAGAATATAATGCAATTTAGTAATGTACTGTATAATAATAGTACGATTTAGCATTATAGGTTATGTTCTTTTTTAAACTGTCATTTTTTTTTTTAATTGTTTTGTCTGTTTTTATTATATTTAATGAACAATGTTGGCATGTGCTTGCACCATATATCTAACAAGTGTATTATATGCAATTATCCCCGTGATTTAACGTATTTTATGCTATATTTTGTATAATAGCACGAAATAAATTAATTTTTTCAAATGCCTATTGTTCACTGGAGTTGATGTTTTTTACTAATTGCTTTTCAGAATACAAATTCAAACAAAATGTTTGAGAATCTGTTTTGAATAACATGTTCTTAAGAAAAATAGCCTTGGTAATGTTGGTAATATTATCTTATTGTGTGAAGTTACCAAATATTTTCTCTTTATAGTGCTTTAAAATATCTAACCTCACTTTTATGTTCTCGTTTGTCACAAAACTGCAAATTTACCTTTATAAAAATTATAGTGAGGTAACACACTAAAACATAATTTTTGGTACGATCAAGTATGTTGCAGTTAATTCACCAAAATTTAGAAAAAACAAACACTTTACTATTACACTTCTGGATCATTCTACACTATTTTTCCGCAGCATTAAACAAACTTATCAACTCCTATCTTACCAATAATATATTAATTTGCTAAATAGTGGTTATTATAATATAAATATTTATTTAGACATGTTAGAACTTTGAAAAGTGTAGCACTAGATGGGGAAAGGTGCAAACACATTATAGTTACATGAGTAAATGCCTGGACAATTATATTCATATAAATTATGCTAATTATACCTACCGTTCAACTACCATATGTAAACAATTAACAAAGAGAAGATTCTAATAAAAAGATAAGCAATAATACATATGTCGTTAATTAAACCATAGAAAGTGTTTGAAACTCACCGTTCAGATCTTACTTTCTAAAATAAAAACAGTACCACATACCTGCCGTCCAAACTGTGAGGTCCATTCTGTAAAACAACAGATACGTTGTTGGGGTCCGCAAACGTGACAAATCCAAATCCGCGTGATCTACCAGACTCGGCGTTTTTCATAACAACACAATCGATGACTTCCCCATATCTCGAAAAGTAACGTTGCAGGTTGTCCTGAGAGGTCTCCCAAGACAGCCCACCTACAAAAAGTTTCCTGCAAAGAAAAGTGCGAATCAGAAAACGCAAAATCGACTACGTATACAACGCGTATATATGTAACATATGCAAAAATTTGAAAAACGTCGCTGAGCGCATTAGTGAAAGTACCGTTAATTCGTGAGAAAACAGAAAATTGCATATTTACTCAAGCATATCACATATAGATAGCGTAATTTACGGTTTAATACATAAAAATTTGAGTGTGTAAATTGTGGAGGAGCGGATTGGCAATATATTATATATTTTTTTGTTTCCGCTCCGTAAGTATGGTTTCGCTCGGGGTCGGTGAACGCTACACCGTACGGAGCCGGTCCTGTTACCGAACGAAAGTAAGTTCAAAGATCAGGTAAAAAAAAGGTCGACGATGCGAAAATTAACGTTGCACGAGACACGATGGTAAATTCGAAACAAAGGGTCGATACTATGCGGGTACAGAATTACGGTATACGTATGACCTATAATAAAATAACGTTGTATATAATGGTGATGACCGCGGCGCCGTTTCTATCAATACACAACATAAGTTCAATGTATTACGATGAATAATACCCTTTTTCGTCGTCGTCCATGTCCTGAGGTTGCCTCAACACTCGCATAATACGCCTAAAAACCTACAATGCACTTCACTATCTCTCCGAACGGCCGGTTTTACTGCAACGCGACGACGTTACAAAGCTACCGACGACAATGGCAGCCAGTCAACTTCCGTCAATTTTAACAGAAACGTGTGTGATTCGAGACGCCACCGCCGCTGCTATCCCGTCCCGTTTAATAATTATTTCGCCTATTCTGTCCCAAACGATCTCAAATATAAAAACAATTCATACATACCCGTATTCGTAATCGTCCATAACTTATATAATCCCTTACGCTAACTTAAAATTATATTAAATCTAAACGTTAAGAACTATCCTAATTAACAACTACAATAGGAATACGCGGACATGACATACCAAGAAGTAGGGGGAAAAATGCTACCATTTGCAAATAAATAATGGTAGGGGTGCGCTTTCGCCCTCTCACACTAGATGGTGATAGGTGGATTCTAGGCGAACGCGCCAATCGGGGAAGAGGAATTTGACACGCTTCAAATTTCCCCGCTCGGATGGTACAAAATATTAAATTGGATTATTTATATTGTATGCATATTTTTATATTATAAAAGTTTAAAAAAATATCCCTTATATTCACATTAATGGATTTATACCGAATGTACCGACAATCATTTGAGTTGCATTAAATAAATATGACAATTCCTATCTTACCGACAAAATCATTAATTGACAAATAAATAGATTATTATTAAATATTTAGTTGCATTTACCGCTTTTTATAGCCAAATAGCTTATTTGAAAATACTTTTATCAGCAAATGCCTACAAGAAAAAGTAAATTATGGTTCAGGAATGTAAGGTTGTTTTTAACGCATTTAGAGATTTCTACATTACCGATCATTATTTCTTTGCTTAGAAATATGTATATAGTACCCATCAAAATACTTGGAACGCGTTCAACTTATTTCATCGCGGCCTGTTTAGGTCGATTCTCACTCCATTCATGTAAGATGCTTTCTAATTTTGCTTTCTCGATTACCTATCAAAAGCTACTTCTTTATTATCTATCTGCTCTGGGATTCTCCGATTTCAATAGCAAACACCTTTCAAGCAGCACTATTATTTACACCAGAATTTTAAGTTATTTAAGTTTTTAACAAGAGTAAAAAAATTCTTGTACACACTAAGCTATTTATATTAAAAATAAAAGGAGGATTTAAATAACGCACACACAAATAGAGAAAATTTTGTTTTTATTTCATAATTTCTTTTGCAACTTAATTTAACATATATTTAGACAAATATACACCCTATCATATCATCAACATCATATAACTGTGTAGTGTTTACATACTCCTACCTACATAATGTATGTAATTACAGATCAAATATTTTTAAAAAAATACATACATAAAATAGTACATAAAAGTTTCCACGATTCAATAAAATTTACTTACATTTCCTGATCACTTAAGTAAATATAAAATGAAAAAAATCATATGTCAAATTCATAATATTAAAGTTTATTTAAAACAAACGTTCATCAGCACTACCGTCGGAATCTGTTGCCTTTCAGGAATTGTAACGTCTTCTGCATTAAGGGTGCCTTCTTGGGCTTGGCAGCGGCTGAAGTGTGACCTGAAATATTAACAAATTATAATCATATTGTAATTGGAGTTCCCCATATTAGAGTACACATTTTATAGTTGGAATAAGATTAAAACTCAAGCTAAAATGTCTTTTGTTACACTAATATAAAAATAATCCTTTTAGATATATTACTGACTTAAATTTTTGTTAAACTTGTAAAGTCATTGGTTATATCAACTTTAACACGTTTTTCAATTTTGGATGCATCGCCATTTTCATGTTAGTCATAACCTTTTTTTCGGCATTGGTGCATTATCTTTATTATTGTTAATAAAATGCCGTAAAAATACTCGTTTTTGCTTCTTCTGTTGAACCAGTTTTAATGCAGCTTGCACTGAATAACCTATTTTTTTAAACTCTGCAGTAAGTTATGATACTGCCATCGCATTTATTTAATTGTTTTGAGACAGACATAACGCAATCTAAAAACACAGATCAAGTTTAATCTACTGAACAAAAAATAATCACATATTTCGTTTAGATTGAAATAAAAAAATGTAGTGTAATAAAAGAACTTTGCATATGCGGCAACATCGCCTTGTTGCCAATTTTCTTGTGTTATATTAACATAACTTGTCATTTAATTTAAAATGTTATCAATCAGATATTACAGGGGTTAGGGCTGGTGTGCTGTTGGGTTCTGTACTGGGACCTCCGCTGTTCGTGATTGTTGGGGTGGCTGCGGGATCGTGCTAGTGGAGCTTAGTAACCGGTTCTCAGAAAACAAGCTAATTCCGAATTTTGCTAAAACTAAAATGCTGGTATTTGAGCATATATCATTGGAATTTGATACTATGGTGCTCGACAATTCCAAGGAGTGTGCATTAACCGTCGAAAACACATTAAAATGAAGTTCGGTAAGATCTAAATTAAACAAATCGTTCTGTCATGAGAAATATGCCGAAAATTTGTGATATATAAGTACTTTACGAAATATATATTTATTTTGCACGCTTATAGTTTGTTGTTCTGGAGTACAAATGCTAATTCAAAATCAATATTTCTGTTGCAAAAGGAAGTGATACACATTGTGAGTGGGTTGGAACATATTTGTAAATGTTTTAAAGCGGATCTTAAACAATATTTCATTAATTTAGACGAGTTTTTCAATCAAAACTAATTTTAATTTAATTTGACTGGATATTTGACAAAGGATGGCTTTGAACATTGATATTTCGATTTCTTAATATAATTCCTTATTGCTATATATTATACAGCTGATGTTATTATTGCCATTGTTATTGTTGTTAATATTATTGTCGCTGTTGTTGTTCAGGCACCACTGATACAGAATAAAGAACATGAGTGAAATAACAAAACGTTACAAGCTTCAAATATGCAGTTTCAACAAGTATCTCCCCCACCTATTATTTCTTTAATAAAGAACATATTAAACTGTATTTTTACCTGATGACGATGAAGCTCTAACAGGATTTGGCACCGAAACATGCGCAGCTGCACCACTGGCGGCTATCGAAGCCAATCTCGAGGAAGGAGTTACGGCAGGCTTTTTCTCCGCGAATCCACTCTTCACTTGCTTCCTGATGACATCCCTGGGAGGTTTGACCACGCTGTCAACGTAAGCCAACTTCGTCTGTCGGACCGGAGTCGACTTATCTTGAGCTAACTTGATGTTCTCGGTTAGAGCCTTGAGTTTGGCTTCCCTCTCGTCTAAACAACGCATGTACATCTCCCTCCACGATTCCATCTCCTCCCTTCGCTTACTGCGGAACTCCTTTTGGCAGTGGTACATCCATATCTCGTCGCTATCCTCGATTAAGTAAGGATTGTGGTGTTCCAACATGAAAAGTTGGTCCGGTGTCGCTTTATCCAGAATCGGTTTTAGGATCGAGTAAGGAACTCCTCCGGTGTATTCCAAAGCTGTAAGTTTATACTTCAATTAATCGTGGTTAAATATAATAATGAGTAACTTACCATCTATGTTATCCTGCAGGACCCGGATGCATAATTCGAATAAAGATGGCACCGTACCAAAATAACTTTTATTGCCGGAAAACACTTTTGTCCTGATAACAAATAAATTAATTAATAACAGATTTTAATCGATTTTAAATGGGAAATTTACCTCAAGTTCTTCTGCGACATGACTAAACTTAACGCCTCATCGTCATTCATCACTTTACCCCTATGATTATTGTCAAGGTGCGGATTTGCAATCGGTCTGTAATTCGGAGTGATGGATGGTAGTAAACTTGCTATATTTATATCAAGATTCTCTTTGGGTGGTGGTGGTATCTGCAATACAAAATAATTTCTTATTTATTAATTTAATCCCAATTATAGTGAAAAACAATTGTCTGCAGTGATATACAAATATCTAATAATTTCTATTTAGGTACACCCGCTCCGTTTATTGTGTTTAGGTTTAAATAAACTAAAAATCTTCATCATTTTATTTATAATTCCCTACTTGAACCAATTAGTTTCTGTAAGATTTTACACATTTCTTATAAATTGATAATATTAATAAAATACGTACTACTTCCTAATTTTTTATACTGTGAGTTCCATCTATTAAAAAATCATCCTTAGGCCTACTGCAAAACTTCAAAAAAACCGGAATTAAATCAAAGATAACTTAATGATTCATTCAATAAAATAATTTGCGTGCCGATTTTGGACCTTTATTTCGATTAATCTACGCACAACAACATCCCCACCCCCACCACACATATTTAAAAATGCTATATGCTAAATAAGGAAAGTGTTACGCGAAGTTGGTTTTTAAAACAGTGTTTTGCTATTCGTTGACGGAATAAAGATCATTTTGTTTTTGTTAATCGTATCTTTTCGTATTTCTAAATTACATATGAAAGAATTAAGAATTTCTTTCATGCCTTTTCTATATTTTATTTATGTTCTGTTTGTTTTTAAATGTAAAATATTGGTCAGACATATGTTTGTTCCTGTTATTAATTGTTTTGATGAACAATAAAATTTAAGTTGACAAAAATACTCCAAACTGTGGTACTGGCAAATGCCTTAGGCAAATGCAAACTTCTCCTAGACCCCTCACCACAAACTGCACTAAACTGCACGTACGTTTCGATAGCAAAGCTATCATCATCATCAGCAACTGACAATAATCAGTTCAGTGTTTCTACTGATGATGATAGCCTTGCTATCGAAACGTACGTCCAGTTTAGTGCAGTTTGTGGTGAGGGGTCTAGGAGAAGTTTGCAATAAAATTTAATATGAACTACATATGCACCCATTGCACGAATCTAATTTAGTTAGTACTTCATTTAGTAAATGTTTGAATTTGAATGAATAACATTAATAATAGATTTAACACAATTAATAATATATTGATAATGTACGTAATATTCCTATTTATGATATATAAATAAAATAAAGGTATCACATTCAGTATTTTGATGAATAATGATTAGGAAGTTTTTTAATGGATGTTAATGTTAATTTTTAATGAATGTTTCCAATATATTATGTTGTTTGCCCTATTATTATTAGTATTCATTCATAATACTTGCAATTAAATTGATTTCAGCCCAAATTAGTTTATTAAGATTTAATAAACTAATTTGGGCTGAAATCAATTCTCTAACTTTTGTTTCTTTTTAAAATACTATAAATGAATGTGTGTTTGTACCATCTGCATTATTGTCAATAGAATATTTGTCACCTATCGTTAATATGCGCCAAAATTGTTAAAAAAATAAAAATAAAAAAAAAAGAAATATGGCCTCTACAATTATAGTTTTAAATGTTCAAATTAATTTCATATACTTCAACAAAAAGAAAATTATATGCAAGTACTCTAACAACCAAATTTAAATTTCCCGCTACTATTTTTAGTAAATTCAACGTAAAGGCATTAAAATTACTATTAATGTAGTACAAAATGGTGGGTAATTTTATGTTTTAACGTTAAAGTAACTGTGAATAATTGCGGGAAATTTAAATTTGGCCATTAGGGTATAAAACTTTGAAAAAAAAAAGATATTCAAAAAATTAATTATAAATAATATTTCGAAATAAACGAAATCGGCATACCCAAAAAGAAATTTTTATATATTATTATTATATTTGCAAGTTAAAAAAAGGAATTAAAAAATGATATTTAATTTAAAAATACAACGTGAAAGCAAAAATGAAATAAAACAAAGTGGAAATCATTAAAATTTAATCAAATAAAAAATGCCAACCATAACGTGATTAAAAAAAAACTTACCACTATATCCATTTTATCGCTTTTTGCAGTCTTTGTAGTAGAAGATTTTTCTTTCGGAGGTCTCTCTGATCTTTCCGACTTATGATTCGTTGGCTCCGAGCATTTAGGTTTCTTATTACTGACGCTATTTGCAGTAGAACTGGTGCTAATCCTACTAGTCGACGGTTCTAGCATTCCAAGGGCTTCAGCAAAACTTGTGCCGATTCCGAGCCGATATCGACCATTTTCTTGTGATTACCATTACTACTGCTACCACTGCTGGATTTGGAACTGCTTTTACTCTTTGATTTATCCTTTTCCTTTGACTTTTTGTCGCTGCTTTCCCTCTTGGATTTTGACCGTTCATCTTTGGACGATTCTTTATCCTTCTTATCGCTCCTCGAGGATGACTTGGAATCTCTTTTATCGGCATCAGATCTACTATCTTTTTTACTACTATGGCTGGAGCTAGATGAACTCTCTTTATGTTTATGGCTTGACGATTGGTGCGAATCGGAAGTACTATCCCTGCTCCGGTGAGAACTTGATTTGTGTGTATCTTGTGATGTCTTCGGGATTTTCTTCCTGGATTCTTCTTCGCTGCTGCTAGAATCGTGTTTCCTTTTTTTACTGCTGTGTTTATTGGCACTTTCACTAGAGGAACTGTGTTTATATTTCTTGCGGTCATTTTCCGTTTGGGCTTCGTTCCTTTTCGGTCTGTCTTTTGAGTCAGATCTTTCTCTACTTGTGTGATGTCTCTCGGAATCTCTTTTATTATATTTTGCGCTATTTTCACTATGTTTATCATAACCTCTCGAAATGGGTTCGCTATGATGATTGTCCTCCTCACTGGAAGAACTGCGGGGCGATTCTGAGGCAACACCTGATTCTCCATCATCTTCTTCCTCCACCTCTGATTCACAAACGCTCCCATTTTCATCATCTTCACTAGTACTGCTTACCACAGGTTTGTATTTGGCTTCTGAACTACTCCGATGTCCATTATCCTTGTCCCTTCTACTGTGGTTATATTTCTCATCTTTATTTGGCTTATCATTACGATCACTACTTCTATGTTTATCACTACGTCTTTGACTAGAATTACTTTCACTTCCTCGTCGACTATCTTGAACTGAAAGTACAACAACACTGTTAGATTTCAATATAATGTAATGTAAATTTGCACTTAGTATTAAACAGTACAGCCAGTCTGTTTCAGTTATGATTAGGATAATATCTCAGGATTTACATTAGATAAAGAAAATACAAACAAAAATCTATCTATTTAAGATAAATACCTTTACTCTCCGCTTCATCACTCTCATTATTTCCAGACACCATCTGCTTCCATTTCCTCACCAGTGTCTTTGCAGCATCCTCAACATGTCCACCAAGTTTGCGTAGGGAATTAACAGTTCTGCCAATACCAGTCTCCTCTAAATGGGATACGGTAACTGGCATACTATATAATTTTCCAATATAATGCAATATCTAAAAAGACATCATACAAATTAGCAATGTAAATGTTTTAAACTTGCTGTAAGAGTTAAATTAACCTTAGCATCATCTCCTTTCTGTGAGTATCGATTCAAAGACTTCTGGTAGTGCACTATGTTCTTGATGACCTCTGAGGAATCCGGCATTTTCGCCAATTTTGACTGTAGAAGCCAGATATCCGACAAATATTACGTGACAACTAGTGCAAAACAGCTGTTTAGTTGTAACCTCAAATATTAACTGTCATTGTAAATGTCAAGTGGAAGATTTCTAAAATTAAATCAGGAAAGAATCCTTTTGAATTATGAATGTAAGCTAACATTATGAATTATCTTACTTCTATAAAATATTTGGCGACGTGGAATTCGAATGTTGGCTCCTTAATCGTTTATTTCTGCTCTGATCACTTGATCTGGTAGACGGTAACGTAGCAGATTTCCCATACACAAAACTTGTTATTAAGTGTTATTAAATTTCATATTTATTTCTAACATTAAAAACGATTGAAACAAACAGTTCAACTAATTTCAATAAATGCATTATCTGATTTTAACGCAACTTGTCATACCGTCGAGATAGTGAGGGGGTGAACCATGGTGAACCAGCTTGACCAACCAATTGGGAAGTGGGAGGGGCAGTGCTGGAAACTTCAAATTGTAAACAAACCTATAATAAGATCGGCGTTGATATCTAAATAGTTTTCTAATGCATACATTGCCACTATTTAATTACCTAAATTTGAATTAAGAATATATTTTTCTTTAAGGATAGTTTTATGCATTATTTCAAAAAGTATTTCACGAACTTCACTTTATTTTAGTTTATGGTTGCTGAAGCACCTGAAGTTCGTAATGTCAACTATTGTATTTGTTGAGTTTATAGAAAAAGAATTTGAAATAAACCAAAAATAGTAATAGAATAAGTTAAAAGTATAACAATTATAAAATGACGGTGTATAATTTATACATATTTGATAAAAACGGTATCTTATTATACTATTGCGAATGGAATAGATTTAAACAATCTGGGATGACTAAAGAAGAGGTACACTTCACAAGAGCATTTTTTAAACATGAAATCGGTTGATTCTCCTTTATTTTAATAGGAAGCCAAACTGATGTATGGTATGCTTTTCTCGATTAAATCTTTTGTTGTGAAGATCTCACCGACAGACACTAAGGAGGGATTTTTGTATTACAGAACCTCAAAGTATACATTACATTATCTAGAGACAGCTTCTGGTTTGAAATTCATTATAAATACCGATAACAATGCTCAAGGGGTACGAGATCTATTGCAGCAGATTTATAGTCAAGTAGGTTATGTTACCTAGATTTTTTTTTAATAAAAAAATATTTTAAAGTTATTCTTGTCACATTCTTCAATTATTTTATTTAGTAATTTAAAATTCGCTATTCATGGAAATAAATTTTTCGTTGGGTCATCATCAAATTATTTGTTTTAGAGAAAATTATAACCCGGCATCAGTTCTGCCAAACATAGCATAACAAACTGCCATAAGTTCATTTTTTTTGACAAATTTGCTCAAAGTCAAAAATACAATTTGCTAGTGAGTTGTATTTAAAAGAATTTTATTTTTGATTCGCTCACCGCCTACAATTCTTGCTTTCGGTAGTATTGTGAGCTTTTGAGCTTGAAAAAAGTTAGAATTTCACGAATTTTTGTTTAGAATAGAATAGTACCAACTTTGTCACATCTAAATGCACCAGCAGGGGTGTTTTTTATGGCAAGTGATGAGAACAAGAAATAGCTTCGATACTGTTTATATAAATGCAGCTTCTTCATAGTATAATATAATAATAGGTATAATATCTAAGAAATAAATTTTAATTTTTCAGTGGTTTCTGATATTGTGTTCCTAACTTTTTATTTACCTCCTAAAATTGTCAAGGGGAGTAGAAAAATAAGTGTCAAAGAAAGCTTTCGTTATCATTTAGGTAGATTATCTCTAATGGTATTCAGCAATTGGATATTAATACAGCTGTTATATCCCTAATAGCCAAATTTAAATTTCCCGCCACAATTTTTAGTGAATTCAACGCAAAGGCATTAAAATAACTATTAACGTAGTACAAATTGGTGGGGAATTTTATGTATCAACGTTGAAGTTACTAAGAATAATTGTGGGAAATTTAAATTTGGCTATTAGGGATATGATAATTAGGCAAATTTAAAAACATTTCATTTAACTATATTCGATAATAATCCAATTGTGTTTAATTTATTCCGTCACAGTAAATAATAATTAGTAAGTATAGGTAATTATTAATTGATTAGCGCATTAAATGTTTCTCCTAATTACCGGACTAATACTAGGATTAGGAATTATAATTAATAAGATATTCATCTTTTAAATTAATGAAACCTGAACTGAAATTACATTTTAATTATGAAGAAAATTTAATCCTGATTTAATCACCTAGTGAGTCCGATTAAACAACTCCTCGAAAGTAAACACAAATTAGAGACCTTTTGAATTGCACGTTTACATAAATACATATTTAAAAATCAATCAAGTGTAAGTAGTCTAATACCTGTGATATCATAAAACAATGCTCATCAGGTACAATTAGAGTGTTAGGACTAAATTAAAACAAACAACATATAGAAAAGCTTACAAGTATTTGAAAACGTTTATATGTTATGTTTGTTGTCCCATATGCAAATTATTTTATTTACATACTACAATTTTAGTATGTTGTGATACTTTTATTCATAATTTGTTTAATTGATATAATAACCTAATGTTGTAAAAACTTTTTAAATGAAAATATAACCAATTAAGTAATTTAAATAGGCATAGTATAGAAATAAATACATTTCTCTTATTGTTAATTTAGGCTAGATTTCAAATAATTCTGTTTTTGCATTCATATCAAAATATTTATGAGATGTTTCGTAAAAAATGAAAATTTAGTCTGTGAAATTATTAAAAACTCCTTAAATTGCTAAGTTCACGCCATTAAATGGAGTTAAATGTTGAAACAGCATGTTTTGAAATACTATATGCAGCGCTTTCGTTTGCGTCGTGAAAAAACACCTTCAGGGTTTGTACTAGAAATAATTGCGGGAAATTTGAATTCTTCAGCTTAAGTTATATCAAACTTAAACATTAAAAAAATCATATCAATAATCATCGTTCTAAAGTTATAATTGAGATAATTTGACAGAATTTGCGCATATTTTTTTTAGATATATGTGGAGTACGTTGTGAAGAATCCCCTGACGAATATCAATCAGCCAATACAATCGGAACTTTTCAAGACGAAATTGGACAACTTCGTAAAATCCTCAGCAGTATATTTATCCAAAACGATATAATTCTTATTTAGATAGTGTTATTTATGTTATATTTTCTTTGTAAACCACGTTTTTGTCATGATATTCCAGTGATTAAAAATTATTTTTATCGTATTAATCTATCATTTATCCTTTACGCTTGACCCAGCGAGTAAATATTCTTGTTTTCTACCTGCCGTCTCTGGTATATGCAACTTTCCGCGGATCGCATGTCTACAAATTTCAGATTTCAGTGCGATTTCAGTCTCGTAACAGCAAGCGTTAGCGCCAGTCGTATATGTGCGCGTGAGCTTTATCGTTCCAACGTACGCGAAGTATTTATCTGCGCGTTCAGTCGATGCGGGAACCGCCGCTGAACGCCACCGAGTGCCGCACACGCTCCAAGATTCTGGGAGCGATGTTTTGGATACTACGGAGGACGCGTTTCTCAAATGCCGCGTCTTTATTTAATAATATAAATAATAACAACAGTAGCGGTAAGTTTGTATGTGTCATTAAACGTTTAGCATTAGCCAGTGTTGAAATTTAAAACAAAAAGACATGTTTTTCATTAAGCATATTAATGGGTACATTCGTAATTAGTATAACTTGACCGTTGGGAAATTTGTGTAATTAACAGGCTTTAATTACATTCAACCAATCCTCCAGCGAGGTTTTGAGTAATTAACGATTTTCTCGTCAAACTATTAATAACATTAAACTGTCAAAACATATCGGGAACCCCCAGAATCAGCGGTGAGGGTTGGCTGTCAATGTCAATCCTGACAGATGAGATAGGCAAGCCGGTAGAAGGAGTTTATCGTTGTAAAACGTAGATATACGTTGACAAGGATCATTAATCAAGGCGTAAGCCGTCGGATATTCTCCCTTTATTTGTTTATAATTTCCCCCCTTTCGGTGATCAATCACACGGGATCTCGCCGGAACGACAGCACCCTCTTCTTTATATTTATTTATTTTGAGCAAGTGCGCCGAACTGGATTTTATCTGGGCGTTTACTCTTGCCTCCCGCGATTATATTTTCGAGGATGATTTCACGTTTACGCCCTGACAGATATAAAGAGAAACGCGCGAATATGCAGATAGATAAGAGGCGCTCCTGATTTCCCTTGTTGCGAAAAAAGGAAATAAATTTGCACGGAGCAAACGAAAAGATTTAAAAATAGGCTTTATTCGTACATTGCGAGTCTGTTGAACCTTCTATGTAGGTACACATAAATAAAATGTATAAATAGCCAATGCATGTCCCCGTTAACACAGAATGAGTTTCATTTAGAATTTTGTAGCTGCAATGGGTATTGCAATTTTAACGTCGCTTTTAGTTCATTTCGTTTTAATAACGCGGTGTTAATTAACATTCTGTTGTGTCCATGCACACGAAGAAATGATGTTGGGATTCGTTGTATAGCTTTACAAACACGCAATTTCGAGATTTTTGTTGTACAGAGGTGTCTTAGTATTGGATCTTTCACCACAGCCCTATTTGTTATTTTTTAGAAAAAACACCCTTTCTATAAAAAAAATTATAAACTTCAAAGTTGCATGACTTAAAAATATTATTTTATTTTAAATGGAACACCTCTATATATCACTCCACTTGTGAATTTTATGCAAAAGCAGAGAAAATAACTTTATATAAACTGCTGTAACTATATCCTTTTTCGATAATGCAGTGTTATTGATGTTATCTGGTTCTTCATAAAAATAATGACCCCAACGCAAACTTCCGTCTGAGGCGGATTGTTTGATGTTGTAACATCAATGCAGCGACAATATTATCATTGTGATGTCATTTAATATAATATACAGCTGTGTTTAAAATAATGACGAAGTATGCGTTCACATACTTTTGGGACGGTGTGTAGTTAAAAATTGTAGGCTATGCAGCATTGAATTTTGTAGACGTTTTACAGAAAAGATTTTCCTCCAAAACGAAAACTGAATAAAGCTTCGTATAAAATAGGAAATATTTATTTTGTAAATTGTTTAATATATTTTTATTATTAAGTATTAACAACCGACATAATTAATAAGATTATCTCTAATCTAAATGACTTTTTGATAAATTATATAATGTACTTATTTAAATTACTTTCATTTTTAACCATAATCATTACCGCCACCTTTATTTGATTTTCCAAATCTCTAACTGTCAAATCGTTTTTTTTTATATATGAATTCCCAAGGAAGTAACGCTTCTACATATGTCGGAGTTTTGTGAGAAAACATAAACCCTACACTTTACGGATACAAACTTTCGTATGGAGTCTTGTCAAGTGCAATTACAGAAAGTTTTTGTGTGAAAGACGAGTATCTAAGACATTTTAGTCGCTGTTACTCTAGAAGTGCGGTTAGTTTATAAGTGGCTGTATTACATCTTCCTACACTCAACGGTATTACTGTAATTTGTCTTTTATACAAGTTTCTTGAGTAATTACACTTATATTTCTTGTTTAATTGGAAATGTCAGAGACGTGGTTTAATTAAGGTATGTTCTAAGTTCTGAGAATATGAGTTCCATAAAATTTAACGCTTGCTAAAGCCTATTATAGAAGTCCAACAAGCAGTAATTGATTGATTCGTATGTACATAAAATATTATTATTGAAACTCGCCTTCGATTTAGGGGCAATTAAAGACGCTAACAGTGAATTGCAATATCGCTAAATTATGGTTTTCAATTTCCGACGTAGAAGCTCATAATGTATTTGGGGAGCGAAATACATTGTCGTTAAATTTTCAATTTACGGCAAAGAAGGCATGAATTCGCTAGGTATATTTGAAATGCGCTTGTTTTAATTGCAAATTTTCGATTAAAATTGTAAAATATTCCTCTCGTACATTTATCTTTCATTCTCTTCTTTCAATTTGCAATTCTAATGACCAGGCACTTTGATGCAAAATAATAAATCCGAAAGGGAAAAAAAGACGAATCATTAGAGCTAGGATATGGAACATTACGTATAAAGTCTACGTAATTAATTCTGCGCGGAATGTCTCGGAATCTAAGCGTAAACCAATTCATTTGTATGTTCAACTCGATGTCGAAGCCTGGTGCCGTTGCAATATCATTTGCATCATCGCGTGTTTGGATTCCGTATTCACGGTTGAGTTATCGCGAATATTCTAATCTAAATCAAAATAACGATCCGTTTGTGTTGTGCTGCTATATAGGGGTAATACATGCAGCTATGATATTTCGTGCGTAAATTCTAATTTGCTTCATGATGTTTATTTTTACGTTCGAAAATGCAAATTACCTATAACTGTTTACTAGGTAAGTATAAACTCTGGTATAAATACTAGTTAGTTCTTAGTTCTATTTTAAATTGCTTATGAGGTCGCTGCTGCGCTAATGTCAAATCCGTAGCAATCACTATGACAACTGGGGAGTTGTTGATTTTAATGTTATTGGAGTGACGATTATTTGTGTGTGTGTATGTGGTGTTAATTTAAACTTAATTTTCTCGCCATGTTTGTTCACCTTGCAATAAAATAAACATTTTAATTGGACGGAAGTTCGCAGAAATAAACTCCCTCACCTGTTCGCCCGGGTATAATTGTTCTCGTCACAGTGTTAGGTAGAGTGTAAATTATAAATGTTGCGGTTCCGTGGATAGAACGCCATTCCACGCGAAATCCTATTAAGGATAAATCGAGCCGTGAGTTGTACGCTTTATTATTTATAGGGTAAGTCCTTAGAGTCATTTTTTAAACAGGAGTGTATTCAAGGGCTGCCTTAATCAACATATTTCACCGCTCAGGTCACATGACTGACTACCACCTCACAATTTATTTCCGTCGGTACTTTTGTGCAAGGCTAAAATTAAATCTACGTGGGTCTAGGGTTGGAACGAAGGCGTTGTAGTCAGTTAGAAAAGGCGCACGCTAATGATGGAAGGACAGGGAAGAGTTTCCCTGGAAATGAGATGAAAATCTTTTGTATTCCCAACTCGAGCAGCTCAACGTGTTTCAAGCACGATTTAAATTTGTCAGTTATATAGTTGCAGTAGCTTGGTAAATTGAAGCCCGTAAAAATATATCTTAGTATGCACAGAGTGATCTCCCGATTTCATCACGTCGGTTTGGTATAATTAAAACGGCATTATGTCCGGGAATTAGGAACGTAATCCGGGTTAAGGTATAATAATCTGAAACCCTGCGCTGGAACTTTTATAATGAGAATATCAAAGTTAGAAGTTACCCATTACGAACCGACGTTTAATGTGAAATTATTCAGTTAGGTGTAATTTTAAATTTTCTAAAGTAGTAGACCATGATTTTCTTTCTAATGCAATAAAATTGTGAGGTTAGGTAATTAGTATTTTGACAGTTTGCCTGATGTGGTATAATCACATGATCTAAAACGAAATTAAACGTTAATTAACATATAGGTGCAGTAGTTTAAAAGAGGAGAAATCTCATACTATAGGTTTATTCATAATAATTAAAAATTAAATATGAAAATTTCCAATACAGTTTTATTAAAAATACAAGGAAACACCAGGAACACATTTTAACCTCATAGTTACAAAGTTGGACCAAAGAACATGTTCTTGGGTTATTTTTTTGATTTTAGCGAGGCGTTTGACTGTGTTAATCATAGGATATTGCTCGAAAATGCTGGAGTTATTGCACTGGTTTAAGTCATATTTGACCGATTGAAATCAATATGTGAAAATAGACAAACATTTATCGCAAAATGCAGCAGTGAGCGTTGGTGTTCCACAGGGGTCTATGTTGGGTCCCATGCTGTTTCTATTTTATATCAATGACCATAAAAAATACGTTAGTAGTCAAAATAACTATTATTAACTATGCTGACGAAACGACATACTAATCACAATAAAGATTATTCTGTATATACATTCCTATTAAACCTTTATGGTCATAATAACCTATAAAATTGGTCGCACATATTGAGAATCATCCTGTATAGACATAGGTAGACAACGCCCAAATTCGGAATTCCCCTTTACGACGTACCGCTACTCACATTTTTATTGCATACCTCGCGCCGTAGGCATCCGGATTGCGTCATTAAGGGGAACACGGAAAGCCTGAGGTCGTAAAACCAAAGAGGGGCTCCCTTAATGGCTAGAATCGACCCCCCAATCGGTCACTTCCAATATCGAGTGAAGTGTGCTGCTGATATAAAGGAGCCTATAACGCGATGGACTTTTAGGAAGAAAACCCACGGATAAAAAGCGGTCCGAGGTGGGGAAAGGGTCGATCGTTTTTAATTATCGGAAAACGCGGTTGTATTAGAAATAATGGTGAAAGATAAATATAGATGGAGAACGTTTTTTTTTTTTTTTTTATGAAAGTTATTTGCTTGGGGGAAGAGAAACTTTAGTATTACCTATCAAGCGGTAGAAATTTGCAGAGGGGTGAAACGATTTGTACACCAACTTTAACAAGCATTGTGTTAATTTTAGTACCGGAAAAAAACCACTAGAGGGGGAGGGAGGTATTGTTAAATAATCACTATTGGCCTTTTAACAATATCAATTGGTAATTGACTAGAAACTTAAATTTAAAACGTTAATGATACATTCATTAAAAAAAAGGGCTGGCCCTAACACAGTCCCTTGTGGCACCCCAGTTGAAATACTACTGCGTCTATTTGATCTAAATGAACACTATTACAAATTATTTTTAGGTACTGATCAGTTAAATATGATTCAAGCCGTTTTAAGGTTGATAAACTATCCTTTAAACTAGACTTATTTTAACTTTTTTTCAATGTCTTTTAGTTTTGGAGACATTGAAGCAAATAGCGAAGGGTAGTATTGTCGATAGGACACTACAACCTCCGTAAACGAAGGATTTAGCAGCTAAGAAATTTACTGTTCTTACACTCCATTAGTCTATAAACCCATCAAATTTTATTTCAATCGGTGAGGCACACTTCCCTGTATTCCCTTATTAGTGGTAGCAACTTAGTATACAGGGTATTCCACGTAACTGGTTCATTAAAAGTTTATGATGTTCTATTATTTACTTATATTTGAGATTTTGGCACCAGTATCTGTTCGATTGGAACTATAAATGTAAAAATACCTTAACCAAAATATCATTCCGGTTGACCGGAAATGGATGTCAACTTTCTTATTTTAAATAGAATGATATAATGTTTTATTCATTTTTGGATTCTACAACTATAAATATGTCAGTTTTCATTAGCTATTGCTATAGCTACATGTTGCCGTTTTTGAGTTATTTAAGTTTTCTTTTTTTTTTTTTCATAATCATTGCATCATTGTGAAATTAATACCTCGGTTAATACTGCAAGTAGAGACTCCAAATTTGCTATATTATGAATGTAGATATAACTCTAAGAAACGGTAAGCACACTTTAGATTCTAACATACAGGGTGTTCAAAACTGAGGAACAAAGTGACATATTTTCAAATGCCGAAAACTCATTTTTTTTTTAAATGGAACAGCCTGTATTTTAATTTGGAATTAGGAAGTAAATATCATCCTCTATCGCTTTATATGAGCATTCCCTATACCTATCTTTAATAGATTTTGAGATATGAGCGACTTTTTGTTAAACAGACTAAATATTCTTTTTTTTAAATAGAACACCCTGTATTTTAATTCGGAATTAAGAAGTAAATATATCCCCTATCACTTATATCAGCATTCCTATACCTATCTTTAATAGATTTTGAGATACGACGACTTTTTGTTAACCAGACTAAGTACCCTATCTTGCGTGTTTGTAGCTGGCTTCTGAATGGGATTAATGGTCAAATTCATTGACTAACCAAAGTGTTTATGCATATATTGTAATTACACTTTCGTACAACGCAATATTAATAGAAATGACTATTCGAACAGACATTCTTGTATGGTTATTCAAAAATAATACATGAATTTGACATGAATCCATTTCAGAGCAACTACAAACATTTAAGATAGGGCTAACTTAGTCTGTTTAACAAAAAGTCGCTCATATCTCAAAATCTATTAAAGATAGGTATAGGGAATGCTCATATAAAGTGATAGGGATGATGTTTACTTCCTAATACCGAATAAAATACAGGGTGTTCTATTAAAAAAAAATGAGTTTTCTGCATTTGAAAATCAGTTTTGAACACCCTGTATGTTAGAATGTAAAGTGTGCTTACCGTTTCTTAGAGTAATATCTACATTCACAACATAGCAAATTTGGAGTCTCTACTTGCAGTATTAACCGACATATTAATTCCTCAATGATGCAATGATTATGACTAAAAAAAAAGAAAAAGTAAATATCAAAAACGGCAACATGTAGCTATAGGAATAGCTAATGAAAACTGACGTATTTATAGTTGTAGAATCCAAAAATGAATAAAAAATTATATCATTCTATTTAAAATAAGAAAGTTGACATCCATTTCCGGTCAACCGGAAGTGATATTTTGCTTAAAGTATTTTACATTTATAGTTCCAATCGAACAGATACTGGTGCTAAAATCTCAAATATAAGTAAATAATAGAACATCATAAACTTTTAATGAACCAGTTACGTGGACTACCCTGTATACAATAAAATTTGGAAGTACTTATATGAAATTCAAGAGTTTGTTAATATTCGTGAGCCCAAAAAAATGTTTTCGATTAATTAAACATTGTAAACTGTTTCTACGATTTCGCCCATAAAATTGCCAACAATAATGTAACATTAAATTCTTTATTTTTAATTGAAAATTGCAATAAAAAAAGTAAAAATAAGTGTGCACTTTCTCAGCTTGATTTGTTATTTCTTGGAAACATCTAAGCAACTTTTAGAATTAGAAATTACGATAAAATTTACGAACAGCACAAATTGGCGCGATTCAATATTGAACCTATACAGCGACACCTAGGTAACTAGAATTCATTTTGTATTACAATTTTTCGTGTCTGGAGAGGAGAGTTAAGGATTGTTTTTTTATCAGTGTTGACGGTAATTTTTTGCTGTAGTATTCGAAAAACATCTTTTTATAAAGGGTCGCTGCAAAGAAAAAAAATGTTAAATTTTTTAAATAAAAACTCGCTTCGAGCGACATTTTATCTCCCCTAATGGTTCAATGTCAGCTGCGGTACGAAAACGTTGTTCGAGCATACAAAAAATCGCGTAATGTTTATCTTACCTTATTAAAACTGGTCGTTGTAAAAAATACTTTTAAGCATTGTAAATGAGTGGCAAAACACATGTTTTATCTTAGGTTACATTTTTTTTTCTAAACTTCCATACTGAATGATACATGACTTAATTCTAAGTTTTTTTTTTAAACTTCTCACCTATTTTTGAAGACATGAATCGCCACTGGTGTCCATCATGATTTTTGTGCTTACATAGTATATACAGGGTGTATCAAATAAAAAAGTAAATTTTGCTTGGGTGTTAATTACACGACATATAAACCACACACCCGCCGAAACCGGATTTCATCATTAAAAAATAAAAAAAAGTAAAATTTAGAGCCAAAAATTCTTTAGTCCGGGCCTGATGCAAGGAAACGTCATGTTAAGCACCCGCTAAACGTTGTATTATGTATAAATACATTGCACTCATTTAGTATTATTCTTAATGGTATGCCGTAAGTTCATTTAACGTCATTCTGAATAAATAAAGGCCAATCGGCCAGGTACCCTTGTAAAAATGGCAAAACTGAGGCATTTTAAATTTCTTCTTTTTATAAAATAAACATTCCTTTTTTGTTAAGAGCATTCTACGTAAGTCTACAAAGTATTATATTTAATATCCTGATAAGACGTTCGAGTTTCACCGAATATGCGACTTCAGTAGTTACAAAAAACGTAAATATTTTTCTTTTGCTTTGTCGAATTGAAAGTTAGTTGTTAATAAACGGTACCACATGAATCTGAGTTATTTCTTTTGGATTTATTTAATCAAATAACGCAAAATGAATTGAATCGAATTGCACAGAAATAAATGTAGATACAGAAAGTTTACAAACACGCCTTTTTACTATGATGTCGCGCGAAAATGAATCTATACATTCCCACGCTTTTGCCGATGCATCAAGCTTCGATTTTCTTTATATGAATTCATGATTGTCCTGAAGAGGATCGTTTTTTCGAGACGGGAAGAATTTAAATAAAATGTTCGAAGTGGCTTGCACTCCAAGCGGCGATCCACACAAACTAACAGGCGTAATGCTGAATGATAGTGGCATGTGGGGGTATACTCCGGACAGCATTTAGGTTGGGCACAGGTGCGGCTGTAGCCCATGGCATTTATAAAATATTTTTTTCTCGTTAATGCTTACAGATAGACCCCCTGTGCATTAAGACTTTTTGATTGTATATGATTACAGCTGCTACATATTATTATATTTACCTCTATACCTGATACACCCTGTATTACTGCTATTCAAAAAAGATACATATATACTGCAGTAGGCATATGTATATATAGGTACACCTACATAAATTCGTAAAATGTACTTTATCATATATGCGACCTTTTCCAGAGCTTTTATTGCTGCAGGTATACGAGCATAGAAATGTCGACCGCGTGTATAAAATAACATACGCAGTTTTATCGAGAAGAAACGCAGAGATCTAATATTGCCACGTATGCCTATACACTGTATAAAAGAGATTTTATTTGTCAAAGGGGAAATTGTCGAGAAAAGGCAGGACCCGATGGAGTGGGGTCGCAAAGGATGTGCCGCTCAAAGGGGCGGCATATTAGAATGTTCTATCTCAAAAGCAGAAATCGCTTTGAGAGATACACATTTCGCAAATTTCAGTCATAGAATAATAGTGAAATATTTGTAAATTTTAAATAGTTACTCTACATTGAGAGAAACGAACAAAACTCCGGTTTTACGGTACCTATCAGTTTTCTTCCTATCAACGTAGGATTTTCGGTTCAGCGCCATCCAAATGATCAAGTATGTTAATATAATAATAATACCCATTTGCCCAACAGATACACATTTAATTACATGACAAAATAGAACACAAAGTTGTAAAGATACTTACATGATACCTTATGTAACTAAAAGTACTCTACAATAAAGAAACAGGAAGAGAATGAAACACCAAGAAAGAAAAAAGGAGTGGTAATTTGTTGTCGCAAAAATATACAGTCTTCTTCGATTTGAATTCGATAATATAGTTTAGGATCATTTGCAAATAACAGCTGCTCGCAATTCAACTCACAAAGGTCATTAATATACACTAGGAAGAGCAACGGACCTAGATTGCTTCCTTGCGGGACTCTTAAGGTAAGTGTAAAGGAATTGAAAAGTGATTTATACGATTAAAAGCTTTGAAAAGATCCGTATACCCAACATAAACTTGACCATTGGTATCCAAATAATTATAAACAATAAACCGTTAATCGTTAAACCAATAAACGAAATCTTATAAGACACACAGTTATACAGGGTCGCTAAAAAGTATGGATACAGTTAAATATTATGAAAACTATTCAACAAAACTTGTTGAAATTTGATACATGGTTAAAAGTATTTAAATTTTTTGTATGGATCCTCTACTCATGTTGTGGTTCAACGCCAATTGTTGTACTGAATTTTTTGGATTTTCTACCACATCCAAGATAACATTCAAAGAATTTTCTTCATTGGTAATAATTCGAGGTCGCCCAGGACTTGCACGGTCTTTAACGCTACCAGTTTCTTGAAATCTTTGTAAGGTTTTTGAAACCGTCGTCCTGGAGATCGGTTCCCGGTTTGGATGAATTTCATTAAAAAGAGTCACTACTCGAGCACAACTTCGTTTTCTGTCGCCATAACCAACCATCATGAGAATTTCTATACGCTCAGTTTCGCTTAAATGTACCGTTGTTAAACAAATTATTGCACACAAGTTTAATTTTTGGCGAATATGCAAGTAACACATCGTCAATAACAGCATTTTCAAAGCTAACTTAGTTTTATTTTTCCAGAATTAAATTTTTGAATTTAATTTTTTTCGCCTTTTAATAAAAATAAAGGTGGCATGTGTTACATTACTGAATTCAGAAAAAAATGCTCCTTTTAAAAATATTAAATTTGACCACCCGTGCCATTTAAAAAAAATCAAGTTAGCCTTGTATTTTCAAAATAAATGATGGTAGAAAATTGAAAGAAATCTCAGATGATAGAATTTAAACACTTCTAACTGTATGCCAATTTCAACGAGCTCTGCTAAACCGTTCTGAAAATATTTAACTGTATCCATACTTTTTAGCGACCCTGTATAAGCCGTATTCTTTTCACCGTCAAAACACAAACATTGAAACTTTTAAAAATCATATTTGTACTCCCACAACCTCCAATGTCTTTTGAAAATCACTGGTAATATTAGTTTTATTAGTATTTTATTTTACTAATACTAGGAAATGCATCGATCTAACATATGATAGTAATCATTATATCCGCCAACATTTTCGACATCCCTCGACAGTGTTAGGGAGAGTTCACACCGGAGTGATACGACCGCAATACGACAAGCGACACAATCAGCAACACGACGCGTATCGTGTAAATTTAGGCAGAATGCGCACCGCAGGAATACGACACTCAATTTAACAAGCAATACAAGCAGTATGTAATTTACTCAGCAGGGTTGTGTCGCTTGTCGTATTTGTGTCGTATCACTCCGGTGTGAACTCTGCCTTATTGCTGATGATGATAGAGCTGCTATTGAAATCTGCGTCCAATGCAGTGAAGTTTGTGTGCAGTTTTATCAGTGCCACAGTTTGGAGAATTTTTGATTTCTGACAGTTACTTTTTGTTAGCAATGAAGACAAAGCTAATTTTTTTCGAAGGAAGATTTTGGTGACATTTGACACGCTATTGAGCAATGTCAACAGTTGTCATAGTATAAGGAAATTTCACACCCAAAACGGATGTTGTCGCGTTCAACCTAGAGTTTATACATTGGACAAACATGGCAACGTGGCGCTAATTACAGAATCCTGCAGTTGAATCCCTGACGTAATGCACGAGCTATTAAACTAAACATCTGACGCTAGAATATTACTAATTGCCGCATAACACAAACATGGCGCGGCCCCATCTCCCACTCGGGCGGCGTTGCCAACTCTCTAAAACCCATTAAGTCTAGAAACGGATTATCTGACTGAAGTGCGGTCATCGAGGGACCTGGGTTTAAGAGAGCCGTCAGCAGGCAGTCCCAGTTCTGGCAGGATAGGGGTGGACTTGGGTTTATTTACGTTAGTGCCGTATTTAGGGTTTGGGGTGGGGGGTCGAGTTTCTCATTTGCATCGCTTCGCCTCTATATACGCATAACGTTGGCGACGGCGCCCGTTGAGGAAACGACTAACGACGTTCGTCCTTTGCGTAAATGGTGCGCACTTATCCTAATCGGATAAATGTAGAATTGAGCTCCAGACAAACAGATGGTTACATATTTTGTGATATCTATATGCTGGAAGACTGGATTTATGTTATTTTTAGATTTTCTGCATAAAAAAAATATATATAGTAGATGAATCCAACGTAATGCTGTGAACTGACTGAATTGAAAATGCAAAATGAATATAAAAATTGAAAAATTAAATTAGCTAGCTCAACGGATAAAAATTTTTAAAAGGCGCAAAAGAACTCAGAGTTACCCTCGCGAATTAAAACTTGAATCTAATCACGAAAAGTAAATTGTGAGTGAAAGAAATCTGACTTTCTTTAATACCCCAAAAATTTAAAAGGTTTAATTTAAAATAAAAGAACAGATTTTTGAATGACGTTAAAAAACAACCAAGAATTTTATTATATAAAAAAAAAAAAAAATGTTAATTACAAAATTTTTGCAGAAAAAAAAAAACCGTAAACAGAGGGTTCTGGTCTAAATCAAAAACTGCAACTGATTCTAAATTACAACAGGACAATGCTATTTCCTATATCAAAGCAACAGATTAAGTTGTCCAGGAAGATAATCCAATATCCTTCAAATCAAACCACGTGGTATCAAATTAAAATAAAATAAATTCCTGGAACACCAAAAATTTACAAAAATGAAAACTAAAAGCAAGAACAATGCTATTATTTACCCAAACCGAGGTGATTAATAAAATAAAAATGAAACATCAAACTAGAAAACCAAAAATGAACTCTTTAAAATTATAATGAGGGAATCAAGACTAAAATCTATCTTCCTGCACGAAATAATAAATGATCTTATATCTAAAATGTGTACACGACAATATAATAACAATTATTATTAAACGAGTTCCTTGATGGACAGAATAAAATTCAATATGCGCGAAACAAATCTCAATATCAAAAGTATTAACAAAATGGCAGCAAACAATATAAAATTACGTGTACTCACGCGCTAACGTCTACCGAGGAACTAACTCTTACAATCTCGACCGCTGCGTACAGCGAAGCCGCAAAAATCAGTCCGCCAACGGACAAAATCTCAAAACATAAACTAAACAAACGAACGCAAGACATTTAAATGAATGAATTTAATTAAAAACAACTGAATACTTAACTACATAAATCATACAATCAATTCATTAACTAAATCTTATACAAAAATAAACTCTTACATCTGTGAAAATTCTCCCGAAACATTGATAAAGGCTGATCGGAGTAAACATGACAACATCTGAATTTGCGAGAACCGGGGTGCCAGTCCACAGCAGTAAGTACATACGTAGTTACGCACGTATGATTATAGAGTCGAGAGTCGTTATATATAATTATATTACATAACTAGAAGCTGCGCTTCTAGTCAGTGAAGAAGGTGGTACTTGAGGAAGGTGGTTACTTGAGGAAGGTGGTTTTTTGAAGTCGGTCCCCATTCGAGAGAAGTTGCCACTTTTAAATGTGCAATACGTTTTAAGTGTAGTTTTCTTTTGTTTTTACTTTTGGAACACCTGTATAGTCGAAACTATGTTTTAGGGTATGCAGCAATTTGCACAACTTTTGTCAAAAAGTTTCTTTTCCTAAAACTCAGTCTTTTTGAACACCGGTATATTTGAAAATATTTTTAGCTTATGCAGCATTCAATTCTATAACATTTTATAGAAAAGATTTGTTCCCAAACGCAAAAATGAGCTATATGAAAAAATCCAATCATCCTGAACACTCTGTAGATTTAAAATATTTTTAGCTTATGCAGCATTGAATTCTATAACACTTTGGTAGAAAAGATTTGTTCCCAAACGCAAAAAGAGCTATAATGAAAAATCCAATCTTCCTGAACACTCTGTAGATTTAAAAATATTTTTTAGCTTATGCAGCATTCAATTCTATAACACCTTTGTAGAAAAGATTTGTTCCAAACGCAAAATAGAGCTATAATGAAAAAAATCCAATCTTCCTGAACACTCTGTAGATTTAAAAATATTTTAGCTTATGCAGCATTCAATTCTATAACATTTGGTAGAAAAGATTTGTTCCAAACGCAAAAATAGAGCTATAATGAAAAAATCCAATCTTCTCTGAACACTCTGTAGATTTAAAAATATTTTTAGCTTATGCAGCATTCATTCTATAACACTTTGTAGAAAGATTGTTCCCAAACGCAAAAATAGAGCTATAAAAAAAAATCCATCTTCCTGAACACTCTAGATTTAAAAATATTTTTAGCTTATGCAGCATTCAATTCTATAACATTTTGTAGAAAAGATTTGTTCCCAAACGCAAAAATAGAGCTATAATGAAAAAATCCAATCTTCCTGAACACCCGTATATTTGAAAATTTTTAGCTTATGCAGCATCCAATTCTATAACACTCTTGAAGAAAAAAATTTCCTACACGCAAAAATAGAGCTATAATGAAAAAAATCCAATCTTCCTGAACCCGGTATTTTTGAAAATATTTTTAACTTTATGCAGCATCCAATTCTATAACATCCCTGAAGAAAAATTTCCTAAACGCAAAATAGAGCTATAAAGAAAAAAATCCAATCTTCCTGAACACCCGGTATTTTTGAACATATTTTTAACTTATGCAGCATCCAATTCTATATACATCCTGAAGAAAAAAAAATTCCTAACGCAAAAATAGAGCTATAATGAAAAAATCCAATCTTCCTGAACACCTGGTATTTTTGAAAATATTTTTAACTTATGCAGCATCCATTCTATAACATCCTGAAGAAAAAAAATTCTAAACGCAAAAATAGAACTATAATGAAAAAAATCCAATCTTCCTGAACCCGGTATTTTTGAAATATTTTTAACTTATGCAGCATCCATTCTATAACATCCCTGAAGAAAAAAAATTTCCTAAACGCAAAAATAGAGCTATAAAGAAAAAATCCAATCTTCCTGAACCCCGGTATATTTGAATTTTGTTTTAGGTTATGTAGCATTCAATTCTATAACACTCTTGTAGAAAAGATTTTCCTAACGCAAAAATAGATCTATTACGAAAAACCCGTCTTCCTGAACCCCCGTATATTTGAATTTTTTTTTAGCTTATGCAGCATTCAATTCTATAAACACTTTTGTAGAAAAGATTTGTTCCCAAACGCAAAAATAGAGCTATAATGAAAAAAATCCAATCTTCCTGAACACTCTGTAGATTTAAAATATTTTTAGCTTATGCAGCATTCAATTCTATAACACTTTGTAGAAAAGATTTGTTCCCAACGCAAAAATAGAGCTATAATGAAAAAATCAATCTTCCTGAACACCCGTATATTTGAAAAATATTTTAGCTTATGCAGCATCCAATTCTATAACACTCTTGAAGAAAAAAAATTCCTACACGCAAAAATAGAGCTATAATGAAAAAAATCCAATCTTCTGAACACCCGGTATTTTTGAAATATTTTTAACTTATGCAGCATTCAATTCTATAACATCCTGCTAGAAAAAAAATTTCCTAAACGCAAAAATAGAATAAGAAAAAAATCCAATCTTCCTGAACACCCGGTATTTTTGAACATAATTTTTAACTTATGCAGCAATCCAATTCTATAACATCCCTGAAGAAAAAAAAATTTCCTAAACGCAAAATAGAGTCTATAATGAAAAAATCCAATCTTCCTGAACACCCGGTATTTTTGAAAATATTTTTAACCTATGCAGCATCCAATTTTATAACATCCTGAAGAAAAAAAATTCCTACACGCAAAAATAGAGCTATAATGAAAAAATCCAATCTTCCTGAACACTCTGTAGATTTAAAAATTTTTAGCTTATGCAGCATTCAATTCTATAACACTTTTGTAGAAAAGATTTGTTCCCAAACGCAAAAATGGAGCTATAATGAAAAAACCAGTCTTCTGAACACCCTGTGTAGTGAAATATTGTTAACTTATGCAGCATTTAATTCTATAACATCCCTGAAGAAAAAAAATTCCTAAACGCAAAAATAGAGCTATAATGAAAAAAATCCAATCTTCCTGAACACCCGGTATTTTTGAAAATATTTTTAACTTATGCAGCATCCAATTCTATAACATCCCTGAAGAAAAAAAAATCCTAAACGCAAAATTAGAACTATAATGAAAAAAATCCAATCTTCCTGAACACCCGGTATTTTTGAACATATTTTTAACTTATGCAGCATCCAATTCTATAACATCCCTGAAGAAGAAAAAAATTCCTAAACGCAAAAATAGAGCTATAAATGAAAAAAATCCAATCTTCCTGAACACCCGGTATTTTTGAAAATATTTTTTAACCTATGCAGCATCCATTTAATAACCTCCTGAAAGAAAAAAAATTCCTACACGCAAAAAATAGAGCTAATAATGAAAAAATCCATCTTCCTGAACCACTCTGTAGATTTAAAAAATATTTTAATTATGTCAGCATTCATTCTATAACACTTTGTAGAAAAGATTTGTTCCCAAACGAAAAATGGGAGCTATAATGAAAAACCCAGTCTTCTGAACACCCTGTGTAGTGGAAAATATTGTTAACCTTATGCAGCATTCAATTCTATAACATCCTGAAGAAAAAAAATTCCTAAACGCAAAATAGAGCTATAATGAAAAAATCAAATCTCCTGAACACCCGGTATTTTTGAAAATATTTTTAACTATGGCAGCATCCAATTCTTCTATAACATCCCTGCAGGAAAAAAAAAATCCTAAAGCGCAAAAATAGAACCATAATGAAAAAAATCCAATTTCCTGAACACCGGTATTTTTGAAAATATTTTTAACTTATGCAGCCATCCAATTCTATAACATCCTGAAGAAAAAAAAAATCCTAAACGCAAAATAGAACCATAATGAAAAAATCCAATCTTCCTGAACACCCGGTATTTTTGAAAATATTTTTAAACTTATGCCAGCATCCAATTCTATAACATCCCTGAAGAAAAAAAAATTCCTAAACGCAAAATAGAGCTATAATGAAAAAAAACAATCTTCCCGAACACCCGGTATATTTGAATTTTGTTTTAGGTTATGTAGCATTCAATTCTATAACACATCTTGTAGAAAAGATTTTCTCCTAAACGCAAAAATAGATCTATTACCGAAAAACCCAGTCTTTCCTGAACCGCCGTATATTTGAATTTTTTTTAGGTTATGTAGCATTCAATTCTATAACACTCTTGTAGAAAAGATTTCCTTCTAAACAAAAATAGAGCTATTACCGAAAAAACCCAGTCCTTCCTGAACCCCGGTATATTTGAATATTTTTTTTAGGTTATATAGCATTCATTCTATAACACTCTTGTAGAAAAGATGTCTTCCTAAAAGCAAAAATAGAGCTATAACAAAACCCAGTCTTCCTGAACCCGGTATACTTGAAAATATTTTTAAGTTACACAGCATTAAATTCTATAAAACTTCTGTAAAAAGATTTGAAGCTGTAGTTAACAAAGAGCCAGTGTTCGGCGATCAGTTGTACTCAAATATATTCTTAGGTTATGCGGCATTAAGTCTAGAAAGCTTTTGTAGATAAGAACTTCCTTCAAAGCAAAAATAGAGCTGTAATCAAATTCTATATACCCTTTCCTTATCTATTTTCCTATTCCTTTTATAATATCCCATAAGTTACAGCTTTTAAAAAAAAATAGTTGACGATTGTTTCCCTATATTTAATTTCTCCTATTTTTTTCGTCATTTTATTTTCCAAACAATATTATAAGCATCAAATGCAACGATCCAAGCACCACAAATGTCTTTTGCAAAATATAATTTTTTAATAATATTCCTCATTTTAGTCGCGCTCCTGTTTTTAATTCTATATTCGTAAATAGTGGCTCAAGAAATCGCAAAGTCTCAAACTTAAAAAAAAAATTGCCTTTCTATACTTCTAGTAAGTCGAAGCTGCAAAAATCAATTTCCCGCTATTAATTGTGACAATATTTTTAGTAGTCTTCAACATACTCCACTTTTACGCAATGATTGAATTTTATATTTATTTTAATACACACCTATTAATAAAAGCGATAGATATACTCCACGCGTAGAGTAAATAAGTCGAAAACTACTGTAGATTTTCATGCATTAAAATATTTACGGAAATATAAATGCCACATATACTACGGTTAAAAATCATAAAGACATAAGATTTTAAAAAATTGCCGCCTCGTACTGGACATTTTCCGACGACAAATCCGAACTCGGCCGAACATGTCGCATCTCACTGTGGTATCCGGCTAATATAATTTATATCATCTGTCACAATCGGCGTTCATAGAATATACCGGCAAACGAAGTAATAAAAATAATGATTTAAAAACACTCTTTAAGTAAACATAATTAAGTTACATGTGCTTTCGAATTATAAATTCGCTTTATGAACGGTTTAACTAAATACGATTTCTTAGAAACGACAAATATATCATCCGGCTGAACGCGTTACTCGTCAATGAGTGAACTAAACCAAACCGACGGAGCGGGTGTTAATATTTGAATGTATTTAAATGTATTATACACACACTAATAAGAATAGTACGTTATGACAATTATCGAAGTAGAAATATAATTAAAATTTATAATCATGTTACAGTTTTCTATATGGGTGAACGCACCTAAGCGTATTTCGTTCTTGCATGATATTCCTACACGCTAATTTGACAGTTGTCGTCAATCAATTTCAATACTCTCGTGATTAGTAATGATTTATACGCGATTATTCGATCGAATTGTTTACATTATTATGAAGAGACGTAATGATTATAACGATTGGTTGGTTGATAAATGTGTTTTTCAAGATTTCTACGTGTTTTTTTGTGGTAATTATAAATGAAAGTTATTTTTTTTTAAGAAGAAAGTGTGGAAGACGTGGTCATCGTTGGCAAACAAACATTTTATCGCTATCCTGGAATTATTTTAACACCCATACAACACACGTGACGATCTACAGAGCATCCAGACTAATATTAAGTCCGTGCTAATTATTTACTTGTGTCATGGTTTGCGGATTTTGGTGTTCGCTACGCGACTGTCGAGTTAGAAACTACTATCAGTGCGTTTTATCCGAAGAAAACCGAATAGAATTTACAAAGACGAATGATAAGTGCTGTATCTTCTCATTTTGGACCTGATTAAATTATGTCAATTTTTTTAAAATACATTTGTATATATATATTGTGACACATTTTATATCCTGTAACCAAAATTTTTCTAAAATATATATTGTGCGAATATGTGAAACTGTAGTTATTTAATTAGCAGTTGTTGAGTGTTTTTAAAAAATGCAGAAGAGAAATCATAATGCAACCGATCAAAATTGAATAGCGCATTAAATCTTTCATCGTTTAAGGTAATAGTATGTAATAAAAAAGATATTTGCATATCTACCCACCTGCTTGCTCTCTTTACTATTTCAAGTTTCAATAATATTGTCCTTGTGGACTGAAATTTAAAATAACTTGTACATTCCATAGTTAAATAAATTTAACACGATATATTCGATACTTGGTACGTAGAAACTTCCTTTGGAATACAATCCAAATCTAATACTTTTAAGAAATCTATATATCGATATCACTACAAATAATATTCACGTAACAGCTGATATGCATATCTGATTACTCTAAACTGTACATTATCGAATATGAATAGAAAAACAACATCGCTTAAAACTGTTTTGTATTAATATATGTAAAATAAGGGTAAAGTAATAGAGAACAGACACAATCTATTTATATCGTAATCATTTTCTTCTCCTATAATATGTTGAATGGGTAAAAAAAGGATTTGAAATAACTTGCATCGAAAGGATTGTTCTCTGCGCGTGCATCTTTCGACATCTCAAATGACATTTCATCTAGGGGTCGATTAATATACTATATGGTGTACACTCTATAATATTCTTCTCCTCATGGTTGTAGAGAGCTTGAAAAATGAATTTTACCTCATTTAAAGACATAAATTATCTCTGACAGACCAGTCAAACACGACTCCATAAATCGAAATCATTCTGGTAGAAATGAGCGTTAGTCGGGCGCTTTTTAGCATGAAAGCGGTAATATCAGACACGGTATGAAACAATATCGACGATAATTTTGCGGTAATGTATAACTTTTCGTGCTAAAATTAGCGCGATAACGTTGACGCTTTACGTGGTTCGATAGTTTGACATCTTACTTGATCCTGGCTCAATAATTTCGCTAAAAACTGTATAATTTTAATCAGAAACATATTATGAGCGTGTATTACGAACTTTTCAACTTCCAATAAACGTTAAATTATCTTAAATCGCTATTATTGTCGCCCCAAATAGCAGATTAGGTTATGAATTAATACCATGCGCAAATGACTATTATCTCTCGAATTATTCCACATTTTCTCATATATGACGAATCATTCAGGCTCTTAACATCTCTCTGGTCACGTTACGACTCATTACGTGTCCCTGGTATGGCCATTTACGCTCGAAATCGTCCCTCAAAGTTCACGACATTTCACCGCGTGACAGCGGCATCTGACATCCCACGAAACCCGCCATAATTCCAAACTCATCGCCGGCAAAACACACCTATATAAATCGGCTCTTTTTGAGAAAAAATTTCGCGTCTCGACCCATTTTAGGGTTCAAATCAGTAAGAGGAAACATGTGAGAAACTTTCTTCGACATTAACCGCACTCTCAAATATCATCTCATCCTCGCAGCGAACATACGAAATTGCCCAACTTTGACAATGCGAAATCGGTCGAAATTCGCCAAGTGACATTTCTCGGTCTTCAGCGACGTTCGCCTAACCTGCACCCATCGCGATTTACATTTCCGCGAATTTTCTCCCCTTGACCTATTTTTAACTATTAATCTCGATACGCCTATTCCCGTGCCATCCGCACTACCCGTTGGCCCGTCTATTATTTCCTTTTAATCCACCCCGTCTGAAGCTTAGTTTTGGAGACTTTTTCGCTCCAATTTACACGCAACGAATAGGGCGACGCCTATGGTCGTGCGACAGGAGAGTAAAAAGGCACACTATGCCTTTTTATATTATTAACACTCCTGTTTATCAAAACAAGAGTGTTATGTGTTGTTAATAAAGCAAAATGGCTCTGTTTCGGATGACTTTGTAATTACATGTTAAAATAGTATTTTATATTCCATTAAGAGATTCTAGTAGAGGTCTCGGGAGTGCAAAGAGTCGATTCGGTAGCAAGTAGCTGAAAAGGTGTCTCAACAGATGGATTGGTCCACAAGTATCTCGTCTCACCTAGCAGATAAAGTTTTTGTAAAGTCGTAATTTTGAAGCACTGGCATTTATCATTACGTAAAATCTTTTGAACTGTTATTGCACCCATATCAAAATTCATAAAAAAAAATATCAAGATGACGTAGTAGGTTTGACTTCCATAAAGCACATCTTTGTTTTTCTAATCATCATTTACGTTTTTAGACGGAACAATTTTGTTTTATCATCTACTGTCTATTAACAAAAATGTTGTTTCAACACGTCAAACCGTGGTGCAAATAGTAGTTGGATTAAGAGCATAACTCTACGGGTTATTCGCAGAATTTTCAACGTAGAACTTCTTTGTCATAATTTATTTCTGCTCTGAAGTACATATAATTTATGTTTAAATAAACCCTCCCAGAAGGCCGATTTATTAACAAGGATTTTCAATCTGTTCTTATTGTTATATCCGCCTTCGATTATCTAAATGGTAGGGAATCTAATGTGTTGGACAAGATATTCCATACATCAATATGTAAGAAAGAGGTAACAAGCGAAAAAGAAAAGAATAAAGCTGTTTTTTTTATTCTAACAAACGGAAATAATGTAATCTTTATTTTGCTCTTCGCTTTACCCAAAGGCAACTCTCTAGCTCACATAAGTATACAAACAAAAGAAGTCAACCCCTACCATTTTGTCTAACATCGAAACTCTCCCGCGTTAAGCTTCGACGCGCTAAAAGTATTTTCCTGTAAGCAGATTAATTAATGGAAAAACAAACTTCAGACTCTTACCATAGCAACCATCCATCGCATTCTGTCAAAAGGATCTTATCTTTAAAAATATCATCTATATATATATATATATATATATTAAGCAAATAAACGTAGAAAAATACATACAAATGTCGCTATTGACAGACATCAATGTTTCGCCTTTTCAAGGCTCGTCAGTGCCAATTTTGCGACATTTGTATGTACCGCACAAGGCGTATATATAGTTACTAGATGTAATTAATACTGAATGAGTGTGAGATGTTACGAACTCATTATTTTTAAAGATATTTTTGCTAATTTTCCAATATAATATCTACAAATATGTTCTGATTAGAACACAAATTCGTAATATTATTTGGAGTAAGCCTAAATTTTGCGCTATGCGCTAATAAATTGATTAACGTAAAAAAAATAATACAAATGTTCGCTATTGACAGACATCAATGTTTCGCCTTTCCAAGGCTCGTCAGTGCCAATAAAAATATCTTTAAAAATAATGAGTTCGTAACATCTCACACTCATTCAGTATTAATTACATCATAGTAGCTATATATACGCCTTGTGCGGTACATACAAATGTCGCAAAATTGGCACTGGACGAAGCCTTGAAAAAAGCGAAACATTGATGTCTGTCAATAGCGACATTTGTATGTATTTTTCTACGTTTAATCCATTTATTAGCGCATAGCGCAAAATTTAGTGCTTACTCCAAATAATATTACGAATTTGTGTTCTAATCAGGACATATTTGTAGATATTATATTGGAAAATTAGCAAAAATATCTTTAAAAATAATGAATTCGTAACATCTCACACTCATTCAGTATTATTAAGCAAATATATACAGATCAAGAAGCATGAGATATTTAAACATATCTTGAGAGAGAAAAAAATGGGTTAATTAACTTCTTTGATCAAATTATTCCCATTAAAACGTAACGCCTACCTACATAGCGAAATGTGATTTTGACAGTAAAATCGATACATTTATTGAATATGCCTATAGGTTAATAGATTGCATTTTCCGCACACAATCACAAATCTGCCGGCTATTGTGAATTTATTAAATGCCAGTGGCCATCTCGTAATTCGTTTAATATTCAATTTGTTTCGCATTAAACTCATAAAGTGTAATGTAGCAATAATAAATGATGTCGCTAATGTTTGCGGTTCGTGTCCCTCTGGGATTTTAACGGATTTGGTGGTAGGGAGTGTTGTGACAACGTGTCGTTACTGCCGGTAAAAATGGTTGTTTTTTTTTCATTTTGTAGAAAAGCGGGTTTATTATTTCAAAACTGAATCGATTAGATAGACCGTAATTGAAGGTATGTTTTTGAAGTTTTACGTCAGCGGTGTAGATAAAAAAAAGGTACGTGTTAGATGAGAACATTATTAGATGAAAACAAGTGGCACTATATTCTAATTAGATGATAAAGTTTTTATGTATATATATATATATATATATACAAGGTGTATCAAATAAAAAAGTAAATTTTGCTTGGGTGTTAACTACACGACATATAATGCACAAACCCGCCGAAACCGGATTTCATCATTAAAAAATAAAAAAAAAGTAATATTTAGAGCCAAAAATTTTTTAGTCCGGGCCTGATGCAAGGAGACGTCATGTTAAGCACCCGCTAAACGTGGTATTATGTATAAATTGCACTCATTTAGTATTATTCTTAATGGTATGCCGTAAGTTCATTTAACGTTATTCTGAATAAATAAAGGCCCTTGTAAAATAAGCAAACTGAGGCATTTCAATTCTCTCTTTTTATAAAAACATTCCTTATTTGTTAAGAGCATTCTACGTAAGTCTACACAGCATTATTTTTAATATCCTGATAAGACGTTCGAGTTTCACCGGATATGCGACTTCAGTAGTTACAAAAAACGTAAATATTTTTCTTTTGCTTTGTCGAATCGAGAGTTAGCTGTTAGTAAACGATACCACATGAATCTGAGTTATTTCTTTTGGATTTATTTAATCATATAACGCAAAATGAATTGAATCGAATTACACAGAAATAAATGTAGATACAGAAAATTTGCAAACACACTTTTTTACTATGATGTCGCGCGAAAATGAATCTATACATTCTGCTTTTGCCGATGCATCAAGCTTCGATTTTCTTTATATGAAATCATGATGGTCCTGAAAAGGCTTTCGAGGCAGGAAGAATTTAAATAAATTGTTCGAAGTGGCTTGCACTCCAAGCGGCGATCCACACAAAACTAACAGCGGTAATGGCTGGATGGTAGTGGTATGTGGGAGTATGTTCGGGACAGCATTTAGGTTGGGTACAGGTGCGACTCTAGCCCACGGCATTTACAAAATATTTTTTTTTTCTCGTTAATGCTCACAGATAGACCCCCTGTGCATTAAGACTTTTTGTTCGTATATGATTACAGCTGCTACATATTATTATATTTACCTCTATATCTGATACACCCTGTATATACAGTAATGCTACAAGGTAGCACGCAGCCCGGATAAAAGAATATATTTTTTTTTAAATATAATGCTTTAATTTCATTAGTAAAATCCAAATTTAAATAAACATCCTGGTGTCATCTATTTTATTACTTTTAAATCATAAATATACCCTTTCTAACCCCAGATGGCATGCGGAGGAAAAATTTCTGCTCGCAACAGTCTAGAGAACCCTCTGCCTTAAAAAAAAAATAATGAGATACCCCCCTTATCTTTAATACGATCCCGGACGCTATGGGAGGCTGTTGCTCAATATCCTCTACTCCAATATTCAATGTTAAGGTGCTTACTTTAAGGGAAACAGTGTGACAGAGTCTCTCATATAACCAGTAACAAGGTTGTTGATTAACTTTGTAAGATAAAGAAATCGTTTAAGTTAAAACACATGAAATTTTATTTTATAAAGAGATTCGAAATGTGAAATCGTGTAAAACAACATAAATAAGAATATAAATATCTCAGGTAAGTAAAATGAGTTCGCTTTTCAAGTAACAAATACGTTTTTAGTTAGTACTTCCAAGTTTTGCAATATAAATTCATCATAGAGAATAAATACGTTTATTTTTAAATTTCAAAATTCCTGCGTCGGGTAGTAGCATATGCAACAGTTGATGGTAAAAATTACTGGGTAAAAAAAAACAAATAAAAAGGTGTTCTCTTTTTAGGTACAATTTCAATAGTGTCATCATGGGAGGGGTAATTATTAAAAAAGGAAAAATGAATGTTTGTCATTAAATGTAAGTTTTTGATTCGCAAGTAGGTTTCGCTGGCTCATGGCGGGAGGAGGGGGAAAGAGAGGGCGTGATTACCCCCTCCCCCTCTCCCCTGTATACGCGCGTGATTCGGTTCGTGCCGTGAATACATATTAACTAGTAAAACTGCCACCTTATAAAAGTTTTCTACCAGTGCTCGCAAACTGGTCGGCGGTTGTATACAAAATTACTAGCCAAACAATTTCTAGAAACATATTAAAATAAATTTTCTTATAAGTATATTAAAATTTAGATACGCATTAAAATAATGCGTTTATTTTTTTGGTTGATATGGGCGTCGAAGAATACCTTTAGAGGGAGCAAGTCGGCAAGCATCACAGCGGGCAGGTCTGGTCAGGGCATCGAATAGGGGCTCTCGTACTTCTAATTACGGAGAATGGCTCAGGACAGGAACATATCTAGGGAAAATCGTCGTTGGAGAAAATTTACCTAACCATTATGTGGGTAAAAATGTAGATAAAATTAATATAATTAAATCTGTTTTAAAATAACCATGATTTTAGGTCGTACTTTCGAATAAACAGGATTTTATCAGAATAAAAATTTTATTATTCTCGAGACACGTCCGTCTCCCACGGAGGTTGGTTAGTGAATGCTTTCGAATAGAAATTTTCTAACAGATATCGATTGCGATTATCTTCGGAAGGGCTGCAAACTGCCTCAGAAAAGTCCGTTAATTTTATCGATGATGTGAGGGGAATGAAATAAATATAATATGATGCATACATTTAATTTCACGTCTCATTGATTCCTAACGATCCCTAAAAAGTCCCTACAAAATATACATCTAAAAGAATAGTACATAAAGCAGATTTGATATCTTCCACCTTTTTTTCCCCAGGGACTTTTTAGTACTCCCTCGCGCAATCCATAATCTTTATGAATATAAAACATCTCTTTAATATTAAGACGGTCGCCATCCATTTCGTTTTTTTACCTTGCTAAAACATTTTTCTTCGGCCTGAGTTTATCAAAGGAGAGATACGCGCTTTTCGCTTACATAACATGATTCATTTGTACGAACTCCGTCTCAGGTAATTACGTTCGCTTTTTTTTTCGAAATCAGCCCTGCGTGCTGCGACATTAAGCATTCTAAAACGCGTTATACTGGCGTATATGTTGGTAGAGAGCAAACAAAACTATACGATTAAGTTGGAAGCGCCCGAGATGTTTGTACGTATAATATACATGTAGAAGGCTTATGTAATTAAATGTGAATTAGGAATACACTCAAAGGAATATTCTGCCGAGGGTATTTGAGTAGCCGGGAAATTATATGAGATTAAGTTGTGATGTTGGTTAGTTTTCCTCCATTCTAAGTAATATATTTTTTTTCCAGCAGGGAGGAAAGTGTCACTTCCTCATTTGAGGGAGAAAAGTTGTACTTTTCCTCCCTAGGGCGGAAAAATAAGTGACATTGACATGATGAAACTGTACATCTTATAATGCGGGACATTATTGATAGATGCCATTAGTAGATTCGTCCCAGTCTGAGCCCATTTATGAGATAATTGCTAAATTATTAGGTATTAAATTTCAATTAAACTATTATTAAACACTTTTAAAATAACGCTAACTTGAGAGTTCTCAAAAAATATTTGACAGATTAAGCCTACTATCTATCATGTCACTTACAGATATGTCTTTATTATTTTTAGACATTTAGTTAAAATTTGACTGTCTGGGAAAAAAAGTATTCAAACCACGTGAGGAAAGTGCCATTGCAGCACTATCGCATCTGTTTCAGCAGTTATTTAAGCTGTTCCAGGAGCTGCTTTAAACAGCTACTTAAGTTATTCAAGCTGTTTAAGCTGCTACAGGAGTTTTCTAAGCTGTTCCAGAAACAGTTTAAAGAGATCTCACGTACTCTGACGTCATTATGGGGTCTCATGAGGGTGGTTCTTACGACTCCCGTGTTTGGAGTTGGGGATCCTCGTCGTCTAGCATAAATAATAATTATTATTAATAAGAATAATAATTATTTATTGTCCAACGGCAAAACCTTTTCACAGGACAAACTAAAGTACATACATACATAAAAGTATAAACTAAAAAATAATACACAAAAGATAAGAAAAAAAGAGAACTAAATTTGTTTATCTATAGCATCAAAGAATATGTCATCAAAGAAAAGATCAGCATTGCGGCACATGGTAACTAAAGGTGACATCCGTAATAAGTTGGTTCGAGGGAAAGATAATGAAAAGGTAGATGAGGAGCGAGAGGATAAACGAGGTACAAGAAAATCAATAGAGGAAAGTAAATCAGGAGAGTCAATACAGCCACGAACAATCTTCAAGACGAATCTTGCTCCAGCAACATCCCGACGGTGTTCCAACGATCGCACACTATGCTTTTCCAACAGGGATTCGTAGTCAATACCTCTAGCAGGATACTGGCTATCCAGCTTGAAGGAAAGATACTTTAAGAAACGGCGTTGGACTTTTTCAATACTCAGTTGCAGGTGGATGTAATGTGGAGACCAAACCATAGATGCGTATTCTAATTTACTCACAACAAAGCTAAACTATAAAGTTTTAACAAGGGACACATCATTGAAAAACTTGCATGAGCGTAAGACAAAACCTAAAGATTTTGAAGCAGCAACGCATAATTCAGCAATATGTTCAGCAAAGCTTAATCGGGAATCAAATAAAACCCCAGATCTCTAACCGTGTCCGCTTTCTTGAGATAAGTATCACGTATTGAGTACATCGAGTTGAACGTAATTAATTTTCCTCGTGTAGGTCACAAATAAACATTTACTGACATTCAATCTTAGTTTACGTGAGAAGCACCAGCTGAAAATATGGTCTAAATTATGTTGGAGGTGAGCCACATCATTTAGAGTTCTAATGGGAGCATAAATTTTTACGTCGTCTGCATAAGCAAGTACTGGACAGGACAGAGACATCAATAAATCGTTTATGAACAGTACAAATAAAAGGGGACCCAAATGCGATCCCTGTGGAACTCCGGAAGAGGGAATGAAATCAAATGATTTATAACCATTGTAAAAACGTAGTGAACTCTGTTAGACAAATAAGAATTTAAAAATTGCAAAAGAGAAGAACTTAATCCAAAGAATGACAGCTTGTCGAGCAAAATTCCATGATCAATTACATCAAAGGCTCTGCTAAGATCAGTGTAGATGACATCAACCTGACCTTGAAGATCAAGTTGTTCACTTAGATATTGGCATTTAGAGATAAGGTTAGTGACTGTTGATCTCCCTTTAATGAACCCATGTGTTGCGGTGAAATATATTGAGTGTATTGTAATACAAACAAATAAATAACATGCTCAAATACCTTGGCAAAATTCGACAAGATAGAAATTGGTCTATAATTACTAATGCGAGTTTTGTCATCTTTCTTGAAAACAGGACTAATTCTAGCACGTTTCCATCGCGTAGGAAAGGTAGAAGTACCAATTGCCAAATTAATGATATGCGCCAAGGGTTTCGCAAGCACGTAACGAGCATCATAAAGGAGAAAACTAGGTATTTGATCATCTCCAGCGATATACTTCTGTGGAAACTTTGACATAATACTGATTAATTCTTCTTCAGTAGTTGGTAACAAAGTGAAAGGAGTACAGTTGGAATGAGTGATTTTAGGTGAGAAGTCATTACTATCAATGTGTATTGAGGAAAATTTGGAGGCGAATGCATCAACTATCTCCTGAGGTGTATCAATACGTGCATCATCATCAAATAAAACTTTAGGTATGCGTGTGGTGCCATTCCTGCTGTGAATGAACTGAAAGATCTCTTTCGGGTTAGCTCTGATTGAAGTTTGAGCTTTCGCGAGGTAAGCTGAATAGGCAGCAGCGATATCACTTGTATATAGACCTAAGTCTGCTGAACTGTTGGTAAAAAGCCACCACAGGGTAAAGCCACTTGGTGAGGATCTCCTGCTGCTTTAGCTCTCCAGCGCAACAAAATAGCGATAGTCATTCAAAAAGTAAAGTAAATTTAGACTCCCTATGTAAACCTTATGGGATTCTGTTCCAAAATTCTCATAGTATATCTATAGTCAAAGAAATATTATTTTTATTTCATATATAAATCAAAGAATTATCCATTTTGTTGTAAAGAAATACTCTTCTATTTAAAACTAGTTTTTTTTTTTAAAGAATAATTGTATTATAGTAAAGATTTTGCTTTAATCAAAGAAAAGCGATTTTTTTTCTACTTGAAACTGTACTCATTTTTGACAGAAACCATTTTTTCAATCGAAGAATCATAGTTTTCTAGTAAAAATTATGATTGTATTAGATCGTTATGTATTATGCTAATTGGGGGTGGTTGCAATGGAGTCACTAGGCTGATCTCAGTAGTCCCACCAATACAAAAGTTTGAATTTCAAATGTATCTTTGTCGAACACGTATCAAAAACTGATAGTTATTTCCTATGAGTATCTTGTGCTGCCATCTATGTTTGCTGCAAATCGTTCTCCGTTTAACCCAATGCGTATCTCTTAGGGTTTTCGAGATCCCCATACAAAAAAGGAAATATATTGAATATTATGTTATACCAAGTAAATAATCCTTATTTTATAATCGTCATCTAATTTGTTCACATTATTTAGCATGTCCATTATTAACTACTATACTCTGACTTTTTATCACTAAGGTAAATATGATATGTTGTCAATAGACGACTAGAATATTTATTCAGAAAATATGGTAAATAAACATTTTTCTTTATGTAAAATATTGAATAATGCAGCTGTAACAAAAAAAGGCCGCTTTGTAATAATACTGTGATGGAAACTTTGAAATTCCCAATTGATTCTTGCACGAAAAAAAAAAAAAAAAAAAGACCTAAAAAAACCCCTTTCCAAAGGATATCGAGCATTCATTTCATACATATTTCCTCCACGCCAGCCGTTATTCACGTCACAGGCGATTTCACACAAGACTGCTCCTCGAGACTTCCTATCTTGCCTTCCACTTCAGTTTTAATATCCTCATTTCGTACTTCGCAGCGACGCTCGCGACCGCTCAGGGACCGGGGGAAGTCCGACACCGCTCTTAATACCTAAAACGACAACTAGAATGCGCTACAGTCGCTCCCTTGTTCCTTAATACCGCACCGGGCATCGAAATAACTTCATCTGGGCGAAATTACTACACGTGTTCGCTCCCGTAGGAGGACGTGTGACGATCAAGATTAAACCAGTTTTCTTAACACTGTCAGTGTTCGTGCTCGATTTATTATTATTTATTTTATATACGGTGTGGTTGAGATTCTTACTAATTTCAGGTGGTGCCATGTTTCCTATTAGTGACGGCTCGTGCTAATATTGAGTGGTGAGGCGGTAAGGCCAATCTCGAACATCTGCCCCCTCCTTCCCATCCCCCCTCCTTCCTATCCCCCCCCCCTCCCATTTTATTAATTTTGCAAAGAGTTCAGCTCAACTTGGTAATTTATTACCGACAGAAAAAAAAATTAATGTAGACAAACAATAGTTGTAAAAAGGTCTTATGAAATGAGTTTTTTCTGTTATTTGCACATTAAACACCCTTTTTCAGGGTAGTTAGTAATACTACGTTTACTAATCATAAACGCATTTCATCTGGTGTGTTTATAAGTTTATTGTAACCTCAAATTGGAGAAATATGATTTTATTTAATTAATAAAATCCATATTTGACTCTGTGTGAGTTATTAATATAGAGGAAAAAAAGAAATCAAGTCATTTAGACCTTGTTTGATTTCTTTTATCCCCTAGATTCCAATTAGATTGTATAATTTGCTTGTACACTATGTTTAATTTATTGTCCAAAAGATTCAAAGAAATCAATTAATTTTATTAACATTTAATAGAAGTAGGGCGTTTTCCCAGAACGCATTCCTTTAAGAAGGTGGATTAATAAGATTTATCCTGATAGATGCCACTTGTAGAATCTTATGTTTTGCCCATGTTGAATAGGTAATCGAGAAAATGTGGAGTAACGGAATTGAGCTAATATTTTTTTCATTTTTTTCACATTTTTAATTTTTTTTAATAGTTTTTTTTTTTTCTAAATTTTTAACCCCCAATTTTTATATTTGTTTTTTTTTTTAACAATTCTTTCTTTTTTTACCTTTTCTTGCATTTGTACATATTTTTATAAATTCTTGTAGTTGGTTTTTTAATTTTTATCTTTTTTAACATTTTTTTTTCAAATATATTTTTTTATTTATTTAACATTTTTTACATTTGTTTATTTTTAAAAATTTTGTAACAATACCAAACTTTGCACCTATTTTTAACATTTGCCTTCTTTTATCGTTTTTACAATTATTTTGTAAAATATCTCCAACATTTTATTCGATTTTTTATTTTTTACCCCTTTTAACGTTTTCTCATTTTTTAAAAAATGTTTCCAGTTTCTTATATCTTTTTTACAATTACAATTCTTTCATTTTTTTTAAGTTTTGGTCAAACTTTGTACCTCTCCTTAGTGCTAATTTTTATTAATTATTATCAAAAACCTTATAAATTATTGTTTTATTTCATAGACTTTCCTGCAACCTCAAGCGCGCCATTTTGTTCATCACTCACATATTGAGTCATTATCAGCGACCCCAAATACCGTGTAAATGATTAATTATGCAAGAAAATAGTTTTTTTTCGTATTTCATATTTTCCCGCGCGCCTTAAGCCTGTGAAAAGAACTTTTTATTATCAACTACGTATACTGATGACGCGTCTGGGAATATATATGTTTAGAATCATCAGTAAGTAGAGTGGTCAACTTTCGTCTGCAAACCAGGTCAGTATGTACTAAGTTCCATATATGTGACATTAACGTTTAACACAACTATACAATACATTGTCGGGAAAGATCAAAATTATTTATTTATTTAACTATAAATGTTATATATAAGCCTCTTACCGTATTTAAGTAGCAGAAATGATATAGAATTGCTGAAAAGTTTGTAGCGTTAAGTGTTTCAAGATTTTTCTCATTAAATCCTTTCATCGCGATGATAAAACATGCTTATATTTTAAAAAAAGACCGATTTATGCTAACACAGTAAGTGTTTATCGCACACTGTACAAACTATTTTCGTACCACCATAATGCAAATCCTGGAATTCATGCTTTTCTAGATTATGAAACAATGGTCGTTTTCTGGGAATTTCTACGCCCAACATTGTATTATATTTACAATGCGTAAAACCTACCTCGCATCAAGACTTCACAAACACTGACACGATACTAGATACCATAATATAAGTATATTAGGTATGCTCACAAGAGGTATGAAAATAAGACTTTTCTGCGCATCACCATCGCGCATCATCAGATAGCCATAAGGGTGATCTAAAAATAAAAAAATACATTTGATTAAAATGCGATTTAAATTATAAGTTTTATTACCTTTTTGACTAAATATTTCTCATCTCTAGTATTTTCTTAGCATTGATTGACATTTTCTTTTGTAAAACTTTTAATTTCTTAGCTACATTCTTTTCAAAAGAACGTTACTAACACTGACACGATACTAGATACCATAATATAAGTATATTAGGTATGCTCACAAGAGGTACGAAAATAATACTTTTCTGCGCATCACCATCGCGCATCATCAGATAGCCATAAGGGTGATCTAAAAATTAAAAAATACATTTGATTAAAATGCGATTTAAATTATAAGTTTTATTACCTTTTTGGTTAAATATTTCTCATCTATAGTATTTTCTTAAGATTGATTAACATTTACTTTTGTATTTTTTTTTATTTCTTAGCTACATTCTTTTCAAAAGAACGTTTAACAAAGCATCTTGAAATATCTAAATCGTGTTTCACACTTATCGTCGCTTATGGGATTTGGGTGAAATATTTTTTTATAGATCTTTCGGGAAAGAACTTTTCTCTTCAGTGTATAGTTGTACAGTGAAAATAATAAATACCCCATTTATTTTACCCACATGTCCTCGCTACTACAAAGCCTCAAAGGAATTCGCAGGTGAAATCTTAGGCTATTGTACGCATTTTTGCCAGTCTTCTCTATACCCTAGCCGAATTGGATCGAATTTTCTATATACCAGCCTCCCACCCTCCCAATATTGTGGCAGTTGCGACACGATAAAATATCGACGGTGAAAAGCGAACGAAGTTTGCGTTCGACAAATATTTACAATGTCTATAGATTGTTCTCGGTTTGAAATTGACACATCTGGAACGTTTTTCCCAGCTTGCTCTTTTGAAATCGAATATGTCGTAAGATTGTTTTTTTTTTGTGCTTTCTGCGAAATGAGTCTCTTGTTTTCTTCTGTTGTTTTTTGGCGGGAATTAAACATTGAGAGAGACAGACTATTTCACGAGGCAACGCAACGATCCATATTTTAAGTTGGCCCGTCCATATCTTTAAATAGGGACGTAATATTGTGCCTTGTATAGCCATGTACCATCAAGCTATTTGTGTTTTTTTTTTTTGGTAGAATAAGATAAGGCGAAACAGGGAAGTCTTACACTTGACATTATTAGAATAATTCTATTTTGACAAGCAAACTTCGATCGAAATTATTTGTACGTTGTTTAGTATTTATGTAATTTTCTTACACGAAATTATAATATTGTAGAAAGCCGTCCAGCGCGAAAGGACTACAACAAATTGCAAGCAGACGAGCACCAACAGAATCAGCAACACGCCCAAGATGACAAGGACGATCCCTATCAGCAGAGCTCGCAACAAAATTCTCAACAGTATCAGGAAGACGTGGAGAATAAGAATGAAAAGTTAGACAACGAAACATCACTGTTCAGGGACGATCTGGGTAATAGCGAATTGATAGACACCGACTCCGAGTCGACTTTTACAGATCTGGATTTGGATAGGGACGATTTCACGGACGACTCCGATTATGGTAAGTTAAATGGATGAAATATCATCAATAGATGATAGCTATGCGAGTACGGAGCTCTCTATTCAGATATTGACCCACTTGGCATCTAGCGATTGGACGATGAAAGTGGCAAATCGTGGGAAATTTGAATATCAGGGCACCCGTCCTCAGGTGCTCAATTATAACCGTCAGTTGGTTGAAACTGATATATCACAATCGATAGTCGATTGATTATAACTGGTAACCGATGCATTACAACTGATAACCGATACATTACAACTGATAGCCGATCCATTACAACCGATAACCGATGCATTGCAACCGATAGCCAATGTATTGCAATCGATAGTTGTTCAATTGCAGCGGCTATCTATTGTAGTCAAAGTATTTTTATTTTTCAATACTAACCTATGAGAAAAGCAAGCTCTCGTACGTATTCTTAAGATCAATTTCAAATTTACTCACAAATAGGTTAGCTATAAAAAGGAGATGGGCTGTTACTCATTGAAGGGAAGGGAAAAGAATTGAAATTGGGAGAAACTGGTAGGAATGTAAAACAAAGAATTCAAGAACATAAGAAAGATAAAATTACATACAAAATATTGATTTGTTACACGAAGGAAATAAAGGATTAAAACTTACGTTATTAGAAGCACACCCTAAAAAAAATGTGGTAAAATTACCCCAAAAATAGATGGCAACTGGGCTACCGCCTATTTTTGGGGTAAATTTACACCTTTAGGGGATTTTTCACGTGCTTGTGGAATATTCCTTGAAAGTGTGGTAATTTTCTCTGGTAAATTTACACCTCTAAAGTAATATTCCCTAATGGAATGGAATAATTTCAGGTAGATTTACCACACCTTCAAGGAATATTCCACCAGTATGTGAAAAATCCCTATAGGTGTAAATTTACCCCAAAAATAGGCGGTAGCCCAGTTGCCATCTATTTTTGGGGTAATTTTAACACATTTTTTTTTTAATGTATAGATTAGAGTAACAACAAAGAAATTACAAATAATTGATTATTAGGTTGTTTTATCATCCGGAAATATTAAGTTTCAGTTATCTAATAACATGTTTATGTCATTTAGAACTTAATGCAGATTCTCCACTTAAATATTCAAAATATACCATTTATAATATTAGATTTAATTTTAATAATTTCTAAAAGATATATTAATTAGTTGGATTACAGAGAGTTTACAATAATTTCAATAAATTTATAAAATCAAATAAGCAATGTTTTAAAGAGTAAACATTTTGGGAGAAAGGTCGATAAGAAAAGCCAATAGTTACTAAGAATTGGTTGTATTCATAATACAAACATCTAGTTGAATGTAACCATAAAATAAATTTTGACTAACAAAATACATTAAAAAATCTTATCAATTTGAGTTTGGATTTGGAGGTTTTTTATTTTTGTTGCCCTGTTCAGGGTATATTTTTAAAAAAATACCTCTGGAGAACTTCTAATGTGTTAGAAGCCTCTTTTGAGTTTGGATTTGGAGCTTTTTTATTTTTGTTGCCCTGTTCAGGGTATATTTTAAAAAAAATACCTCTGGAGAACTTCTAATGTGTTAGAAGCCTCTTTTGGGTACTGCATTATGAAAATTAAAATATGCCGCCATCATTTGTTGTAATGCAGAACGAAATGAATCTGTTGGGTCTAATAACTGTATTTCTAACATTAAAGAATGCGACTTCACATTTCCTAGAAAAGAAAAATAAATGTAAAAAGCATATGAAATAAATATATTTTTATTAATACCTTCTTCCAAGCATATTATCAACGGTGTATTCACCTCAATTTCTTTAAGTTTAGATTTATCCTGAAAATTTTTAATAAATTTAGCATTTAAAAAAATATTGTATGTAGATAATAGTGTCGCGAATCGAAGCCTCTTTATGTGAAACCGAGGTTTGGATGCAGTGATTAATCGGTTTTAAAAATTGTAACCGGTAAAACCGGTTTTTAAAAGCAGATTATTGCGCCTTAAATAGGTTTTTCGAATTTAAAATACATAGCACTTTTAAAAAAGTAATACGTATTGTTTTTAGTTTAAAATTGGTTTTGAAAATCGATTTTAAAAACTGAATTTTAAAAACCGATTTTTACTAAAAATCGATTAACCGGTTTTTGATATCTGGCGATTCCCGCAATACTAGTATATACCTAAATAATGTTGTGATTAACTACTCAAATTTGCCGTCCTGCAGTCTTGCACATTTGCATGTATAAGTGCTTAATACCTACTTTACTTTTGTCATTAAATCCTAGAGTAAAACCAAAATAGTCTCTCCCTTACTTTACTTTTATCATCACTTAACAACGAAAACATAGCTTCCAATAACGGCAAGACACTAGTCGTTTTATATTTCCAAATGTTTAATGAAAGAAAAAAAAAGAATTGACTCCTTCAAAACGAAGACTTTCTGTTGTTTAAATTGAAAAGTTTGATACGGTAGTTTCCTGCGTGTCACTGCAATGCATCATATCTCGTAGCAACAATACCGCCAAATGCTATTGAGGTTAAGTTCCCAGTATATCATATTAGATATCCGTATGCGGGTGTATGTCTATTATTTATGTGTGCTGTCATAGCTAAGTACATGGTAATCATCTCAATACATAATTAATGCAAAAGAACTTACCTCAACCTTTATTTGCAAGACAAAATGAAAAACACACCATTTACATTTATGCGTTGAAGCCATCAGTGTAGTTGCCGCACTTGTATTTCAAACTGCGTACCTCAAACGCTTGCGCGTTGTATAGTCGACGGCCATGTAAGCGACACAATGTAATATATACGATATCACGAGCCACGAACGAAGACAATGTGATATCTGATGCTTTTTAACAGCAAGCAAGCGATCAAATCACGCCACAACATTGATCAAATGAGTATCTGACGGTGTAGGTAATATACCTACATTAATATATGTAGGTACATTCCATAATATACAAATATTGAATTACTAAATTGTATTACAACCTAAAGTAGAAATAATATACATTGTAATTATGATATTGTTTTTTAGAAAAGAACTCTCTACATAATAATTATTATACAAAAACGGATAACGTAGTATATACGCATACTTTTAAGATCTACATATGTAGGTGCGCAAAGCGCAAACACCTTTTTTGGTTAAGTTAACCATTTTTTAGTTTCAATATTACGCTATGAATGTTTTCCTTCAACTACTAAGATTTTTTTGTTTTAACATTACTATTTCGGTTCATCCAAACGAAAAATTTCTAGATATTTTAGCTTCAATCATCTAAGTTTTTTTCAGCCAACAGATTTTTACCTTATATTTCATATGTTTCTTCACATACCAGTGAGGTAAATTTGCCATCATTTTTTAGAGTGCATATGAAATTCATAAACAATTAAAACAAAACAATAATTGTATGGGTGAAGAGTAAAAAAATCGTTCTTTCGATTTTTTCAAAAATATATATTAAAATTTCATTACTAGTTTCGGCTCGCAATAGCGATCTTCAGATCACTAGAAAATGCGACACAAATTAATGATTTAGTTATTGTATAGTTCATCTCTCATAATATAACTAACAACAAGCGAAAATTAAGTACTCATAATATGTTCTATTACACAGTAAAAAAAGTTATGTTAATACAACTCCAACTTTTAGTTCCCACAGGTCCACTCCTATATTTTATAAAATTTACACTGCGTCTATAGTTAAATATAACAATAATATATTTGTTATATTTATTAAATAAATTAGTAAAATTTACTTTTAAAATTCTAGTTCACAACAAAAACATTGTAAAATTTAAAATTTATATTAGTATACCTTACCAACTTTTTTTGTAAAATTATGAAACTTGTTTTGTTAATTTAAAATTATTTCTGCGGAATAAATATAATAAATTATTGCAAAATTAACACATTTTCTTTATTAATATCACATTACATTATTGTAAAGTTAATTAATGTTATTTTGTTAATTTCATAATAAATTGTTGTGAAATTAATTAATTAATTTAATTTCTTTATTAATTTGATAATAAATTATTGTAAAATTAGCTAATATTCATTATTAATTTAACATTAATGATAAATTGACAAATCATTTTTTATAAAACTAATGCATGGTTTTGGCTCTCTTGCGACTAGGAGGGGTAGGTTAGATGGAAAAACTGGAGCAGACCGATTCACTTGATGGTCTTACACTGATTACAGTTTCAGTACTGCAACTCTCTGGATGAGTGTATGTCTGTGAAAATGTTGATAATGGGCTATCATTTGCAGGAGCATTTTTAAGTCGAAATAATTCTCTGAAACAATCAACATTAATATAATGTTTTATAAAAACGACTCATTGTAAACCATTCTTCTTTATGACTACTATTATTACCCCTTTCCTGGAGATATTTAAAAATGTATTTAGGTAAAAAGTCAGTAGTTATTGTCGCCTCTTCCGGATCCTGCAGCTCGAAATCCTTCCCTACCAACTCAGGATAGATTTGACAGGCTATAAACAACCATTTTCTCATATCATTGCATCAAATTTAAATACTAATCATTAATTTTACTTTTACTATTTTATTACTGATTTTCCGCATATGTATTGACTAATTCATTACACAGGGAAACCTCTCGACGACGCACAGTCACGGGTCTGACGGAATTAATATAAATTACTAATTAATTTTACCTTACAATCGACAAATATGACAATCAGAACTGGTTTGCTGTTCTCATTTACCCTATATACAAACAATATATGTAATTCATACAATAATTTGTACTTACCATTACAACCCTCAACACCCAATCCTCAACACTAAAGAAAACAATGAAATCACACAATAAACTAAATAGTTGAATCAGGCTCAATCACGTTGAATTAGAGATACGCCGAACACATCTAAGGTATAATGGCGTTGTTGGTGCATTGGTGGGGGCATCAGGTTAAAAATGCGTATACATGGCAAATGACGTAATTGCAACGTACATACCTATCCATACCAATAGTAATAAATAGTGTAAAATGGTATAAATATGAATTGTTATGAAATTTATAATAATCGATAGTTTTCTATTAACAACTTTTCTATATATCCTAAGTACAATAATAAATTAGACTCCGTTTGATTGACTTATAATGTATTATATGAACCTGTGATACTATGATATTTTTAGAATTTAGCTCCTTGTTTTATTTATGTTGTCCAAGTTGTGTTACTGCACTTGCGCGTGTATACAACTTAAAGTGATTTTTTGTGATGCCTGGATGCTAATGCATATGATTAAATATTGAATTATTAATTTTGTTCTAAGAAATAATTATAATAAATATAAATTGTAAATTCGAATATACTTTTTTTTGTAATTTACCTAGAAATGAAGTTACCAATGCATTTAAGTTTGTTAATGTAATAACCGCGTTTGTAATCGGAAGATATATATTTTAGTTAAAGTTAAATTTGTTAATTCAACAACATAAATTGTTACATTAACTAGATTATGAGTAAAATACGATTTTAGGTGTTTAACAAAAAACCGGTTTGCTAATGTTACTAAAAAAAATGTGTTAATATTCACTGTAATTAAGTTATTATAAGTATTTTGCTAAATTGTAGTTAAATTAGCAAAACATTTTTTACTGTGTATGTTCAATTCTATTTTCTTACAGCGTGAGATGTAAGGTTTGCTAAACTGAAACCGATCGCAAAAAGATTGTAGTTGATAATGAAATAAGTTAATTAGGAACAATATGAGTATAATTAGAGAGAGATTTATACTTGGTGACGTAATTCGAATATTGCTAAATTACCTAAATACGTTTCCCTTTAAAAAGTGCTTAGCTTCTACGTGGGTGTAACACGACTGTCAGATTCTGCTGATTTCAAATTAGTGGATTCAATCTAAACGTTTTCTCGATTAATTCACCTCCTTCCACCCACTCCGAACGGCATAACGACATCTGAATATACATACTTACTAGATTAAACCAATCCGATTAAACGGTGCCAAATTAGTTTATCCAGTAATCCCCTAGTAATCCGTGACGTTTTACGTCCCGATGAGCATTGAATATTCTCCGATCTCTCCGCGGAGGTTCCGAAACCCCTCTTGTAACCTCCAACCTGTAATGAGGTTACGTCTCCGTTGCGGCTAACGTACACAGCATCATCAAACAGATAGCGTTTGCGTTAATTCGGGGCAGTTCCGTTATGCCGCTACGGCTTTGCAGATACTCAGAGGCGGCATCCCGTGTCGGTGAAGTTCGATCCAGCACGGTGCTGTCTATAGGAACGGCGTTATCCGCATTATTAATGCGACGAGGCGAATCCGTAATAGCGAAGCGAGCGCTCCGGCAATCTAACAATAATCTCGTTTAACAGCGGATATTTGGCGCTGAAACTCGTCCGAGCTTTAACAAGAACGATATGATCTTGATTATGTTGGATACGATAAGAGATTCTATACAAAATCCCTTATTAAGATTTAGTTCGATTATATAATTTGTATGTATACAGGGTGTATCAGATATAGAGGTAAATATAATAATATGTAACAGTTGTAATCATATACAATCAAAAAGTCTTAATGCACAGGGGGTCTATCTGTAAACATTAACGAGAAAAAATATTTTATAAATGCCGTGGGCTAGAGCCGCACCTGTGCCCAACCTAAATGCTGTCCCGAGTATACCCCCACATACCACTATCATTCAGCCATTACCGCTGTTAGTTTTGTGTGGATCGCCGCTTGGAGTGCAAGCCACTTCGAACATTTTATTTCAATTCTTCCCGTCTCGAAAAAAAAACGATCCTTTTCAGGACCATCATGATTTCATATAAAGAAATCGAAGCTTGATGCATCGGCAAAGCGCGGGAATGTATAGATTCATTTTCGCGCGATATCATAGTAAAAAGGCGTGTTTACAAATTTTCTGTATCTACATTTATTTCTGTGTAATTCGATTCAATTCATTTTGCGTTATATGATTAAATAAATCCAAAAGAAATAATTCACATTCATGTGGTACCGTTTATTCACAACTAACTCTGGATTGGACAAAGCAAAAGAAAAATATTTACATTTTTTTTAACTACTGAAGTCGCATATCTGGTGAAACTCGAACGTCTTATCAGAATATTAAAAATAATACTTTATAGACTTACGTAGAATGCTCTTAACAAAAAAGGAATGTTTATTTTATAAAAAGAAGAAATTTAAAATGCCTCAGTTTTGCTATTTTTACAAGGGCCTTTATTTATTCAGAATGACGTTAAATGAACTTACGGCATACATTAAGAATAATACTAAATGAGTGCAATGTATTTATACATAATACCACGTTTAGCGGGTGCTTAACATGACGTTTCCTTGCATCAGGCCTTGACTAAAGAATTTTTGGCTCTAACTTTTACTTTTTTTTATTTTTTCCGCTTTCGGCGGGTTTGTGCTTTATATGTCGTGTAGTTAACACCCAAGCAAAATTTACTTTTTTATTTGATACATCCTGTATATAAAATACCTATGTATAACTGGTACAAATGACAAAACATAAGGAAATAGTTGTATAATCTCTTATTGTTTGCTATAACGGATTCGGTTTAGGACTGTCGGTAACAAGTCTATGCAAGTTGGTAAGCAAAGACGCGATTTACGCAATCAAGCATGTTTCGACAAAAATACAGGAACTTGTAACAACCTGTTCGCAGGGCAAGTGCACCGGGGCACCGCAAACAAACAAAGGCAAGTTGTTGCGTGCTCGAAATCAAATCTTTAAAAGACATGGATAGCTCTTCTAATGTCTTATTGTTTTTGTGTGCTTCGTCAGTGATCCATACTCGCGTGTGACTGATAAAGTAAAGAAGTCATTATAACCATTAGTTTTATAACTTCCTATAAATCGATTGAAAAGTTAATGTATTGTGAAATTGTGAATTCCAAAATGTCTGAAACTAAGGAGAAATGTCGGCAGTACAACATTGAGGATTTGAAATATGGATTTACGCAATCTCCAACAAACCAATTATTACCTATGTGTTTAATTTGCCAAAATGTACTTTCAAATGCAGCCATGAAGCCTTCTAGGCTCCAAGAGCATTTGAATAAAATACATGCTGATAAAAAGGACAAAGATTATTCTATTTTCGAGGACTTGAAAAGAAATATTTGAACAGCCAACTATATCAAACCTTTTTGCATAGTGTTCTAAACAAGAAGATGATGGACTACGAGCTTCATATAATATTTCATTACTAATCGCAAAAGCGGGAAAACCACACACAATTGAAGAGGAATTAATTATGCATGTCAGTCAAAGAGGTAATGGAAATTGTTCTTCATCATAAGATGCCATCAGATATCATCCAAAAAAATCCTTTGAGTAATAATATAGTGCAAAGAAGAATTAATGAAATGGCTAAAGACGTTGAACTATCATTATGTGATTACTTACAGACTTCCAAATTTTCCATTCAACTCGATGAATCACCTTTACCAAATAACGAAGCACTACTCTTGGCTTACGTCCGATTCATAAAAGAAGAAAAAAAATTCTCAACAGTTATTATTTGCAAAAAAATTGGAAACCGATACAGAGGGAGAATCCATATTTAATACCATGCAAGTACAAATCCTGTCATCATAATGATCTGCTGGCATAGTTTGTATTTACAACATATTTGTCCTACATATTATCCTTGGACCCATATAATATTAATAAATATATGTGGAATATGTTACCTTCTTTTATTTTGTTGCACATGGATGGATTTCCTGTTCCATTTTAATAGTGTTAACATTTTATTCCACTTTTTGCTAATGTAATTATCTTTACATTTAGATGTGTAGTAATAAGTACTAATATTTTGTCTTTTCAGTCAGGTTGGAAGCCACTTTATTGCTTGAATATGTTAATTTTGAAATCAGGGTTAAATTAAATAAACAAATGGCATAATAATAGTTACACGCTGCACGTGATTGCACTATCAAATTCTGTAACTTTTGAATCTACGTATATAAATAGTTACAAGTAAATTTAAAGATCTCGTGGACGTTACAGATTTTTAGTACCACAAAATGGCGAAGAACTACACACCTCTAACGTTTGCAAATGCTGCTGTCTGAACTTTTCTACATTTATAAGGATTTATGAAATTCTATAAGCTACGCAACTGTACAGAATAGCCATATCAGTTACAGATATTTACATCTCTTACAGAAAGTCTTATAGACGCTATAGATTGGCACATAATCGCACCATTAGTTGTGTGAATTTATTCAACGAAACATTGAAATATGAAGGCTAAGTAAACTTAAGGAAATCTGCAGCAAAAGGAAGGATTGAATTAACGAAAATATAGCTGTCGAAATTCCGCATTAACAAAAGCCAAAAGCTCTTATAACCCACTTCGATCAAAACAACATTGCAAAACTGAGATAACCTCGGTATCCTAAAAGCTCTTATAACCCACTTCGATGAAAACAACATTGCAAAATTGAGGTAACCTCAGTCATCTATCAAAAAAAAAGGGGTGCATATTGGGTAGGCATTATTATTACTTTGATCGATAATGACGTTATCGACATTATCTTTAACCCTTTCAACGCGGCTCGGCTCTTTATATTTCCCCACCATAAAAAAAAAAAAATTAGTTTGACGCTAAACGACTTGCAGCACCTACAGAGAGTGGATTTAAATTTGCCATGCCATCAGCGTATCCATCACCTCATCCCGTTCACCGACAATACGCCAGCCCAAATCTACATACAACGCCACGTGGCGTCATTACCCATAACTTTTTTCCTTTCGTACCACGTACCACGTCTATCGATCTTTGAAATCGGCTCCCCTGCCCTGGGGAGTTAGGGAAATGGTATACCTACCTAGTTAGCATACCCGTAAAATTTCCTCATTAGAGCGCTGCGACGTTGGAGCCCATATTTGCTGTTCGCACCGCTTCTAGAGGGCGCCGAGCCCCGCTGGATATCGAACTCTTGCCGCCTTTCTCTGTTAATTGAGAAACTTTTAATCAGAAACCCCGAAGCGAGCCGTGACACCCTCAAAATGAGATATTTTAAATCGGGAATCATATTCTCGCGTCCTACGGAAACGCTTCTGAGGCCGTAACAGTAGTTAAGTTCATCATTGTTGTGGTATTTTACTTTGTTTGAAGTTATGTTATTGAAATTTGACACAATTGACAAATTTACGTTAAAATTAAGCGGTTTTGACCTGAATTATTGTAGTATATTAAAACACTAGTATTACAATGACGTTTGTTGTAATACGAGTACAAGTTTGTTTGATTATCGCCCGTTTGCACCGTCTGTGATTAACATTTTAATTAACTAATCAAAGATTAAATTTATAATTACGAATTAAATATGAATAGGATTGTACTGAACAAATTTAATTAATGATTAGTTAATTAAATTAAATATAGGTTGGTTTAGTTTTTAGTCAAAAATCGTATTGGGAACACTGTTCCATCATAATGAAAATTGCCGCTATGCGAATGCGCGATTTTAAGTGGCATTTGAAAGTTATTGGAATTTAAGCTGAAAAAAATTGCTACAGAATTAGATATTGAAATAAAAAAAGTTGAGTAGTAGTTTTAAAATGGAAATTAATATGTGAATGCAGGTTTTTTTTTTCATTATGGAATTCTTTTATTTGTTTGTTCTGCAAATGCTCCAAATTTTGATACTTTATTTGACCTCTGCTATTAATTGTTAGAATTATTTTATTATTACCATCATTTCCTTATATACTTTGTTCCTTTTATTCAATAAATAAATGGTTAATTATATACACAATATTTCTTTTAAAAAAGTCAAAGTGATAATGCATTTAGATGTAAATAAAATATATTTCGTTTATACAAAAGCCAAAGAAAACAAATACAAAAAAAAAATGTTCAAAAGTTAATTTCTATATAGCAATGAATTGCAAATTGTTGAAATAATCATTAATTAGTAATGCTTGCAGGTACATCATCAACAGCGTCATAATTAATTTCATGAAGTTGTCGATTTAAAATTTCTTGATTTAATTTTTCTTCATTGATTTCCTCTTCACCCACATTTATGGCTATATTGTGCAATACCAACTACTACTGCCATAAAGGTATTCAGCTTGAAGCGACAAACATATGCCAGTAATGGAAAACATTCTTCTTAAAAACATGCTTTCAATGACATTCCGTGTTGTAATATGGCTTTCATTATAACGATTTTTCGCAACTGTTTCAGAATTTAACGGTGGGGTCAATAAATATGTTTTTTCATTCATTCAAGTTAGGGTGGGCACTTGATGTCCGGGCACTTGAGCTTGGTGTTCTCTATAAAGCCCAGTATCTTGCCCAGTGGAAACTTGAGGACCTTCGAGGGCTCCAGTAGATCTCTCCCGAAATATTTCTGCCTGAGTACCTTTAGTTCCTCACATGTGCAGATTACATGTAAGCTCGTTTCCTCCTGTAGTTCGCATCTTCTGCACCACGGTTCGCTTACACGGCCTGTGTTGTATAGATGCGTTTTCAGAAGGCAGTGTCCAGTTACCAACCCAGTAATGGTTTTAACTTCTTTCTTACTGCGCTTGAGTAGGTTATCAGAGAAACTACCATCCCCATCCCCTATCAGCGTTTTGGTATGGAGTTGGCCTTCAGTCGACCTCCATTTCTTTGTACTTTCTTTATCTAACCAGGTCCAGATCTCCCTTCTTGCGGAATCCTTGGTAATCCCCACATACGGGCTCTGGACCCATGAAGTGTCTCTTAGAGCCCTCCTTGGCTAGTTCATCGGCGATTACGTTGCCCTTTATATCCTCATGTCCCGGCACCCAAATCAGAGACACCGTGTTGTCTCGTGCCAGTGCATTGAGGGATCGTTTGCAGTCCCTAACTAGTTTTGACCTAGTTACATAAATATGTTTTTGAGGCATATCCACTGTCGCTTATGGAAAAGAATGGATCGTTAAAGTGTGTATTCCCTGGTCATCGTACTACGATATCCATTATTTTTAAATTAGCATCATAAAAAAATTGTGAATTTATAGAAAGATATCCTTTCCTATTACGAAATACCTCCGGGTCATCCCCACCTGAAACCACGAGTAATCCTCAAATACATTTATTTTGTCAGTTTTTATTTCGGGAATTAATTTTTGATTTATCTTGGACTTTCTAAAACCCTGCCAAATATACACGTCTTGCACGCCGCTATTCCTTGTCCTAATCTTTAAAGTGAACACTTTAATTAGCCAACTATTTCTATTTACAGTCACAGATATTTGTATTATAACCAAAAACCGCATAACATAACCTATAATCGCCTGTTAAACACTATTGTAAACAAAGAAACTACGCTTGCGCCAACTTTAATTATGAGTTAATTCGTACCTTGGGTACTGATTAAAGATACAATCACGAATTAAGGATTTAATTATTAGTTAAGCAGTCGGTGCAAAGGAATTTAAACTTTAATTATGATTAAATGTTAATTATAATTTAATCACGAACGGTGCAAACGGCCGTCAATGTATGATAATTCCAGAGATAAGTAGAGAATTCTAATAAATTAGTCGAACTTTTAGAATTGATACGCCCATATATACCTACAGGTTGCAGTCCACGTGATTAATTTATTGTTTAGTTGTTGACGCGATCTGGCAAGAGACAAACGAAATGTCACTGATCTGTCACCAGAGTACACCGAGTACACATGGTCATAGGGGTCCAAATTTCTAAACCTAACTTCACTTCAAACAACAGCTTCCCAAAATGGCAGTTTGTTATTGTTTGTTTGTTATTCTATTATAAAGCTGTAAACCATCACATCATGATGTTCTAAACATTACTTACTTACATTACTTCCTTAGGTAATTCGATTTGAGACGTTGATGATTCAATTATAATCTGCCCTTTTTTTTCCGGAGAAAATTCAATTTTAAGCTGTGATGTGATTCTCAGTACATTTCCCTCGCTTCCAGTTCCGAGATTCAGGATTATAGCAGATAATGTATTTTTTCTTTTTACGTCTCGAGGTATATAACTAAAGGGATTCATTTTCCATTTTCCCCTTTTCGTATATAAATAATCTCAGTTATCACCGGATTATTTTCCTCTGTATCCACTAGAGAAGGTCGGCAGGTGACGTCAAGATTTTGATACGATTCCTTCTCGCAGGTTATCACATCTTGCGTAACTCCTTTCGGCTAATGTTTTCTCCAATTTTTCTTTTTTTTTTTATATGCTCTTGCCAAATTAGAGGTAACTCAGCGGGTATTTCCACTCTGGCGTTATCGATTTTAAGTCACGCGCTGAGTGTATCGTTTCAAAACCCGGCTTGAACATCGATAAGCCACGAATAGCCGACCTCCCGAATATTGTTTGCGGTAACCGTAGAGATTTTAAAGTTGATTTTGGGGAGAAACTGTTCGGCGAAGTCAAATTATTCGCTAAAAAAATAGAAATGTAAGGTTTGAATGTAGCGCCTTATTTGATATTCAAGATTCTTCAGAAACGAATGATGTAGATTGTATCAATTGAATGGATGAGTTCGAAATAAAGTGATTGATATCACAGCAATATTAATTTCGTTTTATTTTTATATTCGAAGCGTTTCAGAAATGGTAAAAGAAGAGAAATATAATAAAAGAAATGACAGATGACAAGCGATATCTGTTTTGTTTTGGTCTTGTACTTCAATAATCAAGACATCTTAAAGAAAAATGATATAAATTTAATGCGCTGTATTTAAGCAAACAAAAGCTATATGACAATATATGAAAATAGATATTTTTTTTATCATGTTAAATATTTTTAAGACATTTCGATTAGAACAATATAAGCTGAGTACAACATAATGTATAAATATATTTATTAAGTTAATTGTGTTCTTATTTAGAAACTTATTGTAGTTTATAGATCAACAATTTAACAATTTTTCTTCGCTAACAACATAATTTGTTGAAGAAGAGGCAATTGCACAAAAACAAGCACTGAATCAACATGTTAAATATGGTTGAAATTGAAATATGTTAAGTATGTTTGAAATTGAAATACTATTCTATAATATTTAATTATACACACTTGATATTATTGACACGTACACATATTATGTTGAATATAGTAATTGAAAAAAAAATGACAAATGACAGTTGACAGCTGTCAAATCATATTTTTTTTTATTAAATTCGACAATCAAGACGTTTTTAGAAATAATGATATAAATTAAATACTTGATTACTTCTAATTATTTAAATAATAAGTATTTGGTCTTTATTTTTGTGTGTTAACTCATCATGTGTTGATTGACTCTTAAGCCCGTATGACACGATCAATTTTAATGTACATTTTTTTGTCATTTTTTCATGTAATAAAAAATTGAACGTGTACTACAGAAAAAATGATCATTTTTCGTTTCAATTATTATGTTCAATAAAATAATAGGAAATGTTTTATTTTTTTTTTTGTCATTTTTCTGCGCAGAAGTCTAATGCGCATGTAGTAATATGCTGATGTTGCGTCAACGGATACAAGTACACGCGTTGCTATGGTTGTGTTTTATTTGCCATGCGGATCACTTGTGATCAGATCAGTTACGTCATTGCCAACTGATCGCCTTTGCGCCAAATAAAACGGTTCACTTTCGTGTAGTTTGACGAATTTGGTTCAGTTCAGAATGTCAACTGTGCGCAAGCGCGATTGTCTGTCTTATATGAAAAGTTGTTTTGTTATGAATTTCAAAAACGGAATTGCAATGTTGCATGTATAGAAGCAACATAGTTATGAAAAAAAATACATAAAATGGGATGATATACATATGATAGAGTAATGGACGTTTTCCTGAAATCCCTTTGTAAAATACGTACATTCAAATATTAATATCAAATATTTTGATATTGATATTACACACCTTTTCGCCTTCGTAGCCTAAAAAATGCCACAGATTTTCCCACGACATCGTCAATTGTTATTACTCTAAATAAATATCTATCAATTATATCTATAATCTGATGATAGGATAAAAATAAAACAAGGTAAGAGGCACATTGCAATATATTTGTATATTAAAAAAATCAAAAAAAATTCAATGACAGATCAACAATTGTTTAATTATTGAGCCATTGCAATTCATTATACTAATACAGACGTCAATAAAAAAAAAGGAGCTATGATAATACAATAGCCTTAATTAACATTGTGCAGAATTACGAAGAAGACATGAGTCATCCGAAGAAGAGGAAGTATATGTGGGAACATATTAGCAATGAATTAATCAGCAATAGATAAATAGCAATGTGGCATCCATCGATATCACCAATAACACTGGAGAATCCCTGCTTTCTACTAAAACCCTTAGCTATGTCAGCTGATTCTTTTCTTTCTGAATTATTTGGCCAATCAAAGTATGTTGCAGCTTGCTGTTCCACATAATCAATTACCTATCAAACAGACCTCCATGTAGTGCTACGAGTAACATTAAAATGGTCTCCCACCAGTTGAAAAGATTCATTGTTCGCTAAGTACCACATGGTGGGCAGCAATGCTTTCTCAGCAGTAACATTTGATCGTCCAGGTTTGCATACTGGAATCACATTAGCGGAGTTCCTCGTGCGATGATTTACTGGACGAAGTCTCATCGTCCGAACTTGTTGATACTTCGGCTAATAATTCAACCTACAACAGTCAAATGAAGTGGAATGGTTAAAAAAAAACCAAATTGCTTACCACCTTTTGCTTCATAGAGTTCGCCATTCTTAATAAAACAATATTATATTGATCTATTGGTTTGCAATTAACCTAAATAAAAACTTGCAAACAACACTGAATCTCTGAAATAGCTGGTTCACTTCTTAGTGGATTTGATCAGTTCCGGATCACTTGCGTGACGTCACGGATGACGTTTTCATCGAGCTGATCTGATCGCAAGTGATTCGCGAGCCAAATAAAACACAACTCATGGATACGTTAGTTCTATGCACCAGCAATTTGATTTTTCATATCTTTTGTTGAAATAGCACATACCTATTGGTGAAATTACATAATTGTAGCATTATCGTCATTTACTAAGAATTATTTATACACGTTAATTTAACATCATTTATGGAATTCCCAATATTGTTTGAATTGCATCTTCCTTCATCCGTTTTATTGTTTGTTTATGTACATAGTTTACTTCACATTTTTATTGTACTTATAGAGAATTAGGATATCTGTCTATTGTTAAATCCTTGCAATTTATTACGTTCTTTGTATTCACACGAAATGGGAATTTTCACTTTTGCCTGGCATCTCTGACGTCACTATCGTTTAATTAGGGGTACTACCTGTGGACTTTCCAACCCCATAATTAATTTCAGATTATTTCGTTTTTAAGTAAACATTTGCATCATTTATAAGCAAGCCTATTTCCATGGGCAGTCAGTTACCATTGTACAGAAAAGAAAGAAAAATGACGGAAAAATTGAAGGGCTCTGCATACAGAAAAATTCTAGCTTCAATGTTTCTGCACAAATTTCTTTCTATTTTTTATTACATGAAAAATGACAAAAAAAATGTACATTAAAATTGATCGTGCCATACGGGCTTTATTGATGTTTCTGCTAGTCTCTATAATTTGATGGTCTGCAACTAATTTTCCTTGATTTTTTTTTAACTTTAATATGAATTCACACTCAATCTTTAACGATTTAAATTCAACTCATTTTATCAAAAAAAATAAAAAGTAGCAAGTGACAGCTGTCAAAATGTATTCTCCACGCCTTATTTCATATTGTAAACCTTCTGCGATTTATAAACATTTTGCAAAAAGAGAACTGATTTTGACAAATGGCAGCTGTCAAAATGTCTTCTTTATTTGCCTAATTTAATATTTATTGCAACCATTTTAGAAAATTTATATATGCGATTTACATCTAAAACTCTGGTACGCATAATTTCTTCGCTTACAACACAATTTGTTGAAAAAGGCAATTTTCACAAGCACTGAGTCAACATACGAGGTTGAACATGTTTCATTACAGCGGAGGGGTCATGTTGAATGAAATTTTCACCGAGAATAGTATACTATTTTATTCGCAATCATGTTAAATATATTTGAAATTGAAATATGTTCAATATGTTTGAAGTAATTGATATTATTGACACGTACACATATTATGTTGAATATAGTAATTGAAAAAAAAAATGACAAATGACAGTTGACAGCTGTTTTAGCAGCATTTAGTTTTTATTAATATGTTAACTTTCAGGTTGATTCAATCTTATTGATGTTTCTCCTGGTCTCTATAATTTGACGCATAATCATGCGAATTGTGTCTATAGAGAACTAAGATGATAGTCTTAGTACGTTCAACTGTTTTAATTTGTTGTTTGTCTTATTGTATTTGTTTGTGTTTCACGTCAGATGATAGTTTTTGACTATTGTTGTCCAGAGTATTTTCGATATGACATTTTTTAAAAGCTGATGATGACAGTCATTCCAAGTCGAAACATGTTATTTTAAAAATATTGTAATAAATAAATAGTTTATGAATGGAATTCGCAACATCTTATAAGCATGTTTTGTTCCATTTTTTTTTATTGCAGACGAAGCATTGACGTGCAACGTTTGTGATAGATCATTCGCTTGTTCTAAACAACTGGCGTCACATAAGCAGAAGAAAAGGCACTTTGGGTAAGTATGCGCTGATTATTTTTATATAAATCTATACGCAGCACATTAATACATCGATGATAGTAAAATTAAGTCTGTGCGATTAAAAAAAAAATAGCGAAGGTCTTAAACTTGCACCTTGAGGTATTCCATTATTCCATTATTATATATTTATATTAATTTCAACGAAAATAAGACGTGATGCAATTGAATAGTTTCCAAATTATGTATTGAACTCCAACTCCTACAGCTCTCCATAAAATTTCTTACAATTCAGTAACATCTACGACAAACTCTAATTAAAATTTTCAACATCTCGTTAAAATCTCACACCGAAAAGCATCATTATAGTATGTATCTACAATAGAAAGCGATCTGAAATCTGAAGCTTATACAACCTTCACCCTTTGATATCGGTACCCTCTTGGTTCGATAATATCAGTTTCGCTCAAACGCGAAATAATTGCTGCAACGTTTTCAGCATCGACTCCGTATCAGCTTCCTAGCGCGCGTCAACCCAATATGGAAGAGCACCTATATAACATACGTGTATCGTGCCGTGCGAATAGTTCTCCGCGATTCGGTCTCAAAATCGATTTTAGGGGTGGGGGGTACGGAGATACGGAATCCCTGCATTGGCGAAAAATTGCGTGTTTGCATGTACCGCGTTTTTTTTTTTAATTTTTGTTTCGCGAATTCGTGATAAGGTAACCTATTTTCTACTACGGATAGATGGCGCCGATAATATATTCATAACACACACGGGGGAATACAAAGTATAATAACCGCGTTTTGTTTTATTTAAGATTATCGATAACAACAATCGTGACGGAATCTATTTGCAAAACTATTTATCGACATATACCGTACGGCTCACAGTATATATACAGTGTGTCCCCGAACGGACCGAAAAAAAAATTGAAATTTAACGCAAAAATGTCATTTTTTTATAAAAAAAATTTGCTTGTTTCAAAATCACCAATGCTGAAACAAAAATCTAAATTTTCTCTTTTATCAGCTGTCAAAATTACAAAAACACAAAAATTTAAGCTAAAAAGTTTCTAAGTATCATGTTTTTGGTTAAATTAAATGATCCTGTTATCTTCCATAATAACCTGATAAGTAAATCAAATTATCTATTATTTGTCAATGTCACTACGTATTTGTGAAACTTTACTGTGACTCACTTAATAGTAATGACAACTTTAGAACAAGTAAACTCTTATTCTAAAGTTTTATGGAACTGGTAAGGCTTCTTATAACTTATAACTTTGCAATTGAAAAATTTCAACAGAAGTTTCCTAATGTTCAGGTGTGTGTTGATGCTTTACGAGACTTGGTGTAAAAAAATGGAAAAAACAGGTAGCGTATTTGACATTAAGAAATTAAAAAGTACGAATACTCGCAAATGAGTTTATGGCTGTGTGATACACAATTTTTTTTGGGCCGACGAATCTTAAATTTGAATTGAAAATAGAAAAGAAATTTTGACACTAGGGAGTTGACAGTACAAGTTGGCAGACATGTTACATACCTTAGTATTTTGACGTTTCCGAGAATAAATCTTCTTCTGTAATTTTCTTTCTAGTTTAATATCTATTTACCAATAATAAGTGCAATGAAGACACCAGTTCATCTTAGCATGGTTGAACAGTAGCTTAATGACAATTTATTACACGTCTGTCATGTGGAATCTAGTGTGGTCAACCTTTAGTGACATTTTTGCCTGCTTTGCCGCTTTGAAGTACTGCAAATTTCTTTAGCTCTAGTGTGTTTTTGTAATTTTCTCAGCTGTTAAAAAGAATATTTAGATTTTTGTTTCAGAATTGATGGTTTTGAGACAAACAAACATTTTTATAAAGAATGAATAACAATGCCCCTTCTTATTGGGTGTTGAATTTTGCGATAATCACCATTTATAGTGCACGTGCGCTTTAGGGTGGGGTTATCGTGATATATTGCATATGTGGTTATACATTATATCCTCACTTTTCCTGTAGTCATACGGTATATTCTATATGTACTTCATTTTTCGTTATTGTACTTCATTTCTCACGCAGTTGCTCGGCGTGTGACAGCCTGTTCCCATCACTGATGGCTTTGGAACATCACAAGGAGGAGTTCGAACACTGGTCGGGGGATGATGACATCACGTGCACCGATTCTGAAGAAGAGGAAGACGATACAGTCGTGACAGAAGAGCGCGAAAGGTTATTGTAAGAGATATCCCTAATATCGCATACTATCTACCATTATTCTACTGTAACTAATTACTTCTAAAAAACCCCAGAATTACTGTTATCTCTTTCTGTTCTGCGTGAATGTGATAACGGAGCTCATTTTCTGTATTGTTCTTGTGAAATAAGTACGAACAGGGTGATTCAGAAGCATTAATTTGCCAATTTTAGTACATTTTGTGTAATTTGGAATAGATGAAATGTTAAAAAAAGGTTTTCCGTAATTATTTTTTTTTTAAGTATTCAAAATAACATATTTATTGTCGCTTCTCTCTTATAATGTTAGCGTGAATGTGGAACCCACTCTCTGTATGTGTGTCTTAAAAGTAATTTCATATTTTACATTTCCATCATAAAATTATTTTTTTACAACGCATAAAAAAAACAAATGTATGTTTGACGTTGACATTTGACATGTGTCAAACTTTTTCTGCTATCGTTGTAGATTGAAAACGATTTTTTTTTAATCCAATTTTTGCATTTAACTATATTCGTATTCATAAACACATCATCATATTAATAATTTAATATTAATTCTCATTCTGGATCACCCTGTATATGTTAAAAAGTATAACCGATGAAGACTAGATGCTTCTCGTTTACTTTTTAATGTTCCTTTTTCATAAAAAAAAACCTATTTGGTTTGCTTTTTTGTGAAACACAGCGACACTTTCTTCCTTCATTCTTTTGATAATGATAATTTTAATTACGAAATTAATTTGCGTATGCTCAGCGCAAAAAAGTTACTCTTCGCTTATTAGGATCCTTAATTAATATTGCGAGACACAGTTCGAGTGTCTCCTCGACTGGAATTGATACGGAAAACCGGCTTGAAGCTAGAAGATTAATATATATGTATATACAGGGTGTAACAGAAATACAATACTGTAAAATAATATGTAACAGCTGTAATCATATATAATCAAAAATTCAATCGACGGGGGTCTATCTGTAACCATTAACGAGAAAAAAATTACCTTGGAAATGGCGTGAGCTAGCGCCGGGCCTGTGCTCGCTCGTAAATTATTCTACTGTTATTGCCGCTACTAGCCTATGAATCGCCACATGGATTGTGTATGTCTTTGGGTTAAAATGCAAATTTTGTGCTAATTTATAGAAAAAATGAGAGGAAACACAAACAAAATTAATTTAGAAAAATCGCATTTTCATGTTGTCATATCTACATTTATCTCGGTGGAATTAAACTCAATTCATGGTGTGTTATTTAATTAAATAAATCTACAATAATGTACGGTAGTCTTTATTAAAAACAAGTTTTAGGTCCAGCAGAAGCAAAAGAAAAATATTTACCTTTTTTACAATTATTGAATTCGTAAATCTGGAGGAACTCCAACGTCTTAGTATGATATTAAAAACGACACTTACTTTTTAGAATCCTCTTGAAAACTAAGGAATGTTTGTTTTACAAAAACCGAAACTATGACATGCCTTAGGCTATTTTTATACAAACATACTGGCTGAGTGACCTTGATTTATTCAGGTAAAGTTCAACGAAGTCTCAGATATTACGTATGGTTAGAATATACTTTTAGAACATATAATGAATGCAGTGCATTTATACGTAATATTCACCGCGATTAGCAGGAATTTAAGGTTACGTTTCTTTGTACCAGGACCGGACTAAATAATATTTGGGCCCCAAATTTTTCTGGTTATACTTTGTTTGTTAATAATATAATCAGCTTTCAGCTAATTTGTGCTTTGTATGTCTTACAGTTAACACCTAACAAAACTTACGTCGCATTTTTGTTACACCCTGTATATGAAATAGCTTCGAGAAAGCATTAAACAGAAAGTTTTTTTTTTAGGAATGTTTAATGTTCGTTTGTCAAAGTGTGAAAATAAATCAAAAGGAAATTTAATAGGAATTATGTACCAAAAATTATTATTAAATAGACCGAAAATCGTCTAACTATTAATTTATGAATGGTAAAATTGTAAAAAAGGAATTGTGAGACTTTTATAAAGTGCAATATAAAAGCTAAATTAGCTGTGTTTGATACGTGTGCAATTTTCTTCTAAGTATAATTTTACAGTGTTTTTTTTCTATTAGGTCCTGTGATATTTTCTACTATGTATTTATTTTTATTTATATAGTTTTTTCTATATTTATTGCATTTTAATTTAATGTTTATTTAGTGTTTTGCTTTGGAAAGTGAAGATGGAAATATCCATAAAGTTAGTAACTAATTGATGTATAAATGTGTGTAAGAAAGAATATTCTAGATCTCCTGTTAATGTAAATGTAATATGATTGATAATATATTTGTTTATATCAAAAAAAATACTATTTTTAATGTACAAATAAAAAATAAATATAATGTAAAACTGTCTATCGTTTTCTTATCAAAACACTGACTTTATAACATCAGATGCAACACAAAGCAATTCTATTTAAATCCACTTCGTTGCGCTTTTTTAAAAACTCCAAATCGGTGCTATTTCAGCAAATCATTTAACTAGCTGTAAATATACACGGTACTAAAAGGTAAATAAATCCCGGGTATTGCTTCACACAATTTCGGAATCGCGTAGCCAATACAGGGCTCAGGGTAAACACTGGCTTCGACTGTATAATAGCGCCGTGGTGTTCTGTTTGACTTGGAGATTTATGTAAATAAAGAAATAACCGTCCTCGCGGGACGATTGAGATCGTAGTAAACATAGGTAAGTGAAGTTTGCCTGATCGCGCAAGCCAATAATTTCAGTCGGTTTCGTTTATTTTTACTTCGAAGTCGTGCGTATGTTTTACCGGATCTTCCTGTTTACCGTTTTCTGCGGGGGAAGTTGTAAATTTGAAGGATTTTCTTTTGAACATGTTAGCCAAAATAAAATAAATATTTTTTTACGTATATTATAAAAAAAATGAAAGGCTAAGATGGAATAATAATATTGGAAAATTTATCTAAATAATAGTTGTCAGATTTATGTATGTAATTAAAGAATATTAATTGAATTAAAATACAAAATTTATTTAATTTTGTGCTTTAGCAATCGAAAAATTGTTTCAATGTCAGACACAATTCAGGGCGCCATCTATTATCTTGTAGAATAACATTAAACTTCTACGCGTGACTCATAGATGGCGATATTTGGCTAAATTTTAAATTAATGAAAACGAGAAACGATTGTTTGAATTTTTCTATAAGGGATAAATAAAGATTTTGAGGGAAATTATATATACTTCGCTTAAATTATGGTTTGCGATATTTAATTAATACGGTAAAATCTTCGATTTGCTAAAAAGGAGTATATTAACTATAATAATTGATTTTCATTTGTAGAACTCTCTTTTTGATACTTTCGGTTACTAATATTAGAATGAGATTATTACCTATAATTCATCAAAATACGGATTAATGTTTCATCTTCTTCAGAAAATAATTATATTGATACATAAGTGTCTGCAGCCTGAATTGGTCAAGTCTATATTTTTTCTTTTATTTTCTTAATACAAAAATTACGTTAAAAACTACTTAAAAGAGGTTTTCTTTTTTGGTTCTTTAGGACCTTCATTTGCGTTCATTCTAAATACGTGGGCATCATAATAACACATTCGTTTCTATAGTAGAAGGCATACGAGATTGAAGATATCGGGAGCGACGTGTGACGTGTTATTTTTGGTAACATGTTCCTGTGGTAGCAGTTACGTTCTAGCAATAAGTTATTTTTGCCTGTGATTTCGATCACATTATTAGAATATACCGGAACGAGCGTTCTTCCAAAATATTAATTAAACTGAAAGACTAATTAGACAAACTGTCACAAGTGTATATAAAAAATTAATAACGAATGTTGCTGTGTAAGAGTAAAAACATGATTTATTACAATATAAACATGAGATAATCTACTAGTTGTCAAGAAATAACATGTTCCAGTAATAAGTAAATTTACAGCTGTCAATATGGGAAGCTTCCTTTCTGGTTATTTAAGGCCTTCATTTGCTTTCGTTAAAATGTGTGTGGGCATCATAATAATATAATCGTTTCTATAACAGGAAGCATGTAGGAGATTGGAGATATCAGGAGCAAATAGTGACGTGTTATTTTTGGTAACATGTTCCTGTGGTAGCAGTTACGTTCTAGCAATAAGTTATTTTTACCTGTGATTTCGATCACATTATTAGGATATACAGGGACGAGCGTTCTTCCAAAAATATTAATTAAATAAAAGACTAATTAGAAAAACTGTCACAAGTGTATTTAAAAATGAATAAATAACGAATGTTGCTGTATAAGAGTAAAAACACTTATTACAATATAAATACGAGATAATCTAACATAGATTTAGTGCTAAAAAATATTCTTAAAAAGCTATAAAATCACATATAAAAAAAAATACTGCTTAATCGATTAAAAATTTTAAAAATAAAGATGAAGTCGGTGTTATGAGCAAATTTTAGGATTCCACATTATCGGTTGCGGTTTCCTCTTGCGATACAGATTCTGTTACCTCCGCGGCAGTATTATTCGTATCGGCGTTTGAATCGACCTCAAACAATCGCTTTATACGGCCTAAAGTTAATTTGTTTGAATCCCATTCTTCGGCGTTCGTGGCAGTGGCGTTTTGGATATTTTCTTCGATTGTGTTACGTATAAAAAACTTGTGGACGACCGTGGGCCTTAAATGAAATATATTTGTAATTAAGTCAAAATTGTAACTCAACCAGTGGCGTGGATAACATTTTAAAATTTAAACATTAGCCCCTGTTTTAGCTACGCCACTGATCGGAACAAGTTTAAATTCGTACTTAGTTTGACCTATACGGTGCACCCTTCCGATGGCTTGCAATTCGTCACCAGGATTGAGTAACGGTTCAACAAATATCACATGGGTCGCCTCGATTAGATTTAAGCCCTTGGCACCTAAATTTATCGGGAGTAATAACGCTGTAACGGCACGCGATTCATCCTGCAAACGATTTAAGGATCAACGGGGGTTCGAAAAATAAAACACACTCACCTTAAACCCACGGAGAATCTTTTCGAAGTTGTGGGCCTGCAAAATCTCACTCTTAACACCATTCGAATCCATCACCTCGTGTAAAACTTTCAATATAACCGTCCAGTGAGAAAACACCAACACCTTAACGTTTTCCTCTTTCTGTTTCAGCCTTTTAACTAGTCGAACTACGGCTTCGACTTTCGTCGAGTGATTTCCCGTTATCTTCATTTCATCTTCGTCCTCCTCTGCGTTGTTTACTTGTTTATCCGTGTGTAACAGCGAAATATCGGCTATTAATTGCTCAGAACGGCATATCGAACAGCTAATATATCGGCTCACTGTCTATAATCAAACATACTTTCGTCTCGTTGTTACGGAATAATATATTCTGGGGGAATTACCTGTTCAAGAAGGATTTGGATGCACTCTAGGCAGTAACAGTGGCCGCAAGGTAGGATATTCCATTGCTTTTCGAGGGTGTTCTTGCAAATCGGGCAGGGATCTGGGGTTTGCCCAGTTATTTGTTGTTTACGTAATGTTTGTAAGTATTTGTAAGTGCCGAAATTTTTCTCTAAAGAAACGGTGTTTGTTTCGTATTCAACTCGAAGTACTGCTTTTTGAAACAGTAGCTGTAAATATATCAGAATGAATGATATTCTCTGAATATATCTGTGATACAGCAAACCACCACCTGTTTAATGATTTTGACCGCTTGCTTTATATTATTATATTGTGCTCAGCAGTGTTGCCAGTTCACTAATTCAGTAGGAATCAGTGGATTGGTAATAAATAAAAACAATTCTGTAGATATAGACGAATATTATATGAATATGTATAAAAAAAATATGCATTTTTATGTTACTAACACTACTAAAATGTTGAACTGTTTGGAAAAAAACTATGCGCTAAAAAAAGGTCATCTAAGTTATTAATTAAACACACCGGATTCTTCACAAATTCATGACACATTTCAGTAGATCATAGCTGAAGTCAGTAGATTTACTGAAAAATCAGTAGATCTGGCAAATCAATCAAATTTATATCGAATTGCACGTTACTCCAGATTCCTGTAAGCAGCGACAGATATCTCCATGATATTTGAGAATATGAGAACTACTCTCTCTTGACGCATCAAAATAAAAGTAATGCTGGGCAGAGCTGAAACTAAATAGTCCAAAACTAGGTGTAAACAACGATGTAAGTTAAATATCAATAAGAAGTGAAATATAACTTTAAAAAACCTAATAGTTTGGTTCTCGACGAAACAAACAGATTACTTAGAATATATTTAGAGTAATATTAACTTCAATACTTGTCAATATGACATTTATCCGAATTTAAATTGACATTTTGCTGTCACAATCTTGCCCATCAATAGGGTAAGCATTTTTCCCAAAATATAAAAAGGTCCAAAAAGTGGCGCCAGCTGTGAACACGTGCAACTCATGATTCCACAGAACGTATTAAGCAAACTGTCAAAATTATCAAGCAAGCTGTGCAATAAACCATACAATATTGATTTAAAATACTTAAAAAGATAGCACTTGGATTAGTAAAGATCTAATTGATAGGCAGAATATAGGAGTAATTATAAAGCAGGTGTTCCTTAAGGAACTATACTTGGCCCGTTGTTTTTCTTTTTGTATAAACACAAAAATTTAAGTTACAACAGAGCGCAATTTAAAAAGAACATTATAAGTAATAAGATGCATGTTTACTTTTGATATTATTTTACTATTTACTTATGTTATGTTTGAAAAGTGTTTAGCAATGTTATACGCCATGTTGTACACCATCATAAGTACACATTCTTTTTTTTTAGCTCTATTGAATTTACTTTGTTAATTACTTGGTTTACATAAATAAATAACACAATTTTCTTACCTCGTGCTCTTCTAACATGTGTATCGTTTGAAATCTATTCTGTTCGATCTGTGTTAACTGCTTCATGATACGATTAATTTTAGAGCGATCATTTTCGGTTCTCTCGGTATTCTCTTTGAGTTGTAATCTCATTTTGCACATGCTAACTTCGTCTTTGGCACAAACTTGAGCGTCGATATACGTCCACAGTTTACGAATTTCCTGTACGAAATTAGATTACATCAACGATTTAATACGAAAAACATAAATATTTATTTTTTACTTTAAATTCCTTCCGCAGTATATCTAAGATACGAAAATGCGTCTCGGCATCATGTAACAGGTCGGACGATAGATTCTTCTGCTTTGCCAAAGCGTGTAATGCTGGAAGATGAAAATAGATATTCTTTGAAAAGCGAGAATGAACAGATGAATACAGGCGCTGTGTGCGAAAATATTCCGAAGAGTAGCTCATTTATTGTAATTGAGATTTATGACAATTTACAGAAACGATTGGAGATGTATCTTATTGAGCTCAATAAGACTACAAAAAGCAATAAATTATTAACAAGTAGGATAGGTAAGTAAATAGGTACACCCTTAAGAGATTATAATCGATTGGTACCGTCATGCAGGTAATGTAATAAAAAAAAAACTTCAGCTATAACCTAATATTGGAGGAATTGTCATAACAGCAAGATTGCATCTGTTTTTGTATTTTTAAGTTTTTGGGCATCATTCTCTAGACGTGTTTATATTATGCTTGCGCTGACAAATTGTCCTTCACGTACAAGCGGTTCGTAAGTTATCATAGGTACTAATGTTAATAAATACTGAAATAAAATATTTTTCTTGTAGTAATCTTTACCTTTAATAATATTATTTCCATCAGTAAAATACGAAAATTTCGTATTATTTCGTACATGGATGTACTATAGGTATGTACTATGTATAAATACAGGCTGTCCCACCGAACAGGGTCAGATTTTTTTGAACTTCCAGTAGGAATTGGATTTTAACCTTGCAGTATAATCATTGCCCACTGTAATATATTTAAGAAAAATATTCTTAACTATATAGCACTTTCAGTACACAGGGTGTTGATTTCAACTTTCTTATTTTAAATGGATTGATCCAGTTTTTAGCGGTTTAATGAATTTACTGTGTCATTGTCACACCAGTTTGCATGAAAGTTTTCCATGCGTAAACTCAACCGTTTGAACACCCTGTATGTGATTCGATAATTATTGCTATAACATCTTATAGTTACGTCTTTGTACTTACATCGACATTAGTATAACCGCTACATATCTGACACCTCATGAACTATTTAATTTTATTTGAAAGAGTGCCAACGTCAAAAATTTAACAGAAGTGTAAATATTGCAAAAACGATTGGGTTTAGGGATAGAGAATTCTCACATAAACTAGTTGCAAATGACTCGGTAAATCCATTAGACCGATAAAAATTGCACCATTCTGTTTAAAATAAGAAAGTTGATATCGAAAGTGCTATAAAGTTGAAAATATTTTTTTGGAAATAGATCCCAACGGGCCATGACTGCATTGCAAGCTTTAAAATCAAATTGCTACCAGAAGTTCAAAAAAAAAAATCTAGTGGCGCAATTCGATGGGACAGCCTGTATGCATGTTAGTAGACATTGCCAAAATTAAACAAATAATTACGTAATATAAAAATGTCTCAATGCATCTAAATATGTTTTTATTTATCTATTGCTATTGCTTCCAAACCAGAATTTTAAGTTTTTGTCTCGTTTGTTTATTATTTAATTTATATCAATCTACTTCGATATACCACCGTATATGGAATACAGGGTGTATTAGGTATAGAGGTAAATATAATAATATGTAGCAGCTCCAATCATATGCAGTCAAAAAGTCTAAATGCACAGGGGGTCTATCTGTAAGCATTAACGAGTCAATTTTTTTTTTATAAATGCCTAACCTTTGCCCAATCTAAATGCTTCGAACATTTTATTTAAATTCTTCCCGTCTCGAAAAAACGATCCCTTTTCAAGACCATCATGATTTCATATAAAAAAAATCGAAGCTTGATGCATCGGCAAAAGCGCGGGAATGTATAGATTCATTTTCGCGCGACATCATAGTAAAACGGCGTGTTTGCGAATTTTCTGTATCTACATTTATTTCTGTGTATTCGATTCAATTCATTTTGCGTTATATGTTAATAAATCCAAAAGAAATACCTCAGATTCATGTGGTACCGTTTATTAACAACTAACTCCCGATTCGACAAAGCAAAAGAAAAATATTTACATTTTTTGTAACTACTGAAGTCGCATATCCGGTGAAACTCGAACGTCTTATCAGGATATTAAAAATAATACTTCGTAGACTTACGTAGAATGCTCTTAACAAAAAAGGAATGTTTATTTTATAAAAAAGATGAAATTTAAAATGCCTCAGTTTTGCTATTTTTACAAGGGCACACTGGCCGATTGGCCTTTATTTATTCAGAATGACGTTAAATGAATTTACGGCATACCATTAAGAATAATACTAAATGAGTGCAATGTATTTATACATAATACCACGTTTAGCGGGTGCTTAACATGACGTTTCCTTGCATCAGGCCCGGACTAAAGAATTTTTAGCTCTAAATTTTACTTTTTTTTATTCCTAAATGATGAAATGCAGTTTCGGTGGGTTTGTGCTTTATATGTCGTGTAGTTAACACCCAAGCAAAATTTACTTTTTCATTTGATACATCCTGTATATTGTAGTCTATTTTTAAATTTGAAAATTGCGTTTCCCGCTACGTTGCTAGATGGCGCTACCTGTTTAGAGCGTCGATCACGACAATACCCATAGGGAGCGCTATTGCGTGTCGCCTCAATTCGCAATGGAACTTTCAGGGTGCGAATGCACTGGAACATTCAGGATAGATGCAGAGTTCTCCAGAGCCCAGCGCGTCAAATATAAAATATATAGAAAAGGCGAAGCGATTGAGCAAGTGGTGAAAATAAATCGGTTTAATTAAATAATAGTGGAAATAAATAGAAGTATTTAAGTAAATTAATTTAATAAGCGCTGTTAGTAGTGCATAGTGTGGCTAGCGACTGTGGAGGTCGTCAGCTGATATCGTTCACCCTCAATACAATATAATTAAAGAGATAAGTCAGTTCACTTGCCTCGTAACATAAACTCTTCCGGCGCAGGTTTCCAAGAACCGGCATTCGAGAAATCGTCATCCTTCTGCGTCGTACTGAAGATCTTGCTTTCGTACTGTTTCAGATTGAAATTCGCGTCGCAAACGCCACACCTCTTCTTCCGTGTTCCGTTCTTCTCTTGCGGTCTTAGATGGCAATCCGTAGCCGCTTCTATCAGTTCGCTGGGTATAACGATTTTAGTTTCAGTATCGGTCGTTTGAAACAGTTGATGTATAGATGAGATGGTCGCTTCTTTCAATGTCGTTATATCCTCATCCCAAACGGCTATCATGTATAATACCTTCCGTTCGCTCATATCCCTGTAAGTAATGATGATAAAGTTGGAATTTACTACTCAGGATGAGAGAGGCAGGACTTACTTGAGCGTAACGTTCGCTGAATGCATGATATTAATTAATTTCCCTAAATATTCTTCGAATAAAGAATTCGTAGTAATCCAGTCGATAGTATCAGCGAACCATTGCCCAGGATTGAGGATGAATTTGCTTTGTAATCGTTCAATGCTCTTGGAGAATTTCAAACTATCTTCTAACACTGTTAAAGTCTGAAAATTTACATTTAATTTTAACAAAAATACCCCAAACTGTGATACTGGTAATGCTGTAAACTTCACCTAAACCCCTCACCATAAACTGCACTAAACTGAAAAGCATCCCCGTCGATATCACTTTGACTAATTTAGAAGATTTCTTGAAAAGTAATCAGTTGGGCAGTAATAAAGTTAATAGTTTCATTTCTTTGGCGAAGCTCTGCATGAAACAAAATTTCTTTCAAATCAACGGTACCTTTTACCAACAAACTGAAGGAGCAGCAATGGGTAACAGCTTATCTCCCTTCATAGCTAACCTCTTTATGGGAAAATTTGAAACCGATCTCCAGAATACTTTGGCATATTTTCCACGGGTTTGGGTTAGATACGTCGATGACATTTTTTGTGTTTTTGATACTAGTAAGTGCTCAATTAGAGATTTTCTTGAACAGCTAAATTCAAAATTTCCTTCTATTAAGTTTACCCATGAAGAGGAAACAAACAATAAGATTGCTTTTTTCGATATGTTAGTAATAAGAAATAAAAATAAAATTAGAAATAGACATATATAGAAAGCCCATTACTAATAACAGATTTATTTCAGAAGATTCAAACCATTCATGGAAAAACAAACTAGCAGCTATTAACTTTTTGGTACATCGCTTACTTAATTTTCCTCTATCTACAGAACGATATAATAAAGAACTTAAAGAAATTATTAAAATCGCTGCATTTAATGGGTTCTCAGAAGACGTTGTATATAATACCATTAGAAAACATAAAAACAAAATAAGAATTAAAAATGCGAGTACTTTAGAAATTAGTGACAAGAAAAATAAGAAATATGTTAAATTACCATTTTATCCAAGTTACACGAAAGGTCTACAAAAAATTTTCTCTAAATTCAATCTTGACATAGTTACTACTTCAAATAATAGTCTTAAAAATATTTTAGGTAACCCTAAAGATCAAGTAGACAATTTGGACAAATCAGGTATTTATAAAATATCTTGTAAAGATTGTGATCATGTATATATTGGGCAAAGTAAAAGATCAATTAAAACGCGTTACAAGGAGCATTTGGCTCATCTTAAATTTAGAAGGTTTGACAAATCAAGTGTAGCCCTACATATGCTTGAAGAAAACCATAAAGTTGACAATATAAAGTTAGTTAAAAACGTAAATTACTATGTGCAATTAAATTGTTATGAGGGTATGGAAATATACAGTGAGGTCGTAAATGGTCCCCCCCCCTGATAACTTTTGAATGGTATGAGATAGAGCAATGAAACAAAAACCAAGTGAAATTAGAGATAATTTGTGATATTTTGCCTATACAGATACGCACATGGCTTCTGATCTAAAATAGAGGACGTAGCTATCTTTAAAATTTTAAATAGGAAGTAATTTTATTTAGAAGCTCATTTGGAAGATATTTCTATTACTTTTATGGCAATGCAAACAGTTTTACGATTTTCGAAATTTTTACCAACTTATCCAAGATTAATAATTGGAGTACTTACGTTACTTTTTCTGTAGCCCTCGTATTCGCTTTTTGGATATAGTGTACAGAAACCTGTAATTACAGTAATCTGTAACATAGATACCCACACACATGACACATACACTGACAGATAAGACACTTTTGCTAAATTTTGCAAAAACGTCATATTGTAAAGTATGTCATATTTTACAGCAATCGCTTCCTAAGTCACATAAAACCACAATATTTATACGAGGGCTATAGAAAAAGTAACGTAAGTACTCCAATTATTAATCTTGGATAAGTTGGTAAAAATTTCGAAAATCGTAAAACTGTTTGCATTGCCATAAAAGTAATAGAAATATCTTCCAAATGAGCTTCTAACTGAAATTACTTCCTATTTAAAATTTTAAAGATAGCTACGCCCTCTATTTTAGATCAGAAGCCATGTGCGCATCTCTATAGGCAAAAAATCACAAATTATCTCTAATTTCACTTGGTTTTTGTTTCATTGCTCTATCTCATACCATTCAAAAGTTATCAGAGGGGGGGGGACCATTTACGACCTCACTGTATAAAAACAAACATATTTTAATGAATTCAGATTTAGGACCATTAAATTCTTGTCTTTACGGTTTATTAAGTAGTAGATTAGACGGTGTTAGGACTAGTGACTAATTAAGCATGACGGCAGTCAGCCATGACCGTGATCATTATACCATGACCTTTTTTAGGTATAAATTAGGGTAGTTTTAGTATAGTTATTTAGTTCAGTGTTTCTGCTGATGATGATAGCTTTGCTATCGAAACGTACGTCCAGTTTAGTGCAGTTTGTGGTGAGGGGTTTAGGTGAAGTTTACTACATTTAATTTACAAAAAATAAATAATAAGAATAAATACCTGTTTGGCGAACCGTTCCAAATATTCTTTCTCTAAAACCTTGCACTCCTCTCTCAAAGTCGAATCCCTTAACGTAGGTGGTATCTGCGCATACATCTCCAGTATTTCGCTGAGATTATGCATCGTGTGTATCAATTGCAGCTTGTCGATTTCCAAATTCACTTCGTTCTTTTCGTCCGAGAAACGCGTCGACAATTGAAGGACTTTTCGGTATTCTTCGGCGGCTTGAGTGGGGTTTTCGAGCAGTAGATATATTCCGGCCAGGCCGTTAAGGGAGGATACGATTACTCTGAGATACTCTTCGTTTTCGTTGATATTTTTCGCTATCAGAGCGTCTAGGAGATCTTCCATTGAGTTGACTTGTTTCCGGTTGGCTAGATATTTGCCACGGACCGCTTGATGATGGCAGCACGCTTGACGTAAAGCTAGTAGGGGCTGAAGTAGCTAAAATAATGGATACTCACAAAAAAGAACCAAATTATATTGTTAATCTATCGGCATACTTGACTATTTAGAGGTAAACAAATAAAATTGTTTTGTAAATAGAGTAAATAGGTTTAGTTTGTAAATATAAAGAGTGTTTTAGCAAGGAATGGGGTAGCGCGCCATCTCGGGCACTAAAAATTTTATCAACAAATCTCTAGTAGGGGCCCAGATTACGTGGTAGTTATTTTTAATATTAGTTGGATCCCCGCCAGGGGGCGCTATCTTACTTATTTTTTTTTTCTTCTAAATCTGCAATTGCATTTGAAGGGTGCACGGGAAAACGATCAAAGTCCGTATTCATACATTAAGAGATAAATGAATTTTAAAGTTTGCGACTTAAAGGTTCAAAACAAAACTACATTATAGCAACTTTGATTTCTACGGACTACGACCGTTTTTGAAACAGTTTGAACGCGCATTATTATAATACTCAGAATTTCCTACAAAATGGCACCCTTATCTCATTTTCACAAAAAAAGGGACTTTGATCGTTATTCCCGTGCACCCTTCATTTGTGACAACTTTTTTTACGTTTACTACCAACCTATATGTTGTACTTTTCGAGATAATCATAATTTCTAAATTAATTGTCTAATTTGAATCACACGTGAATGCTTATCATATTTGGCCGGACGTGGATAAATTAATAAATATTGTATCAAATCAATAATAAGAAATGGTATTCTCTAGAGTTAATACCTAATCAGTAGAGCAATACATTATTATGTAAAATTGCAAAAAAATACTCAGAAACTATGATAAAATTTAAACGATATACATGGAAACAAAATGCATCAAAGTATGTTGAAGTTGAAGAAGTTGAAGAATCAGAGATAAAAGGTACACCTTGAGATAGTACACTAAATAATAAAAAGTTGCTACGCCTGCAAAAGAGCGCGAAATTTGAATGTGTTATTGTTGCAAATGTATATACGATGCAAAAACATAAGTTATCACAATACTACCAACAATTTTCAACCAATAACATCAAGTTGGAAACGCATGAAGATATTTTTGGAAATAAAAAATATTTCGCAGGAAAAAACATTATATTTTTTTATAATTTTATAAAAGAGGTGAACTAACATTAAATAATACTTAATTAAATAATAACAATTAAATAAATTTGAATTTTGCTAAGTGAGATAGATTTCTTAATTACCCACAACTCTAATACTCAAATGGTATGCAATACGCATATCAAGTAATTGGTTTGGTCCATTGCTTATACTGGCAACTAAACGTGATCGAACTATAGCGACATCTAATACAGACGCTTCAAAGTTTTCTACACTCCATTCACTGTAAGAATGCAGCGTTACGTACAGCGGGGTCTATCTGTAAGCATTAACGAGAAAAAAATATTTTATAAATGCCGTGGGCTAGAGCCGCACCTGTGCTCGACCTAAATGCTGTCCCGAGTATATCCCCACATACCACTATCATTCAGCCATTACCGCTGTTAGTTTTGTGTGGATCGCCGCGGGTGCTTAACATGACGTTTCCTTGCATCAGGCCCGGACTAAAGAATTTTTGGCTCTAAATTTTACATTTTTTTATTCTTTAATGATGAAATCCGGTTTCGGTGGGTTTGTGCTTTATATGACGTGTAGTTAACACCCAAGCAAAATTTACTTTTTTATTTGATACACCCTGTATAGCACGCAATTGTTACTTTCATGGTCGGGACTGTGTTTCAAGAAAAATAGCGCTTAGTTTTACAATTGCGGATTATGAATGTGATCAGTATATTTTTCTAAGAATTTTAAAGCTGCATGTTTTCAATCCTTGGTTTTCATGATTTCTTCTGAAATATCCAGACATTGCTAATGTAAACAAAAGTATTTAGAATAATAACTGAATCAATATCTATCACACCACAAAAACATAATTCAATTTTAATGTTTAGTTTGTCTAAAAGACATCCTCGTACAATAATTACCGACATGTAGCGACCTGTAATTGGTAATCGCCCCCTGAACATATTTTTTGAAAATGCACTTTCTTTATATGTAGGCAACTTTATGTACTTGCATGTTGACTCCAGTGCCTCTGAGGATTGATACCTAAACTACTTCCCCTTCAGAGGAGACACCCCCATAGTTGACGTTTTCTTGACAGATATACAGTTAGGTGCACTAATCTTAAATCACGTTTACATTTTCAAATGAAGAACATTGCGATATAATAATTTATGCAGAATGTGGGCGAAATGCAAGAACGGTGCAGGCATTGTATGCCAATAGATTTCTCCATCGATAACATTCTGACAAAAACGCTTGATTCGTGCGGGTATCACAAAAAAATATTGGTCATTTTCCAAATGACAAATGTGAAGATCGAAAGAAAATAGCAATAAATAAAAACAATACAATACATTTACATTTTATTATAGGTTTCTATTTACCTTTAAATATTACAGTAATATAGCGCCATTTGGCGTTTAAAATTTTCGTTAGTTCCTGAGATATCGCGTTTGTCCCATTCTTCGTCGAACAGTCTGTACAGTGTAATGTTAAATAAGTGAAGTACACCAATTAGAACTGCTGTGTCAGCCTTACATGTATTGATAAGGTTAGCGCAGACACTCTCCACATTAATATTAATTAATTAATGCACTATTGCTACTAATATTGCGGTTGTTGAAATAACAAGAAAGAATATGATAAATATTGGGCTGTAACTTTCCCGAATCAGATACAAGTGCAGTTGCCATTCCTCTAGCGACCTAGTTATCATAACATTAAAGAAGGTGTCTTACCTTTTTAAGCACGCTTTTATTGAGGGAATTCAATAAAATACTCGGATCCATTTGCTTTAACCTTGCTAGGAATTCCTTTGAGCATAGTTCGTGTTCACGGCGATAATAAAACTTTTCGACGGAGGAGAATTCCAACCAATGTTCGGCAAAGGTCTGTTGTGGGATGTTAATCTGGAAGTTTAAAGCGTTTTATCGATTTTATTTGTTCGTAAATATAACACAAACCTGATCTATGACGTCGATTTTAGCCATTCTCCACAATATTTTGGCTAAGAATCGATGCATAGATTCCTTGCGACCGTTGATATAAGGTTTGTACAATAAATTGTTCCACGTATCCCATTCAGAGTAGGGTGAGAATTGCAAATAGTCTATCAGACCGTATAAATCTAGAATTAAACAATTTAATATAAAAATCCTTAAAAAATGCAGAAGTACCATTTTTTTTCCATAAATTTTCACAAATATTCAATTGTTTATGCAAATAACGCTAAATACATTGCATACATGGCGATGCGTAATTCATAATTGCAGAGAAAAAGAAATCAAACAAGGTCTACTCGAAAATTAATTGTGAGTTTAATAAAAAGGTCTCTACTAATGAGCTGTTGCCTCAATATTTCCAATGCCTCTAAGTTGATAAACATTTAAAAGAAAATAAACACCACTTTGACATTAATCACAATTTCCAAATATATACATACGGCAAAAAAAGGTATCTACCTCAACAACTTTGAGGCATTGGAAATATTGAGGTAAAAGCTCACCTTTCATTAAGCTCAAAATTAATTTTCGAGGGCACTCCCCTCCCCCTCCTCTCTCTTTAGTTTAGTTTTTCCATAATAGATGGCACAAGTTTATTGCATCTTTCTGGAATTTTCTACCTTTATCTAAATTTTAGTCTCGACTTTTCCAGAATCATTTTATATCCGGAATTCGAAGTGCTTACATTTATTTTGAATATGTGTTGTTAGTTTAGACTTATGTGTTTTATTCTTTAGTTAATATTGATTTTGAAAAATAAATAAAATAAATTCTTTTTCTTCAATTTATTTTACCGTGTTATATTTCAAAGAAAAACTTCATTTGTTTGGGCATACGGTATATAATTGTATTTGTTTTTTTTTTACATTAACAATGTTACGTTTCGGATTTTTTTCCTTTAATCCATTTTCAAACTATTTATTATTTTTTTTTTAATTCCTCCCTCTTAGCCATTCATAATTCTCTCATAGTCCTGAGTAATTCCAATTAAACATATAGATGATTCAAACTAGTGAAAACTAGTGTGTCATATGAGAACATTCTATAAAAACTTTCTATTTAAATAACAAATTAAAACAGGCGTCGACACAAACATATTGACTTGAACAAATTGACAACAAACAAAAAAACATTGTATGTGTGCGTTTGTTCAAGTTAATATGTTTGTGTCGACGCGTGTTTTAATGTGTTATTTAAATAAAACGTTTTTATAAAATGTTCTCATATGACGCAATAGTTTTCACTAGTTTGAATCATCTATATGTTTAATTGGAATTACCCAGAGAATTGTGAATGGCTAAGAGGGAGGAATTAAAAAAAAACAAAAAAATAGTAAATAGTTTAAAAACGGATTAAAGGAAAAAGATACGAAACGTAACATTGTTAATGAAAAAAAAAAAATAAATACAATTATATACCGTATGCCCAAACAAATTAAGTTTTTCTTTATTTAATGTCTATTTTTTACAAGTTTTACATAAGTTCGACTATCTACTTTGCACTCTCTAATTTTATTTTAATTTTAAACTTTGACCATTCTTAACTGATTGTAAATTATATCATTTCATTTTTTTACCATTTTACGTTATTTCACCATTTATAAAAAAAAATCAATTTTATATAATACCATTTTGCTAATAATTGTTGCACATTCTTATTATATTACTTCTTTAACTGGCCTGATGATGCTCGGATAGAGCGAAACCGGTCGTATGTTATTAAAGAATTTCGTGAGGATCTAGACCTTGTTTGAATTCTTTTTCTCTATATTAACAACTCACACAGAGTCAAATATGGATTTTATTAATTCAGAATTGTTCCCGCAAATAATTTTTGATTAATATTTCGGCTGCATAAACAATCGAAGATTGGTAGAGTTCAGATTCGCATTTAATTTGAAAAAAGATAGTACACACCGCAAATATCTTTAGAAATAGGCGTTCCCGTAACAGCCCACCGATGTTGAGCGTGGATTTTCCTCGCCATTGCCGAGACCATTCTACCGGGAGTTTCCACGGTTTGCGCTTCGTCCAAACACAACCTCCACCAATTCAGCCTGGTAACGGGGCTTCCCGGCAAGGAATATTTGGGTGGACGCCTCAGCGATATAACCTTTACGAGATAAAATAAAACAAGTTCGGTTCTTCGGTGAAAATATCGCGTAAAATTCAAACTACCTGGCCGTTCTCGCTCAAACGCAGTTCATTCTGCAAGACGTTGTATGTGGTTATGACGACGTCGTATTTTGTCAACTTGGTTGGATAAATCGGAGTTAAATTTTGCCCACCCTCGTATAAAAATACTGCGAACGGGCCTTTTATGTGTTTTCGTATCTCGTCGCACCATTGTTGTCTTAAAGATTGCGGTGTAACGATTAGTGTGGCTTTGGTCTCAGAAGTGGCTGTTAATGTCGACAAAAATATAAACTTATCGATATTGGAAGGCGCATTTCCATATACAAAGTATTTCAGATCACTAATCGTGTGTTAAATAGAGTGAGGACGTTGGGTGCAGTTCGCTAGCGAGTATAAATCAGTTAAGCGTCGATCGGGTGTAGGCAGTGGCGTAGATAAATTGAAAGTGATATTTTATTAATCGTCAAAAGTACAACGTTTTCGATACGATTGTAATAGGAATTAACTATTATATACTAATATATTTTTTTAAATTGTTAGTTGATAAGTTTAATATATTTTTAAATCTAGAAAAAGATCTTTCTACACTACATGAAGTAACTGATGCGAAATGGAAATAGCCAATTAAATCCTATGGACTTTCATTTTGGGTAGTAAAACTGTTATTGGAAATTTCTATTAACAACACATAATTTGTATTTTTTTGTAAAACCGCATTAATTTTGTTCCGTACCTTTTCGCCTTATCTTTCCGCTATGCTTTTTAAATTACTAAACGATAATCCTAAGTGTTGATAGGATTTAGTTAATTTTAAACTTTTGTTTTGTAGAAACTTGATGGTTTTTGTTACGCTTGAGAAATGTTTATTAATATATTCTAATTGCTCGACTAAATCTTCTTTTGGAATTAATGCTTAGACTGTGGTAACAATGAAAGCATCACGCTTTAACTTTAATACAGAAGGTTTTAAAATATGAAAGTGTATTGGGCATAAGAAAATGAGGCTTCTAACCATGTATCCCATCGTGTTAAAACTGGTTCTGGTGGCAAAGGTATATTCTAGCACATTTCTTTATATAACTTTAGCTTAGTGGGTGCTTTGAATAAAATCTTTTTAAACAAGTTAATTAATGAATTAACATCTGGAAATTCTTCACGACTAAGAGCCGTTTTACACGTGTGAGAATTATCACAAAAACTATAGTGGAAACTTTGCCGAAAATTTATAGCAAAAATTCCGTTAAACTTATTTGTCGTGTAATACAATAAATTTTCCTCTGAAATTTACATCGAAAAATAGCGTAATAAAAATATTGAACTTGTTTATGTCTAGCTCAGCCCTTTTTTGTCATAATTTGTTTTTGAATCGCAGGTAGATGGATTATTTACACAGCAACCAGTTAGTACGAATAAACATTTGTAAAAACCAATTCCAATAATTCTTTTCTAACTTTTTATACATTATGTATTCACTATATGCAAATACGTGCGAATTAACGTCTGCACTGCTTACAAAAAACAGGAATCTTGTTAGATGACGTCTATAATAGAAGCCTAGGAAATATAAATGCCGGTTTTAATTTACAAATAAGTAATAACATTTTGCTTTATAAACATATGGGATGAAACGATAACAGTTGCGTCACAGAATATCTAACAACCAGAACATCAACTTGGCTTGGCGGGAAGGGTTCGCGCATTCTCATCGCGCAACTTGATCCGCCATTAAATCGGGCGAGAACTGTGGTTCCGGCTATGTTCGCTCTTGTATTAGGCACACGTCGCTGACTTCAAGTTTATATTCGTATGTTAATTTAAATGTGTTATCAAGTGCCAAGTCGATAAAATATGAAAAATAATGGAAAAGAAAGTAAAATAATTGTAAAAATAAGCGATATTCTTTCATTTTATCGTAGATATGTATCATATTCTCAAAATTTACTTCAGTTAGGTCCTGTCAGGCACGGAATTTTATCGAAGCCGACTCTGACTTCTCGCCCGAGACACTGACATCAAGGTTACGAAATTTTGCCCACTCAGATCAAAAGAGCCGACAAAGAGTTTGCATTCCGGTTGTTACGATATTCTTGTCTCGTTACAGACAATATATTTGTTAAAAAAAAAAACTATCTATTTTATTTAAAACACTGATTTAAATTTTCGTTTGAGGTACTAATTGATTGTTTTAGAAAAACAAAAATAAATTGGCAACAGCGCAGCCGCAGTTAAAAACTACGCCGCATCGTTAAATCCCTCTGCAAAAAGCCGACAAAGCAAAGCCGCCACTAATGCGCTTTGGTGCAGCCGATAAACAAGAAAGAATATACAGGGTGTATCAGATATAGAGGTAAATATAATAATATGTAGCAGCTGGAATCATATACAATCAAAAAGTCTTAATGCACAGAGGGTCTATTTGTAAGTATTAACGAGAAAAAAATATTTTATAAATGCCCTGGGCTAGAGCCGCACCTGTGCCCAACCTAAATGCTGTCCCGAGTTTACCCCCACATACCACTATCATTCAGCCATTATCGCTGTTAGTTTTGTGTGGATCGCCGCTTGTGCGAGTGCAAGCCACATCGAACATTTTATTTAAATTCTTCCCGTCTCGAAAAAACGATCCTTTTCAGGACCATCATGATTTCATATAAAGAAAATCGAAGCTTGATGCATCGGCAAAAGCGCGGGAATGTATAGATTCATTTTCGCGCGCTATCATAGTAAAAAGGCGTGTTTTGCAAATTTTCTGTATCTACATTTATTTCTGTGTACTTCGATTCAATTCATTTTGCGTTATATGATTAAATAAATCCAAAAGGAATAACAAAGATTCATGTAGTACCGTTTATTAAGAACTAACTCTTGATTCGACAAAGCAAAAGAAAAATATTTACGTTTTTTGTAACTACTGAAGTCGCATATCCGGTGAAACTCGAACGTCTTATCAGGATATTAAAAATAATACCTATTGTAGAGTTACGTAGAATGCTCTTAACAAAAAAGGAATGTTTATTTTATGAAAGAAGAATTTAAAATGCCTCAGTTTTGCTATTTTTACAAGGGCACACTGGCCGATTGGCCTTTATTTATTCAGAATGACGTTAAATGAACTTACGGCATACCATTGAGAATAATACTAAATAAGTGCAATGTATTTATATATAATACCACGTTTAGCGGGTGCTTAACATGACGTTTCCTTGCATTAGGCCCGGACTAAAGAATTTTTGGCTCTAAATTTTACTTTTTTTTATTCTTTAATGATGAAATCCGGTTTTGGTGGGTGTGAAATGAAATATACAAGTACGGCTAAAAAGATATGAAGCACACAAAAAGAACAACTAGTATTGTAAGTAAACACTAAACAATATATAAATGAGAACTATGGATGCGAATATCTGAAAGACAAATTTAATTCGTTTAGTTATGAACAAAAAATTCAAGTTAAAAGTATGGGCAGATCAAAACCAGAACTTAATTTGACGCAAACTACAAAGGGCAAATTTAGAGACTTTACAAGAAAATTTAAGAAGGACATGTACGAAAAAAATGATTGGATTTTAGTTAAAAATTTGCATGTTCTCGATTTTGTGAACATCCTACGTTTCCGACCACGAGCCGCCACTGATTATGATATTATTATGGTCTAAATTTAGGTGCTTTTTGAGATATTCACAATTTTGTCAAACAATCAACAATATTTCGTATTTTTATGGATGTTATAGATGAAAGATCAGTGGTCTGAAATACCATACATCATTGTAATACATATAATCACTTACACGATTCATCCAGCACTGCGGACAGCAGAACTCCCCACATTCGCTATCATAACCCATACAAGTGCCATGTTGCACTTTGGAACAATCGCAACATTCAACGCAATCTTTTCTCTCGGTAGTATCGCCACAGATGCATTGAACGCGAGGTATTTCGGGGGCGTCGCGATTCACAGACAATTCCTTGGTGTACCAAGTTTCTAGTGCGGTGAACAAAGCGGACTTTCTACTGCTCGTTTTCACCCAAGCGTCCGGGACTTTTAGTTTTTTCGCTTCGACTGCCGGAGTATTTAGATTATCCTCCGCGTTGTCGCGGCTGCGTCTTTTTCTCGATTGCCGTTCGATCACCGGATTTTCCGAGTGATTTTTAACGACAGAAGACTTACAATTGGAAGGATGAGACAATATGCACGCGAGAACTTCAACGGTTTTGCCTAGGCCCATCTCGTCCGCCAAAATACCGCCAGTTCTTAATGAATTCGTCATCGGTTTAGTCAGGTCCATGTATCCCGTATGTTTGTCATAATATATTATTGTATCGCTCGGTAATTTAACTTCTTGGTATAGAGGGTGTAATATTTCTGCGTAAACTTGTTAAAATTAAAAGAAAACAGCAATCGAATCCACTTACCATTTTCTGGAAGAGTTTCTTCTCGCGTCATCATCCATCGTACAGCATCTATTTGATATTTCCTTAATTCCGGTTTCAACTGCCTATGTTGTACTTTTATCTCTTCAATTTCATTTTGATAATTATTGATATTGCGATAAAGTTCAGTAAAACTCTCGATAACTGAAGAACTTTTAATTATTTGTATCTCTGTAATGTAAAATTAAGTTTATTTCCACAAAACCCATAGGTATAGGAGAAGTCTTGTGGCACGAGACATGGTTAATAGTAAAATGTGATTAAAACTAATTAAAACCAATATAGCCAGAAATACTAAAGAAAATTTGAATTTAAATTCCTAACAAGGTAGTAAATAAATTCAAAATATATTTGAAAAAAGTTTTTTAAATTCTTAGGAATTTTATTATATTTTAATGATCAGATGTCAATGTGAGGACCACTGATCCACGCATGGCCAAATTATTATTACAATATTGTGATTATGCTCATCTCTATTATCATTATCAGAGATATAATTCCATATTGAAAAAAGAAATTAAACCATTTCAACCTATGAAACAACAAACGATCTATTTTTAACAAATAAAAACGTCCTTGGACAAAGTGGAGTTACCCCAAAACATAATACAACTAAGTTTTCTAAAAATATAATTAACGCATAATAAATACCAAATAAATGCTGAAGCAACAATATTGACTTAATATTATAAAGAAGATAAATAACATATTAAGTTGGAGAATGAGATTTTCAAGATGGAATTTTCCAGTTGAGCACTCATCCACTGACACCTCCCAAAAACTGGGCGCAATGCGATCAACTTTTTTGTCCAAAATATATGAATAATAAACTCTTGCTATATGAGTATTGTGATTGAAAACATAATCATTATAAAATTACTTACCATTATAATCACAAGTAATATCAAAAATGATTGAAAAAACACTTTTCATGACGGAACCAATTTTAGCATTGAATCTCGGCAGTGGTACGCTGATCGGATATAATAAAACCATCACATTCTCTTCATGCAACTTAAAATCCATATTAAACATGCTTATACTCAACAGATTTTTCAAAAAATCTACTTCGGTTGTGATCGTAATCACCACTACAGTTGAACCGAAATACAAAATTAACTTGTCCACCTCGTCATCGTCTGCAGATGATATGTTAGCTTTACAACTCTCCCATTCTGACGGAAAAGCGTTGTTGGTTTTACCGAACCATATTTCGCCCAAACAGTAAATCTCGTTGTTAGTTTTCGGCTTAGAAATCGTGTATCTGTGCGAGTTGTGTTCAGTCTTTTTCTTTCTCTTGATTCTCGGCTTTACTTTAGGAATATAATCCATAGTGATGGCTTTACTCGTATTTATTGAGATGAAATTAGAATAAATGCAAACGATTAAAATTAACGTAAAACTAGGACGGTCACAACTTTTCAAATATTTGAGGTTATGTAGACCTAACCTCTAATGGTTCGATTTAGGAACTTTTTAATGTCTGAAATTGGCGATGCGCCTGTATTGATTACAAAATTTACAAATGAAACTATTTTGGACATGGTGCTGATGGGTGCGTTCAGCCAAAGCACGCTAAAGTCTCTTTGACTTTCTTTATTTTACTGAAGATATATAAATAAAACGCTAAAAACTTATTAAATTGTAGTAACATTTATTTCTTTAAGATTTCTGACCTAAGTGTTACAAACAACCGCAAATAACAAACAACCTTTCATGTATATAAAAAAATAATGGCTAATTCCTTCTAATCTTTTTAAAGTTAAAAAATTATGCCTAATTTAAATTAAAAATTGTGTAGGCTACAAACTAACGCCTTTTTCTGCAAAATTCTCTGCAATAAATAAATACATATCATGGCTCTATCCAACCTCCAAATGCTTTTTCTAATTGTTCAGCCACCGCAAAACACAATTTATCCTGATATGGCGCTGCCACAACCTGAAAATTAAATAAAAACATTAACAATTGGCGAAAATGAAATAAAACATACTTAATACCTGTATTCCGATAGGTAAACCGTTTTTACTTAAACCTAGGGGAACATTCGTCGCTGGTAGACCCAAGGCGTTGAATACCATCGTGTACAATATTCCTGATGTCAGTAAGAGCATTTTGTCGTGTTCAGTTGGGAGCCTGGGGAATGTTGGATATAAGAGTACTCCGCTATCTCCTAACTTTTGCTAAAATATTATATGATAAGTGGAAATTTAAGATTTTAAAATGTACCTTACAATAAAATCTTTTCTCAATTCATCTGCCTTCTTCTTATACTTGGGATATTTGTTTTGGGCGACGAATATGTTGTGTTTTTGCAAAAAATAAAAGAGTAGTCCGTGTAAAGAGTACTTAGAACATCCAAAAGTGGATTTTAACAACTCTAAATGCAAATTTCCGTGTTCCTATTAAAAAGAAATGGTTAATAAATAAAAAAAAAAGCTGAACAAGGCAGTGTTTTAATTGCGCATGAGATAATTTGAATTAACAGTCATGACCGTTATTACTGTTTACCTCTTTAGTTAGGGGATCTTTCAATACGTTTGGAATATCTTCCATGGAATAAAACAAGATGGCGCTCATTTGGCATGTATTAGACATGTCAAATTTGTAATCATTAATTGAGCAACCCAAATTTTCCAAGTAATCCAAGCATTTTTTCATGGACGTTTTGATCTCTCGATCGACTTTGGGTAGCACGAACGATTTTTCCGAATCGTACATGAAAAATATGTTTAATTTGTTAACATCCACCTTTAAAACATCGAAACTTCGGAAAATGAATTACTTTTACAGACGTAACTTACATTTTCGTCTAGTTTCAATTGTGCTGGGTTGTCGGCCATGATTCTCATCATCAATTTTAGATCTTCCGCGTAGCGCGTCATTGGTCCTATCACCAGGTAATCCTCGATTTTCTTATCACAACTCATCGGTTCGTGACCGTTTATGGATATCACTTCTAAAATGCTCTTGATATATGTTAGTTTGGAACTGTGTTGATTTGATGAGGCGAAGTGTATTTCTTACTTGGGGTTGGCTTATGTCCAAAGATTCCATTGAACATCCCTGGAAGCCTTATAGATCCAGCGACATCCGATCCCATTCCAATAACGGAAGCTCCAGAGCCCAATAAAGCACCCTAGATGTGCCGAGAACAATTAAGGCGTGAATATTTATCGTTTTTTTACAAAGTCACCTCACCACCGGAAGATCCTGCGCTTGTGCGAGTTGTATCATAAGGATTCAAGGTCCTCCCCGTCACGAAATTCGTGGTTTCCCATGCAAGACATAATTCTGGGGCGTTGGATACTATTAAAGGGATGGCACCAGTTCTCTTGACTCTACTAACTGCATCTCCATCTTTTTCCGCCTTTACACCAGCTTTATGTGGAGATGCGACACAATAGCTCATACCTGTAAAATGGTAGTAAAATTTGATAAGATTTGTTTTATTTCTTACAGATATTACCTTCTAATTTACAAGATTCCTTAACTGTTACTGGGACCCCCAATAGGGGATATTCTTTGGCAAGACATTCCTGACTCAGTTCGTTACTGGCAATGATTTGGTCCACATTTTTCGCGTCCTTTAATGCTTCGTCAAACCTATCTTCAACCACGGCATTGAGGATTGGGTTCACTTCTTCGATTCTGGTGATATACGCTTGGATAATTTCGACGCACGTGAGCTAAAAACGAAGAAAAAAGCGACTACAGTTATAATTCAAAATTGTCACAATCGTGTTTTTTACTTGTTTCTGGCGGATTTTTTTCGCCAAATTGGTGGCACTGTACTTCAAGATACCGTTTTTGATTTTGGGGAGCGTTTTCTGAAATTTCCTTCTTCTCAACTTAAAGAAGGGCGTCAATATCCATAATACGAATGTTTGTAAGATCACCATGATGTGGAAGAGGATGTCCATTTTTTAGTTTATTTGGGCTAACTCCTAGATTTTCTGGAAGACGATTATGTAATTATGTTAGAGAAACTTTTAACAAAGTATTAAAGTGCGATACAATTCGAATACAAACATGATGATTTTAGCAGTTTAGCTGAAAATCGATCGATATGTATTTTTATCACGTTTAACAGTGGTTCTAATGTGCATTTAACATTCTAACAACAAGAATAAAAGAGAAATTGTAAATGTGTAGCCATAAAGTGATAACTACTTTTACGTGTATATAGGTGATGCTATGCAAGATTTATTGTTACTAAAATTTAAGCATGCGTGACGTCAAAAGGTAAGGTTGAATTTTAATAATTATCAGTGGTAATTGTCAAGAATTAAAGTTGGTGATTAATTTTTATATTATTAACATTGACGCTCATCCGTACACTGTGAGAAGATGTGTTAAAATTAACAAAAAAATAGCGATCCAACAAAAAGATTTTGGTTAAATGTAGTCAAACAAAAATCATTGTTAAAGTGACAGTAGATCTGACAATATTTTTAGCATTGTTTTAACAATCAAGATAATTTAATTTTAAACATTCTATATTGTTAGGACAATAAGTGTTCCGGTAAAATACACAACTATTTAACTCATGTTAAATTAATCAAAAGAATTCATTAAAATAAAAAGCAGAAGTTGCTAGCCAGGTTAATTAAACATGTTAAGTTAATTGGATAAATGTTATCTGTTATGTCAAAACAACAGTTTTTGCTGTGTTAAAAACAAGAAAATTATGTTGAGCCAAAACAGAATTTTGCTTTTTAGTTGATATTTTTTATTTTTGATTCGCTTTACAAGAAGAAATGTTCAAGTGTTATGTATGGCACAGTATATATGTATATCGAGTAGTTTCACATCGCCGGTAACATGGGTTTCAAACATGGTGCCCCCAGGAAATTCGCGGTGTCGCATAGGTGGGTGAAATTGTAACTAAAACTATTTGCATCTGTTTTCAAGCAAAAATCTAACCTACAAAGCTGTTGCATTCTGTCATTTTATTATAGAAGTAACAGATGTTGTGCGATTTTCTGTCAATTGAGAGTCTGTTTGTGTATATAGGTTATTTTCGTACCCACTTTGCAATTATTAGTTGGAAATATAGCCGCCAAACGCCATCACGAATTTCCTTAAATTGATAGACAAAACATCAAAGGCGCCGACTCTTAGTGAAACTACTAGATAAGGTTTATACTATGGTTATGGTATTTGTACATTTATCATCTCATTCACAACATAAAGTGTAACTCTGACTGTTGTGCTTTATGAACCTTAGGTGTCATTACTGGTGTGAAATGAAAGGAACGCCATCTTCACTGCGATTTCTGAAATACATATTTACCTATATTTAACGTATTTGCTACTATATGGAAGAAAACGGTTATACACGTGAACTCATTGGCTTTGCTAAATTAATAAAATAATATGGTTGTCTTCATTATACGGTATCCTTGCAAGATAAAATGTTGGTTAACGCAACAAACATTACAGAACATCTAATATAGTTATATCAATAGAACGAGTTTTATTAAGTAATTAAAAATGTATTTCAAAATATACTACTGCGAATTGTTCTTCTAACAATTTCTATGTAGCTAAAATAACGAAATATGTTTAGTTCGTTCAAACAAGATATATTGTTAGCGATCCCGTTCATTACAGCGGATAAAGAACATTTTTGTAACCAGTTACAAACATATACGTGATTTCATATCAACCAGACACAAACAAATTTATTCTGTCGTATTCTGTCGTAGATACGCACTATCTAGTATATACAGAATATCGTACATAAAGTCGGGTCATATCGAAATATTTTTCTGTTCGTCTGATTTTTGAATTTGTTTGTGCTCACAGAATGATGGCAGATTATGCAAAGAATGCACACGTCATTATTTATTTAATGTTTAGATTCGACTTGTTTTTCAAGTAATTGTGAAGTATCGATTTCTTTTAGTTTTTCTTTATTTTCTAAAAATGTCATAGGAAAGTTTTTTTTTTAATTTATAGTTCAGTTTTCCACACCTTAGCACAAATTTATGTTTTTTTTATTTTTTTTTTACGCTGACCCAATTTTATTATTATTTTAAATTAATGCAAATCTGTATAAATTTAATCTTTTGTAATTCCAATTTCTTTTCTTTATTACAGATTTTTGAGATGCCGTTTTTTATTTAAATCAAAAATATACTATTCAAACCTAATTAAATTTTATTTGTACGGATAATTATAAAAAATATAATAATAATGATAAGTAGTTTTTCTTATGACATTTAGAAAAAAAAAAGTGTTAACAAAGAAACATTAACAAAAATCTTGCACATTTATATTTAATTTTCAAGGCATTTTTTTTTATGCTGGTTCAATTTTATTATTAATTTTAAATTAATGCAACTGTGCATAAATTTAATCTAATTTGTAATCCATTTTTTTTGTTATATGAAGAAAAGTGCGATAATTTTTTGAAAAAAATGTCAAATTTAATAGTTAAAGACAGTAATGCGATTGCCATTTCACATCGTCTTGTAGCACTTTATACATCTTAAGACTGTTAAGAGTGTATTTGTAAATAGTATATGAAAGTTTTCATTTTTTTTATTACTAGACATTATTATGATGTTAATATTTACCTGTCGATTTCTCTTGAATTCTTGTAGATCTAACCAACACGTTTGAACTTAAATATTTGCAAAGTGTATATATTTTTTGGCTGATGCTGAATTACATTCAATTTATGTTTAATAGGTGACACACAATGCTCATATATTATAATTATGTTAATATATTCTTTTGTATTATTAAATTTATTAATGAAGAATTCGAAAGGTTCTGTCTAAAAGTGCATTCTGCCAAAGTAAACCGTGAATATTAAAAAGAAAAAACTTGAAGCAGCACATATTCCAATAATCACGCATTTTATTTTCAATGTTCGGAGACTATTATTAGTTTATTAAACAAAAAGATGATAAAATAATTAAACGCAAGGTAATTATAACTTAACCCATTAACTAATTTACTATTATTTTTTTTAGTAGATAAATATCAAACTTGTACTTACACAATTGTAAATTAACACAGCAAAATTAAAACATAGATCTTTTTGACGATTACACAAGGGAATACTTTCTGTTATTGTTGCACCGCAGACGAAATGCTTAATGATAGTATTTAACAATATATTCGTAGCAGGAGACGGCTTTGAAATAGCGGGAGAATACATTTAAAAACCAGTTTTTTTTAAGGCTTATCGAATCTTACGCGAGATAGATATGTATGTTGATGAGAGCGTGGTGGTAACACGTGAAGCGTAAACAGATGTTTTTATTTATAATTCAAAAGGTACAGGAAAATTAATTAAAACAAAGGAAAAAATTATCGAAGTTTAAGTTTATTCAAATACAAGCATATACTGTGAAAAATTGCAGTAATTTTACCAGTAGTAACATCAAAAATGATTGAAAAAAAACTTTTCATGACGGAACCAATTTTGGCATTGAATCTCGGCAGTGGTACGCTGATCGGATATAATAAAACTATCACATTCTCTTTATGCAACTTAAAATCCATATTAAACTCAAACTTATACTCAACAGATTTTTCAAAAAATCTACTTCGGTTGTGATCGTAATCACTACTACAGTTGAACCGAAATACAAAATTAACTTGTCCACCTCGTCATCGTCTGCAGATGATATGTTAGCTTTACAACTCTCCCATTCTGACGGAAAAGCGTTGTTGGTTTTACCGAACCATATTTCGCCCAAACAGTAAATCTCGTATTGTTACTTTTCGGCCTAGAAATCGTGTATCTGTGCGAGTTGTGTTCAGTCTTTTTCTTTCTCTTGATTCTCGGCTTTACTTTGGGAATATAATCCATAGTGGTGGCTTTACTCGTATTTGTTGAGATGAAATTAGAATAAATGCAAAACGATTAAAATTAACGTAAAACTAGGACGGTCACAACCTTTCAGACATTTGAGGTTATGTATACCTAACCTCTAATGGTTCGTTTTAGGAACTTTTTAATGTCTGAAATTGGCGATGCGCCTGTATTGATTACAAATTTTACAAATGAAACTATTTTGGACATGGTGCATGATGGGTGCGTTCAGCCAAAGCACGCTGAAGTCCCTTTGACTTTCTTTATTTTATTGAAGATATATAAATAAAACGCTAAACACTTATTAAATTGTAGTAACATTTATTTTTTTTAAGATTTCTGACATAAGTGTGTTACAAACAACCGCAAATAACAAACAACCTTTCATGTATATAAAAGAATAATGGCTAATTACTTCCTATCACTCCAGCCAATCTTTTAAAAGTTAAATAATGGTGCCAAATTTAAATTAAAAATTGTGTAGGCTACAAACTAATGCCTTTTTCTGCAAAATTCTCTGGAATAAATAAATACATATCATGGCTCTATCCAACCTCCAAATGCTTTTTCTAATTGTTCAGCCACCGCAAAACACAATTTATCCTGATATGGCGCTGCCACAACCTGAAAATTAAATAAAAACATTAACAATTGGCGAAAATGAAATAAAACATACTTAATACCTGTATTCCGATAGGTAAACCGTTTTTACTTAAACCTAGGGGAACATTCGGCGCTGGTAGACCCAAGGCGTTGAATACCATCGTGTACAATATTCCTGATGTCAGTAAGAGCATTTTGTCGTGTTCAGTTGGGAGCCTGGGGAATGTTGGATATAAGAATACTCCGCTATCTCCTAACTTTTGCTAAAATATTATATGATAAGTGGAAATTTAAGATTTTAAAATGTACCTTACAATAAAATCTTTTCTCAATTCATCTGCCTTCTTCTTATACTTGGGATATTTGTTTTGGGCGATGAATATGTTGTGTTTTTGCAAAAAATAAAAGAATAGTCCGTGTAAAGAGTATTTAGAACATTCAAAAATGGATTTTAACAACTCTAAATGCAAATTTCCGTGTTCCTATTAAAAAGAAATGGTTAATAAAGAAAAAAAAAAAGCTGAACAAGGCAGTGTTTTAATTGCGATAATTTGAATTAACAGTCATGACCGTTATTATTGTTTACCTCTTTAGTTAGGGGATCTTTCAATACGTTTGGAATATCTTCCATGGAAGAAAACAAGATGGTGCTCATTTGGCATGTATTAGACATGTCAAATTTGTAATCATTAATTGAGCAACCCAAATTTTCCAAGTAATCCAAGCATTTTTTCATGGACGTTTTGATCTCTCGATCGACTTTGGGTAGCACGAACGATTTTTCCGAATCGTACATGAAAAATATGTTTAATTTGTTAACATCCACCTTTGAAACATCGAAACTTCGGAAAATGAATCACTTTTACAGACGTTAACTTACATTTTCGTCTAGTTTCAATGGTGCTGGGTTGTCGGCCATGATTCTCATCATCAATTTTAGATCTTCCGCGTAGCGCGTCATTGGTCCTATCACCAGGTAATCCGCGAATTTCTTATCACAACTCGTCGGTTCGTGACCGTTTATGGATATCACTTCTAAAATGCTCTTGATATGTTAGTTTGGGACTGTTTTGATTTGACGGGGCGAAGTGTATTTCTTACTTGGGGTTGGCTTATGTCCAAAGATTCCATTGAACATCCCTGGAAGCCTTATAGATCCAGCGGCATCCGATCCTACTCCAATAACGGAAGCTCCAGAGCCCAACAAAGCACCCTAGATGTGCCGAGAATAATTAAGGCGTGAATATTTATCATTTTTTTTCAAAGTCACCTCACCACCGGAAGATCCTGCGCTTGTGCGAGTTGTATCATAAGGATTCAAGGTCCTTCCCGTCACCAAATTCGTGGTTTCCCATGCAAGACATAATTCTGGGATGTTGGATACTATTAGAGGGATGGCACCAGCTTTCTTGACTCTACTAACTGCGTCCCCATCTTTTTCCGCCTTTACACCAGCTTTATGTGGAGATGCGACATAATAGCTCATACCTGTAAAATAGTAGTAAAATTTGAAGATTTGTTTTATTTCTTACAGATATTACCTTCTAATTTACAAGATTCTTTAACTGTTACTGGGACTCCCAATAGGGGATATTCTTTGGCAAGATATTCCTGACTCAGTTCGTTACTGGCAATGATCTGGTCCACATTTTTCGCGTCCTTTAATGCTTCGTCAAACCTATCTTCAACCACGGCATTGAGGATTGGGTTCACTTCTTCGATTCTGGTGATATACGCTTGGATAATTTCGACGCTCGTGAGCTAAAAACGAAGAAAAAAGCGGCCACGGTTATAATTCAAAATTGTCACAATCGCGTTTTTTACTTGTTTCTGGCGGATTTTTTTCGCCAAATTGGTGGCACTGTACTTCAAGATACCGTTTTTGATTTTGGGGAGCGTTTTCTGAAATTTCCTTCTTCTCAATTTAAAGAAGGGCGTCAATATCCATAATACGAATGTTTGTAAGATCACCATGATGTGGAAGAGGATGTCCATTTTTTAGTTTATCTGTGCTAATTCCTAGATTTTCTGGAAGACGATTATGTAATTATGTTAGAGAAACTTTTAACAAAGTATTAAAGTGCGATACAATTCGAATACAAACATGATGATTTTAGCATTTTAGCTGAAAATCGATCGATATGTATTTTTATCACGTTTAACAGTGGTTCTAATGCGCATTTAACATTCTAACAACAAGAATAAAAGAGAAATTGTAAATGTGTAGTCATAAAGTGATAACTACTTTTACGTGTATATAGGTGATGCTATGCAAGATTTATTGTTAACTAAAATTTAAGCATGCATGACATCAAAAGTTGAATTTTAATAATTATCAGTGGTAATTGTCAAGAATCAAAGTTGGTGATTAATTTTTATATTATTAACATTGACGCTTATCCGTACACTGAGAGAAGATGTGTTAAAATTAACAAAAAAATAGCGATCCAACAAAAAGATTTTGGTTAAATGTAGTCAAACAAAAATCATTGTTAAAGTGACAATATTTTTAGCATTGTTTTAACAATCAAGATAATTTAATTTTAAACATTCTATATTGTTAGGACAATAAGTGTTCCGGTAAAATACACAACTATTTAACTCATGTTAAATTAATCAAAAGAATTCATTAAAATAAAAAGCAGAAGTTGCTAGCTAGGTGAATTAAACATGTTAAGTTAAATTGGATAAATGTTATCTGTTATGTCAAAACAACAGTTTTTGCTGTGTTAAAAATAAGAAAATTATGTTGAGCCAAAACAGAATTTTGCTTTGTATGTATGTATGTATGTATGTATGTATTTATTAGATCCATTAGGCAATATAAAATATTACATTGGATACGTCATAACTAATTATAAAATAGATAAAAAAAAGAAGAAAAAATTGAACACATTAAGACAATGATTAAAAAGACATATATATATTTGCAGGTAAGCCAACGTCACTCAAATAAAGAGAAAAACTCGTCAATAGAATACACAACATTTTCCAAAAGGAGATTCTTTACTCTGGATTTGAATGAGCGAGCCGTTTGACATGCTTTATACTCCTCTGATAGAGCATTGTAAAGTCTCAAACCTAAGCAGTTAGGAGAAACAGATGCCACCCGGTATTTTGTAGAAGGAATACAATAATTATTTCTGTTCCGTGTATAGTGAGAGTGTACGCCACAGTGCGTTATAAATTTGGATCTATTTGCATGAATATACCGCAGAAGCTCCAGAATAAAAATGCCTTGCAAAGTGAGCAATCCAAACTCCCGAAACAGCCGTCTACAAGACACATCCCGCCTAACGCCCGCCATGCAACGTATTAACCTCTTTTGCGCCAAAAAAACATCACCAGCGTGCACAGACGAACCCCACAAACAAATACCGTACAACAAATGTGAATGGACAACAGTGTAATAGAATTTGAGCATAGACTCTCGCCCAATCGCTTCACGCATACTTCGCATTTGAAAATATACAGTATTCAAACATGAAATCACACTAATACAATGACTCTCCCATGATAGATATTTGTCTACTTTAAACCTATAAAAATTTAGTTGAATCTACTTCCATTATATTCTCACCCAATATGGATAATTTAATATCATGATCGTTCTTATTATGAATATTTCTAAAATGAATATAATTAGTTTTGGAACTGTTCAAATATAAACCATTATTGGAAAGCCAAGTTGCAGCATCATTTAAAAAATTATTGCAAGTAACTGCGGATGCCGTAAGATCATTATCCGCAATCAAGCCACAAGCATCATCAGCATGCATGAGAATTCGGAAATCACCTAAAAACCCGACAATATCGTTAATAAACAATATAAACAAAACAGGTCCCAAAATGGATCCCTGTGGAACACCAACAGCCACTGGAAGTTTTGCCGATCTATAAGTCCTAATGGAACTGGAGCGATAAGTGAGTTCAACAAACTGCGACCTATCAGTCAAGTATGACGCGAACCAGTCAGCCGCAACACCCCTCACACCATACCTATGCAATCTATCCATGAGTATGTTATGTTGCACGCAATCAAACGCGCGGCTAAGATCGCAGAATATGCCAATAGCGTGCTTGGAGTCTTCAAGGTGATTTATTAATTTCTCATAAAAGGTATGCAAAGCGGTAATGGTAGAGCGATTCTTTCTAAAACCATGTTGAGAATCATTTAAAATGCTATTACTGTTTAAAAAATCACTAAGGCGGTCAAGCATCGCATACTCAAAAACTTTAGAAAAAGACGAAGCCAGAGCAATAGGCCTATAATTTGAGACATCCAACTTACTGCCCCTTTTATGTAACGGCTTTACACAGGTAGTTTTCAAAACTGTGGAAAATTTTCCTTCCGCCATAGACGCATTTATTAAGTAAGTCAAAGGAGCAACCAAACATCCACACACTCCCGAATGATCGCCGCAGGACCTCATCAGGACCATTGGACCACTTATTCTGTAATCTTAAAATGATCGATCTTACCTCACACTCTGAAAATGGTTTAATGAACATTGTATTAGGGAGAAAATCAGACACCAAGTTCTTAACCGTGGGAAGATTTACAATTTTGCCTATAATATTGAGCGGTTCTGATTGGAAATATTTGTTAAAGATATTTGCAACATCGAGCGGATTATCAACTTCTTCGTTATTGACAGCAATGACAACATTTGAAACAGTCGAACTGCTCCTACCACTCAACTCGTTAATAATTTGCCAAGCTGATCGATTCGGGTTTATAGAGGTTCTAATTCTTTCAGAATAATACGTTTTTTTAGATTCTTTTAGCAACTGCTTATGATTATATAAAGCATTTTTGTAAATTATATTAAGTTCAGGATATTTCTTTTTTAAATGAAATAAATTTTTTACATTATTGCTAGAAATTTTAACATTGTCAGACATCCAATTTTTCATATTACGGTTATTTATTTTAACATTTTTAATTAAAAAATAACTATTGAAATGATACATAAACACGCCATGAAAAGCATTAAATTTATTATTCAGGGTATTGGCCATATACATAGCCGACCAATTCTCATTTAGTAAGACTGACTTAAAATTGCTTCTATTTATGTCGTTAAATATTCGCTTACGAACACAAACAGGCTGCTCGGGTGTGCTTGAAATACCAGTATTTACACAGATTACTCTGTGGTCGGAAAATACAAAATCACCTACATGTGTACCTACAAATGTATTCAGATTAGTGTATACATGATCGATCAATGTACTGCTAGATACAGTAACTCTGGTTGGTAGTTGATAATATTTTTTATTTTTGATTCGCTTTACAAGAAGAAATGTTCAAGTGTTATGGGTATTTGTACATTTATCATCTCATTCACAACATAAAGTGTAACTCTGACTGTTGTGCTTTATGAGCCTTAGGTGTCATTACTGGTGTGAAATGAAAGGAACGCCATCTTCACTGCAATTTCTGAAATACATATTTACCTATATTTAACGTATTTGCTATGTGGAAGAAAACGGTTATACACGCGAACCCATTGGCTTTGTTAAATTAATAAAATAATATGGTTGCCTTCATTATACGGTATTCTTGCAAGATTAACTAAAATGTTGGTTAACGCAACAAACATTACAGAACATCTAATATACAAAAAAAATCAATCAATTATATCAATAGAACGAATTTTGTTAAAGTAATTAAAAATGTACAGTTTTTAGATATATGTCTGTAAAATGCCAGGATCGAGGGCAGTGGCGGTTTCTGTATAGGAGCACATGAGCACGTGAACCCCCTAAACAAATCGTCGATTACAAACTAATAAAATCTATTACTCGATCTTAATATAATCGTGAAATATAACGCAGCGAAACGAATAAACGACGCGACGTTCCTTTCTATACATATGTATGTATGTACATCGCGAGCAAGCGACCGACGACGGAGCACGTGCGCCGAGTAGGCGGGACTACGTTGATTTTATCCAATGCCTAGCCGCATAAAGGACGTAGCGGTGGTGGGGAGGGATACGGCAGATTCCATATGAACGGTGCACAAATTGAGTGTGCTCCTGCGCTCGCTTTCGTTGCGTTCTCGGGTCACGTTAACAAATCGCTCGACATCAACGTTCAGATATCGTGTTTTACGGATAAACTATATTATATGTTTTGTTTATGAATGACTCGCCACTCACAGGTCGTAACTACCATAAGAACTAATACTGTTTGTTGGTGACAGTTTTATAATGAAACCAAAGGTACGTAATTATTTTAATTTATTAAATAACATACTGCTGTAGTTTTTATTTAAAAAAAAAACAATTATCTGAATAAATTTCTTAATTTAATGTTATTTTCATTTGAAAGTTGTTTTGATATTTTAGGATAACGGTGTATTTCTTTATACTTTAAGTTTTAACAGAATTTTCGTGACTATATATACCAGTATATTATTTATTTCACTATTGCTAAATTTTTCCGTATTGGACGGATTTGTTTCCAGGGTTTTTGTTTGTTTTCTGGCTCTCTGCTTCGTACGTGCGAGCGAGAGAGTCAGTGTGATATAGATATCGGGGTGGCTCACGTGTTGTTTTCTTTTGCTTGGAATTTAAAAATTTTAATATATTAATCTATTAATTTGTTGCTGATATTAAGCCAGTGCTCCATATTTAATCACACTCGTGCAGTTTAGATGAGTAAATAATACAGATCTGTATTAAATTTAATTTTATATTTTAGTTTTAGGTATAAGAAGATTTTCAAAGAATTGCAGATGATAAAAGTTGATATAATTAACACAATAATCATGGTTGTAACAATTTAAATACTTAGTGTTAATTTATAAATATCTTAAATTGAACTTTGTAAAAAAAAGGAAATTAGACCATATATATTTGTTAAAAAAAAACTATCTATTTTCTTTAAAACACTGATTTAAATTTTCGTTTGAGACACTTCATCTACAGCAATACGTTTATTGGACCCGCGCACATAAAATCACAAATTTGAACTCGTAAATCTTTAACTGTTTCCAAAAAAACCTACATTTCCCTCAAAGATACAAATAATAATTGATTTTTTAAAAAAAACAAAAATAAATTGGCAACAACGCAACCGCAGTAAAAACTACGCCGCATCGTTAAATCCCTCTGTAAAAAGCCGACAAAGCGAAGCTGCCACTAATGCGCTTTGGTGCAGCCGACAAACAAAAAAGAATATATATAGTACGTAAAAAAGTAATGAAATGAAATATACAGTACGTAAAAAAGACAATGAAATGCACACAAAACAAACAAAGTAGTATTGTAAGTAAACACTAAACAATATATAAATAAGAACTATGGATGCGAACAGTTTTACTGTGCAATATTTGAAAGACAATTTTAATTCGTTTAGTTATGAACAAAAAATTCAAGTTAAAAGTATGGGCAGACCAAAACCAGAACTTAATTTGACGCAAACTACAAAGGGCAAATTTAGAGACCTTACAAGAAAATTGAAGAAGGACATGTACGAAAAAAATGATTGGATTTTAGTGAAAAATTTGCATGTTCTTGATTTTGTGAACACCCTGCGTTTCCGACCACGAGCCGCCACTGATCGAGGAAATGAATGAGTCGTTGTAAATTAAACTTCTAACTTGATAAATAAACAGAGCGATGATTTGGCTTTGTGAATACACAACCGCTCTTTGTATATCTACTATTTTTAGGCATATATTTAAGGGAGATGTCAATTTTGAAAGTCACTGTTTATCATTACAGCGGATAAAGAACAAATTTTGTAACCATTTAAAGGTTACAAATATATATGTGCTGACCCAATTTTATTATTATTTTAAATTAATAGAAATCTGCATAAATTTAATCTTTTGTAATTCCAATTTCTTTTCGTTATTACAGATTTTTGAGATGCCGTTTTTTATCTAAATCAAAAATACACTATTCAAACCTAATTAGATTTTATTTGTACGGATAATTATAAAAAATATAATAATAATGATAAGCAGTTTTTCTTATGACATTTAGAAAAAAAAAATAATAACAAAGAAACATTAACAAAAATCTTGCACCTTCATATTTGATTTTCAAGGCATTTTTTTATGCTGGTTCAATTTTATTATTAATTTTAAATTAATGCACATCTGCATAAATTTAATCTAATTTGTAATTCCATTTTTTTTTGTTATATGACGAAAAGTGCGATAATTTTTTGAAAAAATGTCAAATTTAATAGTTAAAGACAGTAATGCGATTGCCATTTCACATCGTCTTGTAGCACTTTATACATCTTAAGACAAAGTTTTCATATTTTTTTATTACTAAACATTATTATGATGTTAATATTTACTTGTCGATTTCTCTTGAATTCTTGTAAATCTAACCAACACTTTTGAACTTAAATATTTGCAAAATGTATATATTTTTTGGCTGATGCTAAATCACATTCAATTTATGTTTAATAGGTGACACACAATGCTTATATATTATAATTATGTTAATATATTCTTTTGTATTATTAAATTTATTAATGAAGAATTCGAAAGGTACTGTCTAAAAGTGCGTTTTGCAAAAGTAAACCGTGAATATTAAAAGAAAAAAACTTGAAGCAGCACGTATTACAATAATCACGCATTTTATTTCCAATGTTCCGAGACTATTATTGGTTTATTAAACAAAATGATGATAAAATAATTAAACGCAAGGTAGTTATTACTTAACGCATTAACTAATTTACTATTATTTTTTTTAGTACATAAATAGCAAACTTGTACTTACACAATTGTAAATTAACACAGTAAAATTAAAACATAGATCTTTTTGGACGATTACACAAGGGAATACTTTCTGCTACTGTTGCATCGCAGACGAAATGCTTAATGATAGTATTTAACAATATATTCGTAGCAAGAGACGGCTTTAAAATTGCGCGAGAATACATTTAAAAACCATTTTTTTTTAAGGCTTATCGAATCTTACGCGAGATAGATATGTATGTTGATGAGAGCGTGGTGGTAACACGTGAAGCGTAAACAGATGTTTTTATTTATAATTCAAAAGGTACAGGAAAATTAATTAAAACAAAGGAAAAAATTATCGAAGTTTAAGTTTATTCAAATATAAGCATATACTGTGAAAAATTGCAGTAATTTTACCAGTAGTAATATCAAAAGTGATTGAAAAAAAAGTTTTCATGACGGAACCAATTTTGGCATTGAATCTCGGCAGTGGTACGCTGATCGGATATAATAAAACTATCACATTCTCTTTATGCAACTTAAAATCCATATTAAACTCAAACTTATATTATACTCAACAGATTTTTCAAAAAATCTACTTCGGTTGTGATCGTAATCACTACTACAGTTGAACCGAAATACAAAATTAACTTGTCCACCTCGTCATCGTCTGCAGATGATATGTTAGCTTTACAACTCTCCCATTCTGACGGAAAAGCGTTGTTGGTTTTACCGAACCATATTTCGCCCAAACAGTAAATCTCGTATTGTTACCGCGTCGGGTTGGCCAGGAGGCAGTCAGTCGATACGAGTTGGATAGTGCGGATCGCGAAGTGAATTAGTACGTGTAATATAAATATTGGTGCAAATAAATTGTTTACATAAATAAAAACATTAGTGGTTAAGTGATTTAATTAATAAGCATTTTTAATAGATTTTAAATACCATAATTGTGTTAATAGAATAAGTGAATTTAAATATATCGCCTGTGTGTTTTTCTAAAACCCCGACAACGTTTTAAAAACTAGAAAAACGTTACAATATGTAGGTATATTACTAACGTTATTAATTTACTACAATAAATCATGTACTTTTTGTTGTATGATGCGATTTTGTGGACGTTTGTGGGTCTCCGCGCGAAACTAACGGAAGAGGTGGTGGTCGGACTACACTGCAAAAAATACATCGAAGTGGGGCCAGTCGTAATATCTGTTCCTTATCTTGACTTCCTGTACAGAAACAGAAACTATTGACAGCTAGATATTGTTACGTGTTGAAAACACCTTTTCTTATTTCTCTAACTGTACACTATCCTATCTGAAATCATCTAAATTCATTGACCTTTACGAGTTACCGAGAATTTCGCTATTTCTTTATTTTATATAACGTCACGTTTGACCTTGAAATTGTTTTTTTGTAAATGTACCGCTTTATTCGTGACCTTTTTCTAAATTCTTAAATTGTCAAATTTTAGTATCTATTTAGATGCATTTGTTTGGTAACTTTCATTAAATTCCGTTCATAATTAGCTCCGAATTTATTCATTTTTGTTAATTGCTGCACATTTTTTTGTGCGCACTGTACTTAAAACGTTAGAAATTTCACACACACAAGACCACGTGCAAACCCTTAATACTCGAATCCTATTGGCTACTTAATGGCATAGCGCGGGAACTAGATTCCTCCCCCTTTCTTCACGACACTTACTCTCCAGCCCGCTAAGTGTGTAGACCTACCCGTTTAAGAGGCGACGCTCTGCCGTACCCCTTTTTGACCAAAATTACCCGTTCGGTAACCCCTGTGGGGGGATATCAGGTCAAAAGGAAACCACTCCACGGAAGCCGTTTTTGAGTTATTGTATTTTGGCGACGAGAATTCCATTGGAGCCCCGCTGACGCGGATCTCTCAAGCAGCGCATCCCTAAGTCGTACCTGGACACGGGCTTTCTTCTTTCATCCACCGGCTCTCTTCCACTTCTTCCTCCCCCGAGGTGTTTGGTGGCAATCAACCGTTGGTGCATTGTTTTTAAATGTAAGTTAATTTTAAGATTTATTTTCTTTTGTATTTGTAGTAACGAACTACCATTGGAGTCAGAATAATTTAACGTAACTTTTGATATTTTTAGTCTTTGCTCTCATTGTTCAATTTAACGTAACTTTTGAAATTATTTTAATTTTTGTTTCTTTCATCTTTTCGCATTAAAACAATGGTAGGTCGTATTCAATTGCATGCTCGATCGAGTAGGTAGATTTTATTTTCTTGTTTCTTTGTAATACAATTTTTTTGATAATAACACGTCACTCCCAAAAGTTCATTTCGTGTATTTTTACTTTGTAATTATTTAATGTTTGGCTTCACCTAATCAATTGTTAATATAACTGTTTATATAGTTTTTTCCTGAGTTTTATTTAATTCAATTTTATCGTCCTTGGCGCATAAGTTTTTTTTCTTTTTCATTTAATTAACTTTTTCATTCAATTTAATTATTTATAAATCAAAATTCTGCAAGTACCAATCCCTTGTTTCCCCTACTGGAAAATAGCCATTCTGGGCTGTGGCTAAAGTACCGGGCGACAGCGTCGGGCCAAGGAAGGCAACAACTGACTCAACCCAGTGGCGCTCAATCCGACACCTCTCCGGCGCCTCACTGGCCGAAACGACTCCTATAGTCGCAGCGTGGGAAATAAATTATAAACGTTGTTTTATTTATCCCTCTTCCCCATCCTTTGGTACTTTGCAATCATTTATTTTATTTAATATCAATAATCTTTTATAAACAATATTTACTTTTTTTTTATTATTCAATCTGGGTCTCATGCTCTGGGAAATTGCTACTATTTAATACGCCCTGAGAATTCGCTGGTAGCAATATACCTACTAACGTTGTAATCTTAAGGTCATATCAAAATAATCAATTATGTCCAGATACAGACTGATTAATACTTTTATTTTTTTAAATTTTTCTGAAAGTACCTTACACGTACGTACTTACTTATCGGACCATTCATAAGTAATCTAATAATGTGGATAGTCAAGACTGGCTATGTCATTTTACAATTTAATAATCAATATGAAGGGGTTCAGAAATGCATTTAAGATTTACACAAAGTAAACAAGACTTCATAAGCAAATACGTTTTACGTGCTGATTTATGCTTAATATCAGTGGCGGCTCGTGGTCGGAAACGTAGGGTGTTCACAAAATCATGAACATGCAAATTTTTAACTAAAATCCGATCATTTTTTTCGTACATGTCCTTCTTAAATTTTCTTGTAAAGTCTCTAAATTTGCCCTTTGTAGTTTGCGTCAAATTAACTTCTGGTTTTGGTCTGCCCATACTTTTAACTTGAATTTTTTGTTCATAACTAAACGAGTTAAAATTGTCTTCCAAATATTGCACAGTAAAACTGTTCGCATCCATAGTTTTTATCTATATATTGTTTAGTGTTTACTTACTATACTACTTTCTTTGCTTTGTGTGCATTTCATTATCTTTTTTACGTACTGTATATTTCATTTCATTACTTTTTTTACGTACTATATATATTCTTTTTTGTTTGTCGGCTGCACCAAAGCGCATTAGTGGCGGCTAGTAGTTGGCTACTTAGTCTGTTTAACAAAAAGTCGTTCATATCTCAAAATGTATTAAAGATAGGTATAGGGAATGCTCATATAAAGTGATAGGGGATGATATTTATTTTTTAATTCCGAATTAAAATACAGGGTGTTCTATTTTAAAAAAAAGAATACTTACTCTGTTTAACAAAAAGTCGCTCATATCTCAAAATCTATTAAAGATAGGTATAGGAATGCTCATATAAAGTGATAGGGGATGATATTTACTTCCTAATTCCGAATTAAAATACAGGTGTTTTATTTAAAAAAATTGAGTTTTCTCCATTTGAAAATATGTCACTTTGTTCCTCAGTTTTGAACACCCTGTATGTTAGAATGTAAAGTGTGCTTATCGTTTCTTAGAGTTATATCTACATTCATAACATAGCAAATTTGGAGTCTCTACTTGCAGTATTAACCGAGATATTAATTTCTCAATGATGCAATGATTATGACTAAAAAAAAAGAAAAACTTAAATAACTCAAAAATGGCAACATGTAGCTATAGGAATAGCTAATGAAAACTGACGTATTTATAGTTGTAGAATCCAAAAATTAATAAAAAATTATATCATTCTATTTAAAATAACAAAGTTGACATCCATTTCCGGTCAACCGGAAGTGATATTTTGGTTAAGGTATTTTACATTTATAGTTCCAATCGAACAGATACTGGTGCCAAAACCTCAAATATAAGTAAATAATAGAACATCATAAACTTTTAATGAACCAGTTACGTGGAATACCTGTATAGCAAACTTAAAGTAAAAACAAAGTATTTCTTTTGAAACATTTCAAATATTTAACATTACTAATAATATTTATTTATTAATCTTATAAAAACATGTTAATTGAAATGAACAATTACAAAACATAGACTGTCACAGTCTATGTTTCGTAATTGTTCGTCGTTGTTGAATTAAAAAAAAAAAATGTCTTTCACTTAAGCCATAATATCCACGAACATTTTATCACAGAATTAGGATATATGATTGGTTAAATAAAAAAAAAATAAGCAGTTAGATTTAATCTCAAAAGAATTTTAATCCTTAAAAAAAACACATTTTATTTACATGTTGACACCCTGTATATATATAAAAAAAATAACTTTCCAGTTTTTACTTTCAATTTTATATTGGTTGGCACTTTCTTTCAGAAGAAAGAACACTTGTTCCTTCTTTCCAATAATACAAAATAAAAACACTTTATCCTTTATTAAATCTCTCGAATATCACGAACTCCTCACTCCAAATCGCGGTTTCCATCCGCCAAAACGTTTCTCCAAAACCTCGGCCACCTTCAAACATAAATTGTCTCGATGTGGCGTGGAAATCACCTGCGAAAACGATCATTCAATATCCCATGATCGCCTCCCTTCGCATGTAATAATCACCTGTATTCCTATAGGCATGCCCGTCTTGTCAAATCCCATCGGCACTTGGGTACTAGGCAGGCCCAGTATATTAATCGGCAAGCCGAAAGTCCCAAAGTTGGAGAGCTGCCACAGCGCCTCTGAAAGACCTAACGCGGAAGTTGGGTAAGTCGGCATGATTAGGATACCTTTATCTCCTAAGGTGTGCTAAAAAAGTGAATGATTCAACGGAATATTTTGAGACGATGGCTTGGGGTCAAATGCATAAATTTGTGGCTATAATAAAAAATGAAATAAAAGGAGATTTATAGTAAAAAACTATTAATTACATAGATATATAAAATATTTTTTTCTGCTTTTCCTAAAATAATTTATAAAGTAATTCCTTTCCCAATTGTAGTGATTTTCTGGTGGAATTATAATCCAAATCTAGTGAAATATGTCTTCTGTCAATTGGCAGCACTGCCATTCCCCATTCTTTATTGCAGATCTGGACAGGAATACTTGATTTGGCGTCTCCAACGAAAAATAAGTATGACAATCGTTTTGTCAAAAAGTAATAATTTCGTGACAGCGGCGGGCGATACATGTCTCATCGAAGAGGCTATACCAAGTTTGTCGTATAATATCATGTGACAGATACGATGTTACCTAGTTATACGAAGAAATTCGATAAGACAGCATAGCCCCCTCGATGACGCATGCACGAGCCGCGGCTGTTGCGTGAGTTATAAACAGTGTAATTGTTGTGCCAGAGGGATTCCATATAAATTCAATGAACATTATTTAGTCGCACCCTACAAGCGGTGATTTGTACTAATGTCGTCTATCTCGCTCATTCACTATTCTCGACTGTTCTCCACAATCGCGCTGCGTGGCGCTGCGATCACTCGTTTTCTGTTTGTTGACGCCATTTTGACAAAATTTGCTGGGGTCGTTTCGCATCGCGGTTTTATGCACGTTTTTTGGTTATTTCGAACGTTTTGTAAGCGTGAAATGGATGTTATAACATTTAATATGCCAGAATTAAATTATTAAGAATTTAATATTGATCGAACGATTTGCAGTAAGTAGACGTGTATAATTAAGATTTATTTAGGGTTATGCATAAGCCAGGTACACTTTCTAGAGAATTCTTCTGGAGACATTGCATTGCAATCTGCAGCAAGAAAATTGCTACCGCATTTATTATGTAAGTTATTAATATTTACAAATCAATTTTGATTAGTATATCACATGAAAAACAAGTGATTTATTAAATTTAATTAAGCTATAATTGGCTATAATGGTAATATAAATTTATGTTTATTAGGTGCATCAGATCCATCGATAATATCAAGAAATGTTCCCCATCTCACCTTACATCATAAAAATGTACACTTAAGTTAAAAGTAAACATTCTAAGATATACCACCCTAATCAAAGATATTATTTTAGGTAAATACAATGTTTATAGTTAATGCAGCATGACAATGTCAATTAACTCCTTCAAAAGGAAGACTAAGTTGTACTGAAACCCATTATGGTCAATGGATTGGGGCTTGAGGCATAATATCGAGGGCATAGAGTGAAAACCGAAGAAATCAAAACCAAATCTGGAAGTGATTTAACGACAGCGAATCAAAAATTGGCTTTAGTAAATAAATGCAAGCAAAATAACCATAATCGATTTAGATAACAAAAATATTTTTGGAAGAAAAATTAAAAATTTATTATTTAGTGAGTTTCCTCTAGACGATTATAGGGGAAGGAAACTATAAACTAAATTTATTATGTTAATGGAAAAGCTCTTATCTAATTTTAACCAAATATTGCTAGAAATATATTCTTTAATGCTAAATTAGTAATATAATTTCAAATATCAGGTAACCTAACTTTTAACTCTCAATAATCTTTTAATTTGTATAGAAAACCCCCTTAAAATCACTTAATCAAATGGAATGTGAAAAATAAATCTTAATTCGAAAATCACTTGTCTAGTATACGATCGAGTTAAAACTAAAGTCCGATTTATTTGCACTTATCAGGTTTTCAGTCATGTTTTGTTTTTTAATTTTTTTTAAAACAAATTTAAAATTTGCTTGAAATGATACTTGTTACATTTCATGTTTATACTCTACATACTATTTGGTTTTTTAGAATATTTATCTGTGGTTTTATTTTGCGACAAATATATTATGTTAATGATTTTATATAGGGGCATTTGTGTAAGACTCGTTTGCCTGGTATTGTATTTATTTATGTATGAGAAATATGGCTTATTGGTTACAATAAAACACAAACAAATTAATTCAGGACATTAATCTTTCAATGAACTTTGTGATTTTTCTCTTCAAATGCTTAAGAGTATCCTTATTATTTTATTGATTCAAAGATTGAATGGATTTATAAATATATAGATAGCGTTTGTTGTAGAACGATTAAGATAATTTGGAATAGAGAACAAGGAGGATTAGATAGTGTTCTCGAGTTTTAGATCAACAATTTAAGTTTATGTCACCAGTCTATAAATTTATTTTATGTATATATCGTTTTACCTGCTTAAAATTAATTAATTCTTTTCTAATAAAAAATCATGTGTTTTTGTTCTATTTCAAATCATAAATATAAAAGAGCAAATAATAATAAACATTTAAATTACCCGCCAATAAATTTTTAGTTCGAAGAATAGTCATCAGGCGTCACTAAACGCAGTCCGAGTTGGCGTATGAGAGTTACCATTCTAGTCAGGTTTTCTATGTGTTGTGCATTATGTGGCGGAAGTAGACCGGTTTACATTGCAAAGTTTTATTAACGCAATATACTTCTAGATTCTCCAAGATAACTATCAATAGTTGATTATCGATAGTCCAATATCGAAAGTTATCGATAGTCGAGTATCAATAGTTATCGATAGCCAAAACTGTCAAAACTATTAATAGTGGTTACCTATAGTGCTCACTACTAATATTTACATGTATTGTTTACAACGAAAGGGATGCTCAAATTCAATGGGAACACGATAAGCATCGTTTTAATTTGCTATTTATTTTTCTTTTCTGAGTAGCCTAAAGGTTTGCGTTATTATGTATTGTCTTGTTAATGTTGTTTTTGAAAAAGAATAAAATTGATTCTTTTCCTTCGATTTATTTTACCGTGTTTAATCTTAAATAAAAACTTCAATTGTTCGGGTATACGGTATATAATTTTGTTGGTTTTTTTTTTTACATTAATAATTTACATGTTTTAATTGGAATTACCCAGGATTATGAGATATGTAATTGGCCAAGAGGGAGGAATTTAAGAAAATAGTTTGAAAATGGATTAATGTAAGAGAATCCGAAACGTAACGTTATTAATGTAAAAAAAAAACCAACAAAATTATATACCGTATACCCGAACAATTGAAGTTTTTATTTGTCTTGTTAATTAAAAACGTTTGTGTTATCAGTCATCAACTATGAGTGGAACTAAATCTATTTTATGTAATATCTATATAGTACCTAGTTGGTATTGATGAAGCCATGAAACGGAATGTTAGTTTTAATACAATTGTCATTAGGCTGCAATAAAAAAAAACAGAAATAATAAATAACAAAAAACAAAACACAATGTATTTTTGAAGACATATTGTTTCAGTAGAGTATTTAGTATTATCCATGGTAACTATCGATAGTAGTTGTAACTATTAATAGTTGACTGTCGAAACTATCTATAGTTGAAAATACCGATAGTGCTCACCACTATTAAAATATTACATAAATAAGGCCATTATTAAAATAAAAAATAAATGGAAATTGACTTTAGAATATTTGAAATGTCAGATGTCATTTCACTTCAAACTTCATCGTTCCCAGCGCCGGCTATCGGATTTGAAGAAACTAATTTCAGGGTTTGACCATTATAATTTAAGTAACCCCTATGTGTTCGATAGTTTATCTATTGATTCCCAATATATGTGACAAACTTTAAGGGCTGATTCCTGAGGTTATTTTGATCATAAAAGTTCATATGAGTATATGTCCAAAACGGTTTGGTTTTAAAGTTATTGAATGTTTAATAATAAATTATGAACTATGACTAACACGATATAATATCACAGTTGGTTCTTCAAAAACTATTGTGTTGAGAAGGAATTGTTTATTTGTCATTTCAATATTTGTCAACAGTTGTCAGAGTATTCATTCAGTTTATTGCCAGTTTCTGTTTTTTAAAATGAATTACACGAATGCTGAGATGTGTGATATGCATTTCGTTTACGGTCTTGCCAATGGAAATTCGCGTGCTGCTAGACGTCTTTATGAAGAACGATACCCGAACCGTACCATCCCGCATCATTCACTATATGCCCGTCTTCACCAACGTCTTAGTGAAACGGGAAATTTCAAAAAACGGACGACTGATAACGGGCACCCATCTACAGTGAGAACTCCACAAGTTGAAGAAATGGTACTAAATGAAATTGAGGAACATCCTACTACAAGCACCAGAAAAATTGCGCTTGCTTTAAACATTAGTCAGGCCACAGTTTGAAGAATATTGAAAGATCAACTGTTGTATACATATCACATTCAACGGGTGCAGGCACTTTTGCCGGCAGATTTTCGGCAAAGAGTGGCTTTTTGTCAATGGATGCAACACAAAATCGCACAAAATCCTGACTATTTGGCTCAAATATTCTTCACCGTCGAGGCTACTTTCTCTAGAAACTCGATTATTAATTTTCATAATAATCACATATGGGCCGAAGAAAATCCGCACGAACTAGTGAATGCCCGTCATCAACATCAATTCTCGGTCAATGTGTGGGCCGAAATTGTTGGAGATCACTTGATAGGTCCACATTTCTTACCGACGTGGTTAAATGGCGAGGTATACCGCAATTTTCTTGACCAGGAGCTACCCCTACTGCTGGAAGAAGTTCCGTTGCAACTAAGATTACAAATGTATTTTATGCATGACGGTGCTCCAGCGCATTTTAGTTTAGTTGCTTGCGAGTTTTTAGACAATACGTATCCAGATCGGTGGATAGGACGGGGAGGTCCACAACCGTGGCCTCCTCGGTCTCCAGACTTAAATTCTTTGGACTTTTTTCTCTGGGGTCACCTTAAATCATTAGTTTATACGACTCCCATTGAAAATGTGGATGAACTGAGAAATCGTATTATCGCAGCTTTTCAAACAATTCGAAATACCCCTGGTATTTTAGAACGAACTCGCCAGTCAATCGACGAGATGATAGAAGCTTGTATTGCAGTTGGGTGGTCATTTTCAACAGTTAGTATAAGTTAATTTTGTTTTACTAATTATTTGTTAATTTATAATAAAACATTAATTATGTTAATTACTATTAACATTGTACAACTTTAGAACTAAGCGATTTTGGACATATGTTCTTATGAACTTTTATGATCAAAATAATCCCAGGATTCAGCGCTTAAAGTTGGTCGCATATATTGAGAATCACCTTGAATATCTAATTCTCTCAGCAAGTACTAAATTTACTTTACGCACTAGTGCATAAATGTGAGTACATAAAGTTGCCTATTATTAAATGAGAAATGAAGCTATTTTAAATTTATTTTTGATATTATCAGACGCTCTCCTCACAGGTATGAGAATTACACCTACACTTAAGGATGCAAAATTAGAAAAAGATGTCTCGAATCTCCACTAGTGGTCAGTTTTAGTTTAGTTACCGCTCTAGCGATTACACTTCTGAAAGTTCGGCAGAAAGCGACTAATTTAAAATAACAAATTTTACCAAATTCAGAATTACCCGAAGAATTTAGATTTTTGTTATCTATAATTTCTGCCCAGAATTCATGCATTTGGCCACAGTGTGGACTTGTGTGGATTTGACTTTACCAAAAGCTTTTCTCGAAATATCTGTATTCTTAGGTGATGGCTTGGACTATTGCTCCTCCTCATGAAACCGTTAAATTTATCCACTACGTATCCGCTGAGTGCGTTCGACAAAGTCACTTCCGGTTCGCAGGACCATAGCAAGTGCTTGAGCACCTGACCTATGGGGTTATATTTTATCTAAAATACTTTAATATAATCGCTTAAAGTTCACGAAACAAAATAAATTACTTCAGGATGCCTAGGGTCTTGCAAGACGACAAGTTTATCCTCCAACTCGGTCAGGACGAATAAGCAAGACTGTTCCAGATCAGCGAATTCCTCGAATCGTTCTGCTGATATTCTCATCGCGTAAGCTGTTTGTAAATAACCGACAGCTTCTCGTACTGCCGATTTGATTTCTTCTTGCACCCAACTAGTTCCTAAGCAAAAACCTATATCTTCCTTGAAACATAGAGTAGTGCCTTCCAAATTCACCTGGAAAAAATAACATAATTTCGAATCGTACGCCATCAGCATCCGGTGTTTGAGAATCTTAGCAAACCTCTTCGTCGAAATCAACTCGTCCTGGTTCGGATAACACTCTCATCATCAACTTTAGATCTTCGGCGTACCTGGTTATGGGTCCTATGGTTATGTAGCTTTGAAATATTTCGTCGGAGGAAGTCGGCCAATGTCCTTGGCAAGGAACTAGTTCTGTAATCATTTTGAAATAATCAAGATCAGAACTCAGTAAAGATTTTTTATTGTTAAATTTTTGAATTTCTCTAATGTAATATGCAATATTTTGCTATAATTTTTAATTAATAATATGTTTAATATTTTATAGGCTACTTCAAGATACAGGGTGTTCTGAAACATCGTTTAAAGATTTTAAGGGCATGTAGTACGATCGAAAATAAGGTTAAAAGTCATAATAAACATATGTCCACAAATTAACTGTTTACGAGATAACAGCGATTTTATCGCAATTGCAGAATAAGTTTGCTTTAGTGGTTTTTATTAGGATGTTATTGCATTTTAACATAAAATATTATTATAACTAAAGAAGATGTTCAAAATGACGTCCTTTTATTTCGACACAGGATCTACATCTGCTTTCAAAGGAAGCGCGCACTCTTTCAAAAAAAACAAGGTTTTTTTTTCTCGTATTATCTGGTAACATTGTTCTATTTGTTGGCGCAACTCTGGAAGATCGTTTACAAATAACCCCAGATACTAAAGTTCAACGGGTTTAGATCGGGAGACCTTGGAGGCCAAGCAATGAGACCTGCTCGCCCTATCCATCTCCCAGGAAATTCATTGTTAAGATGTTCTCTAACAGTACGCGTAAAGTGTGGTGGAGCTCCTTCTTGCATAAACCAGAGGTTCAGTCGTAGATTTATAGGTAAATCTTTCAAAAGTTCAGGTAAAGTATTTTCCAAGAAGGCGAGGTATGCAGGAACTGTTAACAGTTGTGGCAAAACAATCGGTCCTAACAACCGTTCCCCTATCATGCCTAACCAGATGTTTAGTGAGAAACGTTGCTGGTGCTTGGCTTCAACGGTAACATGATGATTCTTCTCACCACACGTGATTGTTGTGGAAATTAAATATTTCATTTTTAGTAAAACCAGCTTCTTCAGTGAAAAGGATGTTATCAGCGAAATCTGGCCGATCAGCAGCTGTTCGCAAAAACCACTCACAGAAAGCCTTTCTCGCTTGATAATCCTTAGCAGTAAGGGCTTGTACCCGTTGGATAGGTAGGAGTATAGGAGTTGCTCATGAAGCGTTCTCCAAACAAGCTTGCTGCTTACACCCACTTGAGTTGAAATTCTTCTAACACTAGTTTCGGGATTTTCATCAATAATATTCAAAATTCGATCTCCTATCTGTGGAGTACATGCTATTCTCTGCTGTCCAGTATCAGAAGACCGCTTCTCAAACGAACCACTTTCTCTTAGTCGTTGAAACACCGTCTGAAACATCACATGCGAAATGTTTCAGCATAGAAGCGACGTGCTTGTAAAGAATTCCCATTAGCACGACCGTACATGAACACTATATCGCTCATTTCAGTATTAGAATACACAACCATTATAATTGCTACAAATTGCACAAAACATCAAATTAAACTGTCATAAAACAATAGCTGATAAGCACCTGTTTACTGGGATATATTATATCCATGTACTACTAGGAACACTCGCAGTTATCTCGTAAACGGTTGATTTGTGAACATATGTTTATTATGCCTTTTAACCTAATTTCAGATCGTACTACATGTCCTTAAAATCTTTAAACGATGTTTCAAAACACCCTGTATAATAATATGCGACTTTTAACGTCTATAATGATTTTATCAGTCACTGTTCCGTCACAACATAATTGTAATTTAATTAGCAGTACTTCTACAGTTATAGAATAGCATCATTTTGAATGAGCGTTTCCATACAAAATCAGCTACAAGTTGTAAAGTCCTACTGATCATAAGGGAATTGTACGGCCCACTTCCTCCCTTCCCAACGGTCGAGGTTGAGCCACACCTGCCCTCGGCATTCACAAGCCCGCTCTCATGGAGTAAACATTTCAGAGTTTCTACTTGGAACATTTTACCAAAAACAATTGTACCCCATTCATGTTACTGCTACAATGCATATTTTGTTAATATTTTTAATACACAGAGCCAAGTGCTACTTATTGTTTTCCATACTAGCGATTGTGCAATAAACATGAAACATGCCAATGTAGGAACAAGATATCCAAATAAATAAAACTTCGGATAACAATCAATTACAATGTAATGATTTGCAACGTTCTACAATAAAATATTTAAAAGAAATAAGAAAGGAATCTTATAATATCAATTAAAAATATACTTCCAAATGTTAAAGAGAATGTAATTGCTTATAAGAAAATTAAATAAAAATATTTTTTTTAAATTAACTAAAGCCATTATTTTTATTTTAGGACAAATCGCCTCTTTTTTTCCTGGCAATACCCCATAATGTAGCCCTCTGTATGTATGTGCAGCAGTGTTTTAGTAGTTGTCACTTACTGGTGTCAGCATACATATTTTTTTTTTGGCGTAGGTCATTAAGGGTATGCGCGTGCGTTCAGAAATTCATAAGTCATAAAACATTAACAGCGTCAAATAGGGAGGTCCAGGAAGTCAGGCTATTTCGGTTCTTGTGCTTATGCGCTGATTACAAAAAGCCTTTTCCAAAACAATTGTGCAGCCTTTGCTGTGTAAGCAGCAGAATTGTTTGTCATTACGTTTTTGACAAAAAGATGACACACACACGCGGAATCACACTTGCGTAGAATATTTAAGACTGTTGCTACAGTTGAGACTGGGCTATTTGAAAAGCAGATATAAAACGGCCAATTTACTACAATTAATTATTTTTCTCCTTTTATTCGCATCTGTAAATTAACAAAAACTAAAAAAACTCTGGTAAAATTACAACACTGATTTTATTAGAGTTTTCACGTGCTTTCGACACTGTTAATCATCACCTACTTGTTACTATTTTGAGATCACTAGGTTTCAGTAATGATGCACTAGCATTAATCAAGAATTATCTGTCGTTCCGATGTCAGGAAATAGTTTTAAATAACAAAATTTCAAACACATTGCCTGTGCGTAGTGGCGTTCCACAGGGATCTGTTCTGGGACCTCTTTTATTTACTCTTTATACATCCCAACTCCATAAGTCTCTTAAGCACTCCTCTTATCACCTGTACGCAGATGATACTCAAATATATTATTCTTTTCACCGTGAAGGCTTAATTGCTGCCAATACCGTTATAAACTCTGACCTTGCTAACATTGTTAGAATGTCTACCCAACACTTTTTACACATCAATACTAAGAAAACTTGTCATTGTTTTTGGAAAAAAGGCTGATATTGATTTTGCAATACAAAACTTGCAGCTTGAAATTAATAATGCCCCACTGAAGTGTAGCAAAACGGTCAGAAATCTGGGGCTGTATGTGGATTCTGAACTCCGCTTTAAAGAACACGTAGGACAATGTATTAGAAAAGCTTATTCGAATTTGAAGAAGCTTTACACTCATAAAGAATATCTGTCGGCGGATACCAAGAAGCTTTTATGTGACGCTATGGTACTTTCGCATTTCAATCACTGCGATATTGTCTACGGCCCTTGCTTGGACGTCTGTACGGCAAACAGAATACAAAAATTACAGAACAGTTGTACTAGACTCATATGCGGAATTAAAAAAATATGACCATATTTCTCATAAATATACAATGTTGGGATGGCTTAATATGAAAGAACAGCGTCGGTTTCATTGCGCGTTTATACAATGACTTACCTACATCACTGAAGGGATTAAAGTTTTCCTCCTTCCGGTCACGTTTAAGGTCGTTTCTGGGCACAAAGGACTAGAGTACTCCCGCGGCTTGAAGCAGCACGATTTTAATCTTAATTTTTATTACTTTTTCAAATTTTAGTATTAACTTTGTATGTGTGTATGTATCTCAGTTTACACGATAAGATGTTTCTTTTATATTTTTTGGGCGGCCGGATTGAAAAACAGAACTTTCTGAATTCGGCCATTTGTTGCCCCACTTTGTAGATGTTTTTTCTTTGTTATTTTATTTAATTTGTACAAGTGGTGCAACAATAAAGAAACTATTTATATTATTATTATTATTATTATTATTATTATTATTATTATTATTATTATTATTATTATTAAATAAATAAAGGCCGAGGTCAGAGGTTGTACTGCTGATAGCAGCGAAGACCTACATTCATCAACGCCGCTAGATTAGTTCTGAACGCTTGTAGTGTTTGAAAAGATGGTCAGGAGTGAAGAAGGGCGGTGGATATGGTTTCCCATCCTCACTGCAATGCGTTTTGCGTTTTTACGCACAAGTTTATTCCCCAATTATAATTTTTCTCTGGCCGAATGTGTACGTATCTAATACACCGTATTTCATAAATCATCGTCTGTGATTGCAACCAATCCGTGTTTGGGTATGAATTCTATTGCAAATTTATAATTAAAGGTGTATATAATTATTTTGTAGATTTAATCGTACAGCCATTTACAGTCATTAAGTAACGGAGAATTAACTCTAACGATCCATAAATACGACATGTTGATTTCATTAACTAGACCAATTTTGTGTTATTAATATTGATATTAAAGGTTAAAATTCTGACCTTCGATACAAATAGAAACTGTTCTTAACAAAAAAGTGCTTATTTACTAATAAATATGTAATCTGTTATAAACACAGGGAGGACAATTTCGGGCGAACTGGCATTACATCATCCACGGCAGAGGCCTTCAGTAACAGAAACTTGAAGTTCCTTCACCAAACTTTCAACTACATACATATCACATACAATATTAAAATTTAATATACATAGTTCAGCTTGAAAGAATTTTCTATTATTTTTAAATCAATAGTAAATGACAATAAACTTTGTAGTGGCCATTACTGTTCAGTGCTCGTGTAGTCGTAGTATTTTGTTGAGAATCGTTGTACGTATATATCGCTTTCATATATTTGGCTATAAAAGAGTTCCTCCTTGCGATTTGCTAATAATAATATATAAGAAATATATATAAATAATAAAGGTGTTTCTTACCTTTTTTACTTTGAAACTTACTTATTCTTTCTGTTTCAAAGTACATTTTCAGTTATAATTCTTTTGCCATCTCCTTCGGCTTTTCTTGCTAAAGGTTTTAAATTTTTATTTTTATATCATATTACATCTGGACGTCAATAGAAAAAAATTCACAAGTAAACTCTTCCCTTTTATTAAAATAACGCCTGTCATTATACACGCATGCCTTTAATATTATTTACCTTATTTTAAATTGCACCATTGCGTAGTGTTAATGAAATACAGCTTTTGCAGTAATTTACTATTATAGAAAATCTAAAATTCGTCCCCTTTTACCAGCTAGCAGTAATAATAATAATAATAATGTTTATTAATTACATGGACACCTTTGTGTTTGTAACATGTCAAACTAAAAAAATAAATATAATTTAAAGTAGAATTAGATGAGCGAAAAGAAAGAGTTATCGAAACTAAGAAAACATAAATACTAATAACTAAATTAAAGAACCAAAAAATAACTACTACTACATAACTAAGTTTTATAAACAAAATATAAGTGCTAGAAATTGAAAAATTGAAAAATTATTAATATCTGTATATGCTTATACAATATGTATGTGGCTGTTTAGGTGATGTGCGAAAATAATTCATCAATAGAATAAAAATTGTATTGCTTAAGGTATTGAGATAAGTCAATCTTAAACTTTTTATTCGCTGTATTGGTGCTGACAACCGTCGATATTTTGTTATACATTTTTATACCAATACTGTGTGGTCCAACGTCAGTCAACTGCAGAGTACACTGTGGGCGATGTATATTACTTTTTGTTCTAGTATTATAATCATGCATTTTGGCATTAGTTTTAAACATGGTCCTATTTAAGTGAATGTAGGCACAAATTTCTAGAATATGCAAGCTTGCCAAAGGAAGAATCCTTAGATTGGAGAAAATTGGTCTACATGAGTCAGTGTGTTTAGCAGCTACAAATTGATCGTACCACCAGTTTCTGTGCAAGAAATACTTGCCTAGAGGCAGTTGATGATCCCCACAAAGTTATGCCGTATTGTATTTCGCCATAATAAATAGATTTGAGAGTATCGAGTGATACATTATCTCGCAAGCATCTGAAAATGTATGACTTAGAGGAGATCTTCGCTGCAAGTTTAGTGCAGTGCTCTATCCACGAAAGATTATCCTGTATATGAACTCCCAAAAACCTGACGCTATGATTGCTACTTAATGAAAGGCCGTTCACTACTAAGTCATAGTTCCCCACCTGCCTTTGCCTAGTATGAAAAGTCATGTAATTAGTTTTTTGAGTACTTAAGGCTAGATTATTGGCCGAGAACCACGCATGGAGTCTATCCAAAACATCGTTTGCTCTTTCCACAACACAAATGTCATCTGATATCAATAATGAAATATCATCTGCATACATAACAATATATATGTCATTCAGAAAAGAGGCGATGTCATTTACATATATATTATACAAAATAGGTCCTAGTATTGTACCTTGTGGTACTCCATTCAGTACAGGTAAGAGATGTGATTCAGCAGAATTCATGCCGTATTTATTATAAAAAGTCAGTTTAACAAATTGCATTCTATTTTTAAGAAAAGTGGCAAACCAATTGGCAACGTTACCCCGAATACCATAGCCGTACATCTTGCTGAGAAGTTTGTCATGTTGCACACAATCAAATGCTTTTTGAAGGTCACAAAAAAATCCAATGGGACTTTCGCGTCGTTCAATGAGAAGCAGTATATCATTGTACAGGTCAAGAAGTGCAGTAGATGTAGATTGTTGCTTGCGGAAGCCATGTTGATTATGTGCAATAATTTGGATATTTGTCCAGAAAACGTTGAAGTCGATCCAGCATACAGTATTCCAATATTTTGGAAACCGTCGACGTAATTGCAATAGGCCTGTAGTTAGAACTATTCTTTGTGTCTCCCTTCTTGTGAACTGGGACAATGGTTGATACATTCAGTATTTCGGGAAATATGCCACTAATGAAGGATTCATTAACTAAGTATGTTAAGATATCAATTAAGTAATGCCTGTACTCTTTAAATATAAATGCGGGTAGTTCATCTGGGCCCGTTGATTTTTTGTTTTTCAACTTACTTATGATATTATGTATTTCTTCTCTACAAAAAGGAAGTATAAACATAGAGTCTTGCCTCATGGCGAGTTCATTAGTAATTGTGGTCTCAGGTGGATCAACAGTAACATTCTCAGCAGTACAAATAGTCAAGCGCCCGTTTATATATACCTGTATCAATAGAGAAACATGCTTCCTTTGTATGTCGCCGCCTGAAATCATCCTCGCTGTGGTTATAAACATATATAAAACTTGAGGACTATTTAAAATGTAGGTTCAATTGCTATTATAAACAATTATAATTAAATAACTTATCTAGACCTCAATTAAAAAATGTAATTATTTAATGTGTTTATAATCGTTTTGGAGGATGCAAATTTAAAACGCACTCCAATATATAGGGGGTGATCAGTCGAACTGCTGTCGTAATATTATTAACTACATCCTGTTCGTTGGTTGGAGGCGTTGCATAGACCTTTGATCATAAAATAAAATACCGAACGCACTACAAATGTAATCAAAATCTAAAACTAACATCTGAAACACTCTCCTTCGATAAATCGATTTAAAATTGTCAGAACTTACTTGCAGTGGGTTTGTGCCCGAAAATTCCGCAGAACATAGCCGGTACCCGGACTGATCCAGCTAAATCAGAACCTATCCCAGCAATCGAAGCACCGCTACCGATGAGGGCGCCCTGCATTTCACCTTTATACCCCATACAGCTGTGGAAACGTTAAAAACCACCCTTACCTCGCCGCCAGAAGATCCACCCGAACTTTTAGCGCTGTTATAAGGGTTACGGGTCTTTCCCGTGATCAGATTGTCACAGTCTACCGACAGGCACAGTTCGGACGTTGTCGAAACTAACAGGATGATGGCTCCTGCTTCTCTTAGTTTAGAAACCGCCGCCCCATCCTCTTGGGCCTTGTTTCCTTTCATGAAGGTGGAACCGGCAGTGAAGCTCAGACCTTAAGAAAGAAATTTTTGAAATTGTGAATTTGAGGTGTCAATTTGATTCCTTCTTTTACCCTTGACGGAACAACTTTCTTTTATGGTGATTGGCACTCCGAACAGAGGTTTCTCCAAAGCCAATTCTTTGATGGTAAACTTGCTTGTACTCAATAAAGCGTCGATGTTTTTTGCTTCTTCTAACGCTTGATCGAACCTATCTTCAACGATCGCGTTTATGATGTGGTTGACTGATTTTATTCTTTGGATGTATGCTCTGGTTATAACCTCAGATTTCAGCTTAGATTATCAAAAATAATGATTTAGTATTCGAGTTACCCCAGTGATCAACTATATTTATTTCATATTTTATAAATATTTAAAAAATATTAAATCTTTCTTGAATATTAGTTATATTAATATAATATGCATAAAGTATATTATAGAAAATATATTAGGAAAACATTTAAAAAATATATATGTTATGTAGCATTAATAATATTTTATTGCAAATGTTTTCTCAATATATTTTTCATAACTCTGCAAGAATATTTTGCTTTGTATTTCTGTAAATATTTATTTCATATAAAAAAAGATTGAATTTTTGCTTTTGTACATTGGTGCGTAGGACGATAATATAAAATGGGTAAAATATGCATACATATTAAGTAGGTATGTACCTATTTAAAATGATAGTTTAAAGATTAAATTAGATAATATATATCTAATATGATTTAATTAGTATCTAAGTTGAGCTCTGTAATTTTTCTATTAATATATCTGCGTTTTGTATTATATTATTTGTAATATTTGTAAGTTGCGAACGTCAACACAACACCTCTATTCATTACGGTGCCGGTGTTATATGATTTAGTATTGTTTATGCGTCTATGGATTAGGTACATAGAATGCATACGCGCACGTGCGTATCATCAACATTTTCATTCGTTTGTCCGTTACATGTTATAGTTTATAATAGTATACGATTAGGGCAGATTAGGGTTAACTGTGTAATTAATTGTTGCGGGGTGTGTTTTAGTGTTTGTGGTGACTACGAGGTAAGCAAAACTTTGAGCATGTCATGGCATTTATAAAATAATTGGAATGCTCAATATCGCTATGTACAGAAATAGTTTAATAATATAATTGTAGGAATTTTATGCATCATATATGTACTGCATCTACCAGATAAATTGCTAGTTGATTTGCTTAAGAGATTCATCTCGGTAGATAAGCGTCATAACCTCAAATAGAGGTTAGAGGTGTTTGTACGTAGAATGGTTTCAAATATTATGAAATAAAGTAAAAATAAGTATCGTAAGTATTAGAATGTAGCTACTACTTCAATTATTGTAAGTGCTCCAAATGTATTAGTAGGTGTTGATAATGTACGATGTTTTATTCATGGTATGATCTAATACAATTGGCATATTTTTAGAGGCTACAAGGAAACGCCATGAGAGCGCCACTACCGAAGATATGAAAAAAGCCATAGGGTTGTACCTGGCACCAGCAAGGCTAGACTTAAAAATGAGTATTTTTCATTTTTATTGCTTATTCAAATAAAATGATAAAAATACGTTTGTTTTTTATTTAGAATACTTCAATTAAAAAATAGTGATTAATTTGATAAACCTTCAGTATGCCTTAAAAGATGGCAGAATTATTGATTATTAACTTGTATGGTGAGTGTGAAAAAACAAGTTCTTGCCTTTTAGACAACTCTATGTATGTTTCAACTTCAACATTCTAAATAACCAAGAACAATTTTAGTTCATTTTGACAAATTAAATAGATTGTTTTTATGCAATCTATTTAATTTGTCAAAATCAATTTGTTTCAATTTTGATTTAAATAATATTTTACAAATATTTTAGAAAAAATATTGCGCTTACATTAATTTTAAAATATGGAATAAATATTTTAATTGAATATTTTATCTATATTTAGAAAAAAATATGAAAAATATATTCAAAAACCTCTCACGAAAAATATTTATAAAATATATTTTTAAGAATATCTATGTAATATTTCTGGTTGTTAGGGTAATGACAGAGAAAAGAGATTTGTTAAAACGACAAAATATATATTTAAAGCAGGCGGGTTAAGAGCAGTACAATACTGAAGAAACTAAAAATAGAAATGGAGCAGGGAAAATCCAGTTACTGGGAAAATCTCCAGGGAATGAGGCAAAGTAAACTTCTTCTGGGAACTTATAACCAGAAGAGGTTTACAGAATGCATCAACCTGAGTAAGAACAACGTTCACATATTAACAAGGATACTTTCAGGCCATTGTAGACTGAAAGGACACCTGAGTAAGCTTGGATTGGAAAAAGATTCTGAATGTAGATTTTATGGGAACAGGAGAAACACCCCATCCACCTCCTCTCAAACTGCGTAGCACTGTGCAACTCGAGGGCATTGCACCTGGGAGCATGTGAAATCGAAGAGGGGACTTACCTAGACTGGGGCCCTCTGACATCCTACACTTTCTGAAAGGAATAGGATTGGAAGGCCAGCTGTAAAGCAGCAAGAATAGCGGACACAATAGATCTTTTAGGTCGCAGCGTAACATCACCCTTCTATTTACTTACATATTTAAAGCAAATATTATTTGGCTAAAGAAAAGTATTTTGTCAGGCAAAATTAGTTGTACCAAACATTTTCTTTTTTAATTTCAAATCCAACAAAGTATTAAGATATCACTCAACTAATTACAATTGTTTTGAGTCAAAAGAAAATACGTCCTTTCAAATTAAGCAATTAATTCTTAACATCAAGTTCGTTTAAAGTAAAATTATTTCAAATAATAATTTCAAAATGTTGTGATTTATGGCAAACTTAACGAGAAAGCAAAGAAGATTTACATACTTTCAAAACATAAATTAGATATTATTTCATTGGTGTTATCCTTTCACTTGGGATTTAACAAATCCAACAAATTTATTTAAACAATCAATATTGTGCGATTAAGTCAGAGTTATTATAAGATATTTCAAAATTTGATTCACTTCACCGTTTATGAGTTATAGAGGAATTCCCTACTGCTGGAACACTCTGTATACTTCTAGTATGTCATCCACCTAGGGACACCCAGTATAATTATAACTAATACGACCTACTATTAATACTGTACACATTTGAATTGAATATTTACTGTCAAAGTAAATAATTTGGGAGAAATAAATGTTTTTTTGTTCATATACAGGGTATTCCACGTAAATGGTTCATTAAAAGTTTATGATGTTCTATTATTTACTTATATTTGAGATTTTGGCACCATTATCTATTCGATTGGAACTATAAATGTAAAATACTTTAACCAAAATATCACTTCCGGTTGACTGGAAATGGAGGTCAACTTTGTTATTTTAAATAGAATGATCTAATTTTTTTGTTTATTTTTGGATTCTACGACCATAAATACGTCAGTTTTCATTAGCTATTCCTATAGCTACATGTTACCGTTTTTGAGTTATTTAAGTTTTTTTTTTAGTCAATCATTGCATCATTGAGACATTAATATCTCGGTTAATACTGCAAGTAGAGACTCCAAATTTGCTATGTTATGAATGTAGATATAACTCTAAGAAACGGTATGCACACGTTACATTCTAACATACAGGGTGTTCAAAACTGAGGAATAATGAATTAATGAACCACTTACGTGGAATACCCTGTATAAACAAACCATTTGGGTCATTCCATATTACATTGCTTTCAGATTTTTTTTCTCTGTGCAGCATTAAAACGCTTACCTTTTTTTCCCTGATCATTTTTGCCAACTCCGTTGCACTGTAGAGTAAAAGTGGATCTTCCACTTCTGTAACAGTCTGTTCTTTTTCGAAGTAACTTTTGAACTTCCTGTAAGGCAATGTGGCCAACTTGCCAAGTACAAGTAGAACTTTTATTAGGATAAAACCAAATTCCATCTTTAAACGTCTATAATCTGTAAATTCGAATTTCTTGTTATAATAATAAAAATATAAATTACGGTTGTTTTGAGGAATGTTAGGATATTTTTACATATAATTGTATTGTAGAATCATTTTTTTCTCACGATGAAGTATACTAAATTACAATATATAAAATACAACAATTATAAACGGCAGCATGCAATGTAATTTCAAAACGGCTTAAAGGTTTTTATCTCACCTGATTGAAGCTGTTATGAATAAATATTATCTCCATCTGTGACGAATGCGGACTTCTTCACGGTATTGTTTAATTCATTACTGAAAAAGTTACGCTTTTTGCCATTCAAATACGCACGATATAATTTACCACGAGGTCATCAAGTTTGAAGATAACATTTTTATGTCGGAATTCAAGACCAGTCTTTAATTAACGGTGTTTGCGTTGGTAGCATTTTATGATCGTTTTTTTGTTTCATTTTTTGAGAGATTTTGCCTTTATTTGTGTAACTGTTTGGGGATATTATGTAATGATTAATTAACCTATACAGAGTGTATCAAATAAAAAAGTAAATTTTGCTTGGGTGTTAACTACAAGACATGAAGCACAAACCCGCCGAAACCCGATTAAAAAACAAAAAAAAAGGTAAAATTTAAAGCCAAAAATTCTTTAGTCCGGGCCTGATGCAAGGAAACGTCATGTTAAGCACCCGCTAAACGTGGTATTATGTATAAATACATTGCACTCATTTAGTATTACTCTTAATGGTATGCCGTAAGTTCATTTAACGTCATTTTGAATAAATAAAGGCCAATTGGTCAGTATGCCCTTGTAAAAATAGCAAAACTGAGGCATTTTAAATTTCTTCTTTTTATAAAATAAACATTCCTTTTTTGTTAAGAGCATGCTATGTAAGTCTACAAAGCATTATTTTTAATATCCTGATAAGACGTTCGAGTTTCACTGGATATGCGACTTCAGCAGTTACAAAAAACGTAAATATATTTTTTTTTTTTGTGGTACCACATGAACCTGAGTTATTTCTTTTGGATTTATTTAATCAAATAACGCAAAATGAATTGAATCGAATTACACAGAAATAAATGTAGTTACAGAAAATTTGCAAACACGCCTTTTTACTATGATGTCGCGCGAAAATGAATCTATACATTCCCGCGCTTTTGCCGATGCATCAAACTTCGATTTTCTTTATATGAAATCATGATGGTCCTGAAAAGGATCGTTTTTTTCGAGGCGGGAAGAATTTAAATAAAATGTTCGAAGTGGGTTGCACTCCAAGCGGCGATCCACACAAAACTAACAGCCGTGGCAATGGCTGAATAATAGTGGTATGTGGGGGTATACTCGGGACAGCATTTAGGTTGGGCACAGGTGCGGCTCTAGCCCACGGCATTTACAAAATATTTTTTTCTTGTTAATGCTTACAGATAGACCCCCTGTGCATTAAGACTTCTTGATCGTATATGATTACAGCTGCTACATATTATTATATTTACCTCTATATCTGATACATTCTGTATATATCTTACATAATGTCCTAAAGGTTTTTTTTTATGTATAGGTAATTTACGTTAACATATCACATCAATTTTAGATTGAGTGTAACCTTGAAACAGTTAGCTAAAATGTAACTTTTAAATTTACTGCAAAAAGTCTAAAGGAATGTACAGATGCCCCATTGAAGACTGGATCTTTGATTACAGCTCTATTGTTGATTTTAGGAAAGAGTTTGTTTTACAGAATTACAGAAAAAAATACATGCTATTCAAGTAATTAAGTATACTTAATGACTTATGACCTGGCGCGCAGACGAAAGTTGACCACTCTAGTCATAAGAATCTTTCCATAGCGATAAAAAATTAAACTTTCTCAATACGAACATCTTGTGGAATTAAAATGCTATTGAACAAATTCTAGTATCACTTGGCACATATGGATGCATGTCAGTGACACCGGATGCGTTAATGATAAAACAGATGTGAAAAGTGATGAGTTTAAGGTTATAATAGCTCGCTTTACAAAGGTCAATCAATGAACCAGTCTTGAACATTCAGATATTACTTAACATTCTGGATAAAATACATAGATTAGTGTAAATAATGAATCCCTTTTTTTTAGTTATTTTAGGCATTTATGAACTGACTAATTGTAAGTAAATATAATAAAAATAAATCTGTAATAAATATTTATTCATCTTTATTCATATTGGCATTCTTAGTTTATTGCATTGGTTCTTTTGAAAAACAAAAAATTACCTTAATATTTATTGTACATTTAAAAATATATATTTTTTGGCAGATTTCAGTAAACATTTTTGTATTTCAGAAAAGTTTCTGAAACAAACTTTTTACGTATCTGCAACATCCTTGAAACTGCTATATAATGTCCGCCCCATTTTATGTTTCGTTTGTAACATACCGAATGAAACGTTTCTGTTTCTGACACAAGACATTGGAGATGATATAAGAATGTTTATTTATTGCAACTAAGTGCTGTTTGCGTCAACACTTTGATCTTTATAATTTTAATTGAGACGAATATGTGATTCCACTGTGTTAAAAATGAAATGTTACATTTTAAGTGTCAAATAAAATGAATCCAAGATTAACGTGTCGATGGAAACGAGTCTTATAAAATAAAAGACATTTACATCTGAAAAAGGATTTCTATTGTCAGTATTAAAGTTTTCAATGTAAACACAATATCTTCAATACCACTATCATTCAGCCCTTACTGCTGTTAGTTTTGTGTGGATCGCCGCTTGGAGTGCAAGCCACTTCGAACATTTTATTTCGCAAATTTTCTGTATCTATATTTATTTCTGTGTAATTCGATTCAATTCATTTTGTGTTATTTGATTAAATAAATCCAAAAGAAATAACTCTGATTCATGTGGTACCGTTTATTGACAACTAACTCTCGATTCGACAAAGCAAAAGAAAAATATTTACGTTTTTTGTAAGTACTAAAGTCGCACATCCGGTGAAGCTCGAACGTCTTACCAGGATATTAGAAATAATACTTTGTAGACTTACGTAGAATGCTCTTAACAAAAAAGGAATGTTTATTTTATAAAAAGAAGACTTTAAAATGCCTCAGTTTTGCTATTTTTACAAGGCCTTTATTTATTCAGAATTGACGTATAAATGAACTTACGGCATACCATTAAGAATAATACAAATGAGTGCAATGTATTTATACATAATACCACGTTTAGCGGGTGCTTAACATGACGTTTCCTTGCATCAGGCCCGGACTAAAGAATTTTTGGCTCTAAATTTTTTTTTTTTTTATTCTTTAATGATGAAATCCGGTTTCGGTGGGTTTGTGCTTTATATGTTGTGTAGTCAACACCCATGCAAAATTTACTTTTTTATTTGATACACCTGTATATCTCATGGGTATGAAAAGGTAATACGTGTTATTGGAAACAAACGAACATAGCCACGAGCGAGGCCGCCGCTTCTTAGCATGTGCACCAAATATTGATATGAAAAAGTTCAACTTCAGTTCATTGAATGAATGTTGGCAATTATTGCTTTGTAAACCCAACAAGCAAAATTTGCCTAACCTCTAACCTTAAGCACTTGCAATTCTAAATATGATGCAAGTAGGAGTTTTATGAAAATTTGCCGTTGTTTTTAATAAGTTTATCATAAATTCCAACTTTCTCTCCGCTGATGCTCCACTGTAATGACGATTTTGCCACTTTTACCGCTAACAATGTTTAAAACGCCGTCATCTGTGCTCTTCAAACGTAAGTTATAAATTTAGATTTTTAAATGAATTTACTGGATTTGATTCAAGATTTTCGTTGTGTAGATAGATATGCGCAACATCCACAGAAATTACAAGTTTCCTGGATGTCGAAGAACTGGTAGGGAATCAATTCGTATAATTTTGTAGAAATTTTTTGAACATGCTCAAGAGTCTTTGATAGTTCAGATACAAAGTACAATAATCATTATTTAAAGATGTACCTTAACCCGTAACTGCTATTAGTAGTTTGTCAGACTGGCACGGCTGTACGATCGATATGTAACAAAGGTAGGGTCATGGTAGTTACAGGTTAAGTGTGATGGTATTCTTCCTGCAATAATGTTAATGATGAACTATCTCCATGAGAATTAATCAGGTAATTTACTTTGTTTAAAACAAGATAGTAACGATTTAATTTTGAATTTATATCTTTTATCAATTTATCTTGATTATTGTTTACAATTTCATCTTTAAGCAATGACTTCTTTGCCTCTTTCCTGTCACTTACTCAAAGTAAAGAGCTTTTCGTTAATCAGTTTCAAATTTGCTCAAATATTCTCCTCGCTTGGTTCCATTTGGAAATGTCTTTGGCTATGTATCTATGAAAACATACAAGAAAAGGGAGTTTCCTTAAAAAAATTAAAATCCAGAAACTGTTTCAATAAAATTTCTATTTTTTATAATGCTTAATTAAAATTCTTAATAAATAGTATTCAGAATTGAGAAAACCAAATATAAGACGGGTACAGTTGACATTCTTTTCAGATTTTATCGATTGCTTGTTAGAGTATATTTTCGTTTTCGAATTTTCAGAATTTATGCTTTTTTGCTTTTATGTTCGTTTGCTATTTAAGTTTTCATTATATTTTTATATTAATACAAGCAACATGTGTTATTCTCTTTTAAAAGTTTATAGTGATTTCGTTTCTAACCTATAACTGCTAGTCAACGTTATTTTTTATTTGAATTAGATATGTCTGTGATTTCTGCAAGCATATTGGTCAATATTTACACCTACGTTTTAATTTAATTTTTATTCTTAAATTGTGATTATTCATAACAGATACATCGCGAAAAATTACAATTTCAAAAATGATTAAAAATGAATTGAAAATGTAATCATAACATTGTTAAATTAAATGTAAGCTGTAAATGCTACCTCTTATTAGCAGACGTATCACACTGATGAGATTAAGGAAAATCGAAACATATCCAATTTTTAAAATCTAGCGCCATATTTCGTAAGCACGGCCCGCTGGCCGCTTTCTATGGCGTATCATGACGTCACGTGTTTCCAACGAATTGTACAGGACCTGCGTTTCTCTTTATTGCTGTTCTGTGATATATCTACATCATAAATGTCAAAGCACAGTGAAATTTGGCGCCATCTGCAAAAAATGGCGGCCAATTCAAATCTTGACATTAATTTTGCGCCACCTTGTATAAATATTAATTTTTGGACCCTTGATAACGTAAATTGAATAACCAATTGAACATTTCATGTTTGGTGGGATATAATTACATTTACGAAAGAATTGCTGGGATGTCAGTTTTATGAACAATAAATATAACTCTTTATTGTTTATCTAATCCTTTTATATTACAGAAACCTTTTTAATAAGTATGAGGAACTACACTCCATTTTGTCTAGATAGCTAAATACTCAGAAATCTCAACAGAGCGTGCGCAGTACTGACTTACCCTTGTAGATCATTAAGTAGTTATTATATATTTTCCAGTTAATAGTTTTATTGTTTAATGTATTATTTGCTTTAACATCAATAAAGACAGTATCTTTACCAATAACGTGTACCGACTGATTGCAAGTAATATTCTCCTATTACAGAGTCACTTTTTCTCGTAGGTATAATGAATAAATCTTTAGCTGATGGTTACAAAATAAAAGTTTATTTACACAAAAAGAAATTAATGTACTTTGTTCCAGTACGGTTGCCAACCTCCAAAACGTTTTTCCAAAACCTCAGCAATTTTAAAACATAGACGATCTTGATTCGGCGTGGAAATCACCTGAAAATATATTTTATGAATTCGCTGCCAAATTAAAATTTCCACCGTGGATTTACCTGTACGCCTATCGCATCATTCTTCTGTCAAAACCTATAGGCACTTGCGTGCTGGGTAGACCTAAAATATTGAATGGAAGGTGTAATGCATTATGACAGGCATCTGCCACAATATGTCACCGTGCCCGAAAGCAGAACTTGGATACGTGGGCATGATCAGGACACCATTAGTGCCCAAAACGTTCTGAAATAAAAAAAAAATATTTTATACGAAATTTTCCACAAACTCTCGTATTCAAATTACTATGAATTTTTGTCGGAATTTTTTTAATCTATCCTCATGTTTCGGATAACTGCTTTTGGGTAAGAAGCCGTTCATCTTATTAACGCTCAAATCGCTCAATACATTTATCCAGGTCACTTCGGGTTGTCCAAAAGGCAGTATATGCTTGAGAATTTGTCCTGTGTGGGTATACGTCATCTAAACAATTTTGTATTAATAGGCTAAGGTGACAGAACGTGGTCAATTACTTCTGGATGTTTAGGATTTTTCAAGGGCTTTAGTTTATCCTCCATGTTGGCCAAACTGAACAGACAAGATTCCCCAAGGTCTATCAGGTCCTCAAACTTCTCTTCTGATACCTTCATCGAGTGGGCGTTTTTTAGATAGTTCACAACTTCTCGCACTGCCGTTCTAATCTCTTCTTGGGCGCGATTTATTCCGAAACAGAATCCTATATCTTCCATGAAGCTTAAAGTTGTATTATTTAAATTTACCTAAAAAAAAAATATTGTGGATAGTCACACAGGGTTGGGATAAAGTATGGAACCAAGCAAATATATTTAAAACTAAGAGGATGGTATTGACGAAACTTTGCAGATAAGTGTAACGAAATATAATACATCTGATGCTGACTTTGTTGTTGTCACTGTACTTCCGGTTCAACCGAAGTTCCCGCTATTTTTTTTATTTAAATGGAACAACCTGTATATTTTTGCAGATTATAATAGACCTTGTTTTTGAATTCGGGCATACTTATTTTAGCCCCATTATCTGTAAATAATGGAGAGATAATTAGTTCGGCAAAATTTCAGTGGGGATGATACAAAAAGTTCATAGATATCAGTCACCACCCGAAGCTTTGCCCAGCAACAAACAAACAAAAGGTATTGTCGTCTAGTAGGTAATTGTTGACAAACAGCCAAGCTTATTTAATCCGAGTCCATCGAATTATTAATTGTACCGAAAATGGTGCATTTAAATGAAAAAGAGCGTATTGAAATTTTAATGATGGTCGGGTTTGACGATCGTATTAGAACTCATAAAGAAGTGTGTCACCTTTTTAATAATTTGCATCCCGAAAGAATTCCCAAACACGTTCAGCTGTCACTAAAACACTAAAACGTTTTAGTATGACTGGAACGGTAAAAAAATTACCAACAACAGGAAGACCGCAGACCGCAATTAACGCAGTTGTTAGAGGAAACATTGAGAAAAATCACCTCGAAACTTCTACCACAACTTTAGCACTAAACCATGGTATAAGTCGTCGTTCTGTAGGAAAAATATTTAGGAGAGAAAAGTTCCATCCGTATAAAATACACTTACTTCAAGAACTGTCAGATGATGATTTTGACCGACGCCTAGAGTTTTACGAAAGAATGATGGACATTTGTAATGCAGACGAATATTTTGCAACTAATATGGTATTTTCTGACGAAGCAACTTTCTTTTTAAATGGAACAGTCAATCGCCATAATTCCAGCTGCTGGTCCAATGAGAATCCTCACTGGATCCATGAAGCCCATAGTCAACATCCTCAAAAGTTGAATCTGGATGGGAATTGTTGAAAACAGGCTTATAGGCCCATTTTTTTATAGAAGGAAACTTAAATTGGAAAAAGTATTTGGATCTACTGAGAAACCACATTATTCCTGCACTTCAACACAATAGGGAGTTGCCTCAAAGTTTTTGGTTTCAACAGGATGGGGAGCCTCCCCACTATGATAGGCGAATTAGGAACTTTTTGGGTGCTACTTTCCCAAATCGATGGATTGGACGTAGAGGATTCATAGAGTGGCCTGCACGTTCTCCAGACCTTAATCTATTAGATTTTTATCTTTTCTCAAATCTCGTGTTTACGTTAGGCGACCAACTACTTTACAGGAGTTGAGGCAAAGAATAGTCGACGAATGTGATTTAATCCGTAGAGAAGTTTTGGAAAAGGTAACTCAGGAATTTCGTAGAAGACTTATATATTGTCAGGAAGTAAACGGCGAGCATTTTGAACATTTTAAATGAGTTCGTTTATAAGATGACTACTATTTTGTTAATAATTTATAATAAATAAAATTAATTGTTCAGTAAATGTGAAGTGTTCTATCTCTTCATTATTTATAGATAATGGTGCTAAAACCAGTATGGTCGAATTCGCAAACACAAGGTCTATTATAATCTGCAAAAATATACAGAGTGTTCCATTTAAATAAAAAAAAATAAAGAGAACTTCCGGTTGAAGTGGAAGTACAGTCACAACAACAAAATCGAAATTAGATGTATTATATTTCCTTACACTTATTTGCAAAGTTTCATCATCACTATCCTCTCCGTTTTAAAGTTATTTGCTTGGTACCATACTTTATCCCAACCCTGTATAAGCTATATTTAGAGGATTTTACAAACCTCTTCCTCAAAATCTACTTTGCCTGATTCTGATAAGATCTTGGTCATAAGTTTTAGATCTTCGGCGTATCTAGTTAAGGGTCCTATAGCTGCAAAGTCGCGAAATCTCTCGTCGGAGGACGATGGCCAATGCCCGTCACATGAAACGAGTCCTGTATAAAATTAGGGAACAAAAAAAATTAATCGGAGCACCATCTATTTCGACAAACGCGGCGTGCGTTATTTCCGGTATATTACTAATAGATTTCAGGGACATATCTGACACCCAAATTTGAGATTTGACTAAAAACGATATATTTGCAATTATTGTATGTACCAAGCTTTATTCAAATCTTTGAGTGACAAGAGTAAAAGAATATCAACACTTACTCGCAGTGGGTTTGTGTGCGAAAATGCCGCAGAACATCGCTGGTATCCTAACAGATCCGGCCAAATCAGATCCTATACCAATAATCGAAGCACCGGAGCCTATGAGGGCGCCCTAGATTTCACCTTTAAACTCATTCAGTTTTGAGAAAGCTAAAAAGTCCCTCTTACCTCGCCTCCAGATGATCCACCTGACGTCTTCGTGGTATCGTAAGGATTACGTGTCCTTCCAGTGACCAAATTCTCGCATTCTACAGATAAGCACAATTCGGAGGTCGTGGAGACTAATAGAATAATGGCTCCGCTTCTTTTAGTTTGGAAACGGCTGCTCCATCTTCTTGGGCTTTGGTTCCTTTCATGAAGGTGGAACCAGCGACTAGACTTAGACCTTGGGAAGAATATTGAATGGGGGTTTGAATTTAAGAGTGGGGTTATTACCTTTAACTGCGCAACTTTCTTTTATGGTGACTGGCACCCCCAGTAGAGGTTTCTTGGAAGCTAGTTTTTCAGTGGTAAGCTTTGTTTGGGACAGGAAAGCGTCGACACTTTTCGCCTCTTCCAGCGCTTGGTCAAACCTATCTTCGACCACTGCATTTATGATCGGGTTAACTGACGTTATCCTTCCGATATAAGCTTTGATAATCGTCTCAGATTTCAACTGGTGCATGACAAGTGTTAAATTGTTAAATGTTAGAAATTTTCCCATAATACAAATATTTTATGTGAATACAGGCTATTCCACTTAAGTGGTTCATTAAAAGTTTATGATGAAGTTCTATTATTTATTTATATTTAAGATTTTGGTAACATTATCTGTTCGATTGGAGCTATAAATGCAAAATACTTTAACCAAAATATCACTTTCGGTTGACCGGAAATGGACGTCAACTTTGTTATTTTAAATAGAATGACCTAATTTTTTGTTCATTTTTGGATTCTACGACCATAAATACGTCAGTTTTCATTAGCTATTCCTATAGCTACATGTTGCCGTTTTTGAGTTATTTAAGTTTTGCTTTTTTTTTTTAGTCATAATCATTGCATCATTGAGAAATTAATATCTCGGTTAATACTGCAAGTAGATACTCCAAATTTGCTATGTTATGAATGTAGATATGTAAGAATTCGAAATTCCATCCTGTATAATGCAAGTATTTAAATTCATTTTATTAATACGTAGTTGATAGGTACCGTGGCTTTTGCTGAAGTAGCGTCTACTTAATAGGAAATAATAGTTTATTTTCGTTTAAAGATCGCGTAATTAAAATAATATGGTATTACTTTGTATGTTATCTGCTTCTTTGTTTATTGTATGTTACAAATGCTGTTCAGCAGTTCCCACTCAAGTAGGGCGTTTGAAGATCAGAAAAATAACGCCTTCGGTCATACTTGCGCCCTCCTGTAAAGAGAGGCCGAACTAGTTATCGGTGCAAAATGACGTCACAACCAAAGTTTATAAAAACCCTTAACATTGCTGTTTTCAATTAATTAATCCGCGGTCCTTCAATTTAGCTTCAGGAATAAGCACGCGTCCCCTTCGTCGGGCGTTTCTAATTCTTCAAATTAAAACTTCTCATCTTAAAATTTTGCATTTAAAATAAGCCTAAAAATTCAAGAACAGGAAGCAAAAGCTTTCATAAAAATCGTAACTCGTTCGCTCTCTCTCTCTCTCCTTAATAAATAATTTTTTTGTAGTAAAAATTACTTCTGCTTATGTTAAACAACAATATAGTATGTTAAAATATTCATTAAGATAATTGCGTTTTGGTTCTTTTTTTTGTTGTTCACTTGTTATTTTATTTAATTGTGTAGCTTGTTAGTTCAATTCCAATGTCCTAAAAATTTCAATATATAATTGTGAAAAAAATTAAGTCGTTCTATTATTTCGCCATTTTAAAAGGAGTTCAGTTTGAACCCTTAGTAAAGACCCGGAGAGGAAGTTAATTTTGTAAGAGAAAGCTGACGAGGTGGGTAATTCAGCAATCTTTAGGCTAACTAACGGCCCTGCTTCGACTGACGGAGGAAAACACCGTTGGAAAACAACTTTGGCTAAAATTACTAAAACCATTCGCTACCGAACAAGAAGTCTGTTTCTCAGCAGCGGCTCGCCAGTCAAAAGAGCAGGAGGGGTTGTCTGCGAGACGGAATTTTGGCTTATCTTATTTGAATTTGGGCTGGCCATCCCAAAAGTCTCCGGATAGGAAAATCCGTTACAGATATAACCCTAAGAAACGGTACACACACTTTACATTCTAACATATAGGGTGTTCAAAACTGATGAACAAACTGACATATCTTTAAATGCAGAAAACTCAACTTTTTTTTAAATAGAATACCCTGCATTTTAATTCGAAATTAGGAAGAAAATATTCAGCATTGCCTATACCTATCTTTTATAGATTTTGAGATAATTTTGGTAAAAATAACTTTTTTTGCACCAATGGACGTAAATGTGCAAAATGTTTTACGTAAATTTTAATGGAAAAATTTCTATTTCTTAGAAAAAATATGTTTAACACTGTAATATTTCCAAGAAAAGTATTAATATCTCTCAGAAAAAACTTAACATTTCTTACAATATAGAGAATAACAGTTGAAAATAATATCTTTTATTCAAATACATTATCTTAACAGCAAAACATATTTTTTGGGTATATGATATCAAGTAGTACTTACGATTTTCTTAAAGAAACTATTTATTTTATACAAAGTGGGTACAGTTACAGATAAAGTAGTAGCAGATTTACATCAAAATTGTGTTACAAAACTTAAATCATCACGTCATGATGTTCTAAATATACAGTGAGGACGCGTGGGTTGGAACAAATTCATTTAAAATTCAGCGGTTTGCTTTTTTGAAAAACGTTGGGGTACGTGGATTTTTGTTTTTAGCAGGGGTTTCTTTTACGGTAAATTTATATATATAATTTATATATACAGTGTAGACCAAAAAACAAGTTACGACCATCAACTATATTTTTTCAAATGGAAAGACTTATTTTTTATATCCTTTTTGAATACTGCATCGAATTCTAAGTATGTTTCGTATACCATTTCCTATACCTAAACTCAACAGTTATCGAGAAATTCATGATTGAATTAATTAAGACCATATTTCTGGGGATTTTTTTTGTATCAAGAAAAACATTCCCTCATGTATTTATCTTGTTTTTTTAATTCTGGTATTTTCGATAATTGACTTGTCACTTGTCAACGTATAGTGACACTTCAAGTAAGTAATTGTTAAGTGCAGTTATAAAGTTTGAAAGAATGGCACGTTTAACTGAGAAGCAACGAATAGAAATTTTAATGATGGTAGGATATAGCAACAGAACCCGAACACAAGTCAAGTTTGCGAATTATTTAATGATAAATACCCGGAGAGACCTATTACACGATCGGTAGTTAGTAACATAGAAAAAAAGTTTAGAGACCTGGATCACGTAAGAGACAATTTTAAAACCAACCATCTTCCAGTTCCACAGGACACACAATTGAATATTTTGCCCAATTTAAAAGAAAATCCGCAAAAAGCAACTCGACAAGTAGCTGTAGACCAGTCAGTCTGCAAATCTTCTGTTCTAAAAACTTGCACAAACACAAATGGCACCCACACAAAATACATTTAGTTCATGAACTTATTGAAGATGATCTCAACCGCAAATTAGAATTTTGCGAAATAATGATGAATAGATGCAATGCCAACCCGCAATTTTTAAGTAAGATTAGTTTTTATCGACGAAGCAACATTTTGTTTGAATGGTTCGATAAACACGCAAAATTGTCGATATTGGGCATCAGAAAATCCCACTGGAGTATGGAAATCGTACACAATTCTCTCAAAAAGTAAATGTGTGGGCCGGAATTACGGGTACCTGAATTATTGGCCCGTTTTTTATTGAGGGAACACTTAATTCTGAAAGGTATTTAAATCTACTACAAAATAACATAATACCCAGTTTAAATGCACTTTACTCGAATTGTGAGAACCCAAATATACCGGCAAATTCGATATGGTTGCAACAAGATGGAGCGCCTCCACACTATTCGCGAACAGTACGGATCGGAAGGAGAGGTTATATCGAATAGGGCCGGCTGGTCTCAGACCTAACCCATTAGGTTTTTATCTGTGGTATCATAAAATCTAAAGTATACCTCAAATAAACCAGAAAATATCGAAAACTGAAGAATAGAATTAGAGTCGAAATACAAAAAATCCAGCCACAAACTTTAACTGAAGTGTTACAAGAAATTGAATATCGACTTGCCTATTGTCAGGAAGTTAATGGTCAACAATTTGAACATTTATTTTGATTTATTCTGTTTTTTTAAATAAATTTACAAAAAAAACAAAGCCCTGAATTTTAAATGATTTTGCTAAAGTCACGCATCCTCACAAATTTTGAAAATATAATCGTAAATTTCTCGATAATTAATTTAGGTATAGACCTAATACAAGAAACATACTTGGAATTGGATGCAGAGTTCAAAAAGAAATAAAAAAACAGGTATTTTCGTTTGAAAAAATTAGTTCGTGGTTGTACCTTTCTTTGGGCACACTGTATACATGAATTTTACCATAAAAAAACCTGCAGTCAAAAATAAAAATTGACGTGTTCGCGCGTTTTTCTAAAAAACAAATTCCTGAATTTTAAATGAATTTGTTCCAATCCACGCGTCCTCACTGTATAATAGCGTCAGAGTTTTCTGACCTATAGTAGCAAATACTTTAAACATATTCTGCAAGTACGAAAATTGCACTAAAGATGGCGGTTCTCTTATTTCACTATACTAACTTTCCATACTCGATATAAAATTTCTACACGGCAAACATAGTTATCAAATATTTATCTAATAACTTCCAGATATATATTCTCAAGAACTATTTAACTACTACTACTAACTAGAAATTTTACCAAGAATTTTTTAGTGTGTATACATACCTGTCTTTCTCGTATAAACTTTGCCACTTTGGTTGCACTCAACAGCAATAATGGAACCTCTATCTTGGAGACGTGTTCTCCTCTTTTCCCAAACGCAAATATTATCCTGAAAGGGTACGACACCAACTTCGCAATCAAAGTGATAAGTTTGAAGCAGAAAACCGAACTCCATTCTTGTGGTATAATAAAAATGCTTAAACACTTTTATGTATATTTTTGCGTTGTTGTGGACATTTCACTAATTTGTCCAGTAGGTATGTCAAGGTCAAGCCACACTGATGAATAAATATTTTTATACTGGTTACCGTCGATGCTCTTAAGCGAGACTAAACAAATGAGATCGTGGATTTGGTTATTATGTATAATTCGTACTGCATCAAACTCAAAGCGACGACTAAACTTGTTTTCTTTTGATGAAAACACTATACGACTGGTGTAGAAAGATCATTTTTTTGTTAATTATTATGTAAATGAATTGATAATAGCATACTAGTTTTTAATTTGACATGTGTAAGGTAAACACTGTTGCTGAACTAAGACACTTTAATACTTTTAAATAATATCTACATACATACTACTTTTATATAACAACACATAATAACAATAATACTAATACATTTGAAACAACAAACAAGAAATTACAGAATATAAGCAATAATTCAACCAAAAACAAAAACCAACTAATACTACATAACAAACTGTTAAATAATCAAATTGATACTCAAAAACTGAAAGAAACAAATTATAGCGTATGAAATATAAAAAACAAGTAATTATTATACACTTAAATATAAATTACTTGAATGGACGGTCACTATTATAATAATTTGCGTTTCAGTACATTGGTTTATCGGGGCCTTCTAAAGAATATTAGTGCGAGCTCTAATAGGTGGGAAATGTAGCGCATGTTCTAGAACTATAGTTAGGACAAGGAAAGATATTTTGACTTACAAGGGAACACCGGGGGTGTACGCCCTCGATTTCGATGGAACTTTAACGATCGAAAAGAGTACCTTAAAATAAGATACTATGTATTTTTTTATCGGCGTATCCGCACGATTTTAGGTACAGCCCCCTCCAAAGTTTGGACGATTTTTCAATTTTGCAAATATTTCTAATTGTATAACAGATATTAAATTTTCTTCTTAATATAATTTGCAGCATATTGCATGGCCCTAGAGGGTGGCGTCGGCCGTATTCGCAAAAAGTAAAACCGGGGACGGGGTACCCTGTCCCCCATTTTTTTACCTTTTTCCTTTTTCTTATCACAAAAAGGCCGATTTACATGAAACACGATGTAAACAAGTTGAAATATAATAATTGTAAAAATAAGTAGAAATATAATAAAGCTTCAAAATTAATAAACTTGTCTATTGTATAAACAAATAACTTATAACAGAAATAAGTTTTTTTCTTACATAATTTCCAGCATATTATACATGGTCTCAAGGTAGAATCTTCATAAAAAGCTAATAACGGGGGAGCGGGATACCCAGTAGCCTGCATTTTTTTAATAGTTTTATTCATTATTCACCAAAAAGAAGATCGTTTTTACATAGGAAAACAATGGTGAATATATTTGCCCGTGTTCCGCTTGTTAGAAGCGAGGGTTGAGTCCTTGCCATTTTATTAATTTTAAAAGAAATTTGGCGCTGGCTTCATCCTTCTCTGAGAAAGAGGACGGAGTCATGTCTATGCAGCAAGAGGGTGTAATGTGTCACGAGCGGGGATAATTGCCATGCAGTTTAAACTATAGCATTTTAGAATCGTTTCTGAACTCGCTCGATGAGCAGCTGTTTGGTAAATATAGTGCGGATACCAAACAGCTAGAGCTTATACCTAATTTGGACAGCACAATGTATAAACTAACACTTTATTGTTTAAAATGTTAGAGAAATCTCTACAAGACCGTATAATGAACTAGAGAGGTAGAAGCAGACGAACACAATGAAGTGATGTGAGGGGAGAAAGTTAAGTATTGATCGACAAATTCACATAGATCTTTAAAATTGGCGTAACCCTAGGTATCTCTAACTGGTGAGCACTGTATCAAAAATGAAGGGGGTTCATACTATTGGTGAAGGAAAGTATCGCACACTTGCTAATATTTAAGCATATGCTGTTAGTATTACACCAGTCCTCAATGATGTCTAAATTCCTCTGCAAAACTAAGCAATCGTTATAGATGTTATCGGACTATAGATTTTTAAAAGTCATCTGCATAAGCCAAACACTTTTGCAATCCATATTGTCCAAGAGGTGACCAAAAATACTCCAATGTGTGGTACTGGAAATTGCTGCAAACTTCTCCTAAAACCCCTCACCACAAACTGCACTAAACTGGACGTACGTTTCAATAGCAAGCTATCATCATCAGCAGAAACACTGAACTAAATAACTACACTAAATCTACCCTAATTTATATTTAAAAGGTCAAGTACATTAATCACGGTCATGGCTGACTGCCGTCTCATGCTTAACGTTAGTCACTAATCCTAAACTCCGTCTAATCTACTACTTATGCTTAATAAAACCGTAAAGACAAGAGAATTTAAGGTCCTAAATTGAATTCATGTAAAATATGTTTGTTTTTATATATTTCCATACCTCATAACAATTTAATTGTACATAGTTGTTTACGTTTCTAACTATTTTATATTGTCAACCTTATGGTTTTCTTCAAGCATATGTAGGGCTACACTAGATTTTGTCAAACTTCTAAATTTAAGATGACGCCAAATGCTCCTTGTAACGTGTTTTTAATTGATCTTTAGTTTGGCGCAATATATACATGATCACGAATCTTTACAAGATATTTTATAAATACCTGATTTGTCCAAATTTATTACTTGATCTTTAGGGTTGCCTAAAATATTTTTAAGACTGTTATTTGAGTAGTAACTAATGTCCATTAGGGTAGTTTAGTGTGTTATTTTAGTTCAGTGTTTCTGCTGATGATGATAGTTTGCTATTGAAACGTAACGTCCAGTTTGAGTGCGTTTGTGGTGAGGGGTTTTAGGAGAATTTGCAGCATGTCCAAGAGGTTATTATATATAAATAAAAGAAGGTCCTATTGGAGCCCTTGATCCACCCCAGATGAAACTGAAAGTGGAGCAGATGTAACCATTAAATTGAACATGGAAGATCGGTTGTGTAGGTATGATTGTATAATGATATAAAATTTAGGAGTAAAGCCATAGAAGAATAATTTAGAGATAAGTAATAAATGATTAATTGTGTCAAATGCCTTACCGAAATCAGAATATAAGACATCTAATTGCTGCTTATCATCAAGACATTCGCTTATAAATTGTGTAATCTCTATCAGGTTTGTAGTCGTTGATTTTTAGGAAGAATCCATGTTGGTAAACTTGACAAGTAAGGCTTGACACAAGCAAGTTTTTAGTGTGTGCAGGATCTCAAAAACTTGCTGCATACCGAGAGAATAGTAATGGGCCTATAATTTTCTATGCAGTTACGATCACCTTTCTTAAAAACCGGCGTTATTCTGCCAATATTCCAGCACGTCGGAAATGTATTACTTTGCAAAGCAAGGTTAAATATTTGCGTAAGCGGCTGACACAACACGGGAGCACAATCGTGAATAAAAAACGATGGTAATGTATCATGTCCTGCAGTCATACTAGATTTCGGTTTTTTCATTGCAGATAATACTTCATCACAAGTAAAAAGACCTACATCTAGCGGTTGAGAGTGCTCAATAACAGGTGTATGTGGTTGGAGTTGGTATATCAGGAGGTTGAGAAGCAGCAGCGAACACTTCAACAAAAGCTTCAACATTTCAGAAGGTTTATCCAAAGTTGCATTGTTACAGGAAATACACCAGGTAATACAGATGGACCACGTTTTAGTAATTATATTTCCAAAGGAATTCGGATCAGTTAATATATTGACGCTCAACACATTCAAATAAGTGTGATAAGCAACACGGATTTTAGCTTTGACACATGACTGAGTCTGGAAAATTCATCATAGTCACGTAAAGATTTAGTCTTCTTCCACTATTGAAAGTAAAATTCTTCAACTTCGATGCTCTACAACATCGCCATCAAACCAAGGAGGATAAGACCGACGTGAACGCGTACGGGAACATATTGATTAACACAAGCAAACAGCGTTTCATAAAATTTAGTAAGCAACATTAACATCGGCAATAGTATTAATAAAGTCAATCAGTCTCGAATATGGCGCCATAGAGTCCGGAAAATCATTTAGAAAAAATTATAACGTACATTATTATTTTGAAGGAATTGCATCTCACTTTTAGAAGTCACTGGAAAGGATATGTTTAAAGCTGGATGATATGCATCTGGGGCAATGAGCGGATCCAGATCATGGTTACTGTGATATCGCCAGTTAACATTAGAAAACACAGGATTCTAGCATCTATTATAATATTTAAAATATTGTTTATATTGACGTAAATTTAGGGTATTCATAAAGTTAAAAAGAGCGAAGTACTTGCGGTCAGTTAAATCAGCATTAGTGAATTTAGGACAATTAAAATCACCACATATAAGAATTTGCTTCCCAATAAGTTCTACACATAATAATATGTATATATTACTGTCGCATTCCTAAACATTTATACGTATTTTTTGTTTCCATTTGCCCCATCGTTTCCTGCAAATTTGTAATATTAAAAAATAATATTAGTACACCGGCCACATGGGTAATGGGAATTATTTGTCATCTTTTGGTCGTCATAGCAACAAATTCGTTTACAAACAAGTGTGTTATAACGTTGTGTGTGTCATATTATGAATGTGGACGGAGTTTTATGGCAGGCTTAAGATGATTTCGTACATTAAATAGTTTAAGAGCTGGCCCATGTTGTTCAAAAACTTATAGCAAAATGTGAGGCAACTGGTTCTGTAATGAATAGAAAGAAATAAGGAGGACCTTCTGTCATCACTGATATTGTAGTTGCGGAGGTTTTACAAGAAACGCAAGACTTACCAGATGAAATCGCATATGGAACATCTAGTGTCAATAAAATAGCTGGACATTTGGAATTAAGTAAGACAACTGTATGGCAAATTTTTAGAAAGCAACCTAAAATCTATCCATATAAGATGTAGGTTCTAATTGAACTAAAACAAGCTGGTAGAATCGAAAGAAATGATTTCGCCTTACAAACAATATATAGCGGAAATTCAAGTGAATCCACAGTGGCTTGACAACGTTTTTTTTTGGACTGATAAAGCACATTTTGAACTTGATGGTGGTGTGAATACGTAGAATTGTCGAATTTGTCAATAAATACCACAAGCGAATATTCAACAAGAACTTCACGATTTAAAAGTGACTGTATGGTGCGGCTTTAAATCAAGTTTTATCATAGGCTCGTATTTTTTTTTTTTTTAACAGATTGAGAATGGAAGAACAAGCCCAGTATACGGTAATTGGTCAGCGTTAATTGAATATGCTTCGCGATTATGCAATACCGTTGTTGCAAGAAGACGATATTGAAAAATCATATTTATGCAGGATGGTGGACCTCCGCATATCTTCAATCTAGTAAAACAGTTTTTAAGGAACACTTTTGACGACTGTGTTATCAGCAGACAATTCCTTAAAATTTGCTTAGTTTTATTTCTCTTATCTATGTGAGAATATTTATTTATTTTTAGAAATGTTTTTATTTCCATTTAATAACATTACAGTACAATACTGTATATAAAAAAGCAAGTTAATATTTCAACTAGGACACCTCCATCCGCCAAAGTATTTTCTTAACTCCTTAGCGACCTCTATAGTTAAATTATCGCGATATGGGCCTGCTACAACCTGCGAAAATATCATGAAAAAGACTTCATTCTATTGTAAACGAAAATTTTACCTGTATACCAAGCGGTAAACCGTTCTTGCTCAAGCCGATGGGGACGCAAGTCACTGGAAATCCTAATAAGTTGAAGATTGCCGGAAATCTGCCTCCTCCCAATATTCCCTTGATAATTCCATGGTGTTTGAAAGCTTCCGTAGGAAAGTTAGGATAGAGAAACACGCCATTCTCTCCTAGGGTATTCTGAAATGTTACAACGGCACAGTGCGCGCTTCCTGCTATTAAAAGGTGGACGAAGGAATTACCGCAAATTTTTCTTTGAAGTCCTTCAATTTCTTCGAGTACAGATGGAAGTCATGGTCACTCATGAAGAACCTAGCGGCTTCTAGCACGGCGAAAACGAAGGATTGAAAACAGAAAATGGATCTTCCGAGGAGGAATTTGAAAAATTCTGATTTGGCTGAGTATTTGACCTTGAAAAATCGATATTGTAATAAAGAGTAATCGCCCTTGCAGAATATATTACTTACGTCGGAATACGTGAAGACATTGGGCAGATTTTCTATTGCAAATAATAAACCGATCATTTCCATTGACGAACCCATCTCTGGAAACTTTGTCTTCGTCCACTTGACACCGGAAACTTTCACTCAGATACGCAACACCCTGTTTGATGGCACTTTTTATCTGTTTATCGACTTTGAGAAGGCCAAATTCGTTACCAGAATCCAGCATATAAAACAGTTTCACTTGCTTTAGATCCACCTGGGAACAATTTGAATTTATGATGAAGTGAATTAGTGATTCCTCAAATTTACCTGTTCGTCTAAGCGTAATTGCGATGCTTTACCTCCGGCAATACTTTTAGGGTCAATTTTAAATCTTCCGGGTACCTACTCATGGGGCCAACACTTAAATATTCAGCAAATCGCTTGTCGTCACACCAAGGAAAGCTACCACCCAAAGGGTAGTTCCTTGAAACGATAAATGTTGAAAGGCAACAGCTTTTCTATAAGTAAATTGTTATTGCAAAACCTGAAGTTGGTTTATGCCCGTAGATACCATTGAAGGCGCATGGTATTCGTATGGATCCGCCTATATCCTCCCTATACAATAATAGAAGCGCCAGCCCACCAGTAGGCCGGCCCTTAAAAAAATTGATTAAAAATCGGGAGAAATTAAGGTTCTCAACGTTTCTACTTCACCACCGGAAGATCCACCGCATACGCGAGTTGTATCATAAGGATTTTTTGCTTTCCCCACTATTTTATTGTTAGTTTCAATGGTGGTGCAAAATTCTGGCGTGCTAGAGACCAATAGGATGATAGCTCCTGCTTCTTTCAATAAAGCAACAGTATCTGCATCTTCCTCGGCTTTCATGCCCTTTCTGGTCAATGAGCAGCCGGTAAAACTCATTCCTTTGACCGCTAAACATTCTTTAATCGTGATGGGTACGCCTAACAGTGGTTTGGTCTTCTCTAGATCCAAATTCGAGGTGTTGTGATGTCTTAAGTAATCATCTACCTTTTTGGCTTCGGAAAGGGCTTCTTTGAATCTGTTTTCTATTACGGCGTTTATGATAGGATTCACTTGTTCTATACGCTTAATATAAGCTGAAACTAGATCCTCGCTGGAGATCTAATTTGTGGAAATGCCAAAAAAAAAAATAGATATAAAGCTGTTGCAATGAGAATAATGAATGTGGAAATTTGATCAATTTAAAATTGCAATCTTAAAACACTTATATTTTTATGGCAGGGTATTTTAAATGAAACAAATTATAATTATCATTCATTACTTCTATTCTTCTGATCTTTTCAGCCAACTTCGTAGCACTGAGATTCAAGAGTGGATCTTCAATATGAGGAATGCGTTTCTTTTCTTCTTTCTTGTCGAAAATTAACACAACCAAATTCACTATCCATTGCACCAGCACTAAAACTTGCAGAACAACGCGTTTTAACCTTTGCATGTTTAATTAACGATATATTATTGTAATTATACTAATCGTATGCAAACATGTAATTTATGACAAATCCACATACTATTTCGACATTTTGTTTTAATTGTACAAAGTATTTTGCCGTTTTAGGAATTAGTTAGTGTTAATATTACGATTGGCGAGGTATCTAATGATATGGATGCTTTGACACTGACTGACTTTATGGAATTATCTTATCAGTTTCTGCCTCATACATTCAAAAAATAATACAATAAATAGATGAAATGTTTACTGCTTACTTGGCAACAAACATGTGTGTTGTATTTAAATACTGAGTGGTTCATTTATAATAGAAACACGGCAAGAAGGACATATTTTATTAAATTACTTAACTAGAGAACCGAAATTATTTACAACACTCTACAACGTCATAATCAGTGAATATGTGTGCTTGTTACTTCTACAGATTGTGAAATCATATTGTATTTAAAATAAAGATGAGTAAATATTTCAATTAGGGCATCTCCATCCACCAAAATATTTTTCTAACTCACTAGCGACTTCTATAGTCAAATTATCACGATATGGACCTGCTACGACCTATGAAAATGCCACCAAAAATAAACTTTACTTTTAAATCAAAGTTACAAGTCTTACCTGTATACTAAGTGGCAAACCGTTCCTGCTCAAACCAATGGGGACACAGGTTACTGGACATCCTAATAAATTGAAGATAGCTGTAAATCTGATGCCCAACATTTTTCCGATGAATCCGTGGTGTTTCAAAGCCTCCGTGGGAAAATTAGGGTAAAGAAACACGCCATTCTCCCTAGGGTATTCTGAAATGGTACAAAAGAACAATGTGGGCTTCCTATTGCTGAAGTCCGGTAGAAGAATTTACCAGAAATTTTGTTTTCAGATCCTCGAGTTCTCTGGTATACAAATCCACCTCATCGGGGCTCATGAAGAACTTATTTGCCTTCAGAAGGGCGAAAATGAAGGATTGAAAACAGAAGATGGATCTTCCGAGGAGGAATTTAAAAAATTCCCCATTTAGCCGAGTATTTCACCTTGAAAATTCGATGTTAAAACAAAGATAGATCGTTCTTCAATGATTTACATCAGAATACGTGAAGACAGTATGTTGATTCTCCAGCATAAATACCAGACTCATCATTTCCGCTGAAGAACCCATCTCTGGAAACTTTGTCTCGTCCACTTGACACCGGAAAGTTTCACTGAGATACGTAACACCTTGTTTGATGGCGCTTTTTATCTGTTTATCAACTTTGAGGAGGCCAAATTCGTCACCAGAATCCAGCATATAAAACAGTTTCACTTGCTTTAGATTCACCTGAGAAGAATTTGGATTTGTGATGTAATGAATTAGTTACTCGTCAAATTTACCCGTTTGTCTAAACGTAATATCGATGCTTTATCCCCGGCCAATACTTTCAGGGTCAATTTCAGATCTTCCGGGTACCTAGTCATGGGGCCGACACTTAAATATTCAACAAACCTTTTGTCGTCACACCAAGGAAAGCTGCCACTCAAAGGAGTCGTCCCTAAAATGATAAATGTTGAAGCGACATCTTTTCTGTGGGTAAATTTTAATGTTTAAAAACCTGAAGTTGGTTTATGCCCATAGATACCAGTAAAAGCGCATGGTATTCGTATGGATCCGCCTACATCTGTCCCTATACCAATAATGGAAGCGCCAGCACCAACTAGGCCGCCCTTAAAATAAATTCGATCAAAAATTGTGGAGAAATTAAAGTTGTTAATGTTTTTACTTCACCACCAGAAGATCCACCGCATACGCGAGTTGTATCATAAGGATTTTTTGCTTTCCCCACTATTTTATTGTTAGTCTCAATGGTGGTGCAAAATTCTGGCGTGCTAGAGACCAATAGGATGATAGCTCCTGCTTCTTTCAATAAAGCAACAGTATCTGCATCTTCCTCGGCTTTCATGCCCTTTCTGGTCAATGAGCAGCCGGTAAAACTCATTCCTTTGACCGCTAAACATTCTTTAACAGTGATGGGTACGCCTAACAGTGGTTTGGTCTTCTCTAGATCCAAATTCGAGGTGTTGTGATGTCTTAAGTAATCATCTATCTTTTTGGCTTCGGAAAGGGCTTCTTTGAATCTGTTTTCTATTACGGCGTTTATGATAGGATTCACTTGTTCTATACGCTTAATGTAAGCTGCCACTAGATCCTGGCTGGAGATCTAATTTGTGGAAATACAAAAAAAAAATAGATATAAAGCTGTTGCAATGAGAATATGAATGTTGAAATTTGATCAATTTAAAATTGCCACCTTAAAACACTTATATTTTTTATGGCGGGGTATTTTAAAACTAGTACATTATTATAGCCGCACTGAGGAAAATGGGCTAAGTAAACTGTTTACTTGATAAAAAATTATTTGCAATAGATAAAGTTTTACTTGGAACTATTCTCGTTAATTAATACCTGCAACTAAACCCAGTTTCCTGAATGCAAGTTGTTACTGTAAATAGTGCTTTTATTAACGGCTATTACACAGCGTACCTGACGAATTTGTGCTAAGTAACCTATTACTTATGACAACAGCACATAGTTAGTAGAAGTAACAACAATACTGATCGCTATTAAACCATATATTTTCTTAAATATGTAACAACTTGCCACAACTATATTTATTTGAGTTTTGCTGCCACCCCGTGATTGTTTTACTATTCCTGATTGGCTAATGCGGCGGAGTAAAAAAATAGTCCCCGAGATTGCTACGCGCGTAGCCAAGTGTAAGTCATAGATTTATGATATAAGATAGTCCCCAACTGAATAATAACACCTTCGCATAAGGTAAGTTTTTAGCAGTTTTTTAAATTGAGTAAAATTACGAGCATTTTTTATTTCAGATGGTAGCCTGTTGTAAATGGCCTGACCCGCATAAGTTGGTGACTTCTCGAAGCAAGTAGTCCTATGCTGATCAGTGCGGAGTAAGTGAACGTACCTAGTAGCGTAATTATGATCGTTAAAAGTCTGTTTGTTGATATTATTCCGGATGTATTCGGCACACCTATATATATAAATACATGGAAGTGTAAGAATATTCTCCCTTTCAAAAACTGGTCTGCAAGATTCGTCATTGCGTAGATTAAAAATTAAACGTAATATTCGTTTTTGTAGAACAAAAACTCGTTTAGAATTCACAGAATTACCCCACAGAACCGTATTATAAGAAAGGACCGAATAGACTAGAGCATAATAAACGTTCATAATATGCTCCTGATGAAGCGCAGTTTTCAGTTTTAAAATCGCATAATAAGCACTGTTCAACCTAGCACACACGTGTTCAATATGAGAGTTCCAAGTTAATTGCTCGTCCAGATAAACACCGAGAAACTTTATATGGTCAACGACACCCAATACATCACCATTCGGGAAAACGAATCTATCGATGTTAGTGATTTTACGTTTATAAAATTTGACGCAAGCAGATTTGTTCGTGTTCAGCAGCAGACTGTTAGTAAGACACCACTCACTAAAAGCTCTTAAGATCTGCTCCACCCCGGACAAGAGATCCTGCTCATCGTGGGAAGTCACAAGCATAGAAGTGTCGTCAGCAAATATCACCAATCCTTCTACCTTCACATAGTTAGGTAAATCATTTATGAAGGCAATAAACAATAAGGGTCCAAGTATTGAACCCTGTGGTACTCCGTGTTCTACTTGATATTCGCTGGACCTTGCATTGTTTAATCCTACTCTGATTGTTCTTCCAGAAAGGTACGACTCAAACCACTCCAGCAAAGCTCCCCTGATGCCCAATGAGTGAAGTTTCTCTAGTAAAAATACGTGTCGCACGGTGTCAAAAGCAGATGTCAAATCAAAGAACAGTCCAACTGTGTACTTTTTACAATTGATGGCCTTGTAAATTACGTCAACAAACGCATACGTGGCTGTAGCCGTAGAAAAACCTATGCGATAACCATGTTGATTGTCAGTAAGTGCATTGTATTCGTTGAAAAAGCTCACAATTCTATCAAAGATAATTCTTTCTAGTATTTTCGCAAAGTCGTTTATTATGGAAATTGGTCGGTAGTTCTCAACCGACGAAGTAGTTCCACGCTTATGAACCGGAACAATTAGTGATTCCTTAAACACTCTTGGAAATATACAAGTATGAAAGATTAGATAGATTAGATTGCTCGTTGTTAGTATCAGTGTTTAGGATCTCTTTTTTACTAGTGCTAAGTAATCTGTGCTTTTGTCCCCTATCCAGCTGAACTTTTTACTTACGATAATTGTATTTTTATTTATGATTATTATATTTTTTTCTCAGTGCGTATTCTTTTTACTGTCTGACTTGTCTCCTAGTTTTGTGACTTAAGCTGCGAGCTACTCATTACGAATGACCAAAACAGCCGACTAACTGCGTTTCTAGAAAGTAACTCGTAGCTTAACTCACAAAACTAAGACAAGCTAAGTCAGACGGTAAAAAGAATACAGCTTATATTTATTTTTTTTACTTCTAATTTTCTGATCTTTTCAGCCAACTTCGTAGCGCTGACATTCAATAGGGGATCCTCAGTCTGGGGTATACGCTTCCTTCTTTCTTTCTTGTCGAAAATTAACGCAATCAAATTCACCATCCATTGCACCAACACCAAAACTTGCAGAACAACGCGTTTTACCTTTGCATGTTAATTTACAACAAGCTACTATCGTGTTTTGATTTATTGTTCTGATAGAAGTAATGGTGTATGGATACGCACGCAAATACCTTCATGAGACATATAATTTGCGACATATTCGCATACCACGCCACGTGGCTTCGTTTTAATCATGCAAATGCAAAGTATGTGGCTATTTTTCTGCTATAGAAATTAATTAATGTTAATATACAATACAATATTTCGTAATTGTGTGTTTCATTATGTAAACCCCTTGACATTGACTGATTTTATGGAATTATTTTATTCGTTCATCTTCGTTGATATGAATTATGAAGAAATATGAATAGGAAGTTTCAGGAATATTGCAATCAAGAATGGCAATGTATTACGCATTAGGTACATGTAAAATGCATAGATATTGAACTCCATATTATGCATACTTATGTATGTATATTACCAAACAATCTACCAATGTCAAAAATATTCTTTTGTTCTATATTTGATTCAATACATTTCTGTGTTGCTATATATACAGGGTGATTCTCAATATATGCAACAAACTTTAAGAGCTGATTCCTGAGGTTATTTTGATCACAAAAGTTCATATGGGTATACGTCCAAAACGGTTTCGTTTTAAAGTTATTGAATGTTTAATTTAATAATAAATTATGAACTATGACTAACACGATATAATATCAGAGTTGGTTCTTCAAAAACTATTGTGTTGAGAGGGAATTGTTTATTTGCCATTTCAATATTTGCTAATAGTTGTCAGAGTATTCATTCAGTTATTGCAGTTTCTGTTTTCTACTAAATGAATTACACGAATGCTGAGATGTGTGATATGCATTTCGTTTACGGTCTTGCCAATGGAAATTCGCGTGCTGTTTAGACGTCTTTATGAAAGAACGATACCCGAACCGTATCATTCGCATCATTCAATATTTGCCCGTCTTCACCAACGTCTTAGTGAAACGGGAAATTTTAAAAAACGGACGACTGATAACGGGGCACCCATCTACAGTGAAGAACACAAGTTGAAGAAATGGTACTAAATGAAATGGGGAACATCCTACTACAAGCCACCAGAAAATTGCGTTTTGCTTTAAACATTAGTTAGGTCACAGTTTGGAGAATATTTGAAAGATCAACTGTTGTATCCATATCACATTCAAACGGGTGCAGGGCACTTTTGCCGGCAGATTTTCCGCAATGAGTGTTTTTTGTCAGTGGATGAGCACACAAATTCCGCACAAAATCCTGACTATTTTGGCTCAAATATTCTTCATCGACGAGGCTACTTCTCTAGAAACGCGATTATTAATTTTCATAATAATCACATACGGGCCGAAGAAAATCCGCATAGAAACTAGTGAATGACCGTCATCAACATCAACTTCTCTGTCAATGTGTGGGTCGGAATTGTTGGAGATCACTTGATAGGTCCACATTTTTTACCGATGCGGTTAAATGGCGAGGTATACACAATTTTTCTTGAAGAGGAGCTACCCCTACTGCTGGAAAAAGTTCGTTGTAATTAGATTAACAATGTATTTTATGCATGACGGTGCTCCAGCGCATTTTAAGTTTAGTTGCTCAGTGGATTTATGGACAATACGTATCTAGAATCGGTTGGATAGGACGGGGAGGTCCACAACCGTGCGCTGCTCGGTCTCCAGACTTAAATTCTTTGGACTTTTTTCTCTGGGATCGCCTTAAATCATTAGTTTATGCGACTCCCATTGAAAATGTCGATGAACTGAGAAATCGTATTATCGCAGCTTTTCAAACAATTCGAAATACCCCTGGTATTTTAGAACGGACTCGCCAGTCATACCACGGAGGATAGAAAGTTGTATTGCAGTTGGGGGCGGTCATTTTTCAACAGTTAGTATAAGTTAATTTTGTTTTACTAATTATTTTGGTTAATTTATAATAAACACATAATTATGTTAACTTACTATTTAAACAATTATACAACTTTAAAACTAAGCGAATTTTGGACATATGTTTTATGAACTTTTATGATCAAAATAACCCCAGGAATCAGCGCTTAAAGTTTGTTGCATATATTGAGAATCACCCTGTATATTATTGTTTAAATATGGAAGTTATGAACAATATATCACAAAAATAAAAAGCTAACTTAATGTAAATATATTTATATTAATTCTACAGTTTGAAAGTTAAAACACATTTGTGGGTATATTTTCAAACTTTAACGCATGATAAATAAATAACATTTTTTTAGATTTTTCAGAATTTAAGCTATTTCTAATTTTATTACTCACATATACTAAAAATAACCTTTTAATTTTTGCACTCGATTGAGGTACCTGCAAAAGTTCTTTTTGCAACAGTTGAGAAGGATGCATTTAATGTTTTGCATACTGGATCCCAAAATACATTCATTCAGTGCAGAAACAAGGTAAGAGAAAACATATTTTATTAAATTACTTTATTATGAAACGATGACTTAAAACACTATAAAATAAGACAATAATCCTTGAACGCCATTAAGCGACAGGTTGTCACGCCCGATTCTATTAAAAATCTTTATATCCGTAAATATTTTAACTAGGGCACGTCCAGCCACCAAAATACTTTCCTAACTCTTTGGCGACCTCTATGGTCAAGTTATCACGATGTGGACCTGCTACGACCTGGAAAAACATAGCGGACCGGAAATTCAGCTTTAATCCCTTTATAAACAAGAAAATTTACCTGTATACCAAGTGGTAAACCGTTCTTGCTTAAACCAATGGGGACGCAAGTTACCGGACATCCTAATAGATTGAAGATGACTGTAAATCTCATGCCCAACATTCCTCTGAGAGATCCGTGGTGTTCGAATGCTTCCGTGGGAAAATTAGGATAAAGAAACACGCCATTCTCTCCTAGGGTATCCTGAAATGTTACAACGGAACGACACACGTTTTCTACCTTCGAGGAGTGGACCACATATTAATATAATTACCACAAATTTTTCTTTGAAATCCCTCAATTTTCTGGAGTAAAGGTCCATCTCGCCGGCACTCATGAAGAACTTAGTAGATTTTAGAAAGGCAAAAACGAAGGATTGAAAGCAAAAGATAGACCTTCCAAGAGGAACTTTAAAAATTCTGATTTGGCTGAGTATTTGACTTGAAAAAAATCGATGTTAGAGCAAAGATGAATCATGTTTCCATGAAGTTTTATTTACGTCGGAATACTCAAAAACTGTTCGTAGATTCTCCAGCTGCAAATACTAGACCAACCATCTCTGCTGAGGAACCCATCTCTGGAAACTTCGTCTCGTCCACTTGACACCGGAAACTTTTACTCAGATACGCAACACCCTGTTTGATGGCACTTTTTATCTGTTTATCAGCTTTGATGAGGCCAAATTCGTTACCAGAATCCAGCATATAAAACAGTTTCACTTGCTTTAGATTCACCTGGGAAGAATTTGAATTTCTAATGAAATGAATTAGTTACTCGTCAAACTTACCTGTTCGTCTAAACGTAATATCGATGCTTTATCTCCGACCAATACTTTTAGGGTCAATTTCATATCTTCTGGGTACCTAGTCATGGGGCCGACACTTAAATATTCAGCAAACCTCTTGTCGTCACACCAAGGCAAGCTACCACCCAAAGGGGTAGTTCCTGAAATGATAAATATTGAAGGCAACAGCTTTTCTATAAGTAAATGTGTTATTGCAAAACCTGAACTTGCTTTATGCCCGTAGATACCATTGAAGGCGCATGGTATTCGTATGGATCCGCCTATATCCGTTCCTATACCAATAATAGAAGCGCCAGCACCAAGTAGGCCGCCCTTAAAATAAATTTGATTAAAAATCGTGGAGAAATTAAGATTCTCAATGTTTTTACTTCACCACCAGAGGATCCACCGCATACGCGAGTTGTATCATAAGGATTTTTTGCTTTCCCCACTATTTTATTGTTAGTTTCAATGGTGGTGCAAAATTCTGGCGTGCTAGAGACCAATAGGATGATAGCTCCCGCTTCTTTCAATAAAGTCACCGTTTCTGCATCTGCCTCAGCTTTTACACCCTTTCTGGTCAATGAGCAGCCGGTAAAACTCATTCCTTTGACCGCTAAACTTTCTTTTACCGTGATGGGCACTCCTAACAATGGTTTCGTCTTCTCTAAATCCAATTTGGATGTGTCGTGACATTTTAAGTAATCATCTACCTTTTTGGCTTCGAAAAGGGCTTCTTTAAATCTGTCTTCTATTACGGCGTTTATGATAGGATTCACTTGTTCTATACGCTTAATATAAGCTGCCACTAGATCCTGGCTGGAGATCTATTTTGTGCAAATACAAAAAAAAAAATAGATACAATGAGAATAATGAATGTTGAGATTTGATTAATTTAAAATTTCCGCCCTAAAACACTTATATCTTCTATGACGGGAAATTTTAAATCAAATAGATTGTAATGATGATATTTATTTTACTTCTAATCCTCTAATCTTTTCAGCCAATTTCGTGGCACTGAGATTTAAGAGGGGAACCTCACTCTGAGGTATATGTCTCTTCCTTTCTTTCTTGTCGAAGATTAACACAACAAAATTCACTATCCATTGCACCAACACTAAAATTTGCAGTGAAATGCGCTTTAATGTTTCCATGTCGGTTTATAAGAATATACTGCCTTCTGAATCGTATGAACGCGGGGAAATGCGCATATACTTTCACTAAATATGTAAATTATGATGTACATATTACATAACTTTCCTTAATAATGCAAAGTATTTTTCCAGTTTAGAAGTTATTGATATTGATATTATGACTTTTCATGTATTTGACGATGAAATGTTTGACCCTGACTCGTTTATAAAAAATAATAAATATATCTCTTATTTATTATTTAATTTTTATGTATCAAAGCTCAAGGCAAACATTGTGTAACATTGAATTACTGAGTGATTCATTTACAAGGAATAAGGTGTGAGATTTATCTTTATTTATTATTTGCTTTCATTAGTTTACGTACTAAAAAAAAAGGTCGCATCTGATCTCATTATACAACACTGTAAAATTAAGATGAAAAAAAAATTAAAGGGTTTTTGATAGCAGATAGTAAAGAAGTTTGATTCAAATAAAATTGTTGGTTTAATTTATAAATTGTGGTAAATACGTATAATATCAAAAGAAGTTGTTTAAAAATGGTAAAAAAGTGAAAAACAAAAATTTCCAAAAAGAGATAAAAATAAAAATATAAAAAATCAGTACAAAGCTGTGGAAATTTTTAAAAATATAAAAGAAGGTGCAAAAATGAAAACAAAAGTAGAAAAGCGTTCAAAACGTGAAAATAAAATTCAAACTGTCAAAATAGTTAAAAAAAATTAATATTGCCAGAAGGAGATAATAAATTTGAGAAAGAAAATGGAAAAGTTGAAAAAGGCAAAACAGGGTTAAAACTTGAAAAAAATTAAAAGTAAATGTGAAAGAGGGACAGAATGCGTGGACTAAAATTAAAGACTTAAAAAAACAAAAAAATTAAAAAAATATGAAATGTCAAGTTTGGGAAGAAATAAAAAAGTTTTAAACATATTTTTTTGAAAAACTAAAATAATCTGAGAAGAAGCAAAAAGTTTGGAAAAAAAATAAAGAAACATTAAAAAAAAGGAAAAAAGAAAAAAAATAGAAAGGTAAAAATTATTAAGGAAGCGATAAAATTATGTCAATAAAGTCATAAAACGTTAGATTGTTACATAGAGATAAAAAAAATAGAAAAAATTATAAAAGTTGAAAAAAACATAAAATAAAAGAATTAAGGAAAAATTAACAAATGGAAAAAATGAAAAAGCGTAAAAAAATTAAAAAAAAAGAAGGGATACAAAGTTTGAATAAAATTTAAAAACGTTAGAGAAAGTAAAAAATGATAAAATATAAAAGAGGGGTAAAAATGTAAAAAAAGGAAATTTTTAAAATAGTTAAAAAAATTGAAAATTCCTGAAAAGAAGTAAAAGTTTTAGAAAAAGAAATATGAGTGCTACAATTGCTGTATATTCTATATTTATGATTCTTTGATATCACAGGAAATATTTACCGTAATCACGGATCACTCTTTTAGAATTCCCCACTCACGGCCGTGATCCGTAATTCTCCAATCACCGTGAAAAAATCACAGTTCGTGAAATATCGTTCATCACTAATTCCAAAATGTGTTTTCTTTTAACAAAATTGGTTATGTAGTGCACAGATGCATCACAAAGAAATAACAAAACTAGGGCTAAAATAACCTGAATGTAATGTGAAAAACGTAAGTACAATAGGTAAACACCATGGTAAACAACGGTTTATTCATACTCTAATTATTTGTTAGTATCGAAGTGTGATGATTACTGTTTCAGGTTTATGGTTCTAAGAAAGATAATATAGCAATTGTAATTAACTTCGAAGCAATATTATTATCGTAATAAACGTATTTTTGTAACTTTATTCTACAACAACTTAGAGATTAAATACTTATCAACCAAAATAAAAAATTAACCTAAAACTATAAGGTAAATTATATTTTTTTCTTTTAAAAAGTTATTAGTCACAATTAGTCAGTTAATATTTTTTACAGGCCTTTTGTTTGGGAGGTGATGTGATCCTGCAGGAAGTTTCTCAGGAACAATGAATGGGGTTCTCATCGATTCTGGAATTCTCTATAACAGCAGATTCAGTTCGGGATTAGTGCTGGCTGGTACTAAAAGGCACAAGGGCATCTGTCCACCCAACTATTTCTGATGTACCTATTTCGAGTGTGAATCGGCCAGCTCCACTTATCTTTATCATCAAGCCTTGCATTCATTGCGACTGTATTGTTTTCGGTGCGTGATTCCAAAGACTTAAGTGACATTTACTAACGATGGAAGTTAACAGTGTGCAAAATCTTTTAAAAAAGCCGTTATTACATTTGAGGAACAACTTTTAATTAAGAAGAAAGGAAGGCCTATTCCTGATCTTCAAATAAACTACACTTCCTCAAGTAAAACTCGAACTTACAATAGAGTATTCAATAAAAATATATATGAAAAATATGAGTGGATGTGCGGATGTTCTGTAACAAATAAACTATTTTGTTTTATCTGCTTGGTTTTTAAGAAAGAGATTAATCCGTGGAATAACCTAGGGTTCAATGATTTAAAGCATATCGCTGAGAGGGCGAAGAAACACGAAAATTCCGTTTCTCACATGAATGCGTGCGTGGATTTTAGTGTTCTAGGTAAAGCGGACATACGCGAACAATTAGACAGTGCTTATTTGCGACATAGAATTAAGTGCAACGAAGATGTGGAAAGAAATCGTCGTATTTTGCGCCGGTTAATCATGTGTATAAAATTTTGTGGAGCTTTTGAATTGGCGGTACGAGGCTATGACGAGACATTGACGTCGGAAACTTCAGGTATTTATGTAGGCTTAATCAACTTTGCGGTTGAATTAGACGCTGCGCTCGCAGTACATATGAAAGGTTCACAAGTGTTTGGAGGCGCGTCAAAAATTATCCAGAACGAATTGCTAGATGCAATGTTGCAAATTTACAAGGAGGAAGTATTAAACGAAATTAAATCTGCAAATTTCATTGCTTTGGAGGTCGACGAAACTACAGACACCTCTAATAATCAGCAAATGGTTGTTATTATTCGATACGTGTTTAATGGACAAATTTTTGAACGCTTTTGGTGTTTTTTTAAGCCGGGTGAATATAATGCCGATGTATTAGCGGAAACGTTGCTGAACGAATTGCAAACTATTTTAAATTCTCCTTCTGGGTCTGATTACAATAAACTAATCGCTCAAAGTTACGATGGGACGTCCGTGATGAGTGATAAGACAAATGGTGTCCAAGCGATTATCAAAAGGACATATCCATACGCACATTATATTCACTGTTACGCGCATCAATTTAATTTGATTATCGAACGAGCGGCACAGTGCAATAAAAATGTAAAAATCTTCTTTGCAAATTTGCAGTCGTTTTCGACCTTTTTTTCTCGATCGCCAAAACGAACGGTGATTCTCGATGAAATAGTCAAACGTAGATTACCACGCGCCGCTCCTACACGCTGGATTTTCGGAAGTCGAACTGCGAACACATTATTTGAGCACCAGGATTCTTTCAAAGAATGTTTAGACAAAATTATCGACGAAGATGGAACGGATTCAGTTACTATCAGCGAAGCAAGTGGCTTATTGAAACATCTAGATTGTCCGGAATTTCTCTACTGGTTGAAAATATTTCACTTCATCATGCCACATGTTGAACTGTTAATTAATCAGACTCAAATGCGCGGGATTGGCAGTGCTCAATTGCAAGAGGCAATTGAACGATTCCAACAGCAAATTATTCGCATTAGAAATATAATAAGTTCTACTGACAATGAGAATCAAGACCACGATACTGAAGAACCTGTGATCAAAAGACAAAAAACGACAACTGGAGATAACAGAGCTGTTATCGCAAAGGAAGTGTGTGACACTATTTTGAGCCAAATTAGCGACCGATTTGATTTTAGGGATCACTTAAACGCGGCAAAATTATTCGATTCTCAAAATTTTAAAACCTATCGTCATTCGTTTCCACAAGAACATTTTATTGAAATCGTGACATCTTATCCCATGTTGGACAGTGTAAAATTGAAAACTGAACTTTCGGTAATTTACGAGCGCGATGATATGTGTGACGTAGGCGGTGTTTTGCCACTTTTAGTGTTTATAACAGACAACAACCTAAAACAGATTTTAACGGAGACATACAAACTGTTGGACATTATTTGTACAACGCCCATGCCGACAACGGAATGTGAACGATCTTTTTCCACCCTCAAACGCATTAAAACCTTTCTGAGGAACACAACGTCAGAAGATCGACTGAATGCGTTGGCGGTCTTATCAATAGAAAAGAAGTTCATCCAGTCTATCCCGGATTTTGACAACAAAGTCATAGACGTCTTTTCCAGCACTAAAAAGAGGAGAATGGATTTTATGTACAAGACATAGGTAAGTAATTTTGTGCCCACCCCAGTGGCGGCTCGTGGTCGGAAACGTAGGGTGTTCACAAAATCAAGAACATGCAAATTTTTAACTAAAATCCAATCATTTTTTTCGTACATGTCCTTCTTAAATTTTCTTGTAAAGTCTCTAAATTTGCCCTTTGTAGTTTGCGTCAAATTAAGTTCTGGTTTTGGTCTGCCCATACTTTTAACTTGAATTTTTTATTCATAACTAAACGAATTAAAATTGTCTTTCAAATACTGCACAGTAAAACTGTTCGCATCCATAGTTCATATTTATATATTGTTTAGTGTTTACTTACAATACTACTTTGTTTGTTTTGTGTGCATTTCATTATCTTTTTTACGTACTGTATATTTCATTTCATTACTTTTTTTACGTACTATATATATTCTTTTTGTTGTCGGCTGCACCTAAGCGCATTAGTGGCGGCTTTGCTTTGCCGGCTTTTTGCAGAGGGATTTAACGATGCGGCGTAGTTTTTAACTGCGGCTGCGCTGTTGATAATAATAATTGTTTTTTTTGGTAGTTAAAAAATACGAATTAAGTTGTATTATTGTTGCGTGGGTTCAAATGAACGCTTATTGCTGTAGATGAATACTCAAACGAAAATTTAAATCAGTGTTTTAAATAAAATAGATAGTTTTTTTTAACAAAATATTGTCTAATTTCCTTTTTTTTACAAAGTTAAATTTAAGATATTTATAAATTAACACTAAGTATTTAAATTGTTACAACCATGATTACTGTATTAATTATATCAACTTTTATCATCTACAATTCTTTGAAAATCTTCTACCTAAAACTAAAGTATAAAATTTAATTTAATACGGATCTGTATTAATTACTTATGTAAACTGCACGAGTGTGATTAAACATTGAGCACTGGCTTAATATCAGCAACAAATTAATAGATTAATATATTAAAATTTTTAAATTCCAAGCAAAAGAAAACATCTGAGCCACCCCAATATCTATATCACACTGGCTCCCTCGCTCGCACGTACGAAGCAGAGAGCCAGAAAACAAACAAAGGAACCTGGAAACAAATCCGTCCAATACGGAAAAATATAGCAATAGTGAAATAAATAATATAATGTTATATATAGTCACGAAAATTCAGTTAAAACTTAAAGTATAAAAAAATACACCGTTATTCTAAAATATCAAAACAACTTTCAAATGAAAATTGAATTAACAAATTTATTCAGATAATTGTTTTTTTTTAAATAAAAATCTACAGCAGTATATTATTTAATAAATTAAAATAATTGCACACCCTTGGTCAATTATTAAAACTATCACTAACAAACAGTTATTAGTTTTATGGTAGTTACGACCTGTGAACGGTAGTCATTCATAAACAAAACATATAATTATATAATTATAGTTTATCCGTAAAAACACGATATCTGAACGTTTGATGTCGATCGATTTGTAACGTGACCCGAGAACGCAACGAAAAGCGAGCACAGGAGCACACTCATTTGTGTGCACCGTTCATATGGAATCTGCGTATCCCTCCCCACCTCCGCTACTCCTTTTATGGGCTTAGGCATTGGATAAAATCAACAAAAGCATTGCTGCGGTATCACTGTTGCAACTAACATACAGGGACCGCCTCTTTGGAGACCATTGTGGACTCCCCCCGCTGGAACTTTATGTGAGAGCGAGGCAATGAATGCGATCCTTAGACTGAAAGCCAACAACCTGTGGCATCCCAACTTCAGGGTGGGGGACACACTTATACTACGGGCACGCTGCTGACGGGCCATTGCTACAAATGCCCACGGACAGCATGCCACCCGAAATTATCTTCACTGAAAAAGGTGAAAATCTCCATACCGAACAGAGACCAGCACGTAGTGAGATCATTGCTAACGAAAACTGGTACACGGAGGATCTAAATCCAGCCAGGACAGGAGCCGGTATTTGTGGGCCCAGTTCTAATCAAAGAATATTCATAAGCCTGGGAAAACATACAACGTCTTCCAGGCAGAGGTATTCGCCCTTGCAGCCTGTGCAGAAATGATTGCAAAAGGGGCTACATGAGGAGGAAAATTATATAATGACTGACAGCCAGGCTGTCATTAAGCAGTCTCAACCCTGTAACTAGTCAAAACTAGTTAGGACTGCAAACGATCCCTCAATGCACTGCACAGACAACACGGTGTCTCTGATTTGGGTCCGGGACATGAGGATATAAAGGGCAACGTAATCGCCGATGAACTAGCCAAGGAGGCTCTCAGAGACACTTCATGGTCCAGAGCCCGTAGGGGAATTACCAAGATTCCGCAAGAAGGGAGATCTGGACCTGGTTAGATAAAGAAAGTACAAAGAAATGGAGGTCGACTGGAAGCCAACTCCATACCAAAACGCTGATAGGGATGGGGATGGTAGTTTCTCTGATAACCTACTCAAGCGCAGTAAGAAAGAAGTTAAAACCATTACTGGGTTGGTAAACTGGCCACTGCCTTCTGAAAAAAGCATCATACAACACAGGCCGTGTAAGCGAACCGTGGTGTAGAAGATGCGAAACTACAGGAGGAAACGAGCTTACAGTAATCTGCACATGTGAGGAACTGAAGGTACTCAGACAGAAATATTCGGAGAGATCTACTGGAGCCCTCGAGGTCCTCAAGTTTCCACTGGGCAAGATACTGGGCTTTATAGAGAACACCAAGCTGCTGGAGTGGAAATAAGAGAATCATAGGATGGTATCACATGAGCACCAAGCCTCAAGTGCCCGGAATCAGTGCCCACCCTAACTTGAATTGAATGAAATAATGAAAAATCAACTTAGTCCCGCCTACTCGGCGCACGTGCTCTTCGTCGGTCGCTTGCTCGCGATGTACATACATATGAATAGAAAGGAACGTCGCGTCCTTTACTCGTTTCGCTGCGTTATATTTCACGAATATATTAAGATCGAGTAATAGGTTTTATTAGTTTGTAATCGACGATTTGTTTAGGGGGTTCACGTGCTCATGTGCTCCTATACAGAAACCGCCACTGGCCCACCCTCTTTCATAACTCACGAGCCGCCACTGTTGTGATGTTTTAATAAACTGCTTGGAACTCTTGGATCTCAGGAACATTTTTGTTTTTTCAGTGAATGTAAGAATTTCCTCTGAACATCCAAAATAAATGTACAAATTTAGGATTTGGGTAAGTGATTTTTTATTAGCAACTGTTTTAAGTATTCTAATTTTCCCTTTCTATTTTAGTTAACGGTAAATTTTTCGAAATTTTCGAAGGTTCGATTCGTTCTCCCTCGATTTTTCTTCGAAGTCACGGTTTACAGTTATTTTCCTTATTCCAGAGCCTTCTGGGTGCTTCTACTGCATTCTTGATCCACCAATCCGTGCTCGAGTTGAACGTGACGTGGATTTAACAATGGAAAATCGCAAGCATCTTTCTGATATACGGTCATGGCCTTAAGTTTATGTCACGAGATAAGTTACAAATTGATTATCTAACTTTAAATTCTGATACTTTTTGAGTAATATCTTTTTTTTACGTGTTAATCTTGGCATTTGCATTATTTTCTTACATTGATTTACAATTTTTTTTGAATGGTAATCTTTGTACATGTATTTTTTTTACGAGAGTATAAATTCGTTTAATAGTTTTAAAATTAGATGGCGCTAAACATGACATTTTTTTTTTTCGATGTGTAATATTGCTTCTCACGTTTTTTGAAGGAAATTGGCTACTGAAAATAAATGATGATAATAAGAGTATATCTCAGTATGAATCATGATCATAGCTTCTAATAAAGCATTGTTTATGACTGATCAAACAAATGTTGAAATATCCTTGTCAAGTACATGATTTTCATTAAAGGGAATGTAAAATCGAATTTAAACTAATACTGAGAAACCGCACACAAGATATCCTATTTATAATCTGACTCAGAAGTATCGATTTGATTCATATGGGCAAAAATCAATGACGTACCTGAAAAATTTAAATTCTTAAAGATTATATTATTAAACATAATGATAAATTGCAAAATTTAAACGATGTAAAAATTGTGGCTGGTGGTGTTCATTTATGTTATTTAACATCAGACAAGTCTACGAGATCGACAGATCGATCAGAGACAATACATTTATGATTTCGTTTCAAATAATCGAGGATCTTGTGTATTTAATAATTTCTTCTGTCGAATTAATATCTTCTACTTGTTTCGTTTTATCAAAACATAATAACGAAATATTATCATCACAATCTGAATCCCCTTTGTTATTGAAATTCATGAAAGCTCTAATATTTTTTTCTCTCATGTCTCGTATCTTTTTGTGACAATTTTTTCTTGAAAGGAATTTGTAGTAAACCACAAATGTCATAAACGAAGTGACCGTGAATTGATATAAATAACATAGAAACTGCACTATGGAATTAATTAATATTAATAGAGATAATAACGTACATAAGAAATTGAAAGCAATTAAGAAATCTGTACTTGACAAGGAAATTTAATTTCAACATTATAAAAAATGTTTGTTTGATCAGCAGGAATATTATCATGAACAATGCGTTACATATTAGGAGTTATGATTATAATGTATATATTGAGGAATTCAATAAAAAATCATTGTGTTGGAGAGATGATAAAAGATATATTCAGCAAAATAGTACTGATGCATTGGCTGGGGGGCGTTGGAGAATTTGGAAAAATTGAGATCTATTTTATAGTAATGCAATTATTATTATTTTTATCAACAATAAATTTATTGGATAGAATTTCATTTTTTTATCATTTGATATCCAATTATGTAATTAAGCATTTTATACATTTTATCTATATAATATTTATTTATTTTATATTTCTTATTTTTTACAAATACTAGGTAGTCGAATGAATTTGTTAGAATATTCTCGAATTTTGATAGATTTGTAATTAGAATATTTTATTTATTGGCAGTTTGTGAGTTATATGAATTTATGTACTTCATTGAATCATTATTAAGTGATTTAATTTCCTTTAAATAATTTTTGTCAGCATTTCGTTGTAAGATCGTAGATTGTTCAGAACCCATTCTAATTGATTTATATGTAATATAATTATGTAACTATTATTTATTTTCTGTTAAATATTTTTTATCAAAAAAAGATTAATAATACACACTTATATTTTTGACGCTGTTTTTTAAATCATTACGTTTTATGTTCTCGTTTACGTTACATTCAATGTTCACGTTTACGTTCCGCTCTATTTTCATGTTTATGTTCACTTTTGGGTCCAGATCCAGAATCCAGTTACTCTCTCTCTCTCTCAGGGTTAATTAATTTTTATGGATCCGGTTGTTTAAACATGCATTCAATTCCGCAAAGATCAATATTCCAAATTTTGTAATAATAATACCAAAAAAAACTAATTGATGTTAAATATTTATAATTTATATATATAATTCATATTATTTCATCCACAATTATGTAACAAAAAACCTATATTAATTCCTACTAGCTCAAAATATATCAATAATGTGTGTGTGTGTGTATAACTAAATAAATTTTGCAATTATATTAAAAATAAAACATTAAAGTCCAACCTTTAATCCAAAACTTCTTTTAGCTCCTCTTCAATTTCAAACTTAACTCCAAATCAACCTCCTGTACCTCCCGAAACACTTCTTCTATGCTTTTTCTTTAGTAACTCATCCACAATATTTTCACCTTAGCATAAATCCAATCTTTGAATTATATCTCTTCAAACAATATTTCTACTGATAATCTATTAACTTGTTTTTATTACTTTTTATTTTATATCTTCCTAATTTCCAGAACTTTACTTTTAATCTTTTCTATGTCAATCTATCATTTTTTTTGTAACTAATCAATAATAATCCTTTTTTTTTCATATCACCACGTGGACCATAACACATATATCATGAATTGTACACAGCCTCCCAAACATCATATTTATATAACTGCGTAGGCTTTCACGGCCGGTGTAACTATAACTAACAGCTTCTTGCGGGTTTCGCCGTGTGTTTCGCTGTGTGTGTTTTGACATACGGCGAAACCCGCAAGAAGCTGTTAGTTATATCATATTTATATTTTGATAATTTTTAAAATGATTTTGAAATTTTGAAATCAACATCTATAAAGTGTTATATGTTTGTAATTAACTTAGTAATTTCGATTATAAAATAATATAAATTATATATTTTGAGTTTATGCAAATACTAAAATCTATAATAAGTACATACATAATAAATACCAATCTTACATTACATTACAATATATATAAAAAAAAACAAAGACAATTATTGACTTTACTAACAACATTAGTTTGCGACAAATATAGTTTGTTTATATATTTTTTATAGTGGTATCTACCACAGATCTCAAGGTAAATATAATATTAAAAGTTATAATTTAGATCCACCCTAAAGTAGGAATCCCTGAAACTAGATTGTTTGTTTATCTAAATTACTGAGCCACGTTTTATGACTTATGGGGGGTAAAACGCCCCTCTTGACAAATATACATTGAGATACAATATTTACTTAATTTTTATTTTATATTTTTAAAATAAATATCTAGAATTACGAAATAATATTTAACATTACGAAATAAATTTAGAATTGTGCCTTATCTCATTGAATTTTTAAAATAAAAAAAGATATATCATTAGGGGAGGCAAGAAAATGATACTTCCTCGAGTCGGTGAATTATCGACCCTTTGAAAAACTAAAATTTTATTCCCCGCTATTCCAGAACTGGTAAATTAAGCACTACTAATCTGTATTTGTAACAAACATCTTTCTCTTATTAAATAAGAAGCAATGCATTCGAATGTATATTATTTATTAAAAAGCGGATATTAAAAATGTATCGTGATTATTTATAAATATATAATTCAAGGACGCGCCTGCCAACCTCCAAAACATTTCTCCAACTCTTGAGCGACAGCTAACGTTAAGTGATCGTTATTCGGACCGGCTATAACCTATAATAGATTTCCTTTTAATAAAAATAGGGATGCATGACTGTGTATGAAAGACCAACCTGTATTCCGATTGGTAATTTTTTCGCATCAAAACCGGTTGGTACGCTTGTCGCAGGCAGACCTGTCAAATTCGGTATGGGGATGTAGACACAATATGGCGTCTCGCTGAAATAATTTTCGCCCAACGGTAAAGCACTGCCGGGCATGCAAGGATATAGTAGAACTCCGTTATCGCCCAGAGCATCCTGCAAAATATATGTACAGTTGGTAACGCTGCGCTGTTAGAAATTAAAGCGGGAAATTTGAAATATTTACCACTAGAACGCGTTTGAGCGCATCCAACTTCTGTATGTAGTGATTAGTGTTCAATTTCAACAATATGTTGTTGTATAGAAGGCTGAAGATGAGGACTTGCATGGTGATCTTGGATTTGCCAAAGAGTTCTTTGACGATCTCTACGTAGGGGTTGTACTTAACCTGTAGAATTTTGAGTGAAAAATGTGCTTGGTATATAACTTTAACTATATTACATCGGAATCTGTTAATGGAGATGGAAAATTCTTAAACTGAGACATATTGACGATGCCTATTTCGGTCGTTTCTTTCAGCTCTTCGAATTTTCGACTGCTGACGTGGCAATGACATGTACGACTCAGATACGAAGCGGCGGCTTTTATTGCGGTTCTAACTTCTTTCTCGGTGTCCCAGAGGCAGAAACTGCTACCGCAATCTTCCATGTAGAAAATTTGTATCTTACTGAAATCTACCTGTTGAAGACATATAATATGTATATTGAAATGCTTAAAATTTATGTACACCCAACTTACTTCTTCGTCAAGTTTTAGCATCCCATTACTAGGACCTGACATGATCTTCAGTAACGGTCTTAAATCTTCCGCGTATCTCGTCATAGGTCCGATGACTAGAGTGTCCAAAAATAGTTGCTCATTGTCCATCGGCCAATGCCCTTCTAAAGATACCAAATCTGGAAGAAATACATTGGAAATCGATGTTATTTAACGCCAATTAAGTCACCGCATTTACTTCTACTAGGTTTATGGCCGAAAATTCCGCAGAACGACGCTGGAATCCGTATGGATCCACAAATATCAGCACCTATACCTAGCACTGAAGCACCAGCGCCTATTAAGGCACCCTAAATCGATTTATTTTTACAAAAAATATATTTTTAATCATTTTTGTAACTTACTTCCCCACCTGACGAGCCGCCACTGGTATATCGGGTATTGTAAGGGTTATAGGTAATAACCCACTAATTTATTATAAGTTTCCATGCTGCAGGAATATTCTGGAGTATTTGATACTAGCAGAGGTATGAGTCCAGCTTCTTTGAGACGTTGCACTACGATGCTGTCTTTTTCAGCTTTTACACCTTTCCTAATAAGCGAACACCCTGTATGACTTAACCCTAAAATCTCTCTTTTTAGTACAAAATTCGCATTTTTAAACGATGTAATATAACCTTTAACAGCTATAGCTTCCTTAATTGTGATTGGAACTCCAAAAAACGGTTTAGTGGCTTTTATCTCTTCAATTTTGTGGGGGTTTTCGTCTAAGTACCTATCAATTTCTTTGGCATCGTTTAAAGCGGCTTCAAACCGATCTTCTACGACGGCATTAATGATTGGATTTACTTCTTTTATCCTCTTGATGTATATTTGAATCACTTCTCGGGAGAACAGCTGCATATATATTTGTTTTATTAGAAGGAATTAGTTTACCTAAGATCATTTAATGGTCAATTAGACTATACCTTTCTCTCTCTAATTTTCTCTGCTAGTACAACGGCGCTTAATTTTAGAACAGGCTCATCGCAAGGCGACACGAACTTCGGCTCAATTTCACTAGAAACTAATCGTTTCAATAAGGCACACATTCGGTGTAGAATTATCCAAAATAGCACTGTTAATCTTATAAACACATCCATGTTTCGTTTCGTTTAGTAGAGTGTACAGGTGCAAATAAAATTAACAAGAGAATTTGAGGTGGGATTAAAAAGGAGTTGCCAGTGTTGATGGTTGCAGATTGCACTCACGGGAATTAAATAACAGCTTCGTGTTTTTATGCAACTGATAAATAGAAAAACAAAAATATTTTTATCTGCAGAGATACTCGGTCACGACACTTCAAACCGTAATCAGCCGTATTATCCAATACCACTGATAAGCACCGTGACATTTATGTTTGTAACATCAATTTTAGGCACCTAAAGAAACACCGTTAAGCATTAGTATCCAAATAGATACAACGTAATAAGGTTTCTAAAGACAATACTTCAAATAGAGACGCTTTACAATGAAAATATTTACTAAACGTTTGTACCTGACCAGCACAATTCCTTGAAAAAGAGCGCAAGGTTCACTGAATGAAAAACATGTTTCTCCTCTTTATCTGCTCGTTATAACCCTAAAAAAAATTTCAATGTATTTTGTTTGTTAATAATATTTAAACAGCTATTTTTAATATTATTTAGTTTATTTTTAACAGCGTTCAAACAAAACATCATAGATAGCACAAATGAAAATAACTTGGTAAAATCGTAAAACAGGTATTTGTCACGGTCAAAATAATAAATTATATATTTGTGGAGTAAGTTAAAATTTCTATTTTTATTTTTTATCTTTTAATATAATAAAAATAATAGTGTTAAAACGATAATAATAATGAAAATGATTTATAGCGCCATCTATTGCACAGTAGCAAAATCATTATATCTGAGGAAAGAAATCTTAATTCATTTAAATCCTCTTGATGATTGAATTTTGTTTTGTAGCAAAGTATTGATTTATTTTAAATTACATTCGGATTATTTCTAGAATGAAAATGATATCTATATAAAAAAACAATTTAATTAATTGCGGTGACATCTGCTGCAGAATAGCCGAAATACGGGTTAGAGAATAATGCAGTACCATCTATATTTTAATAGCTAAATTTGCTTCAAACTGAGCAGAATAACAGCGTTAGATGGCGCTGGCAGTAATAAATTAAAAAATATTTACACATTTTTAAATAAAGTAGGTAGGCAATAATTTCTTGTAGAACATGTGGGAAAGTTATTTTAACACTAAAAGTAACTAAAAACTTGTTTGATTTATTTATAATTCTATTCTATAGTTCTTTTTGGATTAAAACATCATTGATTAATAAAAAATAACAATATTTAAAATCAAGGGTATATTTAGTAGGCACTCCATAAATATAACTATTTTTTTTTTTGATTTTACGTATGTTTAAGAGATACATAACAAAATTAATTTTATTGTTTTTTTTAAGAATACATCTTTATATAAATAATAAAGACAATTATGTTTTCTTTTACAAACACACAATTTTTAACACCAGATGAGTCATACATTTTTTAGCTAAAACAAGAATGGTCGACAGGGGTCGCTTCTTAATGGGGATGAACTTAGTTTTAGAATTTGTCCAAAAAATGAGGTAATCCTGTATCGTTTCTGCGTTTGGTAAGAATGTCACAACCGGAATCTGTTACTAAAAGCGTATGCTCGAATTGAGCTGACCACTGGCCATCGGTGGTGACAGCTGTCCACTTGTCAGGCCACATTTCATCCCTCCAACTTCCCATTGAGATCATTGGTTCAATTGTAAAGCAATGACCAGGTTTCATGACACCGACAGCACGATTTTCTGAAAAAATAGTCACATAGAAAAATTGTTAATAATTATGTTAATATTTAAGAATTTACTTGCGTAATGAGGTACATTAGGGGCAGTGTGAAATAAACGATGAATCCCATGTCCGCAATAACTCCGAACCACCGAATACCCATGAGCTTGGGCATGTTTTTGTATAATGTTTCCGATCTCCCTATATTTTTCACCCGGTTTTACAATATGGATAGCTTTCATTAGGCATTCATGGGTGACTTTCACTAAGTTCTTATACTTGTTATCTACATCACCGACGAGGAAGGTTTCATTTAAATCGCCGTGGAATCCCCGGTGATAAACAGTGATGTCTACATTGCAAATATCACCATCTTTTAAGGGTCTCGTATCAGGGATTCCGTGACAGATAACCTCATTGACAGAAGTGCAGCAAGATGCTGGAAATTCGTAGTAATTTAAAGGAGATGGGTAACATTCACGTTCAATGCAAGCTTCGTGTACAATACGATCGATTTCGTCTGTTGTAACACCGACATCACAAACCCTAGCAGCTTCATCTAGGACCTCCCTGCCAAGTTTACAAGCTACTCGCATTCCTAAAGTATCATAATCAAATTTTATTATCCAACACCATTACTCAAGTGATAATACATGCATATACGAACTTTAAAAAATAAATACCTTCGATTTCCTCATCATCTAACACTTTTATTTGACTTGAACCTTTAACCGCCTGTTCCGACACGGGGTAACCTTGAGGGTGGTCGGCATAATCAGGCCTAGGTATGTGTGGGGGCACTGTACGCTTCTCACTTTGCGGGAAAGGGCGTAATTTACCGGTAAATACATAATAAGGCCAGGGGTTATACGCGGTCTCCTTTTTACCGTCAATACTTTCACCTTCTGCAAAAGAAAAACGGCAATTAAACCGAGATCAATACGATTTAATAAAGTTCCCGGACCGGAAAATAAATTTCTGACGTAATAGTAGACATATCTCAACATTTTCCGACTACACTTTTTACCTACCTAACCTTACTTACTGGCTAGAGCGTGGATGATCTTGTGTGTTTTCCAGTTGTTCTTGAAACACTCTTGGGTGCAGAAGAAGGATCCTTGGATGCCTAATTTTATGCAGGTGGGCACTGCAATTTAGCGGGGGTGTTGCACCCGGGAGATTCGCATGTTCCAAAGTCTGACATTTCTTTTTTTTTAATTGTCAAATGCTGTCAAACAAATTGAAACCGCGACCAGATAAAAGGAAAATGGCGAATAACATTGAAAACAAAAAGTTACTAAGTCAGTCACGTGTCTATTTTCAATAAATTAAAAAAATAAAACATTTGTTTATATTGTATTTATTACAATTAAATAAAAATTGACATTAATACAGTTACAGAGTAATTCTACATTATTTGTAATATTTATGTTGATAATACTTTAATACCAACCTTAAAATACTTGCTTTTATCCATATTATACATGGTGGTGACTTTTCATAGGGTGTCGTCTAAAATTTGACGACAATCTGTTCCCTAAAATCGAAGGCGATATCAAGTCCTTCATTCCCGACGATTGCGGGACATCGCATTCGTTTTGCGCCATATCGAACATATAAGATAAATCTATATCGTAGCGGGGTAATTTATCCCTCAAATACGATATCACGTTCTTTCCTAACACGGCTTCTCGACTCATTATAAAGCTGGATAGGTAGCGGGGACTTTTAGACTTTTCCGCGCAATGCAAGAGAAGCGCCCAAGAATTGTAGTCGGAGTCCAAAACGAAAGTATTATAGACGCCTTCATCTGTAAAGAGGGCCGTTACAATTAGAAAGAACAGGCTTTTAATTGATGTGGAATGAACAGGTGTTGATTAGCAATAGTAATTATTGGTAGATATTATGCTCCAGTTACTTTTTTAACGTCTTATAATTAGAAAGATTAACAATTAAGTGAGGAATTGTTTTTATAATTCGGATTTTTCTTTACATTTTGTCGTATTTATTTAAATCAAAATTGACAGTTTTGCAGTACTTCATAGATGGCGCTGTATAAGTAAACTTGGAACTAATAACGTATTTTTAAAAGTCATGAAGTTATCCACCATAATTTGCGTTTTAATTTAAAAAAAATCAGTTTTTACAGGAGTATCTATAGCAAATTCACTAAATTAGCAGCAGATATTTGATATTTACAGAATTACATGACATATTATTATGCATTTTTAATAATATTGGGTTAGAATTCTCGATGTTCGTTAAAAAAAGTGAGAAATTGATTCCAAGTGACATCCATGGGGTTGTGGAGCGTGAGTAGACGGAGGTTTAAGCGGTTTAACGTTGTTCTAATATATTTTATGATGTAATTCTAAACTCACATATATTTTCTGAATGTGTCCAATGCGATGGTATCCCATGATCCGGTATCGTCCAAGTTATATTGCCGAAAAGTTGTTCGTTAATGGGATCGTCAGTGAAACTATATGTAAAATTCATAGTCACGTCAATAAACATCGGGGACATTGTGAATTCCGCTCGCATACATCTGTAGGGCAGTTCCTCTTCTGAGCTCGCGTAATATTGAATGACAAACCATTTCCCCAAAAGCTTTATTGTTTGAGGATTTTATATAAATTAAACTTTATATGTTTTCGAATTTACCTGACCCAAATCAAAGTTCCTTATCGGCCTAACTTTAGGACATTGCTTTTTATCCTCGGGTCTTCTTCTGACACCATCACAAATTCCACAGAATACTAACACGAGAATTAGACCCACTAATATGAGACGCAGAAGGCACTTTCTTTTAACTGATGCGGTCGATGTTTCCATGTTTCGTCGTTAATAAAAACAACGGGATTTTTATTGATATAAACAGGAATATGTCTGACATCCTATTTCCTATTGTGCATTATATTATACATGATAGTATTATCGCTATTAATGTGTCGACACTTTACGTTTTTAAATATATTGTGGGTGTAACTGAGATTACGAATTTCCAATGTAAACAAGAAATTGGCACAACTAAATGGAATTTTAGCGATTGTTTACATGTTGAATCATACAAAATTAGAGTTTAAATAGTGATAGTCTGATAAATTCCTTTGATTGTAAGAAATTCTGTCGAAAAATTATTTGTTCGTTGATAAACTTAGTGCAGATTGTTATTAGAGTGAGAGAAAAGGGTGAGAGGGGGTAGTTGATTCTTAGTTTAAAGTTACTTTTTTGTGGTAAAAAAAAACAAGCAACTTTTACTAAGATACTAAGTTGATAAGATACTAATCTGACTTAAAAACGGTATAAAGAATAGAGCTTTATCTATGCGTATGTAAACACAGTATAGAAAGATAACACTAGAGACAGATTGGCTTCCCGCTCTCGTCCGTTTTTCGAATCGTAGTAAAATGAGCGTGGCCGGTCATAAATAAATCGTATTGCGCAGCACGTGAATCGTGTACGATCGTGCATTTCATTCAAGAAAATTTTGGCGAGGTGCTAGTGTTTATAGCAGCACGTATGTATGTGTATGTATCAATCACGATAAATTAAATACCACGTTTAGGCACTTAGGTTATGTCGCTATGATGTTCACCCCCATTTTATTTTTAAATTTCGTTTGTTCTCTTGATCTCTTATTTGTGATTCTTGGTTTACGTGTACGGTGTATTAGCCACACATTTTATAATAATTTTTTTCATAGACAGTTTTACATACGTTTTTTGTGTTCAGTTTTAAGTGATCATTCATAAGTATATTAATATAATCAATTGTACACTTAAATGTCAAAAATACTTACAACTATAGGACTAATAACACCACATACTATGAAAAGGTGTTTTAATGTATGAAGTGCACTTCAATGTTTACAGTAAAAAGTACCCGAGAGATCAACATTTAATTTTTTGTTTTTATTAAAGGTTGTAATGTAAGCAATACATCATAGCAATCATTGGTGATGCTTGATGATGGAACCAGAGGAATTTGGATTAACTATACCTGCATTGGTTACAATCGTTGGCATACTCCCAACTGCAAGAATAGTGCGAGAAATAATTACAATTTAAGTTTTTTCGCAAAATTCATTGCGATACATTTGTGGATATTTGATATGGAAATGTTTAAATGTTTACAATTGTGATGTTTGTGAAGGGTTTTCCCAGCAACACGATCAGTTAGATGATTCAACGTTATTTTGCCATTTAAAGGCATGTGAACATGCGAATAAGCAGAAATTTGGAAAATTAAAAACACCTTTCTTTTATGTCATAATATTAGAGAAAATATTTTTTAATAATTTTGAATTAGTGTCACCACAACTGAAGTGTTTGGAAAAATTCATAGCACAGTTCAGTTCTATTAATTTTGAACATCCATGTCAAGAATGCGATTATTTTACACATTGAAGTTTCTCATTTCAAAGATGTTGGGTTTCAGGGTACATATAAACATTAACTAGAAGCACGTGTGAAATCGGCAGAAAAAGCTTGACAAAATAGAGTGACAAAGCCATATAACTTCATAAAGTTGTCAATTATATCAATATGTAAATAAATTTCGACTTGCTACCTTTCGTTGCTGGAATAAATTGCTGACCAATCCATTTGTATGTAATCTCTAATGAAAACTTTCTGTTTGTAATATTTTTCATTGTCTATATTGTAGGCATAGCAAATATAAACTATTCACTACTTATGTCTTTCAATATTAACCTGTTTACTCTTACCTGGAAATTAACTGGCAAAACCCCAATCAAAAATGTCCAGTATATCGTGTACGCATTGCTGTTATAATAAAAGTTAATTATTTTGTAAAAATATTGGAGAACGACGTTTCCATATGATAGGTAATTTCTTTTAGTTAATTATATAATCAAATTACAGCAATAGAAAATTTAACAGATCGGTATTTTTCAATAGATTAAGTGCTATCAACTAGGTATATCAAAAATGCCATTATAAATAAAGTGGCTTATTTTATGCAATTTTATAATTTTGAATATATAGGAAATTTTGCGATCAGGTAAATAAATTCACTTCTACACTTTTATAATGTTTACTTATAGTTGCGTTATTATTATAGGTTATAGTATCAATAATAACGAAATGTCAATTTATTAAAACATTTCTACAAAAAAAATTGGTTATATGCACATTGCATGTTTATAATTCACAGCTAATATTCTTACAGCGACTCTTTCTCTTGCATCTACTAAATTTCGACCAATTCAATAATAAATATATGATATAACTTTGACATAACCTCCGCTACAAAGCATAGAGATCAAATTTTTAAATGTTCCTACATTTTTCCGGTAGACGCATAGGATGCGCGTGGCCGTGCACTCCGTAGCATCAATGTGATCAAGGTCATTAAAATAGGACGAAGAATTTCATTCATAAAAAGGGGTTCTGTCATTACTGATATATTTCTATACTGTGATGTAGGTAAGTAGTAAATTCAAACGTATTTTGGAATTTTAGCGCCATCTGTTATCACGTGAACGGACTAATTTCCGGCGGTATTTTAAAATATCGTTAGGATATTTGATTAAACACCGAACAAGATAATAAAATGTATTTGTCGGTCATGTACTTTTGGATACTTCATGTTCTTATCACGTTTACCGTACGTGCCGTCATATTAACTAGAAACTTAACCCGATCCGTTGTAGATTTGCATTTAATTAAGCGTTAAATTTCGTTTGTCCGCATTTACAACATGTACCATCGCTAATAGGTCAGGTATTATATAGGCGCAGCCGGTATACATACACGAATTTGTTCCGAATAATTGTCGAGTTTTCAACGTGACAGTCGACTTAAAATACAAATAATGTTTAAATAGTAAATACCGCCCGTGTATGCTTACGACCCGACGTTTCAAAGGTGTAGGAAATTGATACGTATTTTGAGAGTTTTAGATCTTTTTTTTCACTTCTTGGTAACTGGGTATCGCGTAATAATAGTTGAGTAAACAAAATATGTTTAGTTGTAGTCCTACGCGGTTATTCTACCTTACGAGCGTTCTAATATTAGCTTAACACACTTTTTTTCCATTTAGGCGAGTTGTTTATTTACGTATTTAGTAGTACGTCCATCCAAGCCGAGCTATTTAGTGTACTGATTTTTCTAAATAGAAATGCCTCATAATTTTACTGTCCGGTTCGATAAAATCTTTTTAATGAAATTTAAATGTAATATGTTAAAGCTGCAGATTAAAATTTGACATGCATTTGAATTAATTTGTTACTGTTCTAGTTAAATTTAAACAGCGAAGAGATAAGACAAGAAGTCAGTTTGATGTTTTGCCGTCGAGAAATAACTTTTAAGCGATATTTCACTATTTTAGTACAAGATGCCGTAGCTGTCTTCTTTCATTTACACCAATCAAAGTGGATGTGTGTCGCGGAAGGAAGTACAATCTCGACTAAAGAGGGCTGATGTTTTGCTGCGTTAGACGTAGGTGCGCAAATAAATCTTGTGCGGGATTTGTCTGGTACTTAATAAAGACATTGTTATGGTTATTATCAAATAAAAGTTGAAGGCCGCACCGAGATTACAAATACCGATAATTTTGCGTTATAGAAAAATCATAATCCTAAAACGATTTACAAACACTTTTCTTCCAATCTGTCACTGTTTAGGGGTTATAGAGCGATTCCCTGCTGATGAAACACCCTGTATGTAGAGTGGATTAGGACATCATATGTATCTATTCATATAATTGTAAATAACAAAAAGAAATAAATAAATAGGACTACTATTTATATATAACTTGATTAACCCTAAATTTACCAAGGTGTGCTTTTGAGGCACAATTGATTTTGAAATTGCTGGAACTTTGTAAGTTAACTGCCCACAGACTGGAGGATTTTTGTATTCTCAAAATAAACTATTTAACACAGAATGACATAAAAATTTTTTAAAAATATTTTCCTATTTTACTAAAAATTTAACATAATTTACCGACACGTCCTACCAGTGTGTCTTTGAGGCACATACTGTGTATATTATATAAAATGCATTGTTACGTTATTTAAAACTAGGTATGTGGGTAAATCCCCCGTAATAAGATATGCTTTATATTTCGGGACTTTCCCCTTGTATGTAAGAACTTCCAGTTGCATATGAAGGGGAATTCCCTAAATGCGTTTTGCTAAAACAGTCAGCTTACAAACTGCATTGCTATCAGTGTATTTGTGACTTTCCTGACGAACGCATTGGCCGTTTTAGGTGTCTATTGGTTAATTTTATTTCTTTTACCTAGTGGAGACCAGGTAATATAGTATAGACTAGGTAAGCAAAATAAAGTTTTGATTGACCCCAGTAAAAATAGATTTGTTGTTTTATGCTTATTTGGTTTTGAAATTTATGCAGAAAGTATGACCGATTGGTTGACTGACCGACGCCGGCACTAACTGAAAAGGAGTTGCTCGATGCATGCACGAAAGTGATGAGGATTTGGGAGGAATGTAAATGATGGTGAAGATGAAGAAGAGCAAATGACGAAACCTCTTCTAGTGAAGCGGATTATCAAGAAACTGGCGATGAAGAAAGCGATGAACAAGAAGGAAGTGACGATAGTGATGCTAATGATGAATCGCCCGGCCATTCGCAAACTTTTATTGGAAAGGATGGTACAGAGTGGAATGCCACGTCGATTGCCAAGGGAAAAACACGTGCACACAACATAATTACAACAGCTTTTGAACCAAAGTGAAACTTCCACCTGGAGTGCATGTTGATACTCCTTGTGACGCATTCAATTTGTTTTTGATGATACGATTATTGGTATTGTGGTTACTTTCACTAATAAGGAGGCTGTTCGTATTCTTGGCGATTTGTGGAAACCAGTAGACGACGTTGAAATCCGTGCTTTCTTGGGCCTTTTGATTACTGCTGGAAGAATAAACAAGGAATGGTGGACTATAATGAGCTATGGAATCCTTTATATGGAAATCCTGTTTATCGAGCGTGTATGTCACGAAATAGATTACTCAATTACTAAGATTTATTCGTTTTGACGATAAAGCGACCGAACCCTCCGAAGGCAAAAGGACAAGTTGGCACCAATTAGAGACCTGTGGGACCGTGTTAATACAAACTTGCTGAAATATTATCTTCCTGGCAGTAATCTAACCATCGATGAACAACTGGTGCCTTTTAGAGGTCGTGTATCTTTCCGACAGTACCTGCCAAGCAAGCCAGATAAGTACGGTATGAAAATTTGGTGATATGCGATAGTGGAACTAGTTATCCGTTACGTGGTATACCGTACTTAGGAAAAGAAGGTCTCAACAGAGCAGAAAACTTAGCGCAAAAGGTTGTTGAAGACCTTTGTGAACCTTTTCTGAGAACTAAAAGAATATTACTTCGACAACTTTTTCACCAGCTACGAGCTTGCATCCAGTTTGCTTACCAAAGGCCTAACTTGTGTAGGAACGCTCAGAAAAAATAAGCGCTGTATACCACCAAATTTTTTACCTCACAGGCGACGGAATATTGAAGCAACTTGTTTTGTTTTCAGAAGACAATGACTTTGTATCTTATGTACCTAAGAAAAATCGCTGTGTCATATTATTATCTACAATGCACAACGACTCCACCATTGATGAGGAAAATAAAATAAATCTTGAAACAAGTACTACAATTCACCGAAGAGGGTGATTACACTTGATAGATGGTACATACGTGTTACGTTTTTCGGTTCTTAAAACGTTGTCGGGTTTTAGAAAACACACAGGCGATATATTTAAATTCACTTATTCTATTAACACTATTACGGTAATTAAAATCTATTAAAAATGCTTATTAACTATATCACTTAACCACTAATGTCTTTATTTATGTAAACGATATTTATATTACATGTACTAATTCAATCGCGACCGCACTATCGAACTCGTATCGATTGACTGCCTCCTGGCAACCAACGCGTTATTTATAGCTGGCGCGAACTTCCAGATTGTTCGGGGCCTTCTAGAATGTCCTCGAAGATTCTGGAGAATATTCTCGAATCTTCGACCCGGTGCTGCCCTCTGTTATTCGTCGTAGTAGTTCTTCTTCGCTATGCTGCGCCATCTAGGACGCCTATCGGAACCGCCAGTTGAAAAGTTGGGCGCTCGTTACACTGCTCCCTCCTTAGATCTGTTCCGTCCCGGAACAGGAACTATCACCTCATGAAGATACGAACAGTTCTCTCCATTCTTACACGACGAGTCCGGAAGAAATGGCACGCTACCGTCCGTCGCCTCCCTTCTGCTGACCGCGGATTGTAACTGCATACTAGGAACTCTATTCCAGTATATCGGAAAATTTCTTCGAGCATGTTCCTTACGACCCTCCAGTCCAAGCATCCAATCCACAGCCTATTTTTGGCACCGTGATCTTATTGATCTCCTGCTCCAACAGCTGTTCTCTTAACTTATCAGGCTGTCCACATCGTCCGGTAGGTTGGCTTGCCAACTGAGGCTTCTTTGGTCACCAAGTAGAATAAAGGCCGTTTCTTTCCTGGCAGTGCAGAGCCTTGCCCACCTCAGGTTCTGGCTTCGGAGATCTTGACACCACCAAATTTCTTCTTGAAGACGGTAGCTATCCCCTTGCCATTCTTAAATCCTTGGGCAACACAATGTGCTAACGCGCACCCTTCAGGAGCCAAAAACAAATCTTCCTGAATCTCCGTTGTTACACCATGACGCACTTTGCGCCATTCCCACTTTGTCCATGAACTCCTCATAGCTGAGTTCTTCTTCGGGGAGTCTACAAAATCGGACCATTGCTCGTCCTCTTGATTGTCCCCAAGATAAGGAGCTAGGCGATTAAAATGCACCACTCTTGCTTACCATGGGTTTCTTTCTGATGCAGATAGATGACGTCATTATAATTCGCTTTATCACTCGGTAAGGCCGTCCCACGATCGTTGCAGCTTAGGTGAGAAGCCTCGACGTCGCTGAGGATTGAACAGCCAGACCAGGTCTCCCAGCTGATATCCGCCTTCATTCGCTCTGATGTCGTAGTGTTCTTTCATGCGGTCATTGCTTCATGGATATTCGCCCTCCCCGATCGTGAATATCATCCATTCGCCTCCGCAAGTTCGAAAAATATCATCTCCAACTACTTCTTCATTTGTTTAAAGCCGAATTTAAGATCGCATGGTAAGCGCAGTTCTCGTCCAAAAAGCAATAGATGGACTTTGGCCAGTGGTTTGTTGGACGATGCTCTATACGCCAGCAAGAATAGATGAGCTGCTGGTCCCAATCTCGCTGGTGGTCTGCGACAACTTTTGATAGATACTTGATAACTGTCCTGTTCATGCGCTCCACCATGCATCTGATTGCGGGTGCAAGGCAGTTGTTGGGTTCTTGCGAATACCCAATATTTTGCACATCTCTTGAAACACTGCTGATTCAAAATTCCTCCCTGGTCGGAGTGAAGTTCAAGCGGCACACAAACCGACTAAAAAGTTCTTTAACTAAAGTTCTCAGCCACTGTAACAGCTTCCTGATTTGGTAATGCGTAAGCTTCCCCATTTGCTGAAGTAGTCTACTGCAACCAAGATGTATTTTATTTCCAATTCCGTCGTGGGAAATGGTCGCGCAACATCAATCGCAATCCTTTCAAAAGACTGCAACGTTGTATTGCTCATAGGGGCCCTCTTCCTTGGAAGGTCCATTGGCAGCGCGCAAGTTGTACATCTCCGGCACAGTCTTTCACGTCATTCTTGCAATTAACCAATAGAATCGCTCTCTGCTTCTCTATAGTCTTCCGGACTCCAAGATGCCTCCCGATGTTCCATCATGAAAGAGTTTTAAACTTCGGAATTCCTTGCTTTCGGACCACAATCTGAAGTCTGCTATTGGTCCCAGCTTCGTCTTCTAACTCGTCTGAGGAGACCATTTTCCATTACCAAGAGCCCCACTGAGCCCAATACGATTTTAGCTCTCGCGAATACGGTGCTACCGTTTCCCAGTTAGGCGCGCTTCTTGCATCTTCCACTCCATCACACGCTTCAAAACTTCGTCAGACTCCTGGTCAGCTCGGATTTGGTCTTCAGTCCATCTATCATCTATGACAGTAGTCCTCAAGCAGGTTGCTTCATTTTTTCTCTTCGGCACGACAGCAGTGCGTACAATCCTTGGAACAGGGTCTCCTCGATAGTGCGTCAGCGTTTCGATGACTGGTTTCCAGGCGATGTTCCGAATCAAGTCATACTCTTCAAGACGCTCTATCCATCTGGCAACCTGCCCTTCCGGATTCTTGAAGCGCAGCAACCACATCAATGCCGCATGGTCGGTTCTTACAAGAACTTCTGCATAGAGATATTTATAAAGTGCTCTATAGACTTAACTACGGCCAACAGCTCTCTCTGGTCACACAATAGTTGCGTTCCGTTTCGACAGCAACTTTGCTGAATAACGAGCACTTTTTCGTGGCCATCTTGAACTTGGGACAACACGCCTCCGATGCCCACGTTGCTGGCATCAGTATCCAAAATGAATTTTCCTTCAGCCTGTGGATAGCACAAGATGGGCGCAGTGGTCAGCTCTGTTTCAATTCTTCAAAGGCATCCTGGCAGCTCTTCTCCCAGACGTAGTCTCTGCCCTCTTCATTTAGTCTCGTGAGAGGCTTGGCGATGTTTAGCAAATCCAGAACGAATCGTCGGTAATAAGTGCATAGCCAAGAAAACTTCTTATTCATGCTTGTCCTTCGGAACCGGCAAGACTTGACCGCTTCTATCTTCCCTGGGTCACCGACACTCCATCCCTGATACTACGTGGCCGAGTAGTGCACTTGGCTTCTGGGAACAGGTTGCACTTTTTTGGGTTAAGCTTCAAATTCGCTCCTTTCAATCGCTGAAATACTTGCTCAAGTTCTTCAAATGGTCCTCAAAAGATTTTCCTAAGACAATTATATCGTCGAGTATACCAAGCAAGTTTCCCAGGATAGTCCTCTCAGTACGTTTTCCATCAATCTTTCAAACGTCGCGGGAGCATTACATAACCCAAATGGCATGACGTTAAATTGCCACAATCCTGTCCCGATCGTAAACGCCGTCTTCTCCTTATCCTTTGCCTCTACTTCGACTTGCCAATAACCACTCTTCAGGTCGAGGGTCGAAAATACCTTACACCCACCTAGGGTATCTAAAGTGTCATCTATTCTGGGCAAAGGATAACTGTCCTTCTTGGTTACATTATTTAGTTGTCGATAATCCACGCAGAACCTAGTTGAACCATCCTTCTCTTCACCCAGTACCTGGAGAAGCCCATGGACTGTTCGATGGTTCAAATTCCGCCATCCTGCTCCATATCTGTATAATTTGTTCTGCTTCGGCTCGTTTCGCAATGGCAATCTTCTGGGGGCTTGGCGGATCGGCTGGCATCTCAGTGTCTATTCGATGTCGTACAACATATGTCCTGCCCCTCGTGTTCCGGTCTTCTGCTTGGAAAAGATCTTGGTAGCGTCCAAGCAGCTGTTTCACGGTATGGCGTTTGTTTTGTTGTCAAATCCTTGCAAGACAAGTCAATGAAGTTATTCACCATCTAGGAAGCGGATCTGGAAGTTGTTGTTACGCCATCCTCTTTGTTGACAATCGACGACACACTTGCACAACTTCCAAAGGTACGCCCTTCCTCAGCTTACTGGATAACTATTGACGTTCATCAGTCGGACGGGCAATTTTTCTCCAGCTTGTATCACTGCCTTAGCAACCGTATTCCACGACCTTGACCGCTAATCGCTCCGGTTCAGCATTAAACTTGCCTTTGGGAATATCTCCACTCACGCTCGCTTCACAATGGTTTCACTGCGCTCGCCACAGTTACTTCTTCTGCCAACACTACGCAGGCGACATATTCTGCTATGGTTAAGAATAACTTCTTCTTTGCCAACCTTCAACACTCCTGCTTGCAAGTCCAGTTTAAAACCAAATTCTGTCATTATGTCCATTCCGAGGATTACGTCTTGTTCTATATCTGCAACTACTACACGATACTGGCATGCAGTATCACCAATACGGAAATGGGCCATCGTCTCCCCCAACACGTTGACTGATTGCCCAGTTGCCGTACGTAGCGTCCACCTGGTTGGATGTATCCGGTTCTTCTTTCCCACTGCTTCCGGCCGAAGAATTGTCATTGTTGCACCAGTATCTAGCAGTAAATCTCTCGGTTTCCCATTTACATGCCCATACACGATGAGGCTGCTAGGTCTACATCCCACTGAAGCAACAATCACTGGTGTTACTGGGGCATCAGCTACATAGGTCGACGATCGCCCCTTCTCGTCGGCGCCATTTTAGTTTTCGTCGGCTTTGGTTTTCGTGGATCGGACACCGACTTACGTACGTGCCCATCTTCCACAATTCCAGCATCGTCTTCCTGGTTGCCTAGTTTGCACGGATTCCATTTTCGTCATCAATTCGTTATATTTTCGTCATCAATTCCTCATATTTCGTCATCATTTCGTTTAATTTCGTCATAATTCTTCTAATGGCTCTTCTTCTCGTGACTCCCTAGAACACGGACGCGAGCAGGTCCTTTGACGATTGCTTCACGGCTTCAAAATCTAGTGCTTGAGCTAAAGCCTGGTTAACGTTTGCGGCGAGCGAGCTTTACTGCCTGTTGAGTATCCTTATCAAGCAGGCCATCCAGGAATTTTTCCACAGCGAGACTCTCGCACACATCTTCCGGTACCGTTGGGTACGCACTCTTAACCAGACGAACGACGTCAGCTTCATACTCTTGTAGAGTCTCGTTCGACCTCTGACAGCGATTTTTCAACTGCGAGCGATATACTTGCTGCAGATGTTTATTACCGAACGCATCTCCAATTGATTAAGTAGCGTTTGGTAATTTGTCGCTCCGTCGAAGGAATAACCTGGAGTACTTCAAAGCATCGCGCCGCAGGGCTACTGATAAACATGGCTGCTTTGGTAGCTTCCGTCCAGCATATACCGTAGCTGTGGTATCCAGCAGCGTCAAATAGTCTTCCAAGGGAGTCTTCCCGTCGAATGTAGGCAGGTCCATTTATTTTGAACCGTACAGATGGGCACTGAATTTCTTTGTTCCATCTGAGTGCTTTCCGTATTGGTAGAATTTCCAGTTTCTTCGTGTTCGTATGGTTCCAGAATGAATTTGTTCTTCTAGCACCTTCATGCGATCGTCCAATTCTTCAATCATTCTAGATTTTTCTTCTTGGAATTTTTCGTCGATTCTATTCATTAGTTCCTGTTTTACGTTATTAGAACTTTCTATAACTTTCTCTTCTATGTTTTCAATCTTTTCTTCTAATTTTCTAGAATTTTCTATATTTTTCTCGTCCATGTTTTCAATTTTTTCTAGAACTTTCTCTTCTAATTGCGAGAGAATTTTCCATAACTTTCTCTTCCAGTTTTCTAGAATTTTCTATATTCTTCTCGTCCATGTTTTCAATTTTTTCTAGAACTTTCTCTTCTAGTTTTCTAGAATTTTCTATATTCTTCTCGTCCATGTTTTCAATTTTTTCTTCTAGTTTTCTAGAATTTTTCTGAGAATTTTCTAGAACTTTCTCTTCTAAATTGCGAGAATTTTCCATATTTTCTCTTCATGTTTCTAGTTCCACTAGAAGTTCGCCATTACACCAGACACTTCAAACAAATATGTCTCAGGATCTTCACCAGCTGCTTCTATTGCTCTTCGTAATCTCGACTGAAGCTCGGCCTTCCTTCCACTCGTATCTTCATCCCTTTCTTCTAATTCCCGTTTGAGATCTACCACTTTCAAGTCCACTAATTTACAGTATTTCGCTGCCATTGTTTCTAATTAAACACTATTAGTCACTAATATATCGCCAAATACCCCACACCTGACACCAATTGTACGTTTTTTCGTTCTTAAAACGTTGTCGGTTTTAGAAAAACACACAGGCGATATATTTAAATTCACTTATTCTATAACACTATTACGTAATAAAATCTATTAAAAATGCTTATTAACTATATCACTTAACCACTAATGTCTTTATTTATGTAAACGATATTTATATTACATGTACTAATTCAATCGCGACCGCACTATCGAACTCGTATCGATTGACTGCCTCCTGGCCAACCCAACGCGTTATTTATAGCTGGCGCGAACTTCCAGATTGTTCGGGGGCCTTCTAGAATGTCCTCGAAGATTCTGGAGAATATTCTCGAATCTTCGACCCGGTGCTGCCCTCTGTTATTCGTCGTAGGTAGTTCTTCTTCCGCTATGCTAGCGCCATCTAGGGACGCCTATCGGAACCGCCAGTTGAAAAGTTGGCGCTCGTTACAATACATATTCAGTGAAACGCAAAACTAATAGGTGGCCTTTGGTCTATTTTTTCAATATAATTGATGTGTGTGGATAGCTTCATTTGTCATTGGAGAAATATCCATCCTGACTGGCATATTTCCAAAAACGAAGACTTCGCAAAAATTTTTACGAGAAATTACAACAGAATTATACTGGGGCAAATTAGACGTCGTAGTTTGAGTGGCTTGCATAAAAGTCATACTTCATTGATACAAACTACGTTGATCAAGTACGCACCACAGGGGAGTTCTTCGGCTCGAAAGTAAGAAAATAAAACGGTGCTAAATTTGCCCATCAAAAGAAAGCAGAATGTCAACACAGTTATGTGATAAGTGTAAGCAAGCGGTTGTGGTGAACATTCAGAGAAAATACTCACGTGCACAAATTGCAAACTACATAAATAACTTTCAAATATTTACTACCTTGTACTATTTTTAAATTATATCTTCTGACACACAATATTCTTCTATATGTTTTAATCTTACTGTAATACCTACACATGAAATTAAATAATGCATATTTTGCTATTATTTACATCAAACAATGTGTACAAATAGATGTTGTGCCTGTGAGGCACACCTTGGTAGGACACGTTACGATTAAAACGTTGGTAGGACTAGGTTAAAAAATGTAAACAAAAATTTAAGTAAACCCTTAATGCATTATTATTTTAATTTTTATCTACAGGAATTTTCCTGAAAGATGTAAACTGGCTATTGTGTGTCCATTATTCAAGAAAGGGGATCCTAATGATTATAATAATTATAGAGCAATTAGTTTGTTGACGGGGTTTTCTAAGCTTTTTGAAATGGCAATCGAGATGCAATTATCATCATTTTCACAGTGAACGATCTTTTATCTCCATGTCAACACGGTTTTGTGAAATCGAAAAGTACTCAAACGGCGCTGTGCGAATATCATTATAAGGTTGTTACAGCTTTAGATCGCAAACAGTATGTTGTTGGATTGAGTGTAGATTTGACGCGCGCCTTTGATATGGTTAATCACGAACTCTTATTGTACAAATTAGCGAGATATGGAGTGAGAGGGTTGGCCTGTGATTTATTAAGATCATACCTGTCGGATAGGTATCAATGTGTTCGTGTTAATGGAGTATGTGGGAGTAGCTTACAAGTTAAGTGCGGGATACCTCAGGGCTCAATCCTGGGTCCTTTGTTATACATTATCTTTGCGAATGACTTGGTTAATTGTTTGTTGTCACAGAGTACGAATATTGATGTAATCTGCTATGCGGATGATACCAATATTTTAATTCATAATGAAAACTTTGAATCTTTAAACAAAAATATTTCAGCTATCTATAAAGCCGTAGTGGACTGGGTCACTAACAACAAACTTATTTTAAATATTACTAAAACATCTTTAATCTCTTTTACTTTAAATAAAATAAATCCCTCATGTATTCAACTGTGCAACAATGATAATATAATAATATGTCAATCGCAAAAAACATTGGGTTTAAGTTTTGATATGAAAATACGGTGTGATGTTGACATAGGCGATTTATGTAACAAAAGTTAGACAACACTGTTGTGCGTTAAAATTTATTTCCCAACAATGTAGCAAGGAAGTGCTGATGATAGTTTATCACTCCACAATAGAAAGCCTCATTAGATATGGCATCATGAATTGGGGAAACAGCACGCACGTTTTTAGAGTGTTTTTATTACAAAAATATGCAGTAAGAATAATTGGAAAATTAAATAGAATTTGCATTTGCTGACTGTGGCGAGTTTATATATATTTGTTACCTGCTGCTATGTAAATAAGAATCTAAATATTTTTCTATCTACACAGATCAATCATGGCTATGATACTAGACACGGGCACTTGTTGCAGCCAGCGAGCCATCGCAGTAGTCCGTATCAAAAAAGTTTTATTTTTCAGGGCTGCAAATTATACAATAATTTGTCTGCACAGATTAGGACTCTCCAACAATATCGTTCAAACAAAAACTTAAGCGTTTCTTCTGGAAGAGGAACTGTTACTCAATTGAGGAATTTTTTATGTAGTATTGTTTCATATGTTACATGTATGTACATATTTTGACTATGTTGATGCTATGCAGCTTCCAACAATAAATATTATTGCTGTTACTATTACTATTTTAATCTCAATCGAAAATTAGTGTTAATTAGCTCATATTGTTTCTGACAGATGGCGTTGTTGAAGCAGCTTATATGAAACATTCCTTTAGTGTTTCATAGATAGAATGTATATATATTTTTTTAATCTGATGGAAATTTATTACGTACTAAGTACCTTAAATATTTCTTCGGGTAATATTTTCCTAATATGCATATACTATACACGATCTCTACTTGAAAACATATGAGTAAAACATCTTACGTATTTTTTGACCTATTAAAATTCTTTACATCGTAGAGATAACCTTAAAATACCTCTCAGTTTAGACATGCTCTTCTCCTTCCTCCCAATATAATATGTATACTATTTGGGAAATAATTAGAGAAGACATACATAAATACATATATTTCGAGAATAGTAAACAGACACAACAAGACAGCGGTCTTTATTTATTAACGGTCAATAAAAAAGATGGGACATATACGCATATCCTCTTAAATTTTCTTCTCGTGGCCCCTTTTACTCTGAACTCATGATTTTATTGATGGCAGCAGCACAAACGATTGAAATCGATAAAGATCGATGGAGTGTACGAATCGCCGAAACCTCTTCGGCTATTGCCAACCGTCCGGCAAGTCAGTCAAGGTCAATTGACATTCTTCGAGACGATGGAAGTTCAACTTACTGACCCAGTAAATTATGTTGCATCTTTATACACACACACACACAGATGCTTTGAACGGTGGATGTCCGATTGAATCTTCAAGTTTCTTCGTTTTAAAAGAAAAATTCTATATAAAGTTTTAAATTTGAGAAATTTAAATTAGATTTTGTTTTGGTTGTGGTGTATAGATATATTTATTGTTAATTGTACTCACGAATATGACATAAATCCTGTCAAAAATAGGCGGTAACTCGTTTTTATGGAAACAATAACATTGTTATATGTAGGTATACCCAGCTATACATATATTATAACATCAGGAAGACATTCTTCGTTTTAAATGTTACATAACATCGTATACATACACGTTGAGGAAATAAAACATGGATAATGTCCGTGTCGTGAAGACAGCCTCTAGCGCGGTGTTAAAAAGTTGTTCATCTGCCATGGATCTACTGACCGTGACCTTAAAAACTGTCGACGGTCAGAAGAATATGGGTCAGAGAGTATATATAATAAGTTTTAGTGGACTCACAATACACCAAAAGTTCTTAACTCAAATATGTACTGTGGTTTGTGTGTGTGATACAATCAATATGATAACGTAAATATTGGTCTTATTAAACTTAGGAGATAAACAAATATGTAATTGATTGATAAATAAATAAATAAATGTTAAAGATATAATTTTTACTTCGATGGGGAAATTTCTATATAAATATTACTTATCGATGGCAACACCCAGAATTCTTTAGCGTCTAATATATAAATATTTATTCTCTACCCAACATTGTCCTCAAAATAGAATATGTTATATGTACTTACTAAAAAACCTTTTACCATATGTTGTCCATACCAAATAAGAAATAAATTCTCTTATATTGTGACTTTGGTAACTTGTAAGTAGCAACATAACATTTGGATGAATCATTTCTTATTTACATTCGTAAAACAGAGAATGCAAATACATACATAAATAGTTTGTCCTTAATTCCTCTTGTTTTATTAGGACGAGACACAAAAAAAAAGTTAATGGAAACATATGTCTATACTGTACGTTTATAAATTGTTGAAATACAAAGCGTAAGTTAATGATGTTTTAGTACTACGTGTAAACAATCATTATGTTGAGGTATCACTATCAAAATAGACATATTCCAACATGTCTGTGTGCTTTGTGATTGATTGGAATACAAATTAATGCGGTTGGTGTTAACGGAAGTGTCAATATATGTTAGCATAGTTCTGGTACAACATACTAACTACGTGAGGAGGCTTTTAATGAAGAATTATCCTGAACGCAGTATAGTGTGCGAGAAAAATGATGGAATGTCAAAAAAAAGAGTTCATTTTTCATCCGAAATGGACGAAAAAGAAATAAAACATGTGAATAGAAAATATTCGGACAATCATTAAAAAACAAAGGTAAAGATGCCAATTGGAGAGAAATTACAGCTATATGGGTAAGTAAATAATTTGTTAGTCTTTTTATTGGAATATGAAACATGCGAGGGCTATTGTTAATATTCTGTCATAATGTTAACGCACGGAGCACCTGTATTTGAATTGAAAAATCTGCTAAAATCTTCTCGAGAAAGCAATTCTTGTTGTGGTAAATTTCTGAGTTTGAATTTATTATTGTCTGCCGGGTCATACTCTACAAAAATATTTGCTTCTTGTCGATGTTACACAAGTAATTATGCAGAATACATGTTGTAAGAATTGTGCTTTCAGCCAAGTTGTTTTCTATCAGGTATGTCTAGAGAGTCATTTTCTAGACATACCTGATCACACTCCCATCACTGTATCTGCCACACTGAGAAAAATGTCTAAGAGTGTATGATTAAAAATTATTTACGATATATAAGTTTTACTTGAAACTATTCTCGTTAATTAATACCTGCAACTAAACCAGTTTCCTGAATGCAAGTTGTTACTTTAATAGTGCTTTTATAACGGCTATACACAGCGTACCTGACAAATTTATGTAAGTAACGTATTACTTATGACTACTGGTACTGTATCTAACTACAGCACATGCTTAGTAATAACAACAATGCTGATCGCTATTAAACTCATTATTTTCTAAATATGTAACAACTTGCACACAACTATATTTATTTGAGTTTTGCTGCCACCTCGTGATTGTTTTATTATTCCTGATTGGCTAATGCGGCGGAGTAATAAAATAGTCCCCGAGATTCCTGCGCGCGCAAGCGCGGGCTAGCGACAACTAAGAGACGGACGTGTGAAAAGTCGCCGAAAAAGGTGGCCAAGAGTACGGCCATGTAGGCCATTGGAATGCAAATATATTAAAAAATACCGGTGGGTGTAACACAAGGCCCAATCCGTATAAAGAATCCCAGCGAAAGAAGAAGCACCGAGCCTATAAGCAATCGAATGTTTCATGATTAGCAGTTTTAAACCACGTGGTGATATATTGCATTCCCATCATTGTGATGATATCTGCGCCCGCTGGAAAGTTAAAGTGTGGATGCCGTCGCCAGCTGAGTGATCCCACAGTCCCAAGTGCCACCTGCAGTTAGGGATACCCCGACGAAGTAGCCGTTTTCGAGGCGGTCACCGGACATAATCGCCACGCACGCCGACAGAGGATCAACTCGCCGAGACAACGCCCAGTGCAAAGAACCAACAGAAACCGCAAGTTTACCGCGTAGGTATATTATTTCTTTTGTTGGTTATTAGTTGTAACTTCAAAGCCATATTTCTCTTTGTCTTTTGTTTAGATTTAAATAATTTCAATAACTAATACATTTTCAAAGGGACCCCATTTACCTTATCTTTTATTATTGCTTATTCACTTTTTTCATTATTAAGGAAATATTTATGATCATTACGTTTGAAATTGTTTAAAAAAACTGTTGTTAAAGTGAAACCAATATCTTCATTCATATCAGGTAGTTAGTCACGGTTTGTCCTACACAAAATAAAACTATATAATAATACTGCTTTTTATTTAAATTTTATTAAATATTCACTAAACTCCTCGTTTCTGCACTACCTATAAGTTGAACAACAAATTAAGGTAAGTATATTGTATATTATAGCAAACCATACCTCTCATATATCAGTATTTAGTGAACGTGCATTAATGTACTGTTCCTTATCACAAGAATCCAAATGCTTACATTAATTGAGGTTAATAATGAAAGTGTGATAGCCATTATACAATAGTTCATTCATAGTAACACATCTACTTGACATGAGCAAATCTTTTACTTACCGCAACTGCATATATTCTTTGCTTTACTACTTCAATTTAATTATCATAAGCAACTTCATAAGTTACCGGTATGAAGCAGACCGTAAGTAACTTAGATTGCTTCTTGTTAGTATCAGTGTTTAGGATCTCTTTTTTACTAGTGCTTTTATTTATGCTTTTGTCCCTTATCCAGCTGAATTGTTTACTTACGATAATTATATTTTTATTTATTATTAAATTTTTTCTCAGTGCAGGCAACTGCACACTGAAAAGACATCTACAGAAAATTGGGATCAACACTGGAGATACTAACTGCAAACTGTGTTATGGGATGTCAGAGAACGCTTACCACATTTTGTGTAAATGCGAGACTATGGACGCAATTTTCAACAAGCTAAAAATGAATCCAGAGAATTATTTCGATCAACCAGCTAGAGACCTGTATAGATCAGTGCAGGGTACTATAGGATTCTGGAATAGCTGGTATAATTTAATGGGTGAAAGAAATGGGAGATTAAATACAAAAGCTAAGAGGCTGCACTGTGTCCACGACAAAAAAAAAATCCTAACACATCCTCCAACGCGTGTAATCTACCCAGCATCTAATATACCCGCTATACATCATCCAAAACGGAAATAATGGACACGATTCCACCACCTGTAGCCGGAAGTGCCTGCCTACACGCTCACCTACTTCTTCTTGCCGATCCCGACGCCGACGGAGAGGTGCGCGCGTGCTCCAAGACGCATACCGACGCGTCTTATTTCGACATAAAATGTGTAACTGTAACGAGGTGGACGCCGGATCGCTTGTCTGGGTCAGGAGGCGTGTACCGCCGCGTCCGAAGCACCTCCAGCGAAGACCCGGGCCCTCAATGGTACGCGATGGTGGTAGTGGGGCCGCCACTTGCGTCTAGATGGACAGGTGGATGGCATTCTTTAGCCGAAACACGAGGTGAGAAGAACCTATTGCATCAAAACTCGAAGAGAACGTTTCTAGTGACGATATTAATAATAAAAAGAAAAAAAGTTACCGGTGTATATAGAGATGATATATTTTGTAGTATAAAAAAAAAATTAATTAAAGTGCTTTCGAGGAAGGAAAGAGTTGCTGCGAGACGGGATAGGGATAGCAGGAAGTGCCGGAAGAATAACATCAGAATAAGTGTACCACGACAAGGGTGTAAATTTGAATTACACGCCAACATATATCGGTGAGTTCACACTTGTTTAATTGTAAAATAAAATTGTCAGCGTATTGGGGTTTTATCTGTCAAATTTGACGAATTTACTAAATTGGAATTTAGAGGTTAGAAATGTAAAGTAAAATTATATATATATGCAAGTGATTTCTTAAATAGGCAAACCTGTATTTACTTACACCAGTTTAAAATTACATCAGAATCGAAGCTGGAAAGTTAAAACCTCTGCATAACTATACATTTACGGGAAATAGTGAAAGTACAGATGCAAATTACTCTACAGCCTTACATGAGATTCGATTAATTTTGCGAGCTCATTGGAGCATAACTGCGCACTAATAATTTTTTTTTTTTTGTAAAATACCTGCACGATTTTGGGGCAATTTTGTGACCCCATCTTATCGTTAGTAGTAATATTTCTGACTATAAATAAAGTAAAGTCAGGTAACTGTGTAGTAAAAATTGCATAGTGCGAAGAAAATGTAACACTGTTCACATAATAAGACATTTTGATAAATTTTACACATAGAAGTACGTAATATATGCCCAGTTGTAAGCCTTCAACAGATACGCCTTTTATAATTATCAACGGTTTACTAGAAAAAAAAAAGAAATTTTAAACACTGTTAATACTACACACACAGCAAAATGGGGCAAGTGTGTAATCGTTCCGCATTTTATATATTAATAGCATTATCCTTTAGTTCGGCCAAGAGTGTAATACTAAACTGATGCCTGTTTAATAAGGTATGATATATTCACAAGATATTCAAGTTATTACACGTTAGGAGATGCGAACTTTTATTTGTAAAACTAGTATGAAGTTTAGTACATTAGTATTATAACAAGAGGATGTCCGTATTTCAATTTTAAAAATAAATATAGCTAAACTACACACTTGCCCCGGTTACACACTAACCTGACTTTACTTTAATAATTTTCGAAGTGAAAAAAGCTTTTCCGGGCTGTTGAGCCGTGGTCTTGTAGAACTACTTCCGTACGTTTCGTTCACAACTACAGTGAACATCTTCAGCGGCGAGGTCGAAGTTTCCTTCGCGATGGCTCGTCGTTAAGTCTCACCTAACAGTAGATTCCGGCCGTGAAAGCCTATGCAACAATATCCCTAGGCCATAATATTAGACGTACTTGAATCTTGAAAAACTTCATTCGTATAAATTTTAGAAGAAAATCAATCAAATTTGGTGAAGCCACCTTTAGCGGCGATTAACGCTTGAATTTGCCTTAATGCAGTTCTGAATGGTCTCCTGCATACGTGGGTGACGATTCCAGACTTGTATAATTTTTTCTATTAACTGGGTTTTGGTGGTAATACCTTCCTCTGCTACCTCTCGGGGGGATTGGGTTCATGTCTGGGGAATTACCTGGCCGGCTGAGAAGAGGGATGTTACTCTGCTGCAAAAATGTTTTAATGGACCGAGCAGTGTGGCAGAGGCTCCATCTTGCGCATAAAAACTAACGGCTCTCCATTTGGAAACCAGTCCTTCAACTGATGGATCAAGTGGTTTTGGAGGACTTTCTTATATTGGTCCTGTTTCATGATACCCTCGAAGACGTAAAGACTTCATATACCTTTGGCGATTATAACAGACCAAATCATAACTTTTGTGGGATGTTTTACCGTTCGTCTGATACAATCCGCTTTGAATTTTTCCCCTACACGGTGACGCGCAAATTGTGTTTTGTTTTCTATCACTTCAAATGCGCTTTCATCGCTGAAGCAAACCTAAAACAACCCTAGTAGCAAAATTTAAATTTCCCTCACACCATACGCGGAAGTTGAAGGAATTGGGTTTTCTGGTCGTGTAGACCAGTTAGGAAATCAAAGCTGACAATGGCGATGAATCCAAGCGCCTTCAATGGACGAGGAATACATTTTCATGTCTTTTTCAAACAATTCGTCAAAATGTTTTTATTGCGCAAACTTTCCTCCTATCGCCCATATCCTTCCTATTCATGATAAATATTATTGTTAGAGTCTCAATTATAAAATTCTTTGATTACACTTTTTTTTTGCCATGCTAGAGTAACGTATTACCAATAATCGCAGTTTTTCTTTACCTGACGGCAACCTTGATTGCGCTAGAACTCAGCAACTATCGATTTAACAAAAAAAAAGTTTCATAAAAATTGTAGAAAATATTATGCTCTATTACTTTGATTATCGCATTTTGTTTCGTATTTCCAAAAATTATCGAAATATTTTCCAAAAACAAAAATTTTTCTCTTTAATCGACTATATCTCAGCAAATATTAACAATAGAGAAAAAAGTTTCGAATAAAAAAAGATGGGAAATCTTATCTTCTACAAGAAAGGTCCTTACAATTTTTAATGTAAAACTCACCGTTTCCGAGATATTTGCAAAAAGGCGTTTTTCAAGATGGCGGCTAATGCTGGCGATTTCGGGCGACACAAACTTGGTTTTATACTTAGGGGACACCCTCTGACATAATGGAATCGAAAAATTAATTATCAAGATTTTTTTGCGGAGCGAATGTCTAAAAATCATGGACTATAGTACTTAGGTGATATTAATTCATATCAGAAAAGCTGTTTGTTGTTCTTTTAATGCTTTAAAACCTATTTTTAATGTTTTTTTTGCGGAGCGAACCTGTTTTTGGTGCTAAAATTCCTGGACTACTAATAATCATTATAATAGTTCCAAAATAATAAGAAAATAGAACCAAATGTGGAAGAACACCATATCATTTTTGCCTACGTCGGACTTGAACCAGAACATTCTAAGTTAACGCATATGCCCTTGCTTATTTTTTATCACTTGAAAATTGCTATATTTATGACTGTAATTTTCCAAATTGTAGCAAATTTTAAAGTTTTTCCTAAGAGATGTTAATATTTTTCCTGGTAATATTACTATGGTAGAGATTTCTTTCTAAGAAACAGAAGTTTTCCTATAATATTCACGTAAAATACTTGTATTATGGGAAAATTTCTAACATTGCGACATTTTCCTTAAGTTTCAGTACATCTTCCCCCATTCAGTGCGGAAAATTATCAAAAAAAAAGTGATTTTTACCAAAAACAATTTTTTTAATGTGTAGATGACGTAAATACACCTGCAATTTGGTAAATTTATTATCCTGCATTACATTAAATATTTTTATTGGTTTAGAACCAATTCTATATCATCAACCTTTTGTTTTAACCACTCCAAACCCCAAAATGAACATTTTACCCAGTGACCGAAATCTTGCGAGTTCCGTAACCGCAGACAGCCAGTCGCCGATTTTAACGAAACTATCAAAGACACATCTCACTAAGTCACATCTCCGTTCTCCGTTCGTACGCATCGGCCAAAAGTAAATGTGAGCTAGGACGTACCATATTTATATTTCAGTGTTCCTATAGCAGCGATACGGAAAGAACTCGTATAGGCAAGGCGGCTCTGTATGTCAAGGTCTACCTCTCTTCGAGAACGCAATGATCCGGTCATTTTTATGGACCTTTGGGTCGATTTGGTCGTCAAATGCGTGTGGTTAAATCGATGTCTGTATGTATACGCTCTTTGTTGTCACGTGATGCGCGATGAATACTGGTGTGATATAAGATATATTTATATGCAAGATCATGTAATAGTAAACGATTGATAGAATTTATGAATGAAGCGAGGTTAATATGCACTGCACTTGTAAAATGCAAATAAGACGAAAAGTTTTTTTTTTTTATTGAATTCTATATATTTTTAATACACGCGTTTTCTTTTTTTTTTGAATAAATACATGCTTTAAGTATGCAAAACTTATTTATACGAAAAGAAAAAGAAATGATTCACATTCGTCGCCAATTCTTGGTATTTCGAATAGTCAAGTAGGCGTAGAAAATGCATTTGTAAATATGTTTCCTTTTTAGAGGGAAATAACATGCATGGTTAGGTAAAATTAATAAATAATAAAAATAATCTTATTTTTACGGAATTCATTCTTTCTCCGGTTGCTATGGGAATCCACATTTTTCCGAAACAATTGTCCCGAATCATTGATAAATCGATGAATCATTCTATGTATTATTTTTCGCACCACTTTTGGACTCTTAAAGCGAACTACTTACGCGTTCTACATGATGTATCAGATATAGAGGTAAATATAATAATATGTAGCAGGTGTAATCATATACGATCAAAAAGTCCTAATGCACCGGGGGTCTAACTGTAAGCATTAACGAGAAAAAAATATTTTGTAAATACTCTGGGCTAGAGCCGCACCTGTGCCCAACCTAAATGCTGTCCCGAGTATACCCCCACATACCACTATCATTCAGCCATTACCGCTGTTAGTTTTGTGTGGATCGCCGCTTGGAGTGCAAGCCACTTCGAACATTTTATTTAAATTCTTCTCATCTCGAAAAAACGATCCTTTTCAGGACCATCATGATTTCATATAAAGAAAATCGAAGCTTGATGCATCGGCAAGAGCGCGGGAATGTATAGATTCATTTTCGCGCGATATCATAGTAAAAAGGCGTGTTTGCAAATTTTCTGTATCTACATTTATTTCTGTGTAATTCGATTCAATTCATTTTGCGTTATTTGATTAAATAAATCCAAAAGAAATAACTCAGATTCATGTGGTACCGTTTATTATTAACAACTAACTCTCGATTCGACAAAGCAGAAGAAAAATATTTACGTTTTTTGTAACTACTGAAGTCGCATATCCGGTGAAACTCGAACGTCTTATCAGGATATTAAAAATAATACTTTGTAGACTTACGTAGAATGCTCTTAACAAATAAGGAATGTTTATTTTATAAAAAGAAGAAATTTAAAATGCCTCAATTTGCTATTTTTACAAGAGCCTTTATTTATTCAGATCAGTGACGTTAAATAAACTTACGGCATACCATTAAGAATAATACTAAATGAGTGCAATGTATTTATACATAATACCACGTTTAGCGGGTATTTAACATGACGTTTCCTTGCATCAGGCTCGGATTAAAGGATTTTTGGCTCTAAATTTTACTTTTTTTTATTTTTTAATGATGAAATCCGGTTTCGGCGGGTTTGTGCTTTATATGTCGTGTAGTTAACACCCAAGCAAAATTTACGTTTAAAAAAAAACTTTTCAGAGAGACGAAATATTAAACAAAAGAGAACTGGTAACGTATTAGAAAAAAAATTATATATTTCCCGCAAAATAACACCGACTGCAATAAGCTCGTTAAATATTTAATTAACCAAGTAATTGTTATCAGGGGAATTGATAAAAACAAATCTAAACGTTTTAAATTAAATATTCTAGTCAATAAGTAAAAAGTTTGCTTTATTCCTGGTATTTTCCCTTTAGATCTAATCTCAAACGATTTCAAATCCTTAAAACAAACATTCAGTTTATCCAGGGGCCTAGGCTGTCACCTGCCTAAAAAGGCACTACTTCACTTAAATTCTATTGGCTGGAGTAAGTACGTATAAATAAGGTAAATATTAGTTTGCAACCAAATATACATGGTGCAAATATACTCCATAAGAATGAACTATCGGTTTATCAATGCTCGAATTAATCAAATCTGACATAGTGCGGAGTGATCGGATATTTACGTGTCTATAAATAACCTTAAGTTTTTTTTAAAAACGGTATGTCATGTTCCCACTGACAACTGAACTTCTTGAGAAAACTTTGGAATTATCTTTTTAAGTGCGAGTTAAGTCAGGAACATATTGTTCTGACATGTTGTATTGTGTTGCTACACAAGTTTACATAAGTCGTACAAACTGTTTTCTCATGTACTTAAATGAGTGGTGTGCACATTCATCTGATGCTACGTTTTCTAACGAGTTCTGACGTACAAGTAATAACTACTATCAAGAACTACTGAAAAAGACTCATCAGGGAAGCCATAGAAATAGAGAAGAATAAAACCGTTAACAGAAAAAGGGTACCACCTTAGCAACACGTGGAAGAGCCTACTACGAACCGTCACGGTCAATGTAGCGGAAACTACACGGTTGGATGCACCAGGGGCGTATATAAGAAGAATGTCGCACCATGGAGAATCAGTTCAGTTATCCTGAAGAAGCTGTCAGTATGAACAGCGAAACGTCGAGCGAAAGTTTTGACACACGGCGAAACCCGCAAGAAGCTGTTAGTTATAGTTACACCGGCCGTGAAAGCCTACGCAGTGTGAGTTCTGTCGTGTGTCATGTCAATTACCGACCTATCCAGATTTGCGTTAGACACTGTCATAAACGCCAGAAGCGTCAGAACGTTTTTCGGCCGCAAAGTACAAGATCTTCGGTGGAATTAGATAGAAAGTTGACGAAATTTTGCCAATTAAAAACGTGAGAAATTACAAATGTTTATTTAACATGCTGAGGTTTATTTTTCCCTTGTACAGAGCGTCCGTTTATATTTTGACCCCTGCCCACAGGCTGTATTATTTATGGTAGAAAAAAAAAAAACTTTAAATGCAAAAGTTATAGGATTTTTGTTTTATTATCTTTAAACTAAATGATTTATTAAAACATTTAAGGACTATTTAATAAAACCAATTAAATTACTCACTAATTACTCTTAAAAACGCTGATTAATTATTTATCACTTAATTACTAATGTCTTAATTTATGTAAACGATTTATTTGCACCGATATTTTATCTCTCACGTACTAATTCGCTCGTATTTATCTCCACTCGCTATTCCATCCGTATTATTCAATTCGTATCGACTGACTGACTCCGGCCAATCACCACGCGTTATTTATATTACCCACTGGCCGACTGCGACACTCTTCCGGAAATATGTAGTGCGTGCTTCTAGATTGAGAAGGATAATCACGAATCTTCGACTCGGTACTGCCCTCTGTCATTTCTCTTTCGAACCTCGTACGTAGTTCCTTGTTCCGCCACGCGAGCGTCATCCAGGAGCGCCTAGCGAAACCACCAGTTTAAAAATTGGCGCTCGTTACGTTAATGGTTAGAACTGTCAAACTATATATTTGTAACAAAAAAAAATTATATAAAATAGAAAAAAAGGAGAGAATTAGCAGAATTCAAACTTCCCGTATTTATTTGTAGGAAAGATTTTCATTTTTTTTTCATTCGTTGCTTTTAGGAAATCTCAGATTGCTTTTGGAAATGAGACATAGTACTAGAAAATTTTATAGGTATGCAACCAAATGTAAATGCAAACTTTTTATAATAAATCATAAAATTAGAATTTTTATAAATCATCAATAAAAATCATCGATTATAGTAGGTTTGTTTGTTTATCTGATCTAAGCAGATCCGAGGAATTTTTCCGCGTTTGTTTGTATTTTAGGGCATGATTTGTGCGTGTTTGTTTGTTTAGAGCAAGCAAATCCAGATCACAAAGAGGTTGCTCTTCCTGCTCGCGGTCCGACGTCCGAGCAACTACGAGCAATTTGTGCAACATAACCTACTCGCACTAACACCGTGTTGTAAAATGTCGTTTGTAAATGTAATTTGATTTATAACTGCATGAAATATGCACGAAATAGATAATATAACGATACCAATGTGATTGATGTAAAGAACGATCATTATATTTTAAAAACTTCGCTTGGTAGGTACATAAATACTGGTATATGATGCATTTTTATTGTAGTCTAGATTCATTAATTTGAAAAATTATTTTTACTTTTCCTGCTCATAATAGCTGTAACAATCTGACAATAGTAAATAATAAAATTAAGGTTATATTGCAATCGAGCGCGTTTGTTTGTACCATCTTTAAATCCAACTCTGAGACGCTCTCAAGTTATTCTGATGACGTCAGTAGACATTGCTCCAAGCACACAAACAAACAAAGCTAACGTATCTCTGTTTAGTACGTTAATTAAATAGCGATAAAGTATAATAGATGGATTCATAAAGAACAACTCTCCAAACATACATTCATTCTGCAAAATAACTTGAATAAATATAAAACCGCAGAACTAACACCTAGCATCCGATCCTCAGACCATCCACTTATCTATAAGCCAGGGGGTATCACATTTGCCGCGATTATTTATAGTTAGTGGTCAAGATTGTATTGTAATACAAAATAGTTGGTAATTCAGACTTGAATGTTTTAAGTTACTGAAAAATCATGGTGGGAAATTTGAATTTTGCCAATAGGAATAGATTTCTGAATTACCCACAGCTATAATACTCAAGTGCTTCCATATCAAGTACATAGTTCGCTTGGTCCACTGTTTATTTTCGTACGTCTCTTGCCCAACCGCTTTTTAACTGCCACCGCGAAGAAGCTACAGTGGCGCCGCTCTATAGCGCGCCAGCAGAACTATACGTCTTTGACCATATGTATACTAGTATTATATTTGATCATAGTCAACAAGAAAATCCGAAATCTTATGTAAATTAAAACCATACTATTATGTATGAAATATTTGAAAACTATCAGCTATCATAATTATATAGAAAAATATTTTTATATTCATTTAATATTTTTGTACCACTTAGGTATGTTCATGCAAGTGAGAATATATTTTCATTCATCCTGCCATATTTCTGGCGAAATGTAAGCAAGTATGTCAACAGGTTGAGAACGTATGTATATACGTGGTATACGATGCAATAGCCCACAATATGAGCGTGAAAAATCTATTGTAGGTACATATGTTTACCTAAACGATTATCGTAAATATACCGGCAACAGCTTCACCATTATGCAAGCTTTCCCAATTGTATCGTATTTAGTGTGTTAAAATCGTATTGGTAATGCATCAGGCGGCAAGTAATATATATATATATAATCCTGATGTCCTTGTTAAACTGTCATAAAATAAAAATATATTAGGCACATAGTCATTCATACACGCACACGCACGAGATCTTCGTTATTGTTCGTAAATTTCCGTAAATAGAAAGCTACCGCCCCATTGGCGGATACAAAACTCAATCGTTATACCAACATATGCTAGATTTAATAATAAACATTCCCAATTCCTTTTCTTTTTTTTTTTGCATCTTCATTCGTTCACATCTGATGAGAGCCCTACTTTTATGCCAGAAACTGCGTTGACATACGCCGATTGCGTATACACCACTTTACTTACATATGTAGCTTACGCGGCAAATTGAGTAGGTTAGTTAGGTCTTGCCGAGTTCCTGGTAAAAAACGGACAGATTGCCGATACGTATAGGAAAAGAGTACCGTTCAATTGCTATCTCGTAATGTATATATCGTGCTCTTCTGGGTCGTCAAATTCCTCTCTGGATAAGTCTCGTAAGATTTATTGCCCGATTGAAAAGTCGACTGGATCAAATATCGAAGTATGTATCACAGCATCGTTTTAAAAAAAGAAGTTGAATTAAATAGAAGCGGAACAGGGTATTTACATCTTACAGGTTGTATCGCTTACTCTAAAGCCTAAAGCCCGCTTTGCATTGGCAGATCATTGGTACAGATAAGTCAAAAATTATTTTGGACAAAAATATGATTTCTGAGAAAAATAACTTTTTTGACTCTTTTTGATTTTCATGATTCAATAATTCTGGTTTCTGTAATTAGTACATTCCAAGTTTTAAATGTATATGTACTTCAAATTGTGACAGCTGTCACTGACAAACCAAAATTAGAAACGGTTGCATTGATTTGACATTTATTATCAAAAGTTACTTTAGAACTGGTCGAAAATTAGATAATGAAGAATTGATATATTTTATTAATCAGGTCATGTAGGATTTCCGGGAACAATTTCCGAATCTGGCAGTTACTTACGCACAGTTTTTAAGTCACATTCATGCTTATATAGAAAAATTTCTTTATTTATTTATATAACAATTATATTTTCTATATTGATTCTACAAACAACGAAACAGAAAAAGTTCAAGAGCGACAAAAGCTTAGGTCTGATGCTAGCATACTTGTACTCGTACACTTTGATAAAAACAAAATTGAGGAAAATACCTTAAAAGTGCAACCAGATAATAATAATGTTGCATTTTTTTTTTGTAAAGACCCCTCCCAGTAAACCAAATTCAAATTTCGCGCAGTTATTTTTTGTAACTTCAATATTAAAGCAAGAAGTTACCTACGATTTTGTATTACATTAATGGTTATTTGAATGCCTTTAAGTTGAAGTTACTCAATATAATTGCGGAAGATTTGAAATTTTGTTTACTGGGCTGCGATTGAAACTTGCACTGTAATGTTTTAAGTTACATTTTAAGCAGAATGATAAAAAAAAATTCTTGTTCGATACGCCATCGACTATCCTATGAAAACAGTACACAATAATTTTGGAAACAAATATGAGCTTATGTTTTTCAAACATCATGGTATTTCTGAGAGTGAATTTAAAAAAAAAGAAAAATTTATAGATTTTATAGATACACTTTTTTAATGTTTTCTTAGCAAGATAATATTCTTTCGCTACTAATTGCAGATATATTGACAAGAATTAGCAAAAAAAACAAATTTATTTATCAAGATTACATTTACACATTTACAAAGATTATTTTAAATGTCCACTGGTCCACTAAAAGCAAAAATATTTTATCACCGCAAATAAATCAACAGTGGTAAATAAGATATAATATGTGCTATGAAAAAGTTAATAGGCATTTAACGAAATAAATAAAAGCAAATATTCCGTGTGTAGCTGCGCTTTAACACAAAAATATATTTGAATTTCATAATAAAACGAATATTAATCCATTGAGCCATTATGTGTGTTTTCGTTTTTGTTTTATTTACTAAACTGTTACTTGTTTTGATTCCTTTAATATTAATTTCACAACAATTTTGCGAAATGACAATTCATTTATGAATGCTTTATCTCTTCGCTGCGCGCGCAGTTAAACCACTTTCATTCGTCTCGCACCGACTCTTCGGTTATCTTATATTTTTGTAATACTTACAAAATTACCCCAAAATCGTGCAGGAGTTTTACCATTTTTTTAGTGTGTATTCAAATTTTGAGGGTGGGGTACCCTCAAAATGATGGGACCTGACGATTTAAAGTCAATACTGGGGACGCAGTAACCCCCTTACTGCGTCCCCAGAATTGATTTTAAATCGTCAGGTCCCATCATTAAAGATTGCGCCCCTGATATGACAGTTGACAGGCTTATGGCGACAGAAAACGAAGTTGTGCTCAAGTAGTGACTCCTTTTAATGAAATTCATCCAAACCGGGAACCGATCTCCAGGACGACGGTTTCAAAAACCTTACAAAGATTTCAAGAAACTGGTAGCGTTAAAGACCGTGCAAGACCTGGACGACCTCGAATTATTACCAACGAAGAAAATTCTTTGAATGTTATGTTGGATGTGGTAGAAAATCCAAAAAAAATCAGTACAACAGTTGGCGTTGAACCATAACATGAGTAGAGGATCCATACAAAAAATAATAAAACGCGAAAAATATCATCCTTATAAAATTCACTTGCTACAAGAATTAAGTGACGACGATTTTGACCGCAGAACGAATTTTGCGAAACTATGATGCACAGAATACATCAGATGGTAACTTTCTTAATCGAGTCCTCTTCTCTGATGAGTCAACTTTTTGTCTAAATGGATATGTTAACCGCCATAACTTGTCGATATTGGTCTGACAGAAATCCGCATTGGATGGAGCAGGTTCATACGCAACATCGACAGAAAATTAATGTTTGATGTGGCATTATTGGTCGGAATATCGTAGGTCCTTTTTTCATTAACGGCAATTTAACGTCTGAAAGATATTTGCAACTTTTACAACAACATATTGTTCCACGACTTAGGGAAATATTTCCAAACCACGGCAATCGAAATTGTATACCAACAGAAACCATATGGTTTCAACAAGACGGAGCACCGCCGCATTTTGGTCGTCAAGTGCGCGAATATTTGGATGAAACATTTCCCGGTAGATGAATGGCCAGCTAGGTCTCCTGATCTGACCCCACTTGATTTTTTCCTGTGGGGTCATGTAAAAAATCGAGTGTATGTCAACAGACCATTACAAATTGAAGACCTACAAGAAACGAAATTGCCAGTATTTCTCCAAATATTTTGATTGATTCTTTGCAAAATTTTGCTCAACGTGTTCATTGTTGCCAGGAGGTAAATGGAAATCATTTCGAACATCTTTTGTAACATAAAAATTATGTAATTTCTTGTTTGAGCTTCTTTTTATTAAAATCTGTTCTGTTTCAGTTAAATGTGTTATTTTTACAATTATTATTAACTATTATTATTTATTTTTTGGTCAAACTTCACGCAGCAAAGAGGTAACGATAGATAAAGACAACATTTCCAAGGCTAACAAAATTTTTCATTTTTCAAAATTTTACTAGTTCGAAATTTTTTTTCAAAGTTTCAATTAAAATAAGATATGGATGTGTTACATCACAGACCGCAGAAAAAAAATCTCTTTTCAAGAATATTAAATTTGACCCTTCGTGCCATTTAAAAAAAATCAAGTTAGCCTTGTATCCCCAGAACAAATGAAGATAGAAATTTGAAGAACATCTTACACGATAGAATTTAAATACTTTTAGCCATGTACCATATTTCAACAAGTTTTGTTTAATAGTTTTCATAATAAGTATTTAACTGTATCCATACTTTTTAGCGACTCTGTATAGATCACACCATGTGAAAAGTTATTTGAGGTTGCTTGTGTCAATTGAAGTAGCCTGTATATTTTGTGCCACTTGGGTATAGATGCAATTTCCTCGCATTACTAAATTAACCTCAAATTTTATTTTTATCTATCATTTTCAGAATTGCGCGTCTAGATCCTTCCTTCCACACACCAGAAACGTCGAAGGCAATGCGGTTGCAAGCCCCTCCTGCTGCTATTCCTCCTGCACCAACGGGTGAGTATACAGAAAAAATATACGGCAAAAATATCAGCCGTGCACCGAATTTTTACGTTCATTTTCGTATTCGGGTCGCGCGGATCGTCGACGGAGTTTAATTAACACGCTATGTGGAGCAGTTCAGCGCTAGAGAACAGCAGAACGCCTCGAGGTGGCCCGGGTCCGTTAACTGTTCTTTGACCAGCGCTGCGGGTCGTACTTGACCTACAAGGAAGGATGTGTAAGACGCGCACCGGCCGCGTGTATAGCGTCTAATGCCGGGCGCGACGTGTTCCGAATGCGGACTTTTTGCGGCCGCGCTTTTTGGGTCGACAGATTGCAAGCGAAACGATCAAAGGGATCTGACGGGGAGGCCGCGAATCTTCTGCGCCGGTTTCGCGTCAGTAAAACGCGATATGAACCGAAAATGCAAGTGTTCGAGCAGCTGATTCCGATGCTGATTACCGTGCGACTTGAAAACGGGTAGTTTCGAAACATATTCAGGGTAAATGACGACAATAAAATTACTTCATTCGAATTGTCGGATCACCTTACGTAATCGAGGAAACAATTTTGTAATAATTGGCGTGTACACTAAAAGAATTTTGATAAAATTCCTGTATGTATAACTAACAGCTTCTTGCGGGTTTCGCCGTGTGTCAAAACTTTCGCTCGACGTTTCGCTGTTCATACTGACAGCTTCTTCAGGATAACTGAACTGATTCTCCATGGTCCCGACATTCTTCTTATATACGCCCCTGGTGCATCCAACCGTGTAGTTTCGTTTTAGTTCGTAGTAGGCTCTTCCACGTGTTGCTAAGGTACCCTTCTTCTCTGTTAACGGTTTTATTCTTCTCTATTTCTATGGCTTCCTTGATGATGAGTCTTTTCCCGTAGTTCTTGGTGGTAGTTATTACTTTTACATTCTTGAAATCCATTTTGTGTCCGGTGTCGTGCATGTGTTCTTCCGCCGCTGATTGCTCGGTCCTTCCTTCTTAATCTTGCGTCCCTCTCGTGTTCTTTTATGCTTATGTCGATGGCTCTTCCTGTTTGTCCGACGTAGCATTGTCCGCATTGGCATGTTATCTTGTAGATACCTTCTGTGCGCCCCTTGGGTATCTTATCCTTTGCGGTCGGTAGATACTGCTGGATCGACGTTGCAGTCCCGAAGCGTACTTGTACGTTACGTTTCTTCAAAATTCGGCCTACTTTTTCGGTGACTCCTGCTATGTAAGGTAAACACGCCATCCCTCTTCGTGGTTCTGTAGTTTTTTCCAGTGTCGTCTTCTTCTTAGTGGCTCTCCTTATGTCGATGGTAGTGTAACCATTCTTCTTTAGTGCTTTCTCCAAATGTATCTTTTCACTGGTAAGATGTTGTTCGTCACTGATGGTTTCGGCTCTGGATAGCAATGTTTGTATTAATGTCTTCTTCTGTGGTGAGATCTTGCATGCAGATATCTATCGGTGTGCGTCTTCTTTCTAAATACTGCGTGCTGTAGCAGTCCCTCTTTTGTTTTCTTGACCATAACATCCAGGAAAGGGAGATTTCCATTTTGTTCTTTCTCCATGGTAAACTTGACGGCTGGGTGCTGTGAGTTTATGTGTTTCTTAGCAACACGTGGAAGAGCCTACTACGAACCGTCACGGTCATGGAGCGGAACACACGGTTGGATGCACCAGGGGCGTATATAAGAAGAATGTCGGACCATGGAGAATTAGTTTAGTTATCCTGAAGAAGCTGTCAGTATGAACAGCGAAACGTCGAGCGAAAGTTTTGACACACGGCGAAACCCGCAAGAAGCTGTTAGTTATAGTTACACCGGCCGTGAAAGCCTACGCAGTGTTAAATTCCTGTATGAATTTGGGGCCATTTCGTGCCCCTAATACCGTACAGGTATTTCACTTTTAGAAGTAATACAATAGCTTTGCTCGCGGAGCAATCACATATCAATCAGAGCCAATCAAATGACTTAGATTGAAGTTTAGGCGTTTACTTTCTTATGTTCCAACACTGACTTAGTTCAAACCTTTATTACAAACACGCGGCATATACCTACACCCTGTTACTATCTATAGGAGCGGATTTGACAATCATTTTGAATTCTGGTGTAGTAACTGTCAAACTAGTTAGAGGCTGCAAACTATCCTCAATTACACTGGCACGAGACAACACGGTGTCTCTGATTGGGGTGCCGGGACATGAAGGATATAAAGGGTAACGTAAATAGCCGATGAACTAGCCAAGGTGGGCTCTAAGAGACATTCATGGGTCCAGAGCCCGTATGTGGGATCACTAAGGATTCCGCAAGAAGGGAGATCTGGATCTGGTTAGATAAAGAAAGTACAAAGAAATGGAGGTCGACCGAAGGTCAACTCCATACCATAGGGCAATAGCTAGTAGGGTAGTACCTATGTATCAATGTCACTTTATGCACGGTTTAAACTGTATTAAGTTGCGTATTATGCAATATCAGTACAAAAACAATTCTAAGCTTTGTTTATCCAATCTACCACTGCATTCTTAGCATGAATGGACTGTAAATGTTGATGCAACTTGCAAAAAAGTAGAGTTTCTGCGATCGGCTGTGTGGTTCGCATTGTAGTTCTCGACAGGGAAATCTTATATAACATGTGTCCTAAAAACCAGTTGTTTTAAACAATTATAACTAGAGTGGTCAACTTTCGTCTGCGCGCCAGGTCAGTACTAAGTTTCATGTATGTAACATTAACGTTTAACATAAGTATACAGTACAGTGTCGGAAAAGAGAAAAATTATGTCTAAATGTTTAAAGTTTAGTTGTTTTTAAAGAACTGGAGGTCGACCGAAGGTCAACTCCATACCAAAACGCTGATAGGGGATGGGGATGGTAGTTTCTCTGATAACCTACTCAGGCGCAGTAAGAAGGAAGTTAAGACCATTACTGTGTTGGTAACTGACACTGTCCCCTGAAAAAGCATCTATACAATATCAGGCGAGTAAGCAACCTGGGTAGAAGATGCGAACTACAGGAGGAAACGAGTTTACATGTAATCTGCACATGTGAGGAACTTAAGATACTTAGGCAGAAGTACTTCGGGAGAGATCTATTGGAGCCCTCGAAGGTCCTCAACCTCTTCCACTGAGTAAGATACTGGGCTTTATAGACACCAAGCTGCCCGAGTGGAAATAAGAGAATCAATAGGGATGGTACAATGAGCACCTTGCTCAAGTGCCCACCCTAACTTGAATGAATGAATGAATGAAGGCAATCTCTTTGATAATCGGATAGTAGATTTTCCACCACGATTTCCAGATTTGACAACTATGAATTATTTCATTTATCCACACTTAAAAAAAAGAGTATTTACAAATCATCCTCATATAATTGAAGAACTTACTGAAACTATCCGAAATGTCTATGAGGAAATTGCACCACGTAATTTAAGGAATGCCTTCAATAACACGAAACGAAATTATTGTCATCCAGACTTGTGCTGAGGGCATCTCAAACTGCCTGCCCAAGAATGGAAGGGTAGATATTAGTTAGGCTGCCCTCAAAGCGTTGCGAGCTGTCAGATTTAACTCTGACAGTACTGGAGTGCCACAGAAATTTTAAACAGCTGGCGGAATATCTAAATGTTACATTAAGATGGGTTTGATTTGACTCTGACAGTACTGGAGTGCCACAGAAATCTTAAACAGCTGGCGGAACATCTAAATGTTACATTAAGATGGGTGCCAGGCCATTCTGGGATCAGAGGCAATGAAATAGCTGACACGTTAGCAAGGGGCACCAACCAGCTGCTGTTCTTAGGTCTAGAACCGACGTGTACGTTTGCCAGATCCCAACTTGCTTGTCGGCGCAAGACACTGTAAATCTCTAGGGCTTCATCCGAATAAGGAAAGACACCATAAGGCAGCCTTTATGAGCAGGGATAGATTGAGATTATTCACAGGAATCTTAACTGGGTCCTACACACTAAATAAATACATACATTGTATGGGGCTAGTGAAGTCTCCCCTGTGCAGGAAGCGTGGGAGTGCGGAGGAAACTCTTGCTTACCTTCTTGTTAACTACCCGGTAGTGGACAGGGAGAGGCAGACGCACTTTGGGGTCGATCAGTTGGACGAACCCAGAGTCGGTAAGTTAACTCTCAGCCAGATTGTGAAAGGGGTTTGATAGAGTGCAAATTGACTGAAAGGGGCTAAAATTGACATGGAGGTACAATAGATCTTTCTGGCCGAGTTGCCTTCTTTGGATTACACCCGCTCATGAGGAAAAAACATGAAACAAAGAGTAGTGTTATGTATATAAAACCAAGGAGTTCTCTTTGAACATTTATTTTTTGCCTGATATTATTAAACTTGTTATGTTTTCAAATGAAACGTTTGTATATGGTTATTTGTCTAATCGACAAAACCTAATCTATCAACGATAGATAACATAATCTGCCACTCCACACTTGCGCCACAAAATAAGTCACAATACAGATATTTAATTATTATCCCTGCCTCATTTCTCCTTCTTTCCCTCACATAAAACAGCATGGGAAATGAGGGTTAATTTGTCATACTAGGCGGTAGAATTAATAATGTGTCACGGTAATTTTAAATCATATTTATGTAGAATTAGGAGGGTTAATGATTCGCATTGTGAATGTGGTGGGGTAGATACAGCGGGCCATGTTTAATTCGTATGTCCACTCACTGATGAGTGGCGGTCGCGTACGGAAGCTAGGGCAATAGCTAGTAGGGTAGTACCTATGTATCAATGTCACTTTATGCACGGTTTAAACTGTATTAAGTTGCGTATTATGCAATATCAGTACAAAAACAATTCTAAGCTTCGTTTATCCAATCTATCACTGCATTCTTAGCATGAATGGACTGTAAATGTTGATGCAACTTGGAAAAAAGTAGAGTTTCTGCGATCGGCTGTGTGGTTCGCATTGTAGTTCTCGACAGGGAAATCTTAATATAAACATGTGTCCTAAAACCAGTTGTTTTAACAATTATAATTAGAGTGGTCAACTTTCGTCTGCGCGCCAGGTCAGTACTAAGTTTCATGTATGTAACATTAACGTTTTACATAAGTATACAGTACAGTGTCGGAAAAGAGAAAAATTATGTCTAAATGTTTAAAGTTTTTCTTAAACTTCATTCTACTTTACGGATACAGTATTGTTACGTTTTTGCGTTCTTAAAACGTTGTCGGGTTTAGAAAAAACAAACAGGCGATATATTTAGATTTCACTTATTCTATTAACACAATTACGGTAATTAAAATCTATTAAAAATGCTTATTAACTATATCACTTAACCACTAATGTCTTATTTATGTAAACGATATTTATATTACATGTACTAGTTCAATCGCGACCGCACTATCGAACTCGTAATCGATTGACTGCCTCCTGGCCAACCCGACGCGTTATTTATAGCTGGCGCGAACTTCCAGATTGTTCGGGGCCTTCTAGAACGTCCTCGAAGATTCTGGAGAATATTCTCGAATCTTCGACCCGGTGCTGCCCTCTGTTATTTCGTCGTAGGTAGTTCTTCGTCCGCTATGCTAGCGCATCTAGGGACGCCTATCGGAACCGCCAGTTGAAAAGTTGGCGCTCGTTACAACTGCTCCCTCCTTAGATCTGTTCCGTCCCGGAACAGGAACTATCACCTCCATGAAGATACGAACAGTTCTCTCCATTCTACACGACGAGGTCCGGAAGAAATAGCACCTACCGTCCGTCGCCTCCCTTCTGCTGACCGCGGGGTTGTAGCTGCATACTAGGAACTCTATTCCAGTATATCGGAAAATTTTCTTCGAGCATGTTCCTTACGACCCTCCAGTCCAAGCCATCAATCCACAGCCTATTTTTGGCACACCTGATCTTATTGATCTCCAGCTCCAACAGCTGCTCTCTTAACTTATCAGGCTGTCCCACATCGTCCGGTAGGTTGGCTTGCCAACTGAGGCTTCTTTGGTCACCAAGTAGAATAAAGGCCGTTTCTTTCCTGGCAAGTGCAGAGCCTTGCCCACCTCAGGGTTCTGGCTTCGAAGATCTTGGACGCCACCAAATTTCTTCTTGAAGACGGTAGCTATCCCCTTGCCCATTCTTAAATCTTGGGCAACACAGTGTGCTAACGCGCACCCTTCAGGAGCCAAAAACAAATCCTCCTGAATCTCCGTTGTTACACCATGACGCACTTTGCGGCCATTCCCATACTTGTCCATGAACTCCTCATAGCTGAGTTCTTCTTCGGGGAGTCTACAAACTCGGACCATCTGCTCGTCCTCTTGATTGTCCCAAGATAAGGAGCTAGGCGATTAAAATGCACCACTCTTCTTTACCATTGGGTTTCTTTCTGATGCGATAGATGACGTCATTAATTCGCTTTATCACTTCGTAAGGCCCGTCCCCACGATCGTTGCAGCTTAGGTGAGAAGCCTCGACGTCGCTGAGGATTGAACAGCCAGACCAGGTCTCCAGGCTGATATCCGCCTTCATTCGCTCTGATGTCGTAGTGTTCCTTCATGCGGTCGCTTGCTTCATGGATATTCGCCCTCACCCGATCGTGAATATCATCCATTCGCCTCCGCAAGTTCGAAACATAGTCATCTCCAACTACTTCTTCATTCGGTTTAAAGCCGAACTTAAGATCGCATGGTAAGCGCAGTTCTCCGTCCAAAAAAGCACACTAGAGGGACTTTGGCCAGTGGTTTCGTGGACCGATGCTCTATACGCCAGCAAGAAAGATGTAGTTGCTGGTCCAATCTCGCTGGTGGTCTGCGACAACTTTTGATAGATACTTGATAACTGTCCTGTTCATGCGCTTCCACCATGCCATCTGATTTGCGGGTGCAAGGCAGTTGTTCGGGTCTTGCGAATACCCAATATTTTGCACATCTCTTGAAACACTGCTGATTCAAATTCCGTCCTGGTCGGAGTGAAGTTCAAGCGGCACACCAAACCGACTGAAAAGTTCTTTACTAAGTCTCAGCCACTGTAACAGCTTCCTGATTTGGTAATGCGTAAGCTTCCACCCATTTGCTGAAGTAGTCTACTGCAAACAAGATGTATTTATTCTCAAATTCCGTCGTGGGAAATGGTCCGGCAACATCAATCGCAATCCTTTCAAAAGGACTGCCAACGTTGTATTGCCTCATAGGGGCCTCTTCCTTTGGAAGGTCCATTGGCAGCGGCGCGCAAGTTGTACATCTCCGCACCAGTCTTTCACGTCATTCTTGCAATTAACCCAATAGAATCGCTCTCTGACCTTCTCTATAGTCTTCCGACTCCAAGATGCCTCCGCGATGTTCCATCATGAAGAAGTTTTAAAAACTTCGGGAATTCTTGCTTTCGGAACCACAATCTGAAGTCTGCTATTGTCCAGCTTCGTCTTCTAACACTCGTCGGAGAAGACCATTTTCCATTACAAAGAGCCCCACTGAGCCCAATACGATTTTAGCTCTCGCGAATATGGTGGCTACCGTTTCCCAGTTAGGCCGCCGCTTCTTGCATCTTCCACTCCATCACACGCTTCAAAACTTCGTTCAGACTCCTGGTCAGCTCGGATTTGGTCTTCAGTCCATCTATCGTCTATGACAGTAGTCCTCAAGCAGGTTGCTTCATTCTTCTCTTCGGCCAACGACAGCAGTGCGTGCAATCCTTGGAACAGGGTCTCCCGTAGTGCGTGCATGCGTCTCGATGACTGGTTCCAGGCGATGTTCCGAATCAAAGTCATACTCTTCAAGACGCTCTATCCATCTGGCAACCTGCCCTTCCGGATTCTTGAAGCGTTAGCAACCACATCAATGCCGCATGGTCGGTTTCTTAACAAGAACTTCCTGCCATAGAGATATTTATGAAAGTGCTCTATAGACTTAAACTACGGCCAACAGCTCTCTCCTGGTCACACAATAGTTGCGTTCCGGTTTCGACAGCACTTTGCTGAAGTAACCGAGCACTTTTCCTGGCCATCTTGAACTTGGGACAACACGCCTCCGATGCCCACGTTGCTGGCATCAGTATCCAAAATAAATTTTCCGTCAGCCCGTGGATAGCACAAGATGGGCGCAGTGGTCAGCATCTGTTTCAATTCTTCAAGCATCCTGGCAGCTCTTCTCCAGACGTAGTCTCTGCCCTCTTCAGTTAGTCTCGTGAGAGCTTGGCGATGTTAGAAATCCAGGAAACGAATCGTCGGTAATAAGTGCATGCCCAAGAAAACTTCTTATTCATGCTTGTCCTTCGGAAACCGGCCAAGACTTGACCGCTTCTATTTCCCTGGGTCACCGACACTCCATCCTCTGATACTACGTGGCCGAGGTAGTGCACTTGCTTCTGGAACAGGTTGCACTTTTTGGGGTTAAGCTTCAAATTTGCTCCTTTCAATCGCTGAAATACTTGCTCCAAGTTCTTCAAATGGTCCTCAAAAGATTTTCCTAAGACAATTATATCGTCGAGGTATACAAGCAAGTTCCCAGGATAGTCTCTCAGTACGTTTCCATCAATCTTTCAAACGTCGCGGGGGCATTACATAACCCAAATGGCATGACGTTAATTGCCACAATCCTGTCCCGATCGTAACGCCGTCTCTCCTTATCCTTGCCTCTACTTCGACTTGCCAATAACACACTCTCAGGTCGAGGGTCGAAAATACTTACACCCACCTAGGGTATCTAAAAGTGTCATCGATTCTGGGCAAAGGAAAACTGTCCTTCTTGTCATTATTTAGTTGTCGATAATCCACGCAGAACCTAGTTGAACCATCCTTCTTCTTCACCAGTACCACTGGAGAAGCCCATGGACTGTTCGATGGTTCAATTACGCCATCCTGCTCCATATCCTGTATAATTTGTTCTGCTTTCGGCTCGTTCGCCAATTGGCAATCTTCTGGGGGCTTGGCGGATCGGCTGGGGCATCTCCAGTGTCTATTCGATGTCGTACAACATTAGTCCTGCCCCTCGTGTTCCGGTCTTCTGCTTGGAAAAGATCTTGGTAGCGTCCAAGCAGCTGTTTCACGTATGGCGTTGTTGTGTTTTCAAATCCTTGCAAGACAAGTCAATGAAGTTATTTAACCATCTAGGAAGCGGATTGGAGTTGTTGTTACGCCATCCTCTTTGTGACAATCGACGACACACTAGCACAACTTCCAAAGGTACGCCTTCCTCAGCTTTACTGGATAACTATTGACGTTCATCAGTCGGACGGGCAATTTTCTCCAGCTTGTATCACTGCCTTAGCAATCAGTATTCCACGAATTTGACCGCTAATCGCTCCCGGTTCCAGCATTAAAACTTGCCCCTTGGGAATATCTCCACTCACGCTCGCTTCCACAATGGTTTCACTGCGGCTCGCCACAGTTACTTCTTCTGCCAACACTACGCAGGCCGACATATTCTGCTATGGTTAAGAATAACTTCTTCTTTACCAATCTTCAACACTCCTGCTTGCAAGTCCAGTTTAAAACCAAATTCTGTCATTATGTCCATTCCGAGGATTACGTCTTGTTCTATATCTGCAACTACTACACGATACTGGCATGCAGTATCACCAATACGGAAGTGGGCCATCGTCTCCCAACACGTTGACTGATTGCCCAGTTGCCGTACGTAGCGTCCACCTGGTTGGATGTATCCGGTTCTTCTTTCCCACTGCTTCCCGGCCGAGGATTGGCCTTGTTTCCCCCATATCTAGCAGGAAATCTCTCGGTTTCCCATTTACATGCCCATACACGATGAGGCTGCTAGGTCTACATCCACTGAAGCAACAATCACTGTGTTACTGGGGCATCAGCTACATAGGTCGACGATCGCCCCTTCCCGTCGGCCCATTTTAGTTTTCGTGGATCGGGACACCGACTACGTACGTGCCCCATCCTTCCACAATTCCAGCATCGTCTTCCTGGTTGCCTAGTTTGCACGGATTCCATTTTCGTCATCAATTCCGTCATATTTTTCGTCATCATTTCGTTTAATTTCGTGATAATTCTTTCTAATGGCTCTTCTTCCTCGTGACTCCCTAGAACACGGACGCGAGCAGGTCCTTTGACCGATTGCTTCACGGCTTCAAACTCTAGTGCTTGAGCTAAAGCCTGGTTCAACGTTTGCGGCCGAGCGAAGCTTCACTGCTGTTGAGTATCCTTATCAAGCAGGCCATCCAGGAATTTTTCCACAGCGAGACTCTCGCACACATCTTCCGGTACCGTTGGGTACGCACTCTTAATCAGACGAACGACGTCAGCTTCATACTCCTGTAGAGTCTCGTTCGACCTCTGGCAGCGATTTTTCAACTGCGAGCGATATACTTGCTGCAGATGTTTATTACCGAAACGCATCTCCAATTGATTAAGTAGCGTTTGGTAATTTTGTCGCTCCGTCGAAGGAATAGCTTGGAGTACCTTCAACGCATCGCCGCGCAGAGCTACTGATAGCATGGCTGCCTTGGTAGTTTCGGTCCAGCCATATACGTAGCCGTTGTATCCAGCAGCGTCATATAGTCTTCTTAGGGCGTCTTCCCATCGAAAGTAGGCAGTCACATTTACCTTGAACCGTACAGATGGGCAACTATATTCTGGGTTCCAACTGACTGTTCTCGTATTGGTTGAATTTCCAGTTTCTTCCGTCTCGGTATAGCTCCAGAATGATTTGTTCTTCTAGCACCTTCATGCGACCGTCCAATTCTTCAATATTCTAGATTTTTCTTCTTGGAGTTTTTCGTCGATTCTATTCATTAGTTCCTGTTTTACGTTATTAGAACTTTCTATAACTTTCTCTTCTATGTTTTCAATCTTTTCTTCTAATTTTCTAGAATTTCTATATTTTTTTCGTCCATGTTTTCAATTTTTTCTAGAACTTTCTCTTCTAAATTGCGAGAATTTTCCATAACTTTCTCTTCCAGTTTTCTAGAATTTTCTATATTCTTCTCGTCCATGTTTTCAATCTTTTCTTCCAGTTTTCTAGAATTTTATATTCTTCTCGTCCATGTTTCAATTTTTCTAGAACTTTCTCTTCTAGTTTTCTAGAATTTTCTATATTCTTCTCGTCATTTTTCAATTTTCTTCGAGTTTTCTAGAATTTTCTGAGAATTTTCTAGAATTTCTCTTCTAAATTGCGAGAATTCCATATTTTCTCTTCCATGTTTCTAAGTTCCACTAGAAAGTTCGCCATTACCACCAGACACTTCAAACAAATATGTCTCAGGATCTTCACCAGCTGCTTCTATTGCTCTTCGTAATCTCGACTGAAGCTCGGCCTTCCTTCACTCGTATCTTCATCCCTTTCTTCTAATTCCCGTTTGAGATCTACACACTTTCAAGTCCACATAATTTACAGTATTTCGCTGCCATTGTTTCTACTATTTAGTCCCACTAATATATCGCCAAATACCCCACACCTGACACCAATTGTTACGTTTTTGCGTTCTTAAAACGTTGTCGGGGTTTTAGAAAAACACACAGGCGATATATTTAGATTCACTTATTCTATTAACACAATTACGGTAATAAAATCTATTAAAAATGCTTATTAACTATATCACTTAACCACTAAGTCTTTATTTATGTAAACGATATTTATATTACATGTACTAGTTCAATCGCGACCGCACTATCGAACTCGTATCGATTGACTGCCTCCTGGCCAACCCGACGCGTTATTTATAGCTGGCGCGAACTTCCAGATTGTTCGGGCCTTCTAGAACGTCCTCGAAGATTCTGGAGAATAATTCTCGAATCTTCGACCCGGTGCTGCCTCTGTTATTCGTCGTAGGTAGTTCTTCGTCCGCTATGCTAGCGCCATCTAGGGACGCCTATCGGAACCGCCAGTTGAAAAGTTGGCGCTCGTTACAGTATATTCATTTTTTTCATTTTGCAATACTTCAAAGCTACCGTTTTCCTGCTTAGGCAGACAAAAGTGTAACTAAAAGTTGGCCACACTAGATTCCACATGACAGACGTATAATAAATTGTCATTAAACTATTGTTCAACTATGCTAAGATGAACTGGTGTCTTCATTGCATTTATTATTGATAAATAGATATTAAACTAGAAAGAAAATTACAGAAAAAGTTTTATTCTTGGAAACGTCAAAGTACTAAGGTATGTAACATGTGTACTAACTTGTACTGTCAGCTCCTTAGTGTTAAAATTTATTTTCTATTTTCAATTCAAAATTAATATTTGTCGGCCCAAAAATATTGTGTATCACACGGCCAGAAACTCTTTTGCAAGTATTCGTACTTGTGGGCCTCGGCTACCGCCTCGCCCCAAAAACCGTACTCTTACTCGCAAAACTGTAGTTTCTGGCATAGTGATACAAATAACCAATAGCCGCGTTCAGAGTACGATTATGATACATATCAGTAGCGGTTTCCGCTACACAAAATGGCGACTGCTCCATTGTATGTTATGGATGTAGCGCAAATGTAGCGTTGCGTTTTTGAGACGAATTGTCAACAGTTCCCAAACCGTTTGGGAGCAACTACAGAGCAGTTATGTACTCTGAACGCGGCCATTGTTCTACTTTATGTTCGCGTCATGTATGTGCTCCTATCGTCATCACAGCATGCGCGTGAGCATATCTAATATACTTATACCACAGAATATCTAACAACCAGAATATCATCTCTTTGTCGGCTCTTTTGATCTCAGTGCGCAAAATTTCGTGACCTTGACGTCACTGTTCGGGCGAGAAGCCAGGATGGGCTTTGATAGAATCCGGTGCGCTGACAGGCCTTAACTGAAGTGATTTTCGAGAATATGATACATATCTACGTTAAAATGAATGTATATCGCTTATACAATTACAATTTTTATTGACAAACTTTATCGACTTGCACTTGATAAACACCATTTAAATTAACAGATGAAAATAAACTTGAAGTCAGCTACGTGTACTTAATGCAAAGAGCGAACCATAAGTTCTCACCGGATTTAATGGCGGATCAAGCTGCGCGTTCCAATCCTTGCCGCCAGGCTAAGATGATATTCTGGTTGCTAGATATGTGCATATAGCATGCATAGATACTACTGCCTTGAAGATATACAATGGCTAAATGTTCTGCATGGCGCGGCTGAGTGCGGCCCGTGTAAGCAGACACATTTGACCACTCTAATTATGATTCTATTAGAATATACCTATTTAAAGTGTTTTTTGTTTAAAAACATTATATGTTAATTTAATCGAATATACTATATTTGCGAATGAGAATAAAAAAAATATTAAAGCACCAAACACCAACCTAACCTAAAAAAAATAGGTACAATACTTTAATGTTTATTTATTAATTATTATCAGCTTTCTCTACCAACACATCTTTATACTTATTTACTTGTCGATTATATAATTGTGTGGTTTTAGTCGCGAAAGGAAGAAAGAACATTACACACTGCAGAAAAGCAAAAAAAAAAAACTAGGTGAACGTTGTACCTATACGTCAGTATCGCATACAACTTTTAAGTAGTATATCTTCGTGATTGACCCTGTACGGCTAACGGATGTACAAGGACAGGGTCAATCGGCCACAATTAACTAACCGCCTCTCTTTTTACTAATACATACACTGCAAACATTGAAACGATGTCTACAACACAACAAAAAGCGAGAGATGCGTACCAACACATCTAAAAAAAAAAATGTTTTTATGACAAATTATTTCTATGTCAGACAGGATTGAATCATCACCTTTATAGAATGTTAATGTACTATGTTTATCCACGCGATCGATGTATTTAATCCATATTTATATCTATACTCATTTCTGTGCGGAAATTTTTACCGCATAGACAGTCGCTTGACGACTTGTCACTTTGGTCGAGAATTTGTACCGACCTATTTATCTATCACCGACGATTCAATAAATTCAAACGCCACGCGGGTAAAGAAAAAAAAAAACATCTTAACAAGTCGATCCGACGTGTATGTATGTGTATGGAATATATATTGTTTTTTCTTTATGAATCTCTTTTGCAATTTTAAAGGCGGATCGTGCTATCGTGATATAGCAGTTCGCTATTATTGCGAGATGTTGCGCTACCGGAATGCGACGCATGACGTAAAGCGTTATTAGACCATTATATAATAATTCATCTCGTATAACAGATCGAATGGGAGCGTGTACAAGAGTCACGAATTTCGAATAACATGAAACGGTATACAAATTACGAACTGTCACTCATTGGGGTTAGCTTGATTTATATAATTGTGACGTAAGACGAATCTAACCAATCAAAATTGCGGTTTAATTTTTAAAATAATACGCGGCAAATTTAAATCGTTCATGGAAATGTCAAACCCGTTCATTACCCTTAATGGTATTTCTTTTTTAATTTCAAAATTCAAAAATATAATACGAAATTTGTAATTAATAATGGCTACAATGTTTTTATATACGGAAAAACCAATTAGTTCGGGACAACAACAAAATTTTCATGATAAGAAAATTTAGTTAATCCAACAAAATATTTCGTTATTTCAAATAAATAAAGGGTTAAATGAACAAATGTTTAATTGCTAATATTTAACTCAATATTTAATTAACTTAAACAATATTTGGTATCATCAAATAAATCGGTTTTTTACTGTGTAGACGAATCAATCATTTTTTGGGTAAACCCTGTTTAATATCTAACAAGCATTTACATTTTCTAAAATTCTCTAAATTTAGGGAGTAGATGCTAAATCTTAACATCTATAACACTAGTAAGAGAAAATCTCTATATAACAGCGTTTTGATACAATTGCTTACAATTTAACCATCAGCGCATCTCCATAAACTTTGATGTTTAAAGATTTTGAAATACAAAATCTTACGAATTGATACGAATTAATTCGATCATTCTAATAGCCCTGGTAAAATGTATATCGTTGGTGCTATATATCACTATTCAATAGTGATGGATTGCTACGGGGTAAACTGATCTGTTGTAGCAGATATTCAATATTAAAAGAAGCTGCTGTTGTAAAAGAAGCGTCGTGCGTCGGTTTGCATTTTTTCATATAAGGGTATTTAGATCGTCCTGATGACTTTTGGAAGCGTGTGACATGTATCTTTACTCGTTACTATATCTGTTTCAAGGAAAACTGCTGCAAAAAGTTGCAGTTTTTTAAACTACTAACCAAAAGTAGCAGAAGCAGGTTGTAGCTGCTAACGTAAAGAGGCAGTTTTATAGATCACTACTATTCAATAGCTATAATTTAACATCAATTCAGACCGCTATTCGTTTATAAACAGATACTACCCTACTAACTACCTCAATATTATGCCACAACCTAGCATTACTAAAAAATTCCCACATACGAAAGATTCGTTATTTCTAACATCTGTTTTGCGTCGCGGCAAATTTAACCCCTTAGCTAATGCCCTAACTTCCGTACGCGACCGCTACCCATCAGTGAGTGGGAATTCAAATAAAATATGCCCCGCTATATCTACACCACCACATTCACAATGCGAATCATTAACCCTCCTAATTCTACATAAATATGATTTAAAATTACCGTGACCCGTTATTAATTCGACCGCCTGATACGACAAAGTAACCTCCAGTTCCCTAAAACGTACAACGTTACCAATAAATTTCCTAGTCCACCACTCATTTAGAGTAGTATTCTACCTACCCTGCCAATCATTATCGAGTTTGTCTTTAGGCTAGGTGAAGTTAAACCATATCTAATTATCGCGCTTAGACATTGCCGCTCTCATTAATTGATCCGCCCTCTCATTACCGATTGTACGTACGTTAGCTCTAGTCCAAAGAGTTTTACACTGCCCTCACTTAACTTATCTCAAGTATCTAATAACAAATCGGTCAGTAGGATTTTTTAAATTCCCTAAAGTTTGCACTGTCAAAATGAAAGTTTATTTACCCGCCTCTGACGGTGCTGGAGCCTATATAGAGGTTCGAGTTCATGGATATAAAATCATTTAGCAAGAGCTGTTTGGGTTTTAATGAATTTAATGTGTTTTTATGAGACTTTATATCGGTGTTTCCAGTTGGTTTTTTGCCCTTTTGAGTTTTCCTTTTCGAATTGTCGTATTGTGACCATGGAGAATGCAGTCCTGCATGGAATTTCATGAGGAATTTATGGCATTGCAAAAAAATCGAATTCTTTCAACAAAAGCATGACAACGAAATTGCAACGAAGAGTTTTTTGGGAATCTGACCAGAAAGTCGTCTTTCTTTCTCTCTATTATCGAAAATGTAAAAGTAATTTAATTTTAAACTAGTATGTTAACGAGATGTCGGCATTTTTAAAAACTTTACTAAATCGCTCGTTTTTCTTGACTTTTATAATCTTTTTATTTGATTTTTCCAGCAGCTCCGAACAGCGACCTCAGAAGACGTTGACGTAATCGAAGCCGTACCCATAACAGAAGAGCTGAACGAACATTCCATATCCTCAGATCGGGAAGACGAAGCAAAACCCGACGCGTCATCGATAGACTCGATAGAATCAGCCCCATCGCACAATGCCCAACACTACACATCTCCCCAGAGAAACGGAGGTCCATCTCGAGGCAACAATCACGGAAAACCGTTCCCGGCAGATTCGTACAACGGCCCCCCACCACCTTTGCCGAAAAAACAAGCGATGGACAAGTACGGAACCGTGGGAGACACTTGGCCGACCCCAGTGCCTGATATGCCACAGATAATCTCGTTGGACGTTAAATGTGAGAAGAATTTGATGAAGGTTACGTGGGATTCGATAAACCTTTCTACGGTATCGTCTTCAGCAAAGGTTATTACAGCAATATACACTGTATACATCTCCCGCTGGTTTGGGTCGAACGTCGGCCCACTTTGAGATCGGGATCCACGCTTGTGGCACGACGGGAAATACCGAAAATGGCCTATACGGATAGGGGCCAGAATCTGGTAGTGGACATTTTGAAAAACATCATCTCACGTAGATCCCAAGTGCAGGAAGTTTGGGATCAAGCTAGGAAATTGCGATGCACCTGGCACGACCAATACGAGAAGTCAGTCACCTTCAGACCTTTCCCTGTGGACATGCTAGACGTGATTCGTACAGATTTCGCTGGGGATAACGTAGGATGCTGGATGCAGATTCAAGTGGGTAAAGGCCCTTGGGCTGCGGAAGTCTCGGGTTTGGTTAAAATAGGGCAGACCATGACGATGGTGTTAGCTATTAAGGATGACGATAGCAAATTTGATATGTTAGTGAGGAACTGTATGGCTCACGATGGGAAGAGAGCTCCTATACAATTGGTCGATCAGAAAGGTTGCGTCACCCGTCCCAAACTCATGTCCCGTTTCACTAAGATCAAAAACTTCGGCCCAAGTGCTTCAGTTTTATCGTACGCAAACTTCCAAGCGTTCAAGTTTCCAGATTCCATGGAAGTCCACTTCCAGTGCACCATTCAAATTTGCCGACACCATTGCCCTGATCAGTGCTCGGACGGTAGCGCTTTGCACGGGTTAAGCAACGGGATTTTGGAGGTGGGACATAGCGGACCTGAGAATATCTACGGCCCTCCTCCACCACCACCCTTAGCTATAGATCCCTACCTGCACGGAGGAAGACCCAGAGATGAAAGGAGAGTTAAGAGATCCGTAGGAACAGATCCGGAAAAAGAAGTTGGTGTCAACAGGGTCATCAGGGTAGTATCAACCGGAGATCTGACATTTAGCCTAGATGAAAATAACACTGCCACAACAGCACCAACCATAATCTTCCCCGCAAAAGAGGAATTAACGAACAATGGTTTGATTTGCATGACTACACCTGGCTTTGCGGCCACCTTAGTGATTCTATTGGCGATTTTAATCACTTCCTGTTTATTATCAGCTTTCCTCTGTGTTAAACTGAGACCGTTTAGCACCAGTGCGGCGTTGTACGGACAAAATTTCATGTGTTCCAAAGAGAAGAAGGCGAAAAGTTGTTTCTATTCATAGATCGATCGGACTAATTTTTTTTTCCATTTCATTCGCGCTGTTAAAAGTATGATTTTTTAGGGACGTTTTAGCGTTTTAGGTTACCACGTATCGAAGCGTGCCTTCTGTTTCATTTTTCGTCACCTTAAACAGTTATTTTTATCTTTTAAATGTTGGTACAAACGTGAAATATATATAGGATTTGAAAGGTTATAAGGTTTAAAAATCAAATAATTACGCTTAAAGCATCTAAGGACTGAAATAGAATTTTTGATACAATTCACAAATCGCACATACATATTTCACCAAAAAAATGCTCAAATTAATTTGATCAATATAATGTAATATTATCTTACTAGGAGTCGACAAGATTAGCGAAACACAAAATTAAATAAATATCGTTGGAAAGGGACTCTTAAGAGTAGAAAAACTATAAATAGATTTATCTGAATTTTTTTGTTGTCTTAAAAAACATTAATCAAGTGTAGTTTTAGTATAGAAATATGTGTATTCTGCCTCATAGATTTGAGTTGGTGGATTGAGTGAAGCGAAAAACCCAATATAGAGTTCGTTGACATGAAGTAGGTTCAAACACTGGAAATGACACTATTTTTTTTTTAAATATTATTCTTTATTAACTTATCTTAAAATGTCTAATTTTCTAAAAGTGGTAGTTAGAAATCTAAAACTCGAGGTGTGCCTATTTTAAGTAACTGAGATTCAAGATTTTATTTGTTGCTATGTTGCCAGATTTACCGTTTTTGTTATATCATTTACTTTGATTTTTTAAATGCAATATGCCTGTATACCGTTTCTTCCCCTCAATTAAGATACTGTCAAATATTTAACGAAGCACATTTTGAACTGATTAACTAGACTTTAGCTTAACAATGTCACAATCTTTCAATTTTATTTAATTTCGTTGCATAATAGTTTCTGATTACATCACACCTCAAGTGTTACATATGATTGAACTGAAATTGAAGGGCAGATTCCAGAAACGAAATAATATACAGGGGTTTGTATTTAAAAAACTAAAGCGAATGATTATATTAGAAAATCGGCAAATCTGGAAAGATTGCCCAAAATTATCCTTATCTTAAAAATTAAGGCCCACGCATTCAAATCCGTTCAACAACATTTTTTTTTTTTAGTATTAATTGCCCCTTTCTAATGATATATGATTCATTTAATTCGGTGAATCTTTGCGACTCTTTGTTACTTAATTGCTAGAGGAAGAGAAACAATGAGAAAGCGGTATCGTTAACTGCCAAATGGGTGGCTGATTTCAGGTAAGTACGCTTATTTAGCAAATTTCAGGTGTATCTTGAAATTTATGCACGAATAAAGAGGAGTTAACAGTATCGCTAATATTTTATTAGTCAGGCATTATAATGTTATAAATAGATGATTTAATATTATTTCTGTATATATTAGCGTATTTTAATTTAATTTCTTGGATAAGGCTTTTATTTAAATTATGTTATAATTTATTGAATTAGTTTACGGTTAGTATAAAATATTTAGTTTTTAGTTCGGATTAATTATAGATTTTATGTAATTGATTTATATGTTTAAATCAAAATATTAATGTCCAAATTTATACTCATGTAAAAAAAAAAAACAAAGGAATCACATATTTTATTAAATCGCATTTAAAATCATATTTAGTACTTATGTACCTGTATAGAATTATATTTAATATAAATAAATAAATAGATACAAGAAGTAGTTTTAATTTTAAGGTTAATAAAGGCGCTCATTTAATTTAAATGTTATTATTATTATTTATATGTATTTATGTATTCTAATACAAGCATAAATAAATCAAATGCAAACCGTCTGTGAATTTCTAGATAAAATCAATCTATCCCTATTTAAGCGGGACAAATTCGTAGTTGGTAATAAACCTTATGTTTAATTCGAATTTTAAACTTTCCGCTCAGAAACATGACATAGAAATTTTGAGGTATAGGCAACCAATTTAACACCCGTGCAAATATGGTTCCTCGTTTCTACATATCTGACGTTTGATTTCGCTAGTAAATAAAATTATCACCGTTCTACAATAAATTTTAATTTATTGCATAATTATATACGATAAACGTAAATGAGCAGAGTTTTTTTTTACGTTTAATGTAACAGTACCAACATAAAAAAAAAATTTAAACTCCTCCGGAAAATGTCAGAAATTTTGAGATGTAGGCAACCAATTTAACACCCGTGCAAATATGGTTCCTTGTTCCTACATATCTGACGTTTGACATTATTATTAAATAAAACTATTACCGTTTTATAATAAATTTTAATTTATTGTATTGTTATCTTAAAATGACAATAATCATATACACTAAATTAATCTATTATTAATGCTAAAAATATACTATAAACGTAAATGAGCAGATTTTTCTACGTGTAACGGAACCAACATAAAAGAGTCAAAATTATAATTTTGTATACTGTATTTATTAAAACCATAGCGATCAATTCACATGATGATCCGAAATTCATTATAACTAAAAAAAATATTCTCTTTTAATTAATTTACATTACTTTTATGGCCGTCACCAATAATTATCATAGAACAAAAAAATATAACATCAAACAGAAGAGTATTTTTATCCTGTTTTGCATAACTCATAACCACGAATAAATAATATTAGAAATCGTTAAATCATCATCAAGATAATCTTAAAATATCAGACATATTGAGTAGCTGCGACAAAAATTACAACTTACTAATACTAAAGTACCTATATAAATTAAATCTAATCTGTAAAATTAAAATAAATGTAGAAATGTGAGGTTATGTATTATGAAAAGTGCTTTGGAAATTATTGCAATGTAAAATATATGTATATATGATAAAAATTATAAAAATAGGATTATTGCTGAAGAATAAATGAATGGCAGTCTTTCATTGTTTAATTTAAGTTAACAGAAATTAAGTAAAAGATGGATTATACTAGGATAGGTAAGTATGAATGTTATTTCGTATTAAATATAAATATTAAATATAAAAATTGATCTACTATTTGTCTTTTTTTGTTGCTATTCTATTGCTCATAAGTTTACAACCCAACCCTATTAATTATTTAATTTTTTTTTTAAATAGAAATAGAAAGATTATCATTAAAATAATGTGGCTTATGAGCAATTGAGCAAGTCAAATATTATTACAAGAAATTCCTTAAAACCTAAAATTTGTGAAAAAACAATTAATAATAAAATTTTATTTACAAAACCTTAGTTACCTAAAAAAACGGTGCATATATTTGTAATGCGGGTCGTATAAATTAATGTGTAATATTTTTAAAATGGGTAATACACTACTGCATACGCAGTTGCCTATATTAAAGGCGAAAATGATTTCTAATACTTGTATGCACCATTAAAATAAATATTATATTATATAAACTTAAACTAGATTTAACACAAAAACAATTTACATTAGCTATTATTTATGTATAACAAAATATTATCGAATTAATATTGTCTTTTCTGTCTTTCTCCTTACAAAAAAAAAACATTTTAAAATCTAAAATGTCGTATTATATAATTAACAACATATTGCATATGTGCCCATAAAAACAAACAAAAAAACAACACCGTTTGTTCCACTTTTACTTAATTCGCGCTAAAATCTAATTTCAAGTTCAATAAAACGTTTCAAGTAGCTAAAACACTTTCTTTCCACGAAAATCAATCCCTACCACCGCGTTGCTGCGTCAATTCCTCGGTTTTCCCGCTAGATGACGCCGCCCTCAATACGGAGCCATCTATTGAGCCGTTGGTTTCGTTGACTGTTGGAGCGTTCGCTCTGTTATGCCTCAATAACCGCATCCAATTGACGAATGAGCTCATCTGAACGAATCCGTTTTGGTGGTGTTGTTGCTGCGCCCGTTCGGCCATGTGCTCCCGCTGCAGTTGATACCGATAAAGTAGGGAACCTGCGACTAAAGCGCTGACGACGGCAGATACGGCAACCATCACGAAGAGGACGCTAAACCCAGGGACCGGCATGCAGATCCCGTACACCACTTCTTCCCTGATTTTTCCTTGGAATACCGTGACGGCTTCGATGCGATTGTCCGGGCTGAAGGCTAGATCTGCTTCCGATATTACTTCGTATAAGCCAGAAACTCCGACATCGGCGCTGCGCGCCTGTCTATCCAAGATGGAGATCGATCTTCGCTTCCTACTGGACTCCTTGGGGTTTAAGGACTTGGATAGTGGTTTTTGTCTGTTCGAATCCGACTCGTTGGGTGTCACGTTGTCCGAGGGCATGCTTCTAGGTGCCCCTATCGATAAAAGATCCTCCTCGAACTGTCTAGGACCGTGCGGGAACTGTTCCTTGAAAATAAATCAATAATAATGAATTTATCGAAGATTCACCGTGAGCGATGGCAGGGAATACGTGAGCACGCCCGGTTAGTGCCGGTGACTTCGCACAAACCGCAGTTCTCAACGCTCAAAAAACTTACCTTATGCGGTAGAACCGTTATATCCGGATCCTCGTCGCTCTGGCCATCGTCCAACTTGACACCTTGTATTTGTGACGTCACCGAGACCGGAGGGAAGTTGCTCTCGATGTTGGCGCCGCCCTCGCCCTCCTGTATTATATCCTCGTACTCCAATTCGTCCGCGTGTCCCATTTTATCGGCGGATTTTGGGTTTACGTCCTTCCTCTCCAGGGGATTCCCGTAGAGAGCGGCCGGGTCTCCCCCGATGTCTCCGGGAACCGAGCCGGGTTGCAACTGGCAGTGATCGAGACACCCGTGCCGACAGATCTCGACTTTGCACTTGATGTGCACGCTGAGGGCGTCGGGGAACTTGAAGGCGTGGAAGAAGGCGTACGTTATCACCGAGGCCCGATCGTCGGCTCCGCGCGCTTTCAAGAATCGGCTGATCATTTTCGGACGTAAGACGCAGCCGAATTCGTCGGATAGACGTATCACGTGACCGCCACCGTCTGAGGCGATGCACGACTTGACGCGCATATCGAATTCACCTGCAAAGTAATGATAATCAATAAATGGGAACCGAAAAAATACCCTCAAATGTGTTCTTGGTCTATTGTAAGGATCATCACAACAGTTTCTTTCATCGCAACACGTTTGATGATGTACGTCAAACTCTCACGCAACGATTGTCAGTATAAAGTCGCCAATACAGTCACTTATCTAACTGGGCAATCCATGGATTGCCAGTTTCAGTTCACACAATGAGACCATACGATTTACGATGCAATGAATGAAAGCATCAATCTTGACCAAAGATTATACGCTCCATCTGGATGGTATTGTTTAGGCATTTCCTTGTGGTGTTTTTCTTATACTGGTTGCGATATGGTAATACTCTATCTAACTCGGGCAATTCATGGATTGCCAGTAGCACTAGGTTGCGAATGTAGGTGATTCTAAGAAGGATTTGCTATGACGTAATATAGGTAGTAAAAGCATCGTTTTTGTCATAAGCGTTGCGATATGGAAATATTCTATCTAACTCGGGCAATTCATGGATTGCCAGTCCCACTGGGTTGCGAATGTAGGTGATTCTAAGAAGGATTTGCTATGACGTAATATAGGCAGTAAAAGCATCGTTTTTGTCATAAGCGTTGCGATATGGTAATACTCTATCTAACTCGGGCAATTCATGGATTGCCAGTCCCACTAGGTTGCGAATGTAGGTGATTCTAAGAAGGATTTGCTACGACGTAATATAGATAGTAAAAGCATCGTTTTTGTCATAAGCGTTGCGATATGGAAATATTCTATCTAACTAGGGGGCAAATTACATGGAATATGTCAGTAACTACTAGGTTGCGAATGTAGGTGATTCTAAGAAGGATTTGCTTATGACGTAATATAGGTAGTAAAAGCATCGTTTTTGTCATAACGTTGCGATATCGAAAAACTCTATCTAACTCGGGCAATTCATGGATTGCCAGTCCCACTAGGTTGCGAATGTAGGTGATTCTAAGAAGGATTTGCTATGACGTAATATAGGTAGTAAAAGCATCGTTTTTGTCACAAGCGTTGCGATATGGTAATACTCTATCTAACTCGGGCAATTCATGAATTGCCAGTCCCACTAGGTTGCAAATGTAGGTGATTCTAAGAAGGATTTGCTATGACGTAATATAGGTAGTAAAAGGATCGTTTTTTGTCATAAGCGTTGCGATATGGTAATACTCTATCTAACTCGGGCAATTCATGGATTGCCAGTTCCACTAGGTTGCGAATGTAGGTGATTCTAAGAAGGATTTGCTATGACGTAATATAGGTAGTAAAAGCATCGTTTTTGTCATAAGCGTTGCGATATGGTAATACTCTATCTAACTCGGGCAATTCATGGATTGCCAGTCCTACTAGGTGGTTCGTGTAAAACGAGACCACGCGATTGCGAATGTAGGTGAGTCTAAGAACGATTTGCTATGACGTAATATAGGTAGTAAAAGCATCGTTTTTGTCATAAGCGTTGCGATATGGTAATATTATATTTAATTTGGACAATTCATGGATTGCCAGTCCGATTAGGTGACTTTCGTGTATAAAGAGACCACATGATTGTTTTTTAAGAGATTCGAAGAACGATTTACTATGGCGCCATATAATAGGAGTACCACAGATCTACCTTGATGGCATTGTTTAGGCATTTTGCTTTGACGTTTTTATTATAGTCAATACTCACCTCTATAATCATTAATTGCCACGACTAATGTTAGAGTAGATCCCAACGGGACAATCCCACTGACTGGAGGAGCCCATGGTCCTTTACCGTGTTGTATCTCCATCCAACAATCGACATTATCACCTAAACACACCAGAAGCTCAAACATCGCTCAATAAAACTCATCCAGAAGGAATACCTCTGAAATCTAGTTGTATAACGTCCAAATCAGCGATGACCATGGGAGGTTTAGACGCGGTCTTCTCATAGTCATTAAACCACTCACACCTCAGCCTTTTGGCCTCGTCCCACACTTCCAAGAGGTCCTTATCGTACTGCACCACGACTGTGTTCTCGTAGAACTGCCCGTGTAGATCCGGTTTCGTGCCGCAGCGCGCGTAAGCTATCCTGAAGCTGAAGAACGTTTGCCCCGTCGACGGCGGGACGTACACGCACCTGGGATCACCGTGCTGTCCTTTGGAGGAGACTATACCCTCGAAGGGGTGCGAGAAAGACAAGTGTACGTCCATGTGATCTTTCCCGCACATCACCTCTAGCGATTGTATGGATGGCATGCCGTCGGGCCTTTCCAGCGGCCAAATGTCGCTGCATCTCGCCACGTCTATTACCTGCAAATGAATACGGATGAAGTGGAACTGAGTGTGGTGCCATCTGTTAAATAACATGGTTATTAAACGCTGTTGATTGGATGATTTTAATTGTTAAGCCACGTTAAACGGCGTTAAATTATGGTATAGTGACAGGTGAGTTATTAGTAATCGTTTGACGTATTATAGCAAGATTTTCCGTTAAAAAATTATTATAAATAGTGTATCTGTCTGTTATTACGCTTATTCTTATGAACATGCCGAAGGATATGTGAAGGCTATCCCCAAAACTTGTCCATTGGCTCTACGTGATGGTAGTAGAGGAAACTGGAGCTGGTTTTGACAGAGGTGGATAGTTGCAGCCGCAACTGTGTCTAAACAAAGAACGCTATATTAACGTTAGGAAGTGGCAAATGATCGGTCTATGGTGGTGTGATCATTTGCCACTTCCTAATGTGAATATAGCGTTCTCTGTTTAGACACAGTTGCCGCTGTAATTCTCTACCCATGTCACAACCAGCCTCACTCTCCCATACGTCCAACCATAACCTATAGCGCAAAAGCTTGATGGCAAAAGCGCATCAAGTCAGAGTCACAGCAAAACTTACAAAGGATCGCAGGTGTAGCAATCACGAGAGTCTTCTTTCCTGTCGTTGGCACTAAAAGTTCTTCTGGACCTACCACCTTTACACATTGTTGTGGAAAGGGAGGCCAGATTAACTGCATTTCGCCTATGGCAAATAGCGAATCAATCGCCACATACTCATGTCCGTGCAACCAACAAGCTGCTGGAATCGGTTACTTCAGACGGCATGTTGCGAATGCCCTAAAACATGACGTAGGCAGACACCTACTGGTTTCTACTGTGAGCGCAGGAATATTTGATCGCAGTTCAAGCGTCAGAAGATATTATCAATTTTGGCCAACATTCAACGATCTTTCAGGCTGAAATCGATGCCATTGAGGTGCACATGAGGGAGATTTTGGATAAAAACTACAGTTAAACGGTAGTAGAAACATTAGAGGCGTATAAACGCAACTCGAAACTGATTTGGAGCTATAACCATACCCTAAACACATTGGGGATAGTTAAATCTATTCCTAATATGAGTACCTGGGCACTCACTCATTCTCGGAAATGAGGAAGCAGATATCCTATCCAAAAAGGGTGCTAAGGAGTATTTTCAGGGACGAATATCTACCATTAGCATAGTACCTACGGTGGTTAGAGAGCAAATCAAATTCTGATGTTGAACTCGGCCGAAATCCTGTGCATCTGGGAATTAGTTCGATATCCAGACACTAACGGCGTTTTTTTTTACCGCGTTAATTTGAAAATGTAATTATTAGTCTTCAAATTATTTGTTATTGATAGGAGATAATTTAAGGCCAAACAAAAACATGCTACATAAGGCTCATTCTTTCATTCATCGATATCTAATTAATATATAAACAGAAAAACACTATAATCAATATACCTATCGATGAATAAAAAAATACCCCTTAAACTTAAAAGAAGACAATTACAAAGATTTTTATTTTTAATGCTAAAATATTCGGAAAATGTGTATATAAAATCCCTACGAATATTAATTACTAGGTGCAACAATATCCTACAGAATTATATACACATTTTGGAGATGTTTCAACATTAAAAACAAAAATCATCTTCTCCTTCCAAGCAGACATGTTCTTGTTTAGCAATAAATTATCCGCTTTTAATTCGAATATTCACGTCGATCCGTCGATGTAACTTTAATAATATGAATGTTATATTCTATTACAACAAAAATCAACGTTCTTTTTAGTGTTGCCGACGTATTTCAGTAAATTTCCAGAAAATTAATGCGCTGTAACCGAGTTCACACGAAGTTGGGCAGCCATTTTGGTAGACCTAATAGATAATGACAAGGAGTACAGCTGTTGTAGGAATTGCCAACTTAATATCCTACGTAAACGTTTAAAAAATAAAAATACAAAGTTTCCGATTATAGCGCTCCTCTTGTTTGGAGGTAGAACTGAGGGTTTGCAACTCGACTAAGTGCTTTACTTTTCAATACAAAATCGGGTTACTTTACTTGGCATGGTCATGCCAGAACCAAGGTACTGCTTACGTATGGTCTCTGTATCTACAGGTCACTGTAAATTCAGAAAGCACTTACACAGAATCGGGCTTTCTGATGGGACCGAGCGCCGATTGTGTTTAGAAGACGAGGAGACAGTTGAGCTTGTTTCTTGCCACTGCCTTACCGTTACAAGAATCATGTATGTAACCTTTGGGAAGGTTGGAAAGTATTACATAGAATTACACTTTGTATCAATCCATACTAGGTTTCATTGTACCTATTTTTGACGAACGAAAAAGTAGATGTGTTAGCAAGAAAGGGATCATCCGTTTCATATAAAAGCCCAGAATCTGTTCTAAAAGTATGCGCAGCACGAGATCAGATAAGAATATGAATTAAAGAGAAACACAAAGACCATTGGAATAATATACAAGAAGGTAAATTCATATGTTTAATCATCTTACTTAAATACTCAGTATATACAGGGTGCGGCAACAGTCTGTCATCAATCAGTTACAATACACCTATTACTAATTTAAAAATGTTTTAAGTAAAAGCTTTTTGGGAAAGCGCGAGCGAAAGAACTTAAAAACTATTAACTTTGGGTATAGGAAGTGTTATATGGGAAAATATACAGCGTGTTACATTAAAAAAAAAAAAAGATTTTCAACGGTATTAAAACGTCCAAGTTCATGTTCCCTTTCGAAACACCCAGTATTATGAAATGAAGATTTTTTTTCTATTGGCTGAGTATCTTAAAATATTGTCATAATGATATCAAAGAATTATTTCAAAATAATTACAAATACAGGAGAGGAAATTATTACAAATGCATTTTTTTTGGTTTTAATACTAAATACAATACCATTATTTTAAAGCATATGGTATTTCATACAAATTCACTTTATATTGCGCTCAAGAATCAAAAAATGTAGCAATATACAGGGTGATTCTCAATATATGCGACAAACTTTAAGAGCTAATTCCTGCTAATTTTGATTATAAAAGTTCATATGAGTGTATATCCAAAACGGTTTGGTTTTAAAGTTATTGAATGTTTAATAATAAATTATGAACTATGACTAACATGATATAATATCACAGTTGGCTCTTCAAAAACTATTGTGTTGAGAGGGAATTGTTTATTTGTCATTTTAATATTTGTCAATAGTTGTCAGAGTATTCATTCAGCTTATTGCCAGTTTCTGTTTTCTAAAATGCATTACACGAATGCTGAGATGTGTGATATGCATTTCGTTTACGGTCTTGCCAATGGAAATTCGCGTGCTGCTAGACGTCTTTACGAAGAACGATACCCGAACCGTATCAACCCGCATCATTTAATAATTGCCCGTCTTCACCAACGTCTTAGTGAAACGGGAAATTTGGAAAAATCGGACGGCTGATAACAGGCACCCATCTACAGTGAGAACTCCACAAGTTGAAGAAATGGTACTAAATGAAATTGAGGAACATCCTACTACAAGCACCAAAAAAATTGCGTTTCCCTTAAACATTAGTCAGGCCACAGTTTGGAGAATATTGAAAGATCAACTGTTCTATACATATCACATTCAACGGGTGCAGGCACTTTTGCAGGCACTTTTGCAGGCAGAGTTTCCGCAAAGAGTGGCTTTTTGTCAATGGATGCAACACAAAATCGCACAAAATCCTGACGATTTGGCTCAAATATTTTTTACCGACGGGGCTACTTTCTCTAGAAACGCGATTATTAATTTTCATAATTATCACATATGGACCGAAAAAAATCCGCACGAACTAGTGAATGCCCGTCATCAACATCAATTCGCTGTCAATGTGTGGGCCGGAATTGTTGGAAATCACTTGATAGGTCCACATTTTTTACCGATGGGGTTAAATAGCGAGGTATACCGCAATTTTCTTGAAGAGGAGCTACCACTACTGCTGGAAGAAGTTCCATTGCAATTAAGATTACAAATGTATTTTATGCATGACGGTACTCCAGCGCATTTTAGTTTAGTTGCTCGCGAGTTTTTGGACAATACGTATCCAGATCGGTGGATAGGACGGGGAGGTCCACAACCGTGGCCTTCTCGGTCTCTAGACTTAAATTCTTTGGCCCTTTTTCTCTGGGGTCACCTTAAATCATTAGTTTGTACGACTCCCATTGAAAATGTTGATGAACTGAGATATCGTATTATCGCAGCTTTTCAAACAATTCGAAATACCCCTGGTATTTTAGAACGGATTCGCCAGTCAATACGACGGAGGATAGAAGCTGTTGGGGGCGATCATTTTCAACAGTTAGTATAAGTTAATTTTGTTTTACTAATTATTTTGTTAATTTATAATAAAAACATTAATAATGTTAACTTACAATTAAACATTGTACAACTTTAGAACTAAGCGATTTTGGACATATGTTCTTATGAATTTTTATGATCAAAATAACCCTAGGAATCAGCGCTTAAAGTTTTGTCGCATATATTGAGAATCATCCTGTATAGTGCGTTCCATTAAAAATAAGAAACTTAGAGAGCGTACCGAAGAAACTAAACACCCTGTATACATCAAAATAATTTTAGGTAATAACTCGTACGTTCCCAAATAACTTTTACTTAAAACCTTTTTAAATTAAGTTAATAGTTATACCGTAATTGACCGATTACAGACTGTTGCCGCACCCTGTAGGAGCATATTATTTAAATGTGTGCAGTTAAAATTATCTTTCTTCGTAGAGGAATCACAATCTAGTGAGACGCGATTCGATTGGCTCAAAGAAATCCGAAACAGTTTTCCGACTGATTTCACAGTGTATGATTGGCTCTAACTAGTTTCTGATTCCTCTACGAACACAGCTATTATAAGAGACTCCCAAAATACAAAATTGCTACCTAGAACACAGCTCCAGTAGTAAGGGGTGGACGAATTAACTACCGCACCCTGTATGTAGTCAACATTCAGGCATTATATTACTTACGTGACAAAGTTCTTTTTAATACTATACAGCTACAAAAGTACATTTAGTCGATTCGAAATCTGAGAAGCACTATATTTAAGTAGGTATCTCTATAAAACGCGCAATCACAGATGTGAGCAGACAGCTTGGCGGCAACCGGCAACAGCCAAGTGCTAATTATTATACCGGGCAATTTTCACAGTGTAGAGGAGTATAGCATTTCCTGCGGCCAATCAGGTCAACCTTCGAAGCACGAAACCAATAATTGACCGCACCTTGTTTTGTTTAATAGAAAGATATATTTTTTTCATGGAAAATTACCCATAGGTTTAAATATTTATATTTAAAAAGATATGTGTCGCATGTTTATTGCCTTTTTTGCCGGATAAATTTGCTACAATGCAATATAATTTCTTTCTGTCCAGTTTATTTTGTTTCTCTTCAGATGTACTACAAGCTGTTGTAATTATAGGAGTCACTACACACTTTGTGATTTTACTTTATAATAAAATATATTAAAATAAAATGGAGATGTGACACTTTTATTTTAAATTATTTATTTTTTTTCTACGTAAGGTATCTCACAGGGTCGTGCTTCGAATTTTGAGCAACTTTTCTTACTTGTCTGTTGGCGGAGTTGTCCCTCTTACAATTGATTTATTTGTGTGTTCGATAAGATGGCCTCATATAACGTCAATGAAGGTACTCAGAATTTTAAACATACGAAAAAAATATGTATTTCCCTTTAAACATGAACGTGAAAAGGAAAAATGTGAAAAATATGTTTTTTTTAAGACTATATTTTACTATAACAATTGTTTATATGAAATATCAGATAAGTATTGTCTTTTTTCGTAAAACACTTATTGTAAGTTAACCTAGTTTAGAAAAATCTATTCTTTCATGAAATCAATAATCTTACATTTTTTTTCTTCAGAATTTAAGATTAAAAAGTGAACTAATGTCGTAACAAAGAAACTTTTCTCTTTTTTTTTTTTTAAAAAAAGTTAAGCCCCTTACTAATATCCTTTTTACAATAATGTGATTACAAATTGTTTAAATTTTTACATTAAATTAACATAGTTTGAATTTTCATTATTTCATGCGAGTGCAAATTGTTATTCATAGATGGCGTAATCATTTGACATTTATCTTTCCATAATTATTTAATTTTTAATTTATTATTTTTATTAAATTTGGATTAATTTTGATGGTTTTGAATGTTTAATTTATAAATTAAAATTTTTAATTCAATATTTGATTATTTATTGAAGTTTTTCTGAGTATTTTAATTTGAAATTTCATATACAAAGTTCTTACCAGCCTTTATGCTTGCGATTGATAATTTTATTATAATAATAATAATAATAACATTTATTTCTAAAGCAAATACAAATCAATACAGAAGATACATGCCAGAAATAAGTCAAAAAAAAAAAGAAAGAAAACTGGTAACTGAGATCTAAATCAAGTATTCAAAAAATCATTTATGTTATAACAACTAATTCCTAATAAATAAAGCTTAAAATGCTTTTTAAAAGATAAAAATTAGAGATATTTTTTAGATCACTAGGAAGGTTATTAAACAGTTTACAACTCATATAAAAAGGGATTTTTTGATAGATTGCTTTCTTATGGACAGGAGGAAGAAGGTAATGATTAATACGGGTGGAATAATCATGGGAGTAATTGTAAAATGAAAATTCCTCTTTGTGTTTAAAAACGTAACATAATGTTTCGTAAATATATAAATCATGAAAAGTGAAAAGCGAATTGCTCTTAAAAATATTTCTACACGAGTCTTTATAATTTAAATTAAACATAATTCTAATAGCTCGTTTTTGCATTAAAAAAACTCTAATTGAATTAAGTGACATTCCCCAATGTATTATGCCATTGGGCATGTACGCTATGAAATTAGAATAATAAAATGTTTTTAGTGTTTTCTTGCTTTAAAATGAAACACGTTTTGGATAACGTCTTACATAAGCTTTCAATGTGAAGAGACCAATTTAAGTTGTCAGTTAGAACTGTACCTAAAATTTTGATGGAAGAATTTAAGGTATGTCGGTTATTATTAAGTTCAATTTCTTTAATTGGTTCTATCTTGGTGCGAAAGTATAGAAGTTCAGTTTTTTCGTCATTTATAACTAAATGATTATATGTCATCCACCTAATAATTTCATTATACGTTATTTCAGCCTTATTTAACATACTAGACATGTCCGTACTATTTATAATGATGTTAATATCATCAGCATTCAAAATAGCTTGCTGAGCCTGTGTTAAATTACGCGGTAAATCATTAATATATAAAAGAAATAAAGTGGGACCTAGGACAGAGCCTTGAGGTACTCCGATATGGACATCTAGAAAGTGGATTGCATATTATATTATTTTGTTTTGGAACCTGATTTTAATTTTCAATGTGATGTCATTATTTATCACAACATATATTAAATCGAAGCGGGGAGAGGTGTGGCTAGCGGCGCTGAAGGTCATCAGCTGATATCGTTCAATCTGAAGGAAAATCGAAACATATGTAGCTTTTTGTATATTTCATTAGCGCACGACTCAGTCGTAGCTCTATGTTTGCCCGTGTGCCGCACAGTGGTCAATTTAAGTGGTTTTGCGGAAAAAATTAAATAAGTTTTGAACCACACTCCGTTCCGGAGTGAAATTTCGTACAGTGATTATATATATAATTAACTATTTATGACATGAGAAATAATATTTGAATTAACATATTAGAGGGTAATTATTGATAGAGGAAATAAAAGTTTAAGGAATTTCTACATTTAAAATCGGTTAATATTTCATCATGTTGTTGAAGACTTTGTAACTCAATTTTTACGCAACTTTTTTTAATAGTTATATTAGCAAGATAGCATTTTTTTCTTTTCTTCATTTATTATGCAATAAGGAGGAAGAACATCGTGGCCACTGTTCTTGAGTGTATTTCTTATTACCTCATATTGATGTTTGAACAAATCTGCATCTATGATAAGAGCTAACGCTTTCTCTGTCGCCATGTATTTTGCTCTACAAAATTTTAGAGTATCAATTCCATTAGCAGCAGCTTGAAGTTGTTGCTCAGGAAAAGTTTCACGCAGTTGTTGAATCTTATACCGTTTAGTGCGATCACAACATTCACTGAATTTCTTTGTTGGGAGGCCTGTTCATAAAAACCTTTTTTTCTGAGATGGTGGTGCCTCATCCGTAGTATCTTCCTTTTCCGTGTCGAGTTTTACTATAGAAACACCTTGTAGTCATTCATTGTGGTCATTAAATTTTTTTTCTCTAGTTCTATGGCTATTGTTCCACTTTGTTTTGAATTTGGAAACAAAGTTCTTTTTTATTTTATTTAAAGTATGCTGGATTTTGTTGTCATCTATATTTGGATACGTTTCACTTAAAAAAAAACATTTTAAGTCATTTACTTGATATTTACACTTGATTAATTCACTGCAAAATACATCATAATTTATTGATATTGTATCCAGTATTAGCTTGGAAAGATATACCGCCAAAGACTGATGCAATATGAACTACCCTCGATATGAACATCAACAATTTTCAGTTCAGCAAGAGAATAAAGTAACCGCGCTCCTAACTAATTTAACTATCTACAATAAAAAAAAATATTCTATATCTATTCCTATTGCTGAAAAATACGTTTTCTTTATATGAAATATGAAGCAGTCATAATAATGAAACACAAATTTGTGTTTACAATTTATGCTTATTTAATTTTTACAAGAGTTATACAAAAAGTTATTTTCTTATATTTTTAGTTCTATGTTTTACTTACCGGTAGTTTTTTTTGTTCTGTTTTATATATTGTTATTTTATATATTTTAAGTTACTTACGAATTTAATTTTAATTTACCTTTTGATAAAAAAGCCCGTATTTGATATATTGTGTTTATTAATGTTTACATATTATAAATACCTCACCTCACTGCCAGCATAGATATCTACTCTGCGAAAAATTAAATTTAAAACTTTATCTCCAATTATTTTATTTATGCAGGTTAAGTTATAAGTATTGCACTTACTTACACATCTGTAAATTAACATTAATAATACTAAAGAGTATGCATGAGTAAAACTAATATTTTTAATTTTTTTAATAATAGTTGCTGACACGTCAGTTGCGAATCGTCCTGTATAATACTTTAGTATAATAGGTAAAATATTACTTATACTTACAAATAAATTGTGCCTGTCAAAATTACAAAACTGTGCAAGGGTAACCTAATTGAAAATCCTTCCTAGTGCTGTGCGCGCTGCTAGATTTTCAGCTATTTTTCAGCTAGAGGCAAAAAGTGGCAGCTAAATTTTGTTCGCTCTTGTTCCTTGGGCTATGGAGAACACGTAGAAGAAAGAATCAGCTTGGCGGTCGTTGGCGCTAACATTGAAAAGTCTAGACGAATATTTTCGTGTCAGTTATATTATACTTTTTCGTAAATTAAATAATAACCGTATGTAATATCATTAGATCTTAATGATTGTTACTGTATAGTAAGCATAAACCTCCACCTTAACATTTCTGGTACTATTTGTATCAAAACTTAATTTGTTTCGCTTATATGCATTCTTACTTTTCAGTAAAATTTCAAGTACCATCATTCAACTTCAAAGTGCTACTGAACGCCAGCATTTTAATTTATGTAACTATTCGTACTAAATAATCATTTCTAATCCTTCTGCTTCAGAATGAACCTAAAATAACAGTTATAGCGCATATTCGAAAAATAGACTTTTTTCCGCCTATATTCCACTGTGTGCCGTCTCGGAGGCCGCTGTAAGAATGGAATCATGACGTTACGTTACTGTTCTGTAGTATCATCTAAACGAATTGAGGACATATCTAAGCATACCTATGTATTCTAAGATTACAACGTGAAATATATGAGCAGGCGCCATAGATATCTCGTGTTTTAGTAGCTATGCAAGGATAGTAGTCTTCAGGACGCAGTTAACAGATTTCTGAAGTCGACTCTGAAGGTAGATTTTTATTGAAGATATCAAATTACACGCCAATATAATCACAATTACAAAGAATACTTTTTGTGTTAACGTAAAATTATGTTTTTTTTTTAAACAAAACATGACGTTTTGTCAAATGTTTCCGCTTTAGCGTTGTAACATAAAGGATACACATATTATACGATCATGTTTCTTCAGTAATAAAAAGCACTTAGACGGCAGAACGCATCTTTAATTCGTACCCGTAACATAATTATCGACAATTAGGCATAAAGTAGAACAGTACAGCGTGCAACGAGCAAATAGTTAAGTCGCGAGTGCATTGTGTGCGGTAATTTACCGGCAACTAGCGTATAGCGTGTCCGTAACGTTATACCAGCTGACCGTTGACCTCACACAGTCATCTGGTCAGCTAGCACAAGAGGGACCGGCCTCTCTCTTTATGTAATCGCGGTACTGGTATCCACCTTGGGACTGTGTAATTTATAAATGGGAATGATTGTTATCGGGCATGCATCGTTTGAGGTTATGTTCGCGGAATGCAAAGAAATGCAAGGCGGGAAGAGAGGTTAAAGTTTAAATGCATCATTTATGTTACATTAAGATTGCGCGTGTGGATAAAATAAGGAATGTTTTATAACTGGAAAAGTATATATACTGTAATGTTATAGGGTAGCACAGAACCCGGTATAAAAATAATAATAATAAATTTTAAATATAATACATTGATTAAATTAGTAAAATCATTTTTTAATCATAAATATGCCCTCACAGATGGTAGATGGCATGCGGAGTGAGAGTATCTGTCTATTATGGCAGAATTAGTTGCAATAAATCAGGCAGTAGTTTATAGTAGGCGCGAATGGGAATTAATGCGGGACGTGAGAATTATAACAGATAGCTTATCTGTATTAGAGGCGTTAGGGAATTTAAAAAATCCGACCGATTTGTTGTTAGATACTTGGGATATGTTGCGCGAGGGGGGTATAAAACTCTTTTGGACTAGGGCTCATGTAGGTACAATCGGTAATGAGAGGGCGGATCAATTAGCAAAAGAGGCGGTGTCTGGAGGGGGAGGGATAGTGCGATAATTAGGTAGAGGCTAATTTCGACTAGCGTAGTTAAGGAGGCGTTTAGGGATAAACTTGATAATGATTGGCAGAGTAGGTGGGATAATACCTTAAATGGGAGGTGGACTAGGAAATTTATCGGTAGCGTTACACGTTTTAGGGAAATGAGGGTTAATTTATCGTATCAGGTGGTAGAATTAATAACAGGTCACGGTAATTTTAAATCATTTTTATGTAGAATTGGTAGGGTTAATGATTCGCTTTGTGAGTGTGGTGGGGTAGATACAGCGGGGCATGTCTTATTTGAATGTCCACTCACTGATGAGTGGCGGTCGCGTACGGAGGTTAGGGCATTAGCTAGGGGGTTAAATTGGCCGCGACGCGAAACAGATATTAGAGATAATGAGTCGATCGAACGGTGGGAATTTTTTAGTAATGTTGCTAAAGAACTAGATTGGCTACGGCATGATATTTAGATAGTTAGTAGGGTAGCACGCTTATAAATGAATATTTTATGCTCTTTAGTGGTCGGAATTGGTGTTAAACTATAAATATTTAAAATATAAATCTTTATTTAATTACTCTTGGTTAGAATAATTAGGATTAAGTTACTATTAAGTATTAGAATAGGTACTGCTAAAAATGACAAAGAAAAAAACAGAAGAGATCAAGAAGCCGAATTTTGTAAGGAAAGCAAAAAGATAGACTTTTAGAAACGTCAAGGAAATAATCAAATTTTTCTGTTGAGGAAGATGACGCTCAATGTTAGTATTGTAAGGGGAAGTATTGATACAATGCCATCGATGGCGAGGTTGGGTACATGGAGGCTGTGCAAATAACGTGGATGTTATTGTCATTGTATTTTTTTTTTATTTCAAGTAGTTCCGCTTTAAAGAGTTTAAGCTTTGTTCCTGCAAGTTTTTAGGAATATTTTAAATCTATTTTTTTTACCTATTACCTAGATTTATGGTACGACCCATATTCTTACTGAACCCCATCTTGCTTGCCCCAATGGTGGGGCAAGATGGTGTATTTCACTTTCTCATTTCTCACAACATCAAGAGTACCCATCGAAAAATTGTAAATTCATCCATCAGCAGATAAATGTTTAAAGATTACAACAAGCGTACTTAGAACCTTGTATATCAATTTGCAATCCTGATGCAGTGTTCTAAAGCTTAATGTTCCCATCTTGCCCCCACCTTCCCCTAAGTGTCTCACTACTGATCATCTTTACCTCCTGAAGGAGAATGCCCTTAAAATACTTGTCAAATGCAGAGGCTTCCTATAATATCATCTGGAAATCGTGCGGCTGTTTACTGCGACATTTTATATCCTTTTTATTATTATTTAAAAGTTAGATAAAAGTAAAACTGATAATGATATAATTAAATAACATTAATTTATTCAACCAATACACTGCATATGTACACTAAATTAATGGGCGTTCGATCTTAATAAAGCATAATACATCTGTTTTCTGTTATTAGGCGCGGATTTAAATATGGAATGTATAGTTAGGAAATGAGCGTGTATGAATCACGTTCTACAGGTCGTTCTTTTAGATTCCGCACTCTTTCGCAGACACGTATGTACTACGTTGTATATACATGAATACACACATACGTACAATATTTATAATCTGCCGTGTCCCTCGACGGACAGGTGAAAACATATTCCCATTCCGAGCCTCAACGTACTGCTGCCGGCATAATCCACCATGGCAGCGAGTCTGGCGCACACGGTCTTGAGCTTTTTTAATTGGTAATCGCTTGTGTGGGTCTTTTAAAATTCGGACTAGAGAAAAATCAGTACGGATTCACCAGCAATTGTATGTAACTAAAATTTTCTTTTTAAGACAACTATGTTGAAGAAATTATACCAAAAATAAATAGATATGTAAATTATAATTCATGTTAATCAAGTTCTATTATAAAAACAGTGTTGTATTGTTATTATAGTATGAAATATTCGTTTATAAATACGTACCACCCTATTAACTATTTAAATATTATGTCGTAACCTGTCTAATTCTTTAGCGGCATTATTAATAAATTCCTACAATTTGACTCCTTAGCTAATGCCCTAGCTTCCGTACGCGGACATTTATATAAATAAAATATGCCCTGCTTTATCTGCCCTACTAAATTCACAATGCGAATCATTAACCCTCCCGATTCTACATAAATTCTCTAAACTCTACCTCCTGATACGACGAACTAAACCTTATTTTTCTAAAAATATGTGTAAAATAGCTTTTATTTTATTAAATGTTCAAAACGATGACCACTAACTTCCATACAATAGTACAATCTTGCTTCAAATGCTCTCCCACACAGTACAATGTCAGTAATTCCGCACGTTCTTGGATAAAATAGACCAAATTAATTTATTGTGAATTCACGATTAAACTAAACTAAAACTTGATTGAATTAATTGGAAAATGCAAAACCGAAATTTTAAAATGTAAAAGAAATAAAATTAGCTAGTTCAACGGAAAATATTTCAAATGGACGCAAAAGAATTATTAACCTCATAGTTACCCTCGCGAATTAAAACTTGAATCTAACCACGAAAAGTAAATTGTGAGTGAAAGAAATCTGACTTTCTTAAATACCCTAAAAATTGAAAAGGTTTAAAATAAAATAAAAGAACAGAATTTTCAACCCAATGACGCTAATTAACAATCAAATTTATTTTTCAAAATAGGTTAAATTACAACTTGTGCAGAAAAAAACCTTGAACTGAAGGTTCTGGCCTAAAATAAAAACTGCAATTGACTCTAAATTACAATAGGACAATGCTATTTCCTATGCAAAGCAAAAGTTTTGTTTTGTTCAGGAAGATTATCCAAAATACACAATTTTGGAAATCCTATCTACGTGGTTTCACAAATTAAAATAAACTAAGCGTGCACAATTACTAGAAATTTACAAAAAAAGAAATAACTAAATGCAAGAACAAAGCTTCTACTCACCTGAACAAGGTGATTGATAAATAAAAATGAAATAGCAAAATTAACTCTTTAAACTATAATGAGAGAAAAAAAACTAAAATATATCTTCCTAAACAAAAAATAATAATTGATCTTATATCTATAAAGTGCGCACTTCAATATATTAACAATTATACGATAAGAATTCCTTGATTGGCAAGGACAAGGCAAAAGACAATTAATGCGAAATTTACAATATCAAAATGAAATACAAAATCGCAACAAAGATATACAAAAATACATACGTCTACTCACGTCAATAGTCGAACAATGAAGTCCTTAACAAAATTCTACAATTGTTTTTCTTACAAAAATCCCTCTCTCAAAATCGTACAACGCAGACGTAAAACAATTCAACGACAATATTGAAAAGAATCCGCATTAAATCAGCACAAACGACCAATAGACAATTTAATGAATGGAATAATTTTAAAAAAAACTTAACACTTAATTAATTAAATCATACAATTAACTCTTAAACTAAAATTTATAAAAAACACAACTAAAAATTGTGAAAAATTCTCGGTAAATCGAAAAATAGCTGTTTAAGCAAAGAAACCAATCATAACAAGCAAACTATGCAACTTAAAATACACTCTGCGAAATGGGTTGACTAACCACAGCAGTACGCTTTATGAAACTTGTGTTTTAATATACTATTATTGTACAGGTAGGCACCTTTTGCTTACTCATTAAAAAAAATATGAACTTTCGATACTTGTTGCTGCCGTAAGGGGAATTAAAAGGCCTTTTGAATGAGTGTTAATAAGACCCACCTTCCTTATTCAAAGAGTGGGTGCTGCTGCTCCCCCAGGAATGATTTTAGGTCGTCAGGACTGCCATTAAAAGTTGTCTCCCTTGGCAGATTTCGGAATTTTATGTAAATCATAGCAGATAAGAAGTTATTTGAGGTGGCACACATTAGTGAAATATTATACACACCCTATATAATATTTCACGGATATTCTGTTTGTATTTTTGTGTGGAGCCGATTACGAAGATGATTAATAAATTAATTAATAGATACTGGCAAAATATGAGCTTATTTCGAATTTACACACACACACGCAGAGAGAGAGATATTACATTCATGATATGCTCAGGCACGTTCACAGTTTTTTGGGTACTTCTTTTTCGGCATCTCCTCTACCTGGTTGCGTGTATCGAATACATGCATAAATAATAAACGATGATGTACCTTCCTCTGTGTAAATAATCGCCATATAGTCGGCCGCGGTCGTCGATAAATGTTTGGACATCGGTGACCAAGAGAGGAGCCGTCAAAAAGTTCTCCTTCGATCGTCAACACGGCGCGAACGGCTATTCCTCTCCTGCTCGCATATACGGAGAGGTCCGCGGCCGTCCGTATTAGTAATGCTAATAGCGGACCGGGCGCGGCAGCCGCGGGGTTTTTGACCTGTTTCGCAATACGCGGGTATATACATACACACAAGAGGTATAATACGCGCCCATTCCCACACATTATACCACGTAGCCGTGCGGCAATGCAGACAGGACGAAAGAAACAACGCCGCAACACGTGACACCTAAACACGCGCTTTTCCGAAGCGGAATTTAGATCGAATAAAGCGAAATATTTAGATTTACGGTCGAAGAAGCGCCATGTTATGTATGTATGTACTAATGTAACTGGATCTGAATTTCAAACTACAGCCTCGTGGTGAACTGCCCGGTTTATAGTGCGAGGGGTACCTGGTTCAAATCCTTACGATGACAATTTTTTTTTCAATTATTTTTAAGTGGAAAATAAAATTAAAATCCATAGCAGTTTTTGTTTATCGAGAGTTTAAGTTTTTCCGCTTACAAATTTCATACCGATTTGCTACTTAAATTTTCATTATCCTTATAGCCAAATTTAAATCTCCCGCAATTATTCTTAGTGACTTCAACGTTGATACATAAAATTCCCCACCATTTTGTACTACTTTAATACTTATTTTAAAGCCTTTACGTTGAATTCACTAAAAATTGTGGCGGGAAATTTAAATTTGGCTATTAGGGTATATTTTTATAACACACGTTGCTTCTTCTGTTTTTAACGTTTATTAGCAATTTTGTTTCTAACTTTTAGAAGTTATTTTCTGTTGAATGTCTGTGATTTCTCTAAACATATTAGTCAATATTCACACCTAATATTTAAGTTCATAATGTCTTAGCCAAATTTAATTATAATTTTCAATTTTAAATTTTGATTATTCATAACAGATGAATGATATGAAAGAAATACATGCGTAACCATTATTAGCGAAAAAAAGTGCAATCTCAAAAATTATTAAAAAAATCAATTGATAATGTAATCACGACATTGTTAAGAGGGTGCCTTAAAAAGGTAGATGGCGCTGTCGTTTAAATTTATTATTAACTTGTTGGAACATATCTAAATCTCTACGAACTTTATAGCACTAGTTCGTAGAGTTCGAATATTGGCGTTCACATTCGCATTCGCGAATATTCGCATGTTTCCGAATATTCGCGTTCGTATTCGCATTCACAATAAATATGCGAATATTGCGAATAAAAAAGTTACCTGTTAAAATGGATAATTTAGAGAAAAAAACTTAATATTTAAATTCATTGAGGTCTTAAAACAACCTTCTGAGCACAAATTTGCAGTTTACATTAGAATAACCATCAATAATCTCTAAACTAAACTTGAATTGTTGTATTTGGCTAGTTTCGCTGCGGTGATGGAGCAATGTAATTCTCTGCGTGTGCGCATAAGCGCTTAATGTAAGTGTTCGCATAGTTGTAAATTGAGAGCTAATGATGGCGCTAGTAAAGTTAAAAAGTTAATGTTCGTATTCGTATTCGCATTCGCGAATGTCTAGTGCACATATTGGCATTCGCAAATGTTTAAAATCACGCACTCGTTACATCACTAATACGAACGATTACGTGTTGTTTTAGGCAGCAAAAGATTTTGGGCGTTTAATTTTACTTAATAAAGCGCACAAACTGAATTTTAATTATCAATACTAACGACGGAGTGTTAAATTATTTTTGAAGATCAGTAAGGATCTGCTTCCGCTATGTTCAGCTATAACCTAACATAGATTGTGCCGAATTGTCTCAACAGCTAGATTACAGTTTCTTTTATTGCTGAATCTTTGAAATGTTGAGTGTATAAGCAAAGGTTTTTTTCCACTGTTGCCAGGTTATTTACTTACTTGGCTTGGCGGACTAGATGCACAGCTGTCTCATATATGAAATCAAAAAATAAATATTATTAAAACATTTTTCCTTATAGCGACCTCTGTGTTACTATTGCGTAATCCGCCGTAGTGTACTACATTGACAGCTATTGTACAATTTAAGGCGACATCTTTGGGAATAATATTGCATCAGAACGATTAATAATTATAAACGATTGCAGTGCCCCAATCGGTTTTTATCACAATCACTCTTTAAAATCCGTCTTAAATCAAATCTAAACCGAAAATGCGGTTTATTATTAGCAGACGTGTCACACTGACGAGATTAAGGAAAATCGAAATATATCTAACTTTTCAAACCTGGCGCCATATTTCATAAACACGACTGAGTCCGTAGTTCTATGTTTGCCCGCGTATTGCTCCGGAGGCCAATTTTGTGACACAATCATTATGACGTGTCGTCAGTGTTCGTATATGGGAGGGAAATTCTCTTTTTAGAGGGAATTTTGAACGTTAGAGGGAAAAAGTTTTGTTTTAGAGGGAATTATTGGATAAAATATTACTATTGCATCGATAAAAATAAATTTAAATTTTTATTATTTTTGTATTTTGTTATTCATTTGCTTTAGTTAAAATGAATCTGTCACTGTATCGGTACATTTATTTTAATTTCGTAAGTAATTTATTAAAAAAAGTTAATAAGTTTGTATTTGCCGCCAAAAAAAGGGAATTGCAGTGTCAAAACGGGAATTTTTCGTGTCGGCGCCGGGAATTGCCGATCAAGGTATATACGAACACTGCGTGTCGTGTGTCTGGCAAAATGTACAGGGCTTGCACTTCTCTTATTTGCTGCTCTGCGGTTTTATACAATTTCGTAAAATTTTCGCTTATTACTGCTCGTTATTGATGTTATGTTTATCTTCATTTGAATTTAGCGTCTAATTTACTTAAATTATTAGTTACTTTTATATAGTAACTTTACTTCTGCCAAATCTCGGATACATTAAAAATATCACGCACCTAACTTAGAAATAACTCTCTTTACACTGACTTTTCATTTCCGAAAAAAAAACGATTTTAAATTCAACCAAACATTATTTATCAAAATATCATATTATCACCGCCATATTGAAATGTCAATTTGACGTTTATAACATCCAAAATGGCCGATGACCTTATCAGCTGTTAATGACGCATTTGAGAAACTATTCGATTTCGATACATATCTAATTATGTACTAATACAACAGGAACTATCTGTTTTCGTCTGTCGTAACTTTCTTTAAGACATGAAAACCGTAATTCGACGCACATTTATTCGATATTGTGTGTGCTGTAAGTTGTAATTAATGCGAATCGCGAGTTGTGCCCCGTTAAGATCGGCCTATTGTGAGCGGTGCGCGCAAATCCACACCGTACGTACGCCATATGTTGACTCGTTCGCCGATTTCGCTACTGCGCTAGACGTATCCGACTTGATGCTATAGCCTGGTTTGCTCATGACCCAAATACGAGCTGGTGGAACATCCTGATCGGCGAGCAGACACCGTGTTCGGATCTGCGTTCTGATTCTGTTGGTGCGTAATAATTTACATCACGCTGTAGAGCTGCATCAGCTGAGAAGCGGAAGAAGGAGTGAGGTTTATTTTTAACGTCGAAATTTTCGTAAACAAATGTAAGGTATAATGTGATTATTTTTATTCACAATCATAATAGTAATGTTGCTAGTTTTAACCTGTATGAGGTTGGAAGATACGTCATTACCGGATGAAGAGTGTTTATCTTGGGTTGAAAGTCATCGTTTCCATCTCTTGAGTGGAAAGTGATGTTTCTATCAGTAATCAAAACATTGAAGTATATACAGGGTTGGGATAAAGTATGGAACCAAGCAAATATCTTTAAAACGAAGAGGATGGTATTGACGAAACTTTGCAGATAAGCGTAAGGAAATGTAATATATCTGATGTTGATTTTGTTGTTATGACTGTACTTCCGGTTCAACCGGAAGTTCCCTCTATTTTTTTCTATTTAAATGGAACACCCTATATATTTTTACTGATTATAATAGACCTTGTTTTTGCGAATTCGACCATAATAGTTTTAGCACAATTTTTTGTAAATAATGGAGAGATAATTAGCTCGGCAAAATGTCAGTGGGGATGATACGATAAGTCCATAGATGTCGGTCACAACCCGACACTTTGCCCAGCAACAAACAAACAAAAGGTATTACCATCTAGTAGGTAACTGTTGACAAACTGTCAAGTTTATTTAATTCACGTCCATCAAATTACTAATTGTACGGATGAAAATGGTGCATATAAATGAAAGAGAGCGTATTGAAATTTTAATGATGATTAGGTTTGGCGATCGCGTTAGAACTCATGAAAAAGTGTGTCACCTTTTTAATGATTTGCATCCCGAAAGAACTCCTATAACACGTTCAGCTGTCACTAAAACACTAAAACGTTTTTACTATGAGTGGAAAGGTTAAAAAATCACCAAAAACAGGCAGACCACAGACCGTAATTAACGCAGTTGTTAGCGAAAACATTGCTATTGAATTATAAGAATCACCTCAAACTTCTACCACAACTTTAGCACTAAACCATGGTATAAATCGTCGTTCTGTCGGAAAAAATATTGAAGAGAGAAAAGTTCCATCCGTATAAAATACACCTACTTCAAGAACTGTCAGATGATGATTTTGACCGACGCCTGGAGTTTTGCGAAAGAATGATGGAATTTTGTAATGCAGACGAACATTTTGCAACTAATATGGTATTTTCTGACGAAGCAACTTTCTGTTTGAATGGAACAGTCAATCGCCATAATTACAGATACTGGTCCAATGAGAATCCTCACTGGATTCATGAAGCCCATACTCAACATCCTCAAAAGTTAAATGTCTGGATGGGAATTGTTGAAAACAGGCTTATAGCCCCATTTTTTATAGAAGGAAACTTAAGTGGATAAAAGTATTTGGATCTACTGAGAAACCACATTATTCCTGCACTTCAACACAATGGGGAGTTGCCTCAAAGTTTTTGGTTTCAACAGGATGGAGCGCCCCCCACTATGATAGGCGAGTTAGGAACTTTTTTGGGTGCTATTTTCCCAAATCGATGGATTGGACGTAGAGGATTCATAGAGTGGCCTGCACGTTCTCCAGACCTTAGTCCATTAGATTTTTATCTTTGGGGTTTTCTCAAATCTCGTATTAACGTTATGCGACCAGCTACTTTGCAGGAGTTGAGGCAAAGAATAATCGACGAATGTGATTTAATCAGTAGAGAAGTTTTGGAAAAGGTAACTCAGGAATTTCGTAGAAGACTTGCATATTGCCAGGAAGTAAACGGCGAGCATTTTGAACATTTTAAATGAGTTCGTTTATAAGATGACTACCATTTTGTTAATAACTTACAATAAATAAAATTAATTGTCCAGTATTTATAGATAATGGTGCTAAAACCAGTATGGTCGAATTCGCAAAAACAAGGTCTATTATAATCTGCAAAAATATACATGGTGTTCCATTTAAATTGAAAAAATTAAGAGAACTTCCGGTTGAACTGGAAGTACAGTCACAACAACAAAATCGAAATTAGTTATATTATAGTAGTAGTTATATATAGTATTATATTTCGTGACACTTATTTGCAAAGTTTCATCAACATCATCCTCTCCGTTTTAAAGTTATTTGCTTGGTTCCATACTTTATCCCAACCCTGTATACGAATTTCTTCATATAAAACAGTGGGTTGACCAGTAGCACTGAAGATTATTGGTAAGGTGAAACGTATGTATGCTAATGTCAACCGCGTGTTACATTAAAATGTGAATACTCATTTCATATAAAAGTCCATTTACATCAGTGAAATAACAGAAATTTCTTTCAACTTCGTAAAAAGAACCGAATGTTTGGTGGCGATTCTTGTAGTGGAATTGTTTTAATCGAGATCCCAATTTTTTTTATTTTTCTTTGATTAAACCGAAATCCCGTATCAAATCATTAAGATCTATTTGTTAGAAGGAACATACATCAGATAACTCGAAAATGACACATTCAAAACGTCGTTTATATCTTCCTCGTCCATAGATTTTTCAAAACAAATTTGAATTGATTAGAGTTAGAAGCTCACAATCAGTCCTATTCAACGATTTACTTACATGCATTACCGATGGAATGTTTAGGTACATTATTGTGTGTTTATTTTCTTTTTGAACATCTTTTAATTTTTACAAGAGAGAAACAAGAGTCCGTGATGTGATCATTAGCCTTTCTGACTGGGGCTTCAGAAGAATTTGTGTTTTCGTTTCGCCCGAACTAATGCAGCTGGTATGTTAAGTGGTGCCCAAGTTTTTTTCTTTTTTATTTCTAATTTTGAAGCCAAAATATTGTTCATAACATATTTGAGCTAATTCGCTTAAAGGTTTCTTTTAGTTAAGGTGAACATCTATAGTTCAGGCATTTGAGCTAGGTGCTCATTGTACCTTTCCTATTAAATCTCTTCTTACTTCTACTCGAGCAGCTTGGTATTCTTTATAAAGCCCAGTATCTTCCCAAGTGGAAACTTGACAATCCTCGAGGACTCTAATATATCCTTCCAGAAATGCTTCTTTCAATTACCCACATGTGCAGATTATATGTAAACTCGTCTCCTCCTGCAGTTCGCATCTTCTGCACCATGCTTCACTTATTCGACCTATGTTGTATAAATGCTTTCTTAGGGGATAGTGTCCAGTTACCAACCCAGTAATGGTTTTAATTTCTTTCTTGCTGCGTTTGAGTAGGTTATCAGATTTTAGCAAGCCTAGTGTTGGGATGCCACAAGTTGTTGGTTTTCAGTCTAAGGATTGCATTCATAGTCTCCGCTTTCACATACAGCTCCAGTGGGGGGAGGTCTACAATGGTCTCTAAAAAAGCTGTTTATTGCACCAGTGATTCCCAGCAATGCCTGTCTCTGGGCAGTAGCTTCATTGTGGAGGACACTTCTGTCCTTCTCCACCAGACTACTGCCTCTTATGGTTGTAGTCTGGTATAGTATGTATAGCCATACATATAAAAGACTTTACTACCTCTTGCACGGTTTTCCATTCTTGCAAATCACACGCCACACAACTTGTGCAACATTGCTACAAACTTTTTTAATTAAGTGATAATTTAGTGACAGTTGCCATATCGCATCAACAACTGACCAATAAATGAATCACTCCGCCGACCGCAGCTTTTATAACTGCACGTAACGCTTCCAGAAGTTTCCATTTTAGTATATTCCACCATGGTTAATTTATTAGATTTATCTACTTGTCTGTGGAATAAGTGGCCTCGTATTCTTTGTAGTTATTGCTGCTCTTCACGGTATAGCCGTAAACATGCTGGAGCTTGTTACAATGCTTTAGTAATTTTAAGTTTTACGTTAGGCAATTTTACTGAAAATAGATAAAATAGTATATTAAAGTACGAGTTTCATAAGGCATGATTTTGTCGCACGAGTTCAAGTTTAGAAAACGAGCCGCAGGCGAGTTTTCTAATGAACGAGTGCGACAAAAAGCCTTATGAAACGAGTCCTTTATACAATTTTTTCTATTTTGCATTATAAATTGATAATAAATACTTAATAAAAATCTCATTAAAAATGTTGAGTTTTTTATTTTTATATGAAGTTGGTCACATTGACATACGATTGACATTTGACGAATTCAAAATTCAAATTCGGCTATTTAAATTGTTTAAACAATATATTTCATAATATAGTCTCTGTAAACTGTAAAAAATGAGTGATACTGAGACAAATTATCTTGTACGCCACCACAACTGCGTGAAATTGCGGATAACGCCGTCATAAATTTATTACCGAAAAAATCAAAAGCAGTATATGAAAAATGCTACCATCAATTTGAACTATGGCTGTACAGAATAATGTCAACACAATATCTGAAAACATTTATTGGCATATTTTGAATTACAAGGTAAAAATAAGAAATCTTTCTACCTTATGGTCTATGTATTCCATGCTTCGTTCTTGCTTTCCATTTATAAAAATACAGACATATCAAAATATATTAAATTACAAGCCTATTTAAACGATTCTCTGAGGGATACGAGGCTAAGAAATCTAAAATTTTATGCATTGAAGATATTAATAAATTTATATAAGGTTCTGACGCATTGTATTTAGCAATAAAGGTACGATATTATTTGCAAAATGTAATTTTTTATGTAATGGATTTAATTTTAGATCGTTTTAATAATGGGTTACACAGGTGCCTGTAGACGAGATGAATTAACAAATATGTCCATACATGATTTAGAATTTAAGAGTGATATTATTTTGGTGACAGTACCTAAAACAAAAAATAATATCGTAAGAGTTTTTGCAATTACGGATGAAAGATGGATTACTTTAATTAAAAAATATGTCGCCCTGCGACCAAAAAATATTAATCATTCAAGATTCTTCCTTACATATCGCAATGGTTATTGTATATCGTGCCCGATTGGAATTAATACGATTGGCAAAATGCCTAAATTAATAGCTGATTTTCTAAAATTGCCCAATTCAGAGCTTTATACTGGACATTGCTTCAGACGTTCTAGTGCTACACACTTAGCAGACGCAGGCAGTGATTTGCTGACTATAAAACGTCATGGTGGATGGAAGTCATCTGCGGTAGCTGAGGTTACATCGAAACATCTATGAAAAGTAAAGTGCTGTAGCGCACAACTTATCAGGGCCAAGTACATCTGGTCATTCTAGAGTTATATCATCGAATGATTCTCAATCACAAGAGTCTACCATTAAAGCCAATAACATAACTCAGCAAAACTTTGTTACGAAGAATTTGCCTGGCATAACAATACATGCTCAAGATACTTGTTCCGTCAGTGTAAATGTATACAGTAATTCCACGTTTCATAACAATAACAATGTAAACTAAATTTGTATAGAATTTTTGATTAAAGTATTTACAATTTACATGCATTAAACGTCAATTTTGCTTTCTGTCATAATGTATTCAATACAGCCAACCTATAGAAATGAAAAAAGGCGTATCACAATGAAGCACTTTTCGATACGCAAAAGCGTGTCACAATTGCGTTTTTATGAACGCAAAATAGAAAAATATTATTTTTAAATTGTAGATATATTTTTTTATGTTTAAAACAATGCAAAATGCTAAAGCTTTACATTGTTAAGTCAATTATAAAAATCGTGTCGGCTAATATTTTCATTTGATTATTCTCGACCGATAGTCTTTATTATGTGCGGTCAGGTATTCGTGACTTTGTAAATACAACTCAACTTACAGCGTATTCCTTGTAATTCTCACTAGCACTCGTGTCTTTATAGTCTATACTAGGCTTATTACTATTGCAAATGCGTCCTCAGACCTGTATGCCACAAAACGGTTGTCTCAATTACACCGTCTGCATGTAATATTACTGTATGAATAGACTATCAAAGCAAAAGGTGAATAGGATAACCACATTTCGTAGGTAGTTAAAAATAAATTTTATATAGAATTACTTTGTCAATCTATTTTAAATTTAAGTTTGACTCATTACCTAGTCTCTCATTTACAATATCGATTGTAAATAGATACTTCACACGTTACAATTCTGTTTAAACCGGTATATTATACATGTAATTCAATGCTGTTACAGCTACAAATTACATGAATGGCGCAAATACATACGAAATGAGTAAAAATCAATGAAAACTGTACGGAGATCTCTGAATGAGAAGTAACCCACTTTTCTGTTTCTGTGTAAGCAAAATTGATACGCCGCTTTCCGTGCTGCGAAGTGACTAACAAGAGAACCGTGGACGATTTAATAATAATTAACAATTCAAATCGAAAGAGAAATAAGAACAGGTTTTATATAGGTGCGTTGTTTGTCCGGTGGGCGCGCTAGAAGCGAATAACACGAAGTAAAACGTTTCTAATTTCTACGGAAATATTTGAGATTGTTTGTGGCGCGTCCTAAACACGCGCGCGGAATGTTTCCGTGTACTTTTTATTATTGTTACCATTTCGCTTATACGATGCGTCGCAAAAGGTTGGATTCATTGTCGTGCAATTGATTTCAAAACGTCGTGTTTATAGTTAAAGGTTCTGTTTTCGTTCGTAGATGAAACGCGTAGATAAAAATATCATAAGTTATAATATGTTAATAACAACACGGGTAAACCTACTGATTATTACCGCTAACCGTTGCATCGAAACAGATAGCCGGTCGGTTAAAATCGATAGCCGTTCAACTTCAACAGGTAGCCATTCCGTTCCAACGAATAAGCCTATTGAATATAACCGATAGCTGTTACATAGAAACAGATAGTGGTTCGATTATAATCGGTAGCTGTTTAATTTCTAAGGATAGCCGTTCAGCTCCAACGAGTAAGATGGTTGATTAACACCGATAACCGTTTCTTGTAACAGATAGTCGATCGATTACAGCCGATAGCCGTTCAACATCAACAGGTAGCCATTCCGTTCCAAAGAATAAACCTACTGATTATTATCGATAGCCGTTGCATCGCAACAGATAGCTGATCGATTATAACTGGTAGCCGTTTGATTTTGATGCGTTCCAACGGATAAACCCGTTGATTACAATCGATAGCTATACCATCGCAACAGATAGCCAATCGATCGTAACCGATAACTGTTTAATTATTATGGGTAGCCGTTCAGCTCCAACAGATAAGGTGATTGATTAAAACCGATAGCCGTTTCGTCGTAATAGATAGCCGATCGATTAAACTAGATAGCCGGTCAATTTCAACGGGAAACCGTTCCGTTCCAACGGGTAGGCCTACTGATTATAACTGATAGCCGTTGCATCGAAACAGATAGCCGATTCAATGTGTTGTTAGGAAGAGGGCTATCAGAACAAGTTTTGATATTTGTTTGTAGGTGGCGCTGATATATTTTACGTTTAGTAAAGAAACAAAAATTTAAAATTAAAACTTACCGTACTTATGAAAAGACTAGAAAAGGTATATAATAAATATATCGTCAGCCGCCTCAGATATCGTGATAGATTTCGCATTTTTGTGCGGCCCCTGAAACATAAAAACAACAAGAGAGAATTAAAATAATGACCTGAATTTGAATGCTGAATTTTTGTTGATATTTAATTAAATCTAACAATCGAAACTTGGTATTGAGTGACGACACATAAACGGTTGCTTTTTATGGCAATTTGCGTAGTGTGGGGATATTTTACTGGTACTTAGAGATGGTTATGGCAATTTCTAGGGGAAAATTAGTGTAAAGTGTTTGTTGTGTTGGTATAACTAAACTGCGTGCCAGAAAAATTGCAACACCAAATTTCGGCAAAAGTTAACCCATATTTGGTTCAGTGTAATAATGTCGACATTACCAATTTCACAATAGCAGTTTTATGGCAGCATATAACAACAGCTGTTAAATAGCGGCCATTTTGAGTCGAGATTGTATTTCACTCTTTCATACATGCTTTTTATGATTGGTGTAAATGGAAGAAAACGGCTGAGACATCTGGTGATAAAACAATGCACCAGACAAAACATTAAAGCAAGTGATGCTTTTTCTCTTATATGCTCTCTGTCATAAGCATCGGAATAAGTATAATAATAAACTACTAAAGTGTAAACAATAACAGCTATTTTTGGTAATTTTCAAGTAAGCTTGATAATTTTAAAGACCATAGAATTACTTTATGGAACTTTCTGTTTATCATCAAATTATCGTTAAAAATTGATGTTCTTGACATCTGACATCGAGTAACACAACCATATCTATATAATATTTTAAATGTTATTTAATATGTGTTTACTGCCTATTGTTACATCGACATTTGTGCCAAAAGCTAGAACCGTGATCTCCCATTTAGGTATTGCTTATACCGATTACAAATGCATTAAATCTTTCTTGTAGTCTCTGATGCATTATGCAGTTATCATCGAGTCGATAGGTACCTAATATTTACCTCACGTGATTACGACCGCATATCTCCGTGTCTCGACATTAATTACTCGTCGAATTAGTAGAATGCCTCATTTAACGTGCGAAGGAACATCAATTCACGGCATTATTATGCTAATCTAATGGTCGGGCCGTTAGCTTTTGTGTGTTGCATGTGTGGCTATGTAAGTTGTAAGCTACGATTTCATATATTACATGTACTTACAGGAGATTCCATGTTCTATGCGGATGGATTTGTACCTAAAAGGTGTTATTTTTTTTTATTTTTAACGGTATCGCTTTTATAATGCGTACCGTATGTTTGCCGGAAAAGCTTTGATTATTTTAATCAAAGACGTGCAAGTTTAAGGGCGGGTAAAAAGTGGTGGGGGTAATGTATTTTTAATTTTCCAAGTTTCTTGAGAAATCAGATTATGTAATTAGGTTTGAAGTTATAAAATAAATCCCTATTCTACAGTAATCATAATGAAGAAATAAGGAATGGATCTGTAATTATTGAATAATGACGGAGATAAAAAAAATCAGTTGAAATGTGTTATGATATATGTATACCGAAAATTTAAAAATATTTACTCGTTTGTGAGAAACTTAGGAAAATGGTTCTTGTAAAATAGACGGCCATTTGTATAATTTATGATTTCATATTCATCGTAGAAGTATAGCACTTTGTTTGAAGATGGCGCCACGGAATTTCAAAAAAAAATATGTTTATAATGTGCGTTGAATTTGTTGATAGCCAATGTTAAGTGTATTTTAATTAATAACGATAATACAGAAAATGTCTGCAAATAATATTGAAAAAATTGAAAGATAAATTGTTACAGCAGTTATCTATTCCCTGTGGTAGTCTAAATTATGTCCTTATATAAATCACTCACAATTCAAAGACAATTCTTTATAAAAGCATTTATATTTCCTCATAGCTCCAATAGTCCTCTATAAATAGAAATAAATCTTTGCGTATATACAAATACTTTACAGTAAAGAAAGTAACACTACACTGTTGAAAATATTACGGTGTTGGCGTTAATTTTGCGCTAGTCAAATATTTTAGTGTTGATTTTTACAAACTTTGCCAGACGAGTTGACTACGCGTATTTAATAGAACAGAAATTACTAGAATTTCCTGTGAATTCTTTGTTCAGATATGAGGATTGACTATTTTTCTAGACATTTAGAAGCGTCAACCAATCAGAATTTTTCCCTCGGATAGAAATATAGAAACCCCACATATTCTAATACAGTATTGCATTATACGCACCACCTGCATTGCACGTGTATCTGTTTTCGTGTTTGATTCTCCGTATTAATATATCCAAACAAACCACCAAATGTGACTGACTTGCAAAGTGTAACCTCGTGTTATTAAACGTTAATTCCAGTGGACATAAAAAAATTCAACATCTTAAAGATGTATTGGGAACATCTATTTACGCAATTAGTTTAGACTTGAATCAAATAGCATAAACATTCACTTAATTTTATAATGGTTCTCAAAAAATCATTTAAATTGGTACGTTTAGTTGAAACCAAAACTTGTGAATGAGTGGTTTTGCATATTTATAATTGAGAAAACGTCTTAAAGAGAGAATATTATAGCACTAAGAAATAGGAGTTGCATATTAAATAGACGTTGTGTTTAGAAAATGGTGTTAAAACACCCAATAGATCGCATTCATTTAGTTAAACAGCTAGTAAATTTGTCTAGTCTAGATCAAATAAAATGTGACTAGAAGTATTTTATAATTCCACGTGTCAGTTGGACAAAATAACTCCTTAGCAATAGACAATACTTGACTATCTTTGCTCGTCAAATTTAAACTTCTATAGTTCTCGACAAAATAACACGAAAAGAGTGTGGACCTCTCCTGACTATTAAATTAGTCAAAAAAGTGTTAAAATTTTCAACAGTGTAGAAGAAAACACCCTTGGGAAAAAATGAGATGAGGCTAGCCTCACTGAGGATCATAATGTTGGCTGTATGGATATTGAATGATTATTACGATGGAGTGTATGTTTTTGTTTGCAGACTACATTTTATTAAAAGATGCGATTTTTAGGTTATGTCACCACACAAAACACATCGATATCTCGAATTATATATATAATTATAATTGAGTACTAAATTGTCGCACTAACTTATTTTCTTGAAATAATTAACACCTTTTCATGTATTATTTTTGCCCAAAAGCTATGCGTTTGTATTCGCAATAATTATTTAATTTCGGTAACATAGACATTTGCCACGTATTCTGATCAAGCGGTTGATTCTCATCAATATATACTACAAAATTTGTAAAACAAATAAATAATCTAGGAAATAGGCAAGCACAGTTCTCATTCAGGTACATTATACTGGCGATACCTACTCTCCCACATGTATTCTGCAACGCATTAAATCAACAGAGTGTTGATTTACAGTAAGTATGAAAATAACAATTAAATCAATTCAAGCATCGTTAATTAATTAAATTAATGCAACTAATACAAACAAGTGCGTAATTATTTAGTGTACATAAACCTCAATTAATTTGTAATAAATAGTTAATTGACTAAAATATATATATGTGCATATTTAAGGCAGCTTTCTACAATATCTAATCTAATCCAATTTACTTCTTTTATTAAAATAAATACACATTCGAATCGGATATTATTATCTATAGTACTGACAGAGTAAGTTATTTATGAGAGAAATAAATATTTGTTTGCCTATATATAAACAAGCCAGCTGTTTGGGTCAATGAATATTTCATTGATTTAGCAATTTCTTTTCCTCCGTGTATAGCTGCCGTTTACTATATTACCTTGTAACTTCACCTAATCGTCAGTAAGTATAGGTACATTAGCCACTTATCTAATCGAATTCGTCGACTCTGTTAGACAGATCGTAGTCGGCCTTTTACGTTGCGAGAGGCACAATAATAATTCTCCTTGCCCGCCTAAGACAAATTGCCGCACGGCCGCCTAGATCCGTGGCGGATAGCGCCTTGCTCCGATGAACGGCATTTCTAGATCATTTAGCACAGTAAACAGACAACAGCGATGTATGTTAATGTGACGCGCCGGCCTCGCGGTTGTGGCTGCAAAGTCTGCGACCGTAATCTACATATTTTCCGTGTTTACTTCATCACCGCGTTAAACCACGTGAGTGGTATGTATACTAGTGCATTTAAAGTGGATAGATTAGATGTACAGGGTTCTGTAATATTGCGTCAGGCTCCTTTAAGAATTGAATTAGGAAATTCGCTTATATATGTCGTACTAAATTTTGGTAAAATTCCGGTTCAATTTTGAGGCAATTTTGTGTCCCTAAAACCGTACAGGCATTTCACTTTTAACAGTACACTGAGAAAAGAGATTGCATTAAATGAAAGTTTTATAACTTTTGGTTTTCATCATGTTCAAAAAAAGAATACCTTTTCTCAGAAAAGTGTTTATTTTAATTGAAAGTAGGGTGCTGTTTTGCCGGAAGACTATTTTCTTCCTAAGTACATGCTTTGGGAAAAATAACCGTACCCCAGTGACCAACTATATGTATTTATTTCATATTTTATAAATATTTAAAAAATATTAAATCTTTCTTGAATGTTAGTTACCTATATTAATATAATATGCATAAAATATATTATAGAAAATGGCTATACTTCCGTAAGAGGACCGCTGATTTGGTGATTTATATGCATATTAACGGAAACAGCATGTGTTCCTGAGTGTAAAATAACTATTCATTTTTTGAGCAAATGAAAACAAAGTACTAAAAACAGTGTTCGAAAAGTGCTATTTCGAGGTTATGTGCGAAGCGTTTTTGACAGATATAAGGTGTGGTTAATGGCGTGGAAAGAAAAGTTACTAAAAATTTAGACAAAACAGGCGCAAAGTTCAAACGAACTAGATTGAATTGTGACTGAAGTTGTCAGTTTAGCCATTGCACTTAATTTTTCTCTAAATCCTCCTCTTCTTTATGGTGCGTAGACCTATTTGTAGAGATGTTTTGCCTGTTAGTGCCGCCGAAATAAAAAAAAAAGAAATAGGTTTCTGTTATCTTTTAACGTGAAGACCTAATTCTGGCCATTACAACATCCGTCCAGGAAATATTGATGGAGAAGAGCATGATGTAATGCATCGATGGCACTACTTGGGTAAGTGTACACAAAAGATAGTGCATATTTGATTTAATTATCCCATTTCAGTGTCTACTCAAGTTTCGATGTACACACATTATTGCAAGGAAAGAAACCTTCGAGTAGGAAATGGGAAATCTCCTTTTACGGGAAAATTGAATTGGGATAGAAGTTGTATGGTGATTGTTATAGCGATATTCAAGTGGAGGTTTTGCTGAAGGAAGCGAAACTGTGATCGCCAGAGTCACGACAAAAATCACTGGATACTTAGGCTCATAGAAACGTTTCGGAGTACTTTAGGATGATATAACACTAGTTATATCATGGGATCTTAAAATATATAAAAGTAAATATAGGTAACGTGACCAATAACAAAGACTTTTTATGATATGTATAGTGTAATTCAAATTAAATGTTTAAAATCAAACAAATTCATTACATTAATGTGATTTAAGGATTTTATTTAATAAAATTGAATAAAGCAGTTTGTTGTTTCTATATCGTCTTTTTATAATTCGGTTTTAAATGTGAAACAAAGCAAAATTAGTCTATATATTAAATTAAAATATGGGATACTTAGTTATTTTGCATATATTATTGTTTTAGAGGCACTAAGAAAGGAGAAAGAACTCCACACCTTATTACATTGACAAATTCATTTATTTAAACAAGCCATTCATCTTTTTGTTAATGCTTTACTTATGATGTAATCAAACAAATTGCTTTTATTTAAAATAATTCTGTTATAATTATAACTTCAACTATACAATACAGTTTATATGTAAACTTCCTACGAATCATGTATATGAAATATGAGTTTATTTCTATCCCATACACCAACCAATTATAAGAAACCGATAATGAGGAATGTGACGACTTATAATGATTCTTACAATTGTAGTGTTAAAAATAAACAAATACTTTAAAACAAATTTCAGACTATTGTATCGAACCGCTGCTTAGTTATTACTTTAATTTACAATTGATTCCCATTAACTTAACAAATAAGTTTGTATTTGGCGCCCGTTTTATCTAAAATTTGGGCACTTTCAGTAACTTTTCCTTCCATATCAGTACCACTCTATGGTACTACTTATCTTAAATCCGTCAAAAACGCCTCGCACATAACCTCGAAATAGCACTTTTCGAACACTGTTTTTAATACCTTCTGTCCATTTGCTCAAAAAAATGAATAGCTATTTTACACTCAGGAATACATACTGTTTCCGTTAATATGCATATAAATCACCAAATCAGCGGTCCTCTTACGGAAGTCTTACCAATTTTTGCTTTTGTACATTTAGTGCGTAGGACGAATAATATAAATGGGTAAAATATGCATACATATTAAGTAGGTAGGTACCTATTTAAAATGATAGTTTAAAGATTAAAGTAGATAATATATATCTAATATGATTTAATTAGTATCTAAGTTGAGCGCTGTAACTTTTCTATTAATATATCTGCGTCTTTTATTATATTATTTGTAATATTTGCAAGTTGCGAACGTCAACACAACACCTCTATTCATTACGGTGCCGGTGTTATATGATTTAGTATTGTTTATGCGTCTATGGATTAGGTACATAGAATGCATGCGCGCACGTGCGTATCATCAACGTTTTCATTCGTTTGTCCGTTACATGTTATAGTTTACAATAGTATACGATTAGGGCAGATTAGGGTTAACTGTGTAATTAATTGTTGCCGGGTGTGTTTTAGTTTTTGTGGTGACTACGAGGTAAGCAAAACTTTGAACATGTCATGGCATTTATAAGATAATTGGAATGCTCAATATCGCTATGTACGGAAATTGTTTAATAATATAATTGTAGGAATTTTATGCATCATATATCTACTGCATCTACCAGATAAATTGCTAGTTGATTTGCTTAAGAGATTCATTTCGGTAGATAAGCGTCATAACCTCGAATAGAGGTTAAAATACGTTGTGTTGTTTTATTGTTTGTGCGTAGAATGTTTTCAAATATTATGAAATAAAGTAAAAATAAGTATCGTAAGTATTAGAATGTAGCTACCACTCCAATTATTGTAAATGCTCCAAATGTATTAGTAGGTGTTGATAATGTTGTACAATGTTTTATTCATGGTATGATCTAATACAATTGGCATTGTTTTAGAGGCCACAAGGAAACGCCATGAGAGCGCCACTGCCGAAGATATGAAAGAAGCCATAGGGTTGTACCTGGCACCAGCCAAGGCTAGACTTAAAAATCTGTATTTTTCATTTTTATTGGCTTGTTCAAATAAAATATAAATATATAAATATATAAATATATAAATATATAAATATATAAATATAAATACATTTGTTTTTTTATTTAGAACACTTCAATTAAAAAATAGTGATCAATTTGATAAACCTTCAGTATGCCTTAAAAGATGCCAGAATTATTGATTATTAACTTGTATGGTGAGTGTGAAAAAACAAGTTCCTGCCTTTTGGACAACTCTATGTATGTTTCAACTTTTCGTTATCGACGTTATACATTCTAAATAACCAAGAACAATTTTAGTTCATTTTGACAAATTAAATAGATAATAATAAAATCTCAATTTTCATATAAATATTTTAGAAAAAATATAGCGCTTACATTAATTTTAAAATATGGAATAAATATTTTAATTGAATATTTTATCTATATTTAGAAAAAAATATGAAAAATATATTTAAAAACCTCTCACGAAAAATATTTATAAAATATATTTTTAAAAATATCTATGTAATATTTCCGGCTGTTAGGGTAATTAAATGGAATGCACCTTAGTTTTGATTAATATTTTATAATGTCTTTATAACGTCTGTTTAAGTAATGCACATTACATATTATATTGTTATTATTATGTACATATCTAACAATATATTTTAGTTTCTCTTAAGTATTACTGAATTATAAACAGTATTTTAAATAAGAAAGCCAGACGTTTTGGTTTATTTGCGTGGACACGCATGTATACATTGAAATAAAACTTTTGCCTTTTAACGGAAAATGCAAGCACCTGTATTCAAGCTGAGTACTTTTTTACGCGGAAGTATTTTAGTTTTATTCATGTTTCCACGTGCATAAGTCTCAGATACACGAACAATAATGAACAAAAGTGAATATTTTTCGCGCGAGGTTAAAGACATTTCAGAGATAATTGGAATCTTTTCAGTTAATGCTGATTTACTTATAAGCTAAGGAACTTTACAGCAGTATATAGTGTTTGAAGGTTTTAAAACTATTATACACGGGAAAAACGATCTGATTTTTCATGCATTTGGTTACAGTTACTAAATTATTACTTGATTTGAGATTATTGAAAATATTCCTGTATTCAATCAAACAAATAATTTGGTTAGTAGATTTATTTGAAGCTAGCGCAGTATTTATTAATTCAACTAAATATTTACATGGAGGTAAAAATAAATATCGCATTTTATTTTCGCATAGCAGTTTTCTCCTCATGTAGTACAGCAGATGAGTAGATATACTTATGTGTAGTAGAGAAATTGACAAAACAATAAGAAAAATATTAATAACTCTTATTAATTACAAGTTTTTAAGTAGGTAAAGTTCCCTGTTTTTTTTTTTTTTTAGAATGCATCTAACAATCTACAACTAGAATTTACTATTATGGGTAATATTTCCCGGATTTGAAGCATTAACCAGATACGTCACTAAACACATCCTCAATGCAATTAAATGCAATTTATTTGCGTCAAAATACTGTACATATGTAATACGGGGCTAATGAGCTTGCAACGGATCTAATCGTAGATAAAAGTAGGGTGAGAATATGCAACACTAAGCGGCATATGTCACAACTGATACAACTCAAACAACCTGTATACGTTCTATTTGCACGACCAAGCTAATTGCAGTATCTAATCAGTATATATAGAACTAACGCATACTGTTGCATTATACCATTAGAAAGTAAGTTACTCGAAACTGTATCAAACCGATCGTGCTATGATATTATTACTGCATCGTATTACCGTCAGCATCTCATCTATACAGAGATGCATCGGGAAACTCTCCTTTAAGACCAAACCCGTTCGAATATAAGCTGTACTTACTGACGACAGTGGAAGCGGTTGTGCGAGTGTATGGTACTAATTAAAATAACAGTATTCGGCTGCCAGCTATAACATACGTAGTATATACCTAATACAAGGTTAAAGAAGCGACGCGTTCATGGTTATAGGTACGTACTGACGTACGCTGGCTGCTCCACAGCGTATCGTCCGTAAGAGCGAGTTAATATATCTGTGCAACGGAGCATCTTGTCGATGTCGTGGTTAATAACAACGCATGCTTGGAGAGCTACGAACGAGAGCTCGGCCATATGATCGGTACAATTTTGTAAGTGACACAGCGTAAGGGTCCTAAAATGCCGCCCTGCGTAACTCTAGAAGTCATATCTTTGCTTGTGATCGATCACGGAAAAAAAAATTGTTGTCAAAAACCCAACAATTGTAGAACATTTTCTACCACACGATTGTAGTTAACGGATTGTATTTCTATTAAATACAATATTGTTGTAAAAATTAAAAAAAATCTATTCCAAGCGTTGACACAATAGTGTGTACATTTTAGTTACAGATATTGTACGAAAAATCACCTTATTAGGAAGTAAAATTTAATATAAATTTTCTTACTATTTACTACACTTCTGTGTGAAAACATACAACAACAGTATTCTTTCAGATAACACTACAATTTTGTAGTAAAGAGTACTAGGTGTTGTATCAATAATAACGCATTTAAATGCAAAATTTTATTCATATATGAATAAATAATATAATATTAAAATATAACAGTGTGATAAACATATGACATGTAAATATATTTTTTATACGTTATTTGAAAAAAAAAAACAAAAAACTTCAACAACACATCATTTAGCAATCAGCAATAACTCGTGGTATGATGTGCAGACACATCCCAATAAGAACATAAACGTTAAGAAAACGTTGTTCTTAACGGTAACCGAACGTTTCGTAACGTTTATAAACAACGTCGAAGCGACATATCTATGTCCCGACAAAATACGTTGACAAAAAGTTACTTATTAAGCGTTATTTCACGTCATATGCTAATGTTATTTTAACGTTTAATTTTTAATAGAAAATATCGTTAAATAGAAACGTTTAGCACAAGGTGTATTTTAACGTTTAATAAACCACCTCTGTAAAACGTAAAAAGTACGTTTATAGTGCTACGTGATATTATCGTTCAAACAAACGTTTATTGGTAAGGTGGTTTAACGTTCATAAATATCTATGTAAAACGTAAAAAATCGGTTTACAGGTAACGTAACCTCAACGGTAACCCTTTGTTAGTGTGGTGGAGTATGCCATACCCAGTATGTTTGCCTACATACTGGGGTATGGCATACTCCACACACTAACGAAGGGTTAATAAAATTTCTATATCAAACCTTTATAACCACGTAGTAGTAACGTCACATCTGCGTAATTTAGTGAGGTGCCGAATGTATGAAAATCAACAGCTTTATAAATTATAGATGAATTATCAGGTTCGTTGCATTCATGCGCTCTAAGACGCTGCGTTATAGAAACTGTACAACACTTACCAAGTTCCAGATGTGACATATATGTTACTTTCTATTTACAGTGCCGTTTTATGTGGTGATAACGAAAAATTAGTTATAGATTAAAAGTAATAATGTCCAATACTAAATTAAATTTTATTTTAATTAAATCATTCAATGATCACATCATAGTATTGAACTCAGGATAAGCTCTTCAATGAAACATAACGCTTCTTCAGAAAAACTAAAATGTAATTACCTATAAATATAATACAATGCAATAATAACATAATAATAATAATAATAAAAAGATAATAGAATTCTTTACCAAAACTAAGAAAGTAACGAGGTCATTTCATTTATAGATATATACATTTTCCCTTTTTCTGCACATCCAGGTCTTCTACCCAAACAGTCCATTGGGGCGTATATTTCAACCAGTCCTTCACTGCACTTTCTGCTGTATGTATGTATTGTTTAATTGTAACTTTAAATGGAAGACTCAAACAATAGGTATCATAAGTAACACCAAGGACTACAGGCTGTAAATTTTAGGGATATAATATATATAAGTTAATGTTTACTTTGATTGGTTTCCTAGATTTTTGTATTACAAACGAATGAAAGTATTTAATACTCACTGTATATTGTTACTATAGTTTCCGTATTATCTCTGGTTCCCGTTTTGTGAAAACTAAGTGTTCCTTCCCTTCCAGTTATGCTTCACTGCAACGACGTCATGTAACAGTAATTAGAATAATTTCTTTTACACAAGTCCAGATTTTAGAACCATCAGCATTCGCTAACCTATGTATTTGAAAATAAAGTAAGAAGGTGGTGTATACTAAGAAACCAGGTTCCTCAAGAACAAATTTTAGAATATAGTTAAATTTTCTGACATTAGTGTTCTTATTTTAAGATGGCTACTATGCTGTTTTGCCAATTGTGTATATGCATATACATAATTATACGTGCAATGTGCATCGTATATGCAAATATAACCTGGATAGACTTAATTGATGGGGTACCTAGCTACTCACCGTTTAGTTGAATACACTGATTGTTGCGTATCACATATTAATATAAAACTTTGTTATAAAGATAAAGAAAAGTTCTAACACTCGACTAGCGTAGTAGACATGTGACTGCAAGCATGCTGCAAGTGCTCCGTGCACGTTGCAGATGCGCAACAGGGATGGAAGAGTTTATTTGAAATGGGGGAGGGATGATACATTCATCAGTAGTGCAGTTTTAATACAATAATTGTGTTACCTATTGTTAAATACATTTTGCATTCATTCATGCAAAAGCACATCTTATCTTAAAACAAAAAAATTTAACACATTTTATTTTAACTATACTATATACTTATGCGTTGGATTGTGGTTAATAGCTTTTCATATTTCAACGTTGCTTTTTAACGTAGAGTAAATGGTGAAACTACGTTTTATTTTAGTTGTACTTGAAATATTGCGTTACGTTTCAGTTAATAATTTTTCATTTTTCAACGTTGTCTTTCAAACGTCTTTCAACAATAAACGGTGAAACTACAACGTCTTATTTTAGTTATATCTAAACTATGCGTTACATTTCAGCCACTAATTTTTCATTTTTCAAACGTTGTCTTTCACGTAGAGTAAACGGTGGAACTAAAACGTTTTATTTTAGTTATATTTAAACTATGCGTTACATTTCAGTTAATAATTTTTCATATTTCTACGTTGTTTTTTAACGTAAAATAAGCAGTGAAACTATAACGTTTTATTTTAGTTATATTTAAACTATGCATTACATTTCAGTTAATAATTTCTCATATTGTAACGTTGTTTTATAACCTAAAATATACGATGCAACTACAACGTGTTATTTTAGTTAAATTAAAACTATCCGTTACATTTCTTAGTTAATATAACGTTTCTTCAATGTATAGTTAAAAATTGGTTATATAATAAACGTGTTAATTATAACCATTAACGTTGTTTCAACCAATACAACGTTAAATTCACGTAAATGTAACCAACTTGTTCTCACTGGGATATGACATGACTCTGATTTGGTAACCTAAACTGTGTTTACTTATAGAGTTCAGAAGATACCTGTACAATTGAAAAGTGTTCCTTGTACTTGGCCTCGATTAATTTTCGAACACCCAATTCAAGAGAAGCTCCTTAATGTCATCTGAAGTTAAATTCTTGAAGCATTCTTCATTTACTTCGTTGTCTAAAACAAAAACGAGTTAAAATTAGATAACACGAATGTGTTCTCTATCCTAAGCAATTGGAAATAGCGTAGAAATTATACTCTTAGTTATTCTTAAGAAGTATTGTTAGTAAAATTTGAACCATCACCCACTATAACTTACACACCCAGCAAGATACAGCCACTAGTAGAAATATTTACTTATTGTTGGATTAAATTAAATTTATATCATTTTCAGTTAAGACAAATATGCTTACATATATTGCCGATATATGTGCCTACTTATGCCATGCTATAATATTAAACTTTCAATTTGTCTTACCTTTAAACACATCCAGTAGTTTTTCCAGGTTCCACTGTTGGACTTTGATTACAACAAACTCCTCCATCGTTCCGAAATTAGGTATATCTAATAGGTGCATAAACCACGTCAACAGCTCAAAATGCTCAAATGGCCGTGTAAACTATGATATAAACTGACTATCCGTTAAAAATTTGATGGCGCTGTACTCAAATAACGCCCTCTGACGACTGCAGTATCTCATTGTTAGCTTTTGCCATTCTAAATCGCTATTGGTGTATTTGAATTAGTCCACTTATTTATAAACAAAAATATCGAAAAATTAGGAAGTTTTGTGTCAAAAATTGCCACAATCTTGTCGTGTACGTCATGATACAAATATTGTTGAAAAAAATGTCACAGTTGTGTGAAATTACACAACAAAAGTTTAACCACAATTTTAAAGTATTATTTGCGAAAACAACATGTAATAATTAACAAAAATCTGTGATAAGGTTACATAATTATGCTAATTACTGCCACAATATTTTCTCTACAATATTGTTGTACATTTTTCCAAGAGATTTTCTTCCGTGATAGAGGATTAAAATTACGTATTGTACATTTTTCAAATGCAACAGAGTGCATAAGATACCACCCTGGTGAAGCTGCAACAAGTTATTTAAAAAAAGATCAAGAGGTTTGTGTACTGATCTAGCATTAAAGTCTCCAAGAAATAATCGTTTCTTTTTAATTTTTTAAATTGGAATATGCTTCTTAGTACATAAGAAAGTACACAGGTAGAAAAGAATCTACATCGGTTATTTTAAATGAAACATTTTATATATTACTCCATTATCTATTATGTTCTACGTAGAAAAATAATATCACTTTATATAAACTTGCTTTGTTGAAGTTTGAATACAGGTGCTTGCATTTTCCGTCAAAAGGCAAAAGTTTTAAATCAATGTATACAGGCGTGTCCACGTAAATAAACCAAAACGTTCGACTTTCTTATTTAAAATACCCCCAGTGACCAACTATATTTATTTCATATTTTATAAATATTTAAAAAATATATATGTTATGTAGCATTAACAATATTTTATTGCAAATGTTTTCTCAATATATTTTTCATAACTCTGCAAAAATATTTTGCTTTGTATTTCTGTAAATATTTATTTCATATAAAAAAAAAAAAGATTGAATTTTTGCTTTTGTACATTTGGTGCGTAGGACGAATAATATAAAATGGGTAAAATATGCATACATATTAAGTAGGTATGTACCTATTTAAAATGATAGTTTAAAGATTAAATTAGATAATATATATCTAATATGATTTAATTAGTATCTAAGTTGAGCGCTGTAACTTTTCTATTAATATATCTGCGTTTTGTATTATATTATTTGTAATATTTGTAAGTTGCGAACGTCAACACACACCTCTATTCATTACGGTGCCGGTGTTATATGATTTAGTATGTTGTTATGCGTCTATGGATAGTACATAGAATCATACGCCACTGCGATCATCAACGTTTTCCATCGTTTGTCCTTAACATGGTTATAGTTATACACACAAAAAAATCTATTATCAATCTGAATATTTTATTTATTTAAAAATCGAAACTTAATATATATTTAAATGAAGTAAATCTTGTTGGTTAGAACATAAGAGTAAATTCTCTGAAAACACAATATACTCTTAGAACAAATAGTATAAATATTTGCATTGAAGTATACTTCCTCCAAATGAACATTGTTATATTGTAAGGAATTAAATCTATGTAATCATAGTGAGAAAGTCTGTAGATTCAAAATAAAATCCCTTTACGTTTGGTATAATGAATTATTATATAAAATTATTAATGTTTTGTACTGAAAACATGAATATCAAATTGAAATTACCATAATATTGAAACATTTGAAACGAATTTACCCCACCATTTATTGCACTAAACCTTATCTGTCATTGGTTCCCTCTTTTTTAGAGGGGTGTAGGGGGTTTTGCATATACATACGCTTTACTTGGCGTCACTTTTTGATTGACTAGCGAACGGTGTTGTTGGTTGTGAGTGTAAGTAAATCTAAATGGATGCCCCAGCCGTTTCACAGCTACTTAGAGAATGGGGTGGAATGGAGCTGATGCACAGATGCTACCATTAAAATATTCGAAGGTAAATACGTACGTGTTATCGAATATTAAAGGATTACTGGTTTAAAAAACTTTGAAATGATATTTAGAGTCATCGGCATTGTGTCGATAATGTATGAACATGGTAGGTGTGTACATTAACAAACATATGTAGGTATTTACTAGTTATTAGTTTTCAGTAGGCAATACCAGCAAATTATTGCACTGATTGAACGCCGATTAGATACCAGGCTCAGGCATTGAGTGGGAAGTATCCCGAGAACACCGATCGCAACGACGGATACGCATAACATCTATACATATCCCGTGCGCACTCGTGGAATACCCCGATACGCTATCTTCTCCCAAACATTGTAAAACTATAAAGTAAGACAGTAAATTTATTTAATTAGGTACATAATATTTCTTTATTTATTAATTTTCCCCTACCGAGGCTTTTTGGTGTTACAGACACAAAATTAGTAGGTAATTATTACCCCTGAATAGTATAAATGCTTAGATTAAGCAGGTAAGTATTATCAGTTCAATATACTTATATTTTGGAAGCAAATAATGGCAATACTTCAAATAATACTTTTACATACTTCTATCAAATGTACATAAATTATTAAGGCATAAATATCATAGCTTCCAGTTGAGAAAATCTATTTACTCAAATCTAAAATAATTATTCTTGTGGTGAAAATATTATATGTTCATAATGATTTTAATATATTGATTACATTTGAACTAAAAAATTGTTTCGTCTAACAAATTCATGGGTTTGAAAAACTGAACAAATTTTATTCTCAATATAAATACATCATCTTCCTGCTTATATAGGAAGTTATGTTATATTCAATGTGATGCACTTATATTCAAATTGAGTAATTATTTTTTTGTGTGTAATAGTATACGATTAGGGCAGATTAGGGTTAACTGTGTAATTAATTGTTGCGGGGTGTGTTTTAGTTTTTGTGGTGACTACGAGGCAAGCAAAACTTTGAACATGTCATGGCATTTATAAGATAATTGGAATGCTCAATATCGCTATGTACAGAAATCGTTTAATAATATAATTGTAGGAATTTTATGCATCATATATGCACTGCATCTATCAGATAAATTGCTAGTTGATTTGCTTAAGAGATTCATCTCGGTAGATAAGCGTCATAACCTCAAATAGAGGTTAGAATACGTTGTGTTGTTTTATTGTTTGTACGTAGAAAGTTTTCAAAAATTATGAAATAAAGTAAAAATAAGTATCGTAAGTATTAGAATGTAGCTATCACTCCAATTATTGTAAATGCTCCAAATGTATTAGTAGGTGTTGATAATGTTGTACGATGTTTTATTCATGGTATGATCTAATACAATTGGCATTGTTTTAGAGGCCACAAGGAAACGCCATGAGAGCGCCACTACCGAAGATATGAAAAAAGCCATAGGGTTGTACCTGGCACCAGCCAAGGCTAGACTTAAAAATGAGTATTTTTCATTTTTATTGGCTTATTCAAATAAAATGATAATAAATACGTTTGTTTTTATTTAGTACACTTCAATTAAAAAATAGTGATTAATTTGATAAACCTTCAGTATGCCTTAAAAGATGCCAGAATTATTGATTATTAACTTGTATGGTGAGTGTGAAAAACAAGTTCTTGCCTTTTAGACAACTCTATCTATGTTTCAACTTTTCGTTATCGACGTTATACATTCTAAATAACCAAGAACAATTTTAGTTCATTTTGACAAATTAAATATAGATTGCATAAAAATATCAATTTTCATATAAATATTTTACAAATATTTTAGAAAAAATATAGCGCTTACATTAATTTTAAAATATGGAATAAATATTTTAATTGAATATTTTATTTATATTGAGAAAAAAATATGAAAAATATATTCAAAAACCTCTCACGAAAAATATTTATAAAATATATTTTTAAAAATATCTATGTAATACTTCTGGCTGTTAGGGACTGTTTATAATTCAATAATACTTAAAAGAAACTAAAATATGTTAAATATGTATATAATAATAACAATATAATATGTAATGTGTATTATCTTACTTAAACAGAAGTTATACAGACATTATTAATTAATATTAATCAAAACTAAGGTGCATTCCATTTAATTACGGTTACTTTTCGTCGAAAAGCATGTATTTAAGAAGAAAATAGTCTTCCGGCAAAACAGTACGCTACTTTCAATTAAAATAAACATTTTTCTGAGAAAAGGGTATTCTTTTCGTTAAACATGATAAAAACCAAAAGTTATAAAACTTCTCATTTAATGTACCTATCTCTTTTCTCGGTTTATAGAAAGAAATTCTGACAAGAGCTTAGGCCTTTAGGCAGAATTGGTAAACAGAAATACAACACGCTATAAGCATCCCCTCTTCTCCTCCATCTTTGTTAATGAAACGTCTTTCAGAATCGATAGGTTGAGGTATACCACCTCTATAAATATGGGCACCATGATTTATGCGATATTAATGTCTTGCGTTCGAATCACCTCCGGCACAATGATTTATCGAACTATTCGGAGGTAATTGTTTAGTTTAATATCCCCGGATAATGTGCGTAAAAATATAAAAATTGAAAACGAAACCTTATTATAGTGTTTAGGTATACAGTTCTAAATGATTTATTGACCCCAAATGATCGCGACATACCTTCGATATATGTATATAATACGTAAGTCTTAAGTTGGGTTACGCATCAGGATTGTTACCTCGAAAAATATAACCTGAAATCTCACAGTGACCGCTATAATATGCGTATATACATATATACACAGGGGAGATGAAAGAGGCAGCGACGCATAAAGGGTAAAGTACGAGTTATGATTCGACATTTTTGTGGCGTGATTAACGGACCGGGTTATTTACATTCCTTAAATTTTCAGCCGGAACTTGCTCTACCCGATCGCTTCCCTAATATCTTCTGTTGCCTCTCGTTGATCAGGTGTACCACACCTTCTTCGCGCAGGTACTTTCGGCTATACTTTTTTTTTTACGGTTATATTAGTGGTATCGACATTCATCAAGGAAAATCGCAGCGCGGTGTAAATACCACATGCAAAGATATTGGCCGTGAGGAAAAGAACCTCCAAAGAATATTTAACTGAAAACTTCCAGCGATAAATACTTTAAATTTGGTAAAAGTTGTTAACTTAATGGTCTATACCACTACCTAGTTTTCGGCACACGGAATTTTACTACTGATTCTTATACACAAATCACAAATAAAATATATAGTATCTAGGATATCATTCGCTCATTTTTGAGGAGGGGAGGAGAAGGGGTTCCTCTAATTACGATGAGACGTAAGCCGTTAATTATGCAATTTAATATGTAGCTGAGCAGTTTAATAAGTTTACACCCTACACTAAAGGTTACTGCAAATTCGAAGCTTGTTAACGATTTTTCTTTAGCTGGTTCCGTTTTATTCACAGAACAACATCAAAATTATATTGTTCTAGTAGCTATATAGCCTTGTAAATTGTCTTGATGTTCTTGGTGGTAGCGAGCGGGATAAAATAGTGAGTGAATTTGAGTTTTAAATGCCTTATTTACGTGACGTTTCGGCTATATAGACAGGGTGATTCTCAATATATGCGACAAACTTTAAGCGCTGATTCCTGGGGTTATTTTGATCATTAAAGTTCATAAGAACATATGTCCAAAATCACTTAGTTCTAAAGTTGTACAATGTTTAATAGTAAGTTAACATAATTAATGTTTTTATTGTAAATTAACAAAATAATTAGTAAAACAAAATTAACTTATACTAACTGTTGAAAATGACCGCCCCCAACTGCAATACAAGCTTCTATCCTCCGTCGTACTGGCTGGCGAGTCCGTTCTAATATACCAGGGGTATTTCGAATTGTTTGAAAAGCTGCGATAATACGATTTCTCAGTTCATCGACATTTTCAATGGGAGTCGTATAAACTAATGATTTAAGGTGACCCCAGAGCAAAATGTCCAAAGAATTTAAGTCTGGAGACCGAGGAGGCCACGATTGTGGACCTCCCCGTCCTATCCACCGATCTGGATACGTATTGTCCAAAAACTCGCGAGCAACTAAACTAAAATGCGCTGGAGCACCGTCATGCATAAAATACATTTGTAATCTTAATTGCAACGGAACTTCTTCCAGCAGTAGTGGTAGCTCCTCTTCAAGAAAATTGCGGTATACTTCGCCATTTAACCGCATCGGTAAAAGATGTGGATCTATCAAGTGATCTCCAACAATTCCGGCCCACACATTGACAGAGAATTGATGTTGATGACGGGCATTCACTAGTTCATGCGGATTTTCTTCGGCCCGTATGTGATTATTATGAAAATTAATAATCACGTTTCTAGAGAAAGTAGCCTCGTCGGTGAAGAATATTTGAGCCAAATAGTCAGGGGTTTTGTGCGATTGTGTTGCATCCATTGACAAAAAGCTACTCTTTGCGGAAAATCTGCCAGCAAAAGTGTCTGCACCCGTTGAATGTGATAGGGATACAACAGTTGATCTTTCAATATTCCCCAAACTGTGGCCTGACTAATGTTTAAAGCAAACGCAATTTTTCTGGTGCTTGTATTGCACTCCTCAATTTCATTTAGTACCATTTCTTCAACTTGTGGAGTTCTCACTGTAGATGGGTGCCCGTTATCAGTCGTCCGTTTTTTAAAATATCCCGTTTCACTAAGACGTTGGTGAAGGCGGGCAAATATTGAATGATGCGGGATGATACGGTTCGGGTATCGTTCTTCATAAAGACGTCTAGCAGCACGCGAATTTCCATTGGCAAGACCGTAAACGAAATGCATATCACACATCTCAGCATTCGTGTAATTCATTTTAGAAAACAGAAACTGGCAATATACTGAATGAATACTCTTGACAACTATTGACAAATATTGAAATGACAAATAAACAATTCCCTCTCAACACAATAGTTTTTGAAGAACCAACTGTGATATTATACCGTGTTAGTCATAGTTCATAATTTTATTATTAAACATTCAGTAAGTTTAAAACCAAACCGTTTCGGACATATGCTCATATGAACTTTTATGATCAAAATAACCTCAGGAATCAGCCCTTAAAGTTTGTCGCATATATTGAGAATCACCCAGTATATATATAACCTTTTCCTAACTTAAAACATGATTCTATTTATCAAAAAATAAATTGTTACATAATGGGTAGAATTTTGAATTTCAAGTGCAGAAAGAAAAAAAAATGTTATATTAATTAAACTTGTAAAGTGAAAATTTTTCTTTAAATTTATGTGACAGTGTCGTTATTAATGTTAAATGTTTAACATGAACGATATTGTAAAATAGCTTTTCTAGGAAATGAATGTAATAAATGCAATGATATCGATTTAAGAGTGTGAGTCATTACAGCAATGCGTGCTCGCATTGATCTTAATAATCAGCTTTTATCTCATCTAGGGTTGCCTAGGTTAAATAGAATGACATTTAGTACCAATTTCTACACATTTCTGAAGATAACGAATATAAAATTCAGAAAATTAGTAGTTGATTCTGAAGATATTACAGAAAACGAAGACTTACTGGAAAAAAAAACATTATTTCTGAGGTTGCTCTTATAATTGTTAATCTGTCACAATATTATGGATTTCAGATTGTTAATATCTGCCCTAAAATTTTATGTTTTGACAGAATACAGCGCATTCTGTCAAAACATAAAATTGTTGAATATGATATACCTATTTCCTCAGCAACAGCACGTATGGAGCTATGAGGTGAGAATATTTTTTCATACTGTATTTAATTTTTTCTATATGCTGTTAAAATTAAAAATGTTTTTAACCGCCTACTATTAATTAAATGCTAATTAGAAACTACATTTTCTGAAAACCCCTTATTCTAAAAGAAGCAATAAAGATAGGTATAAGAACACCTATAGCTTTTCGATAGAGGATTCAATTCTACATTACACAGTGTAAAAATATACAGGGCGTTCCATTTGAAAAAAAAATATTTTAAGTACTAAACGTTACCTCAAATCAACCCTAGATTATGGAACACCCTGTATAATTTTGTTTACTTTTTATTCCCTAATTAAATAGTAGAGGACTCATACCCTCCGCAGTCAACATAAAAACTGTCTATCTTTTACTGTATATCTGTTATACGCATTTACAGCATCATATTTTATTGAACTTTTTTTCACAAAAATCAAAATAACTCGGAAACGGTAACCGATCATTCTGTAAGCTGTGTTCTCTTAAATATCGTATAAGCAAGATTTTAGTAAAGGGTACAGGTAGTTCCAAATTGTGAAATTTCATACACATATAATATGTAATTATAATGACATTTAAACGCCATAATAAATACGTGTTTTTTAATAGCCCAATTCCGAACGCGTTTTTTCGAATCAAAACGATAAAATAACTACTAACCGAATATTACCTGGGAAACCTGGGACCGTATTAGCAGGCGAACATACACGCGAAGCCATTATACACTTCATTACTATTATTACAGGCCGCGAGATATTCTTTTCTCGTTTCCATCCGTGAGGAGAAAAGTCACAAACCCGATAATTACATATTTCAATCTTGTCATTCAAGTTAGACGTGTGATTATTTCCTGTTAAGAGGCTGTGCGTGCTCGTCGGCCACGCGCTTGCGTTTAACCGCAAAACTGAATGGCTGCACAGCGCGGTAAAGACCGAATTCTGGAAGTAATGAACCGCGAAGTGAATTTATCTTCGGAGCAATACGAAAAAAGAAGGACGTCAGTTATCAAAGGCACGCATAGCTGCGAAGATGAAAAACAAATAAATGCAAAATAAAAAAAGAAACAGGTGAAAATGTGTTAACGTGAAGAACATTCGCAGCATTGCGAAATAACTCAATGTGATGTTTCGTACGCCAATTGGCAATTTTTACCGTTGTCAATCTAAAGGAATTAGAGAATTAGAGCAACCTCCACTCTTAAAAAAAAATAAAAAAAAAATAAAGTGACCTTTAATTAAATATAGTTACAAAACATTCAAGAAATTCCTCACATGAATAGCAACTTAGATTTAACAAATAAGTTTTGACCCGCAATCTAAAACTAGAATAGTTTGCAATAGATTTAATTTCAACTGGAAGTTTATTATATAGCTTGCAGCACATAAAACTCAAATTCTTTTGAAACAAAGTGGAACTGTGTGAGGGTGGTAGCAAAAGTGTTTGATAGCTAATGTCATTCGAATGATTGGTGCTGGTATGCAAAGATTCTGTGATATACCATTAATTTTTAAACACCCTATATAATTCCACTGATTTTATTTTAATACGTTTTGGTAAAACATTGTTAGTACTTGTTAATTTTAAAGTTGGAGACTGCTGACACTTACACCAAGTGAGAACCAATCAATTACATATAATAATAGTAATAATAATAATATGTATATTTGTCCAACAGATACAAATACCCAATTACAGGAAAAAATGGAAACAGTTGTTACTATGACAAACAATAAACAATAAACAATATATGGTAGTTTAACATAAAATAATCCTACTTAGCTTATGACACAATTATTAATTAATTCTAACACAAAAAAAGGAAAAACTGAATAAACATCTGAACTAGTAAAAGAAGAAAAAAAAAAAAAAGAAAATAGTTATCATAAATCACTTATATTAAGCTATATTAAGCTATATTAAGTATATTAGAAAGAGGCATGAAATTGATGTCGCAGTCAGGTGATATTAAGTTCTAGTTATTGCATATTCTAAAAATAGGAGCCAGGTATGCAATATTTGTTCGTGGCACTGATAAATAAAAGGTCATGTTATACTTAGATGCAAGCCGTGGTGAGAAAAAAAGGTAAATTAGGAACTAAAAAGCTACAGTCAATGACATTGTGCACAGTATTATATAAGAGTTTAATGGTGTTCATGCGATAACGTTTCTCCACCGAAAGCATGTCGAATTCTTGTAAAAGTAAATTATAATCGTAGCCGCGGGGTGAAAATGTTCCTTCAACTCTGAAATGCAGGTACTTGAGGAACTTGCGCTGAACTCGCTCAAGTGTCGTCTTATGCGTCTCATACACGGGATACCAAATTAAAGATGCGTATTCCAATTTAGAACGCACATAAGAGCAATACAACATTCTGATGGCAGACACATTACTAAATGGTAATGTATTACGGATCACAAATCCTAGCATCTTCAGTGCAGATGAGACAGTTCGATTTGTATGCTCTGCAAAAGTAAATCTACTATCAAAATGCACCCCAAGATCTTTTATTGTTGTGCAGCGCAGCAATGCTGTGTTATCGAAAACATAGGTATGCACAACTGGAGTGATCTTTCTAGTATAGGTAATTACTTTGCACTTATTTACGTTCATCGCAAGTTTGTTGGTATCGGACCATTGTTTAATGGAATTTATTTCAGTCTGGAGTGCATAACAGTCTTCAACAGATGTTATTGAAGAAAAATTTTCAGGTCATCTGTAAAGGCACATTTCCTACATTTCAGGAGTCCAAGTAGGTCGTTGAAGAAAACCAAAAACAACATAGGCCCAAGATTTGATCCTTGAGGGACGCCAGAAATTGCAGAGTAGAATGCAGATTTGTAGCCGTTATACGTGACATACTGCGGTCTCTTCAAAAGGTAAGAGCCGAAAAAAAGTAAATATAACGATGTAAATGTCAAAATTTTAACAAAAATCATAATATCTCAAAAACAGTTGAAGATAGGCATAGGAAACCCTGATAGTAATCGTCTTAGAATTTTACGGTAAATTAAAAAATATAATAATATATAGAGTGTCCTATTTAAAATAACAAAGTTCATGGCAACTTCCGGTTAACCGAAAATACAAAAAAGGTGAAAATATTTTAGAAAAAAAAAACAAATGTGAAGTTTTTTCAAAATTTCTAAAACTAAGGAATTTCCTTAAGCCGGAAAACTTCTAACCAGCCACTTCTGTGGAAAACGACGTATATTAATCATAAAAAGTTAAAAATTCATTGTTTTCAAATACGAGGCGACAAGATTCATGCCAACCTAGGCCATATATTAAAAATTTGGTTTTTTCCATGTGATGGATTAGTCTGTTTAATGACATCCACCGATGTATAGACAAGAAAGTTGAAGTAGCCAAATCAGCCACATCATTTAAGTTGACACTGGAAAGGACAAGATTAATATCAACTACACAAATAGATAAACTAAAAGATGATGAAAGGCATTGAGGGAAATCGTTAATATAATTACAAAAGAAGGGGGCCATAACAACGATCCTTGGAGTACTCCAAGGTTACACAATAACGGGGTACACTTAATATTATGGCAAAGTACTTTTGACGTCTATCAGTTAAATAGGATTTGAACCAACTATTCATAATCCCGCGTATCCCGTATCGTTCTAGTTTATGAAGGAGAATAGAGTGGTTGCCACAATCCTCATGACAGCAAGACATGAAGTTTCCTTGTGATTGGCCAAAAGATCGATATTACAGCACGTGTACTTCTCATTTTCAGTTCGTTATACCTCATTGCAGATGCGGCACGATTTTCTCGATGTTATTTATCGAGATATAAACAGTAAACAGATACAGCATTCCAAAAAACCAAAATATGTCTTTGGGGCAGATGATTTTATTCGCTTATACATCAGAGTAATTAATACTCCCATAAAATTTGCTAAATGCCAAAAATTAAGCCATTTGCCAAGTATAATAGTAGCATAATAATGAACCCCATACATAATTATGCCAATTTTACGAGCGATTCATTCGATTTTACGGACAACGCCCAATAGATCTATAAAAAACAGGAATGAGTGCCAATAATGTTACGAACATTGATCGTAAAATTGGAACTCGTAAATTGTGCTTGGTTTTTTTGGTGCCGTTTCCGATATTGGAATTATTCCAGCAATTTCGGCAATATAACAGAGGTATATATTTAAGAGTGTACGTAGGTGATTTTTTTGGTGCGTGTAGGAACACCTGTTGAACTCATAAATGAATGATAAAGAGTATAATACTGTTTTTTTTAACACCAGAAAAAAAAACAACTTTAAACTACGAATAAAAATATACCGTGACTTCAATTTATCTAAGAACCATGCGATCACAAAAACGGGCAACCTTTTGCTATAGTACAATGGAGTCGAGAATGATTATCCTGATGATGTGACACTATTTTCTCTGATGTCCAGATCAATATACAGGATTAGGTTAATGAATGAACAGATAAAGCCGTCGTAGAAGAATTATGGTATGGTGGGAATTCGTGAAATTACAGCCAGTTGGTTCAAATCTTTCTACAGGTGTTTCATTTAAAATATAAAAAGTCATAATCGCTAAATCGAAAGTCTGACTCGGATATAAATATAAGGGTCTTTGTGTCGCAAGAAGGGAGATCTGGACCTGGTTAGATAAAGAAAGTACAAAGAAATGGAGGTCGACTGAAGGTCAACTCCATACCAAAACGCTGATAGGGGATGGGGATGGTAGTTTCTCTGATAACCTACTCAAGCGCAGTAAGAAAGAAGTTAAAACTATTACTGGGTTGGTAATTGGACACTGTCCTCTGAAAAAGCATCTATACAACACAGGCCGTGTAAGCGAACCGTGGTGTAGAAGATGCGAACTACAGGAGGAAACTAGTTTACATGTAATCTGCACATGTGAGGAACTAAAGGTACTCAGGCAGAAATATTTCGGGAGAGATCTATTGGAGCCCTCGAAGGTCCTCAAGTTTCCACTGGGCAAGATACTGGGCTTTATAGAGAACACCAAGCTGCTCGAGTGGAAATAAGAGAATCAATAGGAATGGTACAATGAGCACCAAGCTCAAGTGCCCGGACGTCAAGTGCCCACTCTAACTTGAATGAATGAATGAATGAATGAATGAAGGGTCTTTGTATACAGGATGAGTGCACATGGCTTTTTGAAATGTTATTTAATGTTAAAATAAAAAAACACAAAATCATGTTTGCTTGCTTCTCTTTTTTATGTATTTTTTCTAGACATTCACAATAATGGTTTTTGCGATTATAGCGGAATCTGTTACGAATCGAAATAAAAGTTTCAAACAAAAACTACATACTTGATGGCGTAGAATCCGAATTTACAATACAAAATGGGGTTCCCATTTAAGATTTCAAAGTTGTCCCCCCTCCCACTCAGGGTGAGGGGAGGTGAGGTGGGGGATCGAGTTCGGCACCATTCAGTGAGCCCCCTACATTATAACAAATCTTATTAAGATCTCTTTTTGATTTGATGCAGTGTTTTAAAGATATTCCGTTGTCTCAAGATAAAAAATTCACCCTGTATACACTCATACAGCCATACCATTATACAAACTTCGATCTTCATATTACGTATAGAAAATCTATATGCCTATATTATATTCGATCGTAAAGCAACTTAATAATTATCAATTTTGTGCATTACCTCAGCTGCCTCAGCGGAGGTATTTCGGCCACGATATTTATGTGTATTGTATATGCTAGCTGTATTACCTGCCTAGATTGTTTTATGAGCATCGGTGCTTTAAAAATTTAAATTAGGAACGCAACAAAAAAAGGTGTAGCAACGATCGGCCTACGGGAGAACTTTTGACATATTTACTAGCAAGCGTTAAGCCAGCAATTATGTTAATAAATTATGATAAAAGCTGCGTGAGCTATTATACAGAGAATTTTTACGATGTTTCTATATTATCAGCGAAGCCCTGTGTTCGATAAGGATATTTCCGAAAGCACCATCTAGCGTGCTTGGTATGAATAACACATATCTGTATCAACAGGCTTATATAATCACAACCTTTTTCCTACTCCTGTTAGGGACCCTCCAACTGTATATTTAAATTATTCTATATGCGTTTATATGAATGACTAAAACGTGTTTTCTTTCGTGTAAAATTTACTTAAGGATGGCGTTATGTCAACAGAGTTTGGCTAGCGATAAATAACGGGGCAAATAGCGATACGGAAGTTCAAGTTAATTTTTTTCCGTAATCTAGGGTAAATACTGCTAGTTGAAAGTAACTTTTAAAAATCATTTTTGTGGCACTGTGCAGTCAGATTCCTTTAAAGCGACATGTGTCAAATCGATTGGTTACTTAATTATTGCGTTTTGTTTTTGTTAGATTATTCTTATCTTTCTACACATTGAGAAAAAAAATATTACATATCAAGAAGGTAACTTAAGATTCATGTTATTGCCTTGTTTGAAGTCATCAACATATTTATTTGAAACGAGCGATCTCAAATAATTTTTTACCTGTTGTGATTTATAGAAAATTCCGAAACCAATTGTCATATCAAGGGTGATAACTTTTAATGACGATTTAAAATCATTTCTGGGGTAGCCTAGCAGTCCTTACCTTTAAAATTTGAATAGGGAAGAATGGATCTTGTGATCATTCATTCAAAATTGCCGTAAAGAGGGCAACATGTATCAAAAAAGTCATTTTTTGTTTAATCAGTAAACAGAAAGTGCATAACTTGTAACCTGTTTAATTAAATATGATTAGAATTACGTGATTTGAATTTTGCTTCATTAAATGTTCAAAATGTTGACCATTAACCTCCATACAATAGCATAATCTTGTTGTCAAATGCTCTCCCAACATTTCTGCAGTTATTCGTTGGCATTCTTCAACAATTTTTTTTGGTGTTACTGGCCCACTTTGGCATAATTAATTAGAACGCTTTTAAGGATCATATGAGCAATAATTCTGGCAAGACGATAAAAATTCAGGACACCCCAAAAATTACCAACAGACCCATACTTACAATCTTTCACACCAGCTAACATCACCAAAGGATTTTCGAAAGCAGGCATTTGGCCAATAAATCGCCTAGTGTTTACTGATGATGATTTTCTAGCAGTTAGTATAACCGACCGTCCTTAGTCCAGTTCATTACCAAACTGTGAAAGTATCTCAAATTGATCTACCCTTAGAATCTTCTACTATGAATAAAGAATATAGTGACCTCTATAATTAACATAGTATTGTAATTGTAGTTTTTCAAAAAACTAAGTCTTGCAACGAAATTCTTCAGGAATTGCAACCGTATCCTAAAGTTGAAGCACACCAAGAAATAAGGAAGAGAAAAGTGAAAGCCTGTTCCAAAATATATACCTGTTCAGAAGAAAAAAATCGAATAGAGGAAGACCTTGACTAAAAGAGAAAAGAGTTAGCCCACCGGGCAAAAATGTAAATTTTTCAAGTAAGCTACAGAAGAAGCAAGTTGGATCATCCAGTATTCTTCTGATTTCGAGAAGCCTATCGAAGATAAGAAACGAAAGTCCACCATATGCGAAGATTCTGGTCAGGCCAGTGTTTTTGATAAAAACTTTGATGAATGAGATCTTTTCCAAGGTATATTGAATGATGAGAGCATATTCTTAAGATTACATTCTGGTGAAGTTTGCTACTGAGAACACCATAAAATGCTATGTTGGGGTTAGAGGTTAACATTAAAGGAAACAGTCTGCATTTTTTCAAATTTGCTGTAACGTTTAATAATTTAAACATTCAGTAATATGGTTGGCTAGTGTTGCTTTTTATTTGAAATTTTAAAAACTGTGATTCAAGAGTTGTTTATCAATGTTTTTTGGTTTAATTTACCTACGTACGAATGTGCCCCATGTGTTGTCCGGAAGTGCTCCGGTATGGGGCAGATTCGGACAAATGCTACTTTGGAAGAGAAGGCGTATTCGAGAAAAACCATGCAACATTATCGTATTTCTTATGTGTGATTCTCAATATATGCGACAAACTTTAAGAGCTGATTCCTGAGGTTATTTTGATCATAAAAGTTCATATGAGTATATGTCCAAAACGGTTTGGTTTTAAAGTTATTGAATGTTTAATAATAAATTATGAGCTATGACTAACACGATATAATATCACAGTTGGTTCTTCAAAAACTATTGTGTTGAGAGGGAATTGTTTATTTGCCATTTCAATATTTGTCAATAGTTGTCAGAGTATTCATTCAGTTTTTTGCCAGTTTGTGTTTTCTAAAATGAATTATTTCTAAAATGAATGCTGAGATGTGTGATATGCATTTCGTTTACGGTCTTGCCAATGGAAATTCGCGTGTTGTTAGACGTCTTTGTGAAGAACGATACCCGAACCGTATCATCCCGCATCATTCAATATTTGCCCCTCTTCACCAACGTCTTAGTGAAACGGGAAATTTTAAAAAACGGACGACTGATAACGGGCACCCATCTACAGTGAGAACTCCACAAGTTGAAGAAATGGTACTAAATGAAATTAAGGAACATCCTACTACAAGCGCCAGAAAAATTGCGTTTGCTTTAAACATTAGTCAGATCACAGTTTGGAGAATATTGAAAGATCAACTGTTGTATCCATATCACATTCAGCGGGTGCAGGCACTTTTGCCGGCAGATTTTCCGCAAAGAGTGGTTTTTTGTCAATGGATGCAACACAAAATCGCACAAAATCCTGACTATTTGGCTCAAATATTCTTCACGCGATTATTAATTTTCATAATAATCACATAAAGAAAATCCGCACGAACTAGTGAATGCCCGTCATCAACATCAATTCTCTGTCAATGTGTGGACCGGAATTGTTGGAGATCACTTGATAGGCCCACATTTTTTTACCAATGGCGGTTAAATGGCGAGGTATACCGCAATTTTCTTGAAGAGGAGCTACCCCTACTGTTGGAAGAAGTTCCGTTGCAATTAGGATTACAAATGTATTTTATGCATGACGGCGTTCCAGCGCATTTTGGTTTAGTTGCTCGTGAGTTTTGGACAATACGTATCCAGATCGGTGGATAGGACGGGAAGGTCCACAACAGTGGCCTCCTCGGTCTCCAGACTTAAATTCTTTGAACTTTTTTCTTTGGGATCACCTTAAATCATTAGTTTATACGACTCCCATTGAAAATGTCGATGAACTGAGAAATCGTATTATCGCAGCTTTTCAAACAATTCGAAATACCCCTGGTATTTTACAACGGACTCGCCAGTCAATACGACGGAGGATAGAAGCTTGTATTGCAGTTGGGGGCGATCATTTTCAACAGTTAGTATAAGTTAATTTTGTTTTGCTAACTATTTTGTTAATTTATAATAAAAACATTAATTATGTTAACTTACTATTAAACATTGTACAACTTTAGAACTAAGCGATTTTGGATATATGTTCTTATGAATTTTTATGGTCAAAATAACCCCAGGAATCAACGCTTAAAGTTTGTCACATATATTAAGAATCACCTTGTACATTATCTCATACAAAAATTTGTACGTATTAAAGTGTATATGAGAAACTTTCCATACCCCATTAAATAACAATATAATCCGTTTTTAAAGTTTAGTGTCCGAACGTGCTCCACACTCCCCTACATGGTTGTAATTAGCGTAAAAAAAACCCTACAGCTTTGATGATTTAACCAGCATCGTGGCTGCAATATTAACAAAGTTAGCAATACTGCACCGATAGCTTTGAACAGCCTGTATATTGCCGTAAAGAGAATTAAAAGAGCTCTGTGATTAAGTGATTACAATACCCATCATTGCGTATGCCAAATAAGAAAAATCTTTCTAATGCCGATTATACATACCTATATTTATTTTATATCCGGAAATAATTCTATTTGACCATATGGCGAGTGCATAAAGCACTTGTCGCTAACATTTGGACGTGTTCAAGTATTCGTTATATCAAAATTAAATAATATTGTTTTGTTATCCGGGTCAAGATTTTTAACGTGACAAACGATTTTTTTTCATTCCGGCAAAGTTCAACGGTGGGAAACATATGTTTTAAGCAGTAAGAAAGAATACAGGTAAAGTTAATTATTTGTGAAAGCCAACAATGTAACATATGCTACATAGGAGCTACGATCATAACTGGAACAACATAATCTCGTTTTTTTTCTTTAAGCACGTACTTTTTAGTATGTATTATTTGAATATACTTGATTTGCATCACAATTGCAATGAGCACAAAATTCTACATTGTATAATGGTGGTGTAATTTAGGGGTCACTGAGGATTTAGAATATTAGTTTTTGTGGAGCAACAGTTTCTGTTTTATATATGTATAAACTCTACTAGTTTTTTTTTTGTTTTATCTAGAAAGTTAAAATCTGGTTATATTTAAAGATTTAAATAATAGTATGCAGGTTAATAATAATATTAGTGGTATACTTGTTAATTTCATATTAATTTATATTATACTGAAAAAAATGGGTTAAGTAAAATGCTTACTTGATAAAAAATCATATACAATAGATAAAGTTTGACTTGCAACTTTTCTCCTCAATTAATACCTGCAACTAAACCCAGTTTCCTGAATGCAAGTTCTTACTGTAAATAGTGCTCTTATTAACGGCTAATATACAGCGTACACCTGACAAATTTTTATGTAATAATCCTAATCAAACTGTTGATATGTGGAAAGTAACGTATTACTTGTGACTATTGGTACTGTATCTAACTACAGCATATACTTAGTACAAGAACAATAATACTAATTGCTATTAAACTCACATATTTTCATAAATAAGTAGCAACTTGCCACAACAATGATTATTTAAGTTTTACTGCATCTCGTGTGTTTTCGGGGAACCTTGGTAGTTCTACCGTGTTTTGCGCATAACCGTCATAACTAATGTTGAATCACGTACACGCTATAGACGGATAAATCTCCTGTGCTTAATATAGGTGTTTGCTTATTAATACTCGATAATACCTGTGTTAGAAGTTAGAAATAGAAGAATTGCTTTCATCTTGGGGCTTTAACTCCACTACTTAAATGAATTTTACAGAGGTAACATAAGTAGATCATCTTTTGACATGCACCCTTCATAATCATAAGCAATATATTAGAATGTATTAAACATTTAAGAGTATCGGCAAGTTGTATAAAGATTCCATTCAATCAGTTGCGGTAATTGTTATCCTTCTAAACGTCTGTTCAGGTTATTCGGTTATTTACTTGTTCTTTGTTGTTATTATGTAGCTTAAACATTACATTACATTCATATCAGGTAGTCACTGTGTTTGTCCTATATACAAAAAATAAAAACTATATAATAATACTGCTTTTTTCCTAAATAATAAGTATTATGTACCATGTTTAGCAAATTAAATGGGAATTTTATTTAAGCTCCACAAATCTTCGATTATTAATGCAATCGAAGCTGCAGCAACACTGAAATAGTAATTAAAAATTATTTGCAAAAATTTTGAATTACGCATTGCTCGGTACGCAGTACTTATAGTTGCGGTTGCATAAATAATCGAAGATTCGTGGAGATTTTTTTGTACTTCATCAGTTATTTACACAGAGTACACAGTAAGCTATTTAAAGTATTTGCTAGAACAAATATTAAAGAAAAGGGATGTGCTATTGTAGCAAACCATTACCTTTTATATATCAGTATTTAGTGAACGTGCATTAATGATACTGTTTCCTTATCACAAGTAATCCAAATAGCTTGTATTAATTGAGGTTAATAATGAAGGTGTGATAGCCATTACAGAATAATTCACTCATAGCAATACATCTACTACACATCTACTTTCGTTTATTATGTACTATTTACTATTCGTATCATTCATAATGGTTTTTGGTTGGTATTTAAGTGATATTTAGTATGATTATTTAATTTAATTGCGTAGTATTACAACACATTGAGCAGTTAGTGAGTGTTAAATAATCTGTAAAAATGCTAAAGTAAGTTTTATAAGACCATTGTTGTTATAAGAATTATACAAATCAAATAATTAATTTAACACAGACAACTTATATTAAATCCTGAATCTGAAATAGTTATTGACCAAAACTTAGCATCTATTGATGACATTATGATTACAGAATATTTTTTCCAACAAATCTAGATTTTAGAAATGATGTCTTTCTAAAAATAACACGGATTATAAGGTGATATCAATCAAATACAATGACATAATAGAAAATTTGACACATTAACTGATAGATTGTACTAAACCGCTAACTATTTTTTTATTGGCTCAAAACAGTATCTCTAATTCTTTATTGGGGAAAACGGTTCTGCTGTTGGTCCATTTAAAAAAAAACAACTTTTTTTCCTTTAAAAATATTAGTATCATAAACAAAAAAAAAACCTGTAAATTCATAGTAATTTGTAACTTTTGGAATAAAAAAAAAGTTCGGGTCCTGACCATATTACTCTAATTTACTAATTACTGGTTACTAATTTGTTTTTTCTTTCGAAAATATTATTTAAATAAATTAAGAATAAAAGAAAAAATATTATTGCAAAAATGTAGAGAGAGATTTCATAACAAACCTTTGTATTGAATATAATTGTTTAAAGTAAATACTAAAGACATTTCATTGCTTTTAACTAACCGTGAATCTTATTATTGTTACTAAAATGAGTGGTGCTTTTTGTGGGGATAGATGCTGCATGTCTAATAACCCTAAAATTATTTATTTTGACATATGTCACGTGCTCGATCACGCGATCAACGATAAGGTCTGCTGTCGATCCGGCCTGCGGTAATAATTTAGCTATTGAAATGCAGGCTTAATACGTTAAAAATTTATAGTGAGGTGTATTTCATTGCTTATAATAAACGTCTTATTATTCTAACAGACAAATTCGCACATCTTATTCTCATCATTTCTCTGTTAAAGCAAAAAAAACTCACTTATTAGCCTGTAGAATATCTCACCAGAGCATCAGGAAGATACAGTAGTGATAACGGATTCTCTGTATTTCGGCATAACACACATTATAAACACAAAGTGGTAGAAAAATCACCGACAGATCGATCCCATAAATGTCAAGTGGACGAGTCTCCAGCCCTTGCGCTCCTGTATCAGGTAATTCCGACACTTTTACCCTGTAGCTGGTTGCTCCACGTTCGCCCCGATTTCGAATCTACTATTCCGTGCACTCGCGTGGTCTTGTGCGCGTGTCAGCTAGAGTCTGATCGACCTTCAGACGTGTCGAATACCGTGTACGGACCGCGACTGGCTCAAGAGCTCTCCTAGCTGTCGGTCAGGTAACCGGTGAAACCAGCAGGTGGACGGAGTAAGGGACTAACGGAGGCTCCGTTGGTATATACGGTGGTTTGACGATATGTCTGTAGCGATCGGCGCAAGAGGCCAACGACATTCGCGCCAGTTAGGGACTCGATCAGTTGGAGATGTTAAAATTTCGCGCGGAAACGCTGCGCGCATGCGTAACCTTCGACTGAAGGAAGTTCAGATAGAGTCGCGCATCAGTGTAACTATCACATGGATTTCCTTACAATTGTTGCTATTGTAAAGGTGTGATTACCATAGGGTGTTAAGAAGACGGTCTCACGAATCTTCAGCGCAAATATAAATATCTGCTTGTGACATTTCGTTCCAATGAATTTGTTCACATTCTTACCATAGCTTGCTTTTAAATACAGGGTGTTTTGAAACATCGTTTAAAGATTTTAAGGGCATGTAGTACGATCGAAAATAAGGTTAAAAGTCATAATAAATATATGTTCCACAAATCAACCGTTTACGAGATAACAGCGATTTATCGCAATTGCAGAATAAGTTTGCTTCAGCAGTTTTTATTAAGATGTTATTGCATTTAAAATAAAATAGATTATAACTAAAGATGTTCAAAATGACGTCCTTTCTTTTCGACACAGGATGCACATCTGCTTTCAAAGGAAGCGCGCACTTTTTCAAAAAACAAGGGTTTTTCTCGTATTATCTGGAAACAGCGTTCTATTCGTTGGCGCAACTGTGGAAGATCGTTTACCGGTGTTGCGTACACTAAACTTTTCAAATAACCTCAAATACTAAAGTCCAACGGGTTTAGATCGGGAGACCTTGGAGGCCAAGCAATGGGACCTGCTCGCCCTAGCCATCTCTCAGGAAATTCATTGTTAAGATGTTCCCAAACAGCACGCGTAAAGTGCGGTGGAGCTCCATCTTGCATAAACCAGAGGTTCAGTCTTAGATTTATAGGTAAATCTTCCAAAAGTTCAGGTAAAGTATTTTCCAAGAACTCGAGGTATGCAGGACCTGTTAACCGTTGTGGCAAAACAATCGGTCCTAACAACCGTTCCCCTATCATGCCTAACCAGATGTTTAGAGAGAAACGTTGCTGGTGCCTGGCTTCAACGGTAGCATGTGGATTCTCGTCACACCAAACGTGATTGATGTGGAAATTAAATATTCCATTTTTACTAAAACCAGCTTTATCAGTGAAAAGGATGTTATCAGCGAAATCTGGCCGATAAGCAGCTGTTCGCAAAAACCACTCACAGAAAGCCCTTCTCGCTTGATAATCCGGAGCAGTAAGGGCTTGTACCCGTTGGATATGGTAGGGGTATAGGAGTTGCTCATGAAGGGTTCTCCAAACAAGATTGCTGCTTACACCCACTTGAGTCGAAATTCTTCTAACACTAGTTTCGGGATTTTCATCAATAATATTCAAAATTCGATCTTCTATCTGTGGAGTACATGCTATTCTCTGCCGTCCAGTATCAGAAGACCGCTTCTCAAACGAACCAGTTTCTCTTAGTCGTTGAAACACCGTCTGAAACATCACATGCGAAGGCAGTTGGCGATCAGGAAACGTTTCAGCATAGAAGCGACGTGCTTGTAAAGAATTCCCATTAGCACGACCGTACATGAACACCATATCGCTCATTTCAGCATTAGAATACGCAACCATTGTAATTGCTACAAATTGCACAAAACATCAAATTAAACTGTCATAAAACAATAGCTGATAAGCACCTGTTTACTGGGATATGTTATATCCATGTACTACTAGGAACACTCGCTGTTATCTCGTAAACGGTTGATTTGTGGACATATGTTTATTATGACTTTTAACCTTATTTTCGATCGTACTACATGCCCTTAAAATCTTTAAACGATGTTTCAAAGCACCCTGTATAGTCATTCTGATGCCATAAACTCAAGTTGAACATATTATTCCTTCTAATGTCACTGTATGCAGTTTAGTTCAAAATGTGTGAGGAAGTTTTAACAGAGACAATACAGTTTCCAAATAGACTTGAATTCAGAACACCCTCATCCTGGAACCAAATACCAATACTTACTTAAATGTAACCGTAGTGGCGCCATCTAATCTTATTGTTAGTGGGAGTATTTACACATTCAGTATGAGTCGATAGAACGTTATAATCTTTTATGTCAAGATGAAATACATTCTCCGTCAGATAGCTGCTATAACCAACCTCATTCTTTGTTTTGCAAATTTTAGTTACGAATGAATTCGGCCCCCTATATCTATTTGCCTTTCTAAATCTCCCGGTCAAGTTACTAATTTAATTCCTGTTGCTGTAATTAAACCTTCAACGCCCATTTTATTCGTGTCCATACGAAATTTAAGTTCTCTCAAACGTAAATCTATTAGTAATATACCCGAAATAACGCACGCCGCATCTGTCGAAATAGATGAATACGCGTTTGCGATCTTAACAGTTATTAATCTTTGCGCCTACATTTTTTTTGTTGTTTTATGCTATCCACTCACAGATCACCCATAAAATGAAGACAACTGTAGCAAAATCTTAATCAAATATGTCAGGCGAGTTTGATAATTTTCAAACGCACTTTACCCTTGGCATTAAAGTCGGTGTTACGCGTAGTACATATAACCACAGTTGTTGGCAATTCATAGATAGCACTATGTAACAATTCCTATTATTTTTTTTTTGTCGTTGGGTTGTAGGTGTCATTTCCTATTTTCTTATGCCAGACTGGTATAAAAACAGTCGATTATATCTCACAAACTTTGCTTTTGTGGCCAAGACAGTGATATTTTAAAATTTACAAGCGAACCCAAAATGAGAAATACATATTATGTTGTCATCGTAATGTCGAGGTAGAGTACCGGAATTTAAAGTCCTCAGCGACGTGGGGTTTATTCATTTACGATAAAAATTAAAATAAATACTTTTGTCAATGTGTCAGGAACCGGCTTCTTCGGTTTTAAATTTCGAGTTTTTTTGGAAAATTGTATATTGTGGATCTTCGAGACGTCGTACTGGCAAAAATGCATCCGCTGTCACGTATCCGGATCTTCCTTCATCCATGGCCCCAGCATTACATAACCGTCAGTTTCCAATACTTACTCCTCCTGAGTTAGATTAGGCGTCTTCAATCAACAACAGCGAGTCGGGTGTGAAGAAAATATGGTAGTTCTGATGACGATTTCATATGTGGAGATAGTGAGAGAGGTCCATACTACTCCAACCACAAAGACATCAACGACGTAGTTAGAGATCTTGGATTCTCCAAGTCCAATGCTGAGCTTTTGACCTCTAGCCTGAAGCAATGGAACTTATTGGATGAAAGTGCGCGAATTGTAGGTTAGAGAAAGGGTCACTAAACTTTTTCTAGCTTCTTCACCTATGCTATCTTAGTTTTTGGAGCAGCAGGGATACCAATGCGCAATACAACAAGCGCGACTGGCCACAGAGGACAGAGTTTTCTATACGGAAAAGCAATAGCAAACGGCAGCCACTGGTAGATTACCTGGAGGTGCTGATGCCACTACTGCATATAAAGTTGGGGCTTATAGAACAATTTATGGAAGCTCTAGGCATGGAGTCAGTAGCCTTGAAACACCATGAAAATACCAATTTTCAGGTAGAAAACGAAAAAATGCTTTTTTTACAAAATTTTTTATGTTTCACTCATCTTGTATAATTTTGTAAGATTCTATTTCTTTGATTTCTATTTTGAAAATTTGTATTTTGGCATATTTAGGGATTTGAAGTACTTTTTTATAATGCAGCTTTTTAATGTCTTTAAAAAAAGGTGTTTTATTCTCAAGACAATTTCCTTTTTTCTGATTTATAGCAAAACCACGTATTTTAAGTAATTTTAAACATAAAAGAAGCACCAACTTTTATTTTATATAAATATTTTTTGTAAATTCAACAATAATTTTTTTCTACAATTTGTCTCATATTGTAGACATACGATATACGTATGTCGGTATATTTCAAATTTCCGTTGTGCTAGTAATAAAAGCAAAGTTAGAGGGAAATAAAAATATTTTTCTATTGTTTTGAAGCATAAATAAGTTGGAAATAACGCTTACTACTCAAGGACAAAAACCGTGTTACATAGTGTAATTATCAATGTAGCATGATTGAGTATTTGGTTTGAACACCTATTTCCTTCTGTAATAAAAACTAAAATCCCTTTTGCGTTTATTTAATTGTGCTCTACTATCTAGAATTTTAGGCAAGCATCCTCATCGGTGTTGGGCAAGTTAGGGGAAGTGAATAAAGTTCTACAGCGATTAGACATATTCCCCTTATCATGACGCGAATAAACACGTGTGTATCTAGTTGTACTGTAGATTTTTTTTTCACTTTTTGTCTGTCTTAACGAACACTGCTTGTCATGAGAAAGTCAAAAAATAAAAAAACTTAAAAATGTTGCGTAAAGTTGAAAGTAGCGATGCCTATATAATTGAGCAAAATTCTAATTTGCACAATTTCAACGTAAAACTCGTTATTTATTTCTATCTTTATATATATATTTCAACTAATTTTGAAAGGTAGTCAGTAGGTCAAATTAATCGCTAAGATTGTTATTAATGGTTAGCGCGCCAACGCGTATTCATCTATTTCGGCTGACGCGGCGTGCTTTATTTCGGGTATATTACCAGTAGATTTACATTTGACGGAGCTTAAATTTCGTAGGGACGCGAATAAAATAGGGTTTGAGGTTTGAATTATGGCAGCGAGGATTAGATTAGAACTGGGCAATTTAGAAAGGCAAGTAGATACATATAGGACGTCGAATTAATCCTGCAGAATTAAAAAGTATTTACTTATAGCAAATTTATTTTTGGAGGGGATTTAGAATTTTTTACGGATGGGTCCAAGGGTAAGGATAGTACAGGGGCGGCTTTTGTTGTTTATAATAGGAATATCCAAATATATAATCAAGATTTAAATTAGGGAATCATTGCAATAATTTTCAAGCAAAATTAGTTGCAATATTATAATTGATAGTTTATCTGTATTGGAGACGTTAGGCAATTTAAAAAATCCTTCTAAGGTGTTACTAGATACTTTATATTACGTGTGGGGAACATAAAACTTTTTTGGACTAGGGCTTACGTAGGTACAATCGGTAATGAGTTTGTGAGATTTGTTGTGGAATCCATATAGTACTTCAGTAGCATCGTGTAGTACCTTTAGGTGGAGCAGTTTAGGATAAATAAAATTGCAGTAAGTCAAATTTCCCGTTCGTAATTTTCAGTTCGAATGGACCAACGCTATGTGGTTATTGACTAGCAAAATTTGTACTAACATTGCGCATCTACGTTATCCACTCTTTCAGCGACAAGCCCAATTCAAAGTGGGTAACAGTAGCATAGACGGTATTGTACACGAGCACCTATAGATCGCCATGTCATCGCATTGGGAGTCCGAATAAGTAAAACTCCTTATAAACGTAGAAATAATTACCGGTAATTTGTATGTTCCAGACGGCACCAATGGTCGTTATTTAGTGGCACTATCTAAGAGCGGTCGCAGCCACATTTTTCGCATTTCTCAACTTTATACAACAGTTTACGGCTCGATCATTCCCGCGAAACCATCCTCATTATTAGATTTTCGAACAATAAGTTTAGCTCTTATGGGAGTTACGTGCTCCTCACTGTCGCACAAAATTCATTAGCCGTCTCACATTTAATACACATTTCATCATATTATTTCGGATAAAAATAGATATTTAGTGTATAAATGTTGTAAAAGTTCTATTACATTTTCGAAAATCTAACATACTGCGTCTCGATTTTTATCTTATTCGTTCGGGTGAAAATGCTGTTACTGAGTTTGTGTGCTCGACGCTTTGGGTTATCCGCTCCACTGGTGCATCGAATTCGTTAGCGAACTAAAGTACTAATTAATACACATTTCTTCCTATTCTGAGTTCGGTATTGCGCAATTAACCTACAAATATTAATTTTTAGAATGATGCTACGCAGCTGATGGTACTAGATCGGTTGCTTGGGATGTGAATTTATTTTATATTTTATTTGTTTGCTGCAAAGAGCCGGTTGTATAACCGTACATAATAGAAATATCATATACACTGAGAATAATATTGGACATGATATCAATAATCTACATTCAATGAGTGAATTTTCATCGATAGAACGAAATGTGTCGTTGTTATGATAAAATACTACTAAAATCTTTGATTAAGTAGTAGAGGACCTACACTCTCAACAGTCAAGACCCTCCACCTTTCACTGAATAGCTGTTATACGTGTTTAATGCATCATTTTTTTTTTGTGTTTTTTTTTCCACAAAACCCAAAATGACTCTGAAATGTTTTACAAAATTGGCTTTAAGATGCCTAGTAGAATCTAAAAAGGCACCAAGAACATAGGTTTCTATGTATAATATCGAAGCAGGCCCATGAATTGCGATGTAACCCAAAGTGGGACATAGATGAAGTTATTTTTTCTTAAAGAGATCATAGCTGACTATTCTTAACCTCGAAGTTTCAAAATCGAGATATCATTGCAAATGTAGGAACTTTTAATGGATGGTTTCCCTGAATTACGCTATATATGAGGTATTGCTTTAATTATTTATTTATCCAACACCATTATCAATATATATATTTGTGTAGAAATATATATTTACAACTACAGTTAGCTATAGTAGTATATATGTATTGCTATGTACTGACTGAATTGAAAAAGCAAAATGAAATTAACAAGAAAAAAGAAATGAAATTAGCTGGCTCAAAAGATAAACATAAAAGGCGCAAAAGAACAATTAATCTCAGAGTTACCCTTGCAAATTAAAACTTGAATCTAACCACAACAAGTAAATTGTGGGTGTTAGAAATCTGACTTTCTTAATTACCCCAAAAAATGAAAAGGTTTAATTAAAAATAAAAGAACAGAATTTTTAACCCAATGACGTTAATTAACAATCAAAAATTTATTATAAAAAACTTTGCAGAAAAAAAAACCGTGAACAGAGGGTTCTGACCTAAATTTAAAAACTGCACGTGATTCTAAATTACAATAGGACAATGCTATTTCTTATATCAAAGCAAAAGATTAATTAGTTCAGGAAGATAAACCAATATCAATATGAATCCACGTGATTTCAAATTAAAATAAAATAAAATTCGTGGAACACTAGAAATTATACAAAAATGAAAACTAAAAGCAAGCGCAATGCTTCTATTCACCCAACCCGAGGTGATTAATAAAATAAAAATGAATCAGCAAATGGAAAAACGAGGAAAAATTAATTCTTTAAAATATAATGAGAGAATTACAACTAAAATCTATCTTCCTGCACGAAAATAATAAATGATTTTATATCGATAATGTGTACACATCAATATAACAACAATTATTATAACGCGAATCAAATTACGAAATAAAAATGAAATACAAAATGGCAGCAATGAATTTAGAAATACATGTACTCACGCTAGTGTCTACCAAGGAACTGCCTCTCCAAACTCTACAACTGCGTATAACGCAGTCGTACAATTCACCGATAAAAATCTGATAGAAAAGGCACTAAACAACATGAGCAAATAAATAACATCTTAAGGAGTGAAATTAGTTTAGAAAAACTAAACACTTAATTAAATAAATTATACAATTAACTCTTTAACTAAATTTATACAAACTAAAATTATTATTATGAAAATTTCTCGAAACAATGATTCAACAGTTTTAAGCAAATCAAACATGCAACACAAAATACACTCGCGAAATGTGTGTTGCCACAGCAGTACGTATATATTGCAAGGGTAATATTACACTGCGACCTAAAAGATCTATTGTGTCCCCTGTTCTTGCTGTTTTACAGCTGGTTTTCCAATCCTATTGCTTTCAGAAAGTGTAGGATATCAGAAGGCCCCAGGTTAGGTAAGTCTTCCTTCCAGGTGCAACGCCCTTGAGTTGCACAGTGCTACGCAATTTGAGAGGGGATGAATGCCATCCTGTTGTTCCCCAATCTGCTCCAGTCGTTTTGCTCCTCCTTTTGTTCTTTCCTTATGAGGTATTCTCACTTTGGAAGTGGAAGGCTTCTTATGGAGGTCCTGCTCCAATTCCTGTTCCGTCCTTCCTCCATGGTTGATCCCACGAGTAGCTACGGAAGAAAAGGTCCACCCCCATAGAGCCCCGCATGCAGAGGTAAGGCTAAATACAATAGGGTGCGCCAGATGCCCCAAGGTTGGACTAGTGGACTGGTCTTCCATCCAGCCACGCATCCCATCAGCCTAGTTCGCTACCTTAGGATTTAGGTTTTTGTTGAGGTTGTCTCCTCTTGGTCCGTGCAGTTAAGCCAAAACCCCCCATCCCTTTCGGGACCTGGTTTAACAGTTGGGCTTTCGGTAGCCGAAAGCAACAACTGGCATCGTTGTAGAACCTTGTGCAAGCCTTTAGCCACGACACGACAGCTCAGGCGAGGGGAGAGTAGTTCACGGCAACGGTCTTTATTCACGTTGCTCCGGTTTTAAGCAGAGAGGACGAACTTATAGCCGTCACTAACCATCTCGTCTTGAGCGAACCATGACAAGATGGCCTTTCTCCTATCCATCACCTCGGGGACGTGCCTGGTAGGTACTCCCAACTCCCAGATAGCTAGCTATATTAGCAACTAAAATGTATAGCTACATTGCACTAAGTTTTATATTATGTTAGATAGGATGTACTTACTGTTCAGTTAATTTAATATTTTTTCAATGTTTGAGTATATCATTCAGACAACTTCAATTAACACTTTTAATAGTTATACCAACCATAACAAACAAGCTTCGCAAAAGTAAATACTGTTTAAAGAATGAATGGTATATTTTTATGTGTTGAATCAACAGTAGACCCCAACAACCAGAAATATTACACAGATATTTTTAAAAATATATTTTATAAATATTTTTCGTGAGAGGTTTTTGAATATATTTTTCATATTTTTTTTTGCTAAATATAGATAAAATATTCAATTAAAATATTTATTCCATATTTAAAATTAATGTAAGCGCAATATTTTTTCTAAAATATTTGTAAAATATTATTTAAATGAAAATTGAGATTTTTTATGCAATCTATTTAATTTGTCAAAATGAACTAAAATTGTTCTTGGTTATTTAGAATGTATAACGTCGATAACGAAAAGTTGAAACATACATAGAGTTGTCTAAAAGGCAAGAACCTGTTTTTTCACACTCACCATACAAGTTAATAATCAATAATTCTGGCACCTTTTAAGGCATACTGAAGGTTTATCAAATTAATCACTATTTTTTTATTGAAGTATTCTAAATTAAAAAGAAACGTATTTATTATCATTTTATTTGAATAAGCCAATAAAAATGAAAAATACTCATTTTTAAGCCTAGCCTTGGCTGGTGCCAGGTACAACCCTATGGCTTTTTTCATATCTTCGGTAGTGGCGCTCTCATGGCGTTTCCTCTTTGTAGCCTCTAAAACAATGCTAATTGTATTAGATCATACCATGATATAAACATCGTACAACATTATCAACACCTACTAATACATTTGGAGCATTTACTATAATTGGAGTGGTAGCTACATTCCAATACTTACGATACTTATTTTTACTTTATTTCATAATATTTGAAAACATTCTACGTACAAACAATAATACAACACAACGTATTCTAACCTCTATTTGAGATTATGACGCTTATCTACCGAGATGAATCTCTTAAGCAAATCAACTAGCAATTTATCTGGTAGATGCAGTACATATATGATGCATAAAATTCCTACAATTATATTATTAAACGATTTCTGTACATAGCGATATTGAGCATTCCAATTATCTTATAAATGCCATGACATGTTCAAAGTTTTGCTTACCTCGTAGTCACCACAAACACTAAAACACACCCGCTACAATTAATTACACAGTTAACCCTAATCTGCCCTAATCGTATACTATTATAAACTATAACATGTAACGGACAAACGAATGAAAATGTTGATGATACGCACGTGCGCGTATGCATTCTATGTACCTAACGCATAAACAATACTAAATCATATAACACCGGCACCGTAATGAATAGAGGTGTTGTGTTGACGTTCGCAACTTACAAATATTACAAATAATATAATACAAAACGCAGATATATTAATAGAAAAGTTACAGAGCTCAACTTAGATACAATTAAATCATATTAGATATATATTATCTAATTTAATCTTTAAACTATCATTTTAAATAGGTACATACCTACTTAATATGTATGCATATTTTACCCATTTTATATTATTCGTCCTACGTACCAAATGTACAAAAGCAAAAATTCAATCTTTTTTTTTTATATGAAATAAATATTTACAGAAATACAAAGCAAAATATTCTTGCAGAGTTATGAAAAATATATTGAGAAAACATTTGCAATAAAATATTATTAATGCTACATAACATGTATATTTTTTAAATGTTTTCCTAATATATTTTATGCATATTATATTAAAATATAACTAATATTCAAGAAAGATTTAATATTTTTTAAATGTTTATAAAATATGAAATAAATATAGTTGGTCGCTGGGGGAATGTTAATCATTTTTGTCATGTTTAATTTAAATTTTAGACCACGTTACACGTATATTTAAAACGAAAACAGTTAACTGGATCATTTTTTTTCCTCTCAGCGTGCAAACGACCATATTAAGAAAAATATCACTCGAGCTTATCAAAACCTGCAGAATCTATTGTATGGAATTTCTCGTTTTTCAGCGTCCAGAGACGAAGCGAACTATTCCAGGCGCGCACTCCTCACCTTTTTCCTAACGCCACAGTTCCAAGAGGCAGCTCCCATCGACTATCATAACTCACACGAGAGCCTCCTCGGTAAAGTAGTAGGTACCTAACTAAAGCACACAGTACGCGACGGGCTGAGGTATTTTCATAACACTTGCCCTTTTCAAGAGTGTGGCAGGATCGTCGATACAGAACTGGCGGAAAAAAAGGCTGCACCAGTCTGTGTTGTTTTCTCGGAATGATCCAGGTCATCCGGTTGAGGCCTTTTAGAGTCGCAGAAGACCTGACTTTGTGCGTGTGTATGTGCATGCGATATACCCGATGTCGTGCTCCTGTTGGTGCACTTACTTCTGTCTCCGGTATCTCCGTTCGTCCGCATATTTTCGCTGAATGGCGTGCGAGCAAGTCCAAGGAAGATACCGGTACTCTATTGTAACACACGCTGGTTTGAAACGGTAGCTAAAGTTTTTTTTCCTACTGTTGGGATAGTTCAGATTCTAGTATAACAATGTCGGAGAAATATCAGTCCTATCTGAAGCATCATTAGTTAACAGGAGATAAAGAAAGCGCAGCTATAAATGAAAATGAACGACCTATACAATTAGAGGTGTTTAGTGTGGATATAATAAATATGATAACACACTTTCCGCATTTGATTTCAATTACTAACACTCTTTTTTTTTATGATGTACCTGCTGATGTCCAATTAAAGTTTATGATTCTAGCAGTAGTTTTTAATTAAATATATGAATGATTATATCTGTTATATCCTACATATGTAGAGTAACTGAGTAACCCAAATATCATTATTAAGATTACCTGGTAATGATTTTCTCTATTCTATAAAGTTTTTTTTTCTGTTCGTTTGAATATGATTTTTACATAAATAATAAATATATGTAAGCATGTAGATTTATATTAGAATATGAATGTTCAGTGGTCTCGATAGAAAATCCGCCTTTTAATTGTTACAAATTGTCCATAAACACTATATATATTGTGATGCTACGAGGTAGCACACGGCCCGAATCAAAAAATATTTTTTTAAATACAGGGTATTCCACGTAACTGGTTCATTAAAAGTTTATGATGTTCTAATATTTACTTATATTTGAGATTTTGGCGCCAGTATCTGTTCGATTGAAACTATAAATGTAAAATACCTTAACCAAAATATCACTTTCGGTTGACCGGAAATGGATGTCAACTTTCTTATTTTAAATAGAATCATCTAATTTTTTATTAATTTTTGGATTCTAAAACTATAAATACGTCAGTTTTCATTAGCTATTCCTATAGCTACATGTTGCCGTTTTTGAGTTATTTAAGTTTTTCTTTTTTTTTTTTTTAGTCATAATCATTGCATCATTGAGAAATTAATATCTCGGTTAATACTGCAAGTAGGGACTCCAAATTTGCTATGTTATGAATGTAGATATAACTCTAAGAAATGATAAGCACACTTTACATTCTAACATACAGGGTGTTCAAAACTGAGGAACAAAGTGACATATTTTCAAATGCAGAAAATTCATTTTTTTTAAATAGAACACCCTGTATTTTAATTCGGAATTAGGAAGTAAATATCATCCCCTATCGCTTTATATGAGCATTCCCTATACCTATCTTTAATAGATTTTGAGATATGAGCGACTTTTTGTTAAAACTTTATGTTAGAATGTAAAGTGTGCTTACCGTTTCTTAGAGTAATATCTACATTCATAACATAGCAAATTTGGAGTCTCTACTTGCAGTATTAACTGAGATATTAATTTCTCAATGATGCAATGATTATGACTAAAAAAAAAGAAAAACTTAAATAACTCAAAAACGGCAACATGTAGCTATAGGAATAGCTAATGAAAACTGACGTATTTATAGTTTTAGAATCCAAAAATAAATCAAAAATTATATCATTCTATTTAAAATAACAAAGTTGACATCCATTTCCGGTCAACCGGAAGTGATATTTTGATTAAGATATTTTGCATTTATAGTTCCAATCGAACAGATACTGGTGCCAAAATCTCAAATATAAGTAAATAATAGAACATCATAAACTTTTAATGAACCAGTTACGTGGAATACCCTGTATATTGCTTTAATTAAATTATTAAAATCCAATTTTAATCATTTATATTCATTAATAATAAATCATAAGTGTACTCTCTCTAATCCCAGATGGCATGCGGGTGGAGGTGGGGGAATTCTGATTACAATAGCCTAGAGGACGCTCTGATAGTCCTCCATTTCCCATTCGTAATTTTTTTAACGTCAGAGCGTCCTCTAGGCTATTGTAATCAGAATCACACCCTCCAGAAGAGAATAGAAGATCAAGCATCTTCTTAGAATTGTAAGTAGATTTGTTTGGAAATGAGGCTTCTTAAATAAATTCTATCTATTTATTAACGTTTCGGCAATTAAATTTTGCCTTCTTCAGAATAAAAACATATTGTTGGTTTTTGGATTTTTTTTTTGTTTATGTGCGCCTCCAAAGCCCTTCTTGGATTATTAAAATTTGAAATATAATAATTATCAACTGTCGTTGTAAAAACACCAAACGTACAAATAAAAGAATGTTTTAACACGAAACAAGCTTAATTTTTTATTCTTTACCAAAATACTAAGTTTTACCACTTTTGAGACTCTTATATTACAGGTACGTATGTTGGAGTCTTAAATACTATATAAAATAATTTAATTAACACGTATTCAAACTTTCCTGGCACTTTAAAATGAATGAAATTAAAGAAACGTCAAATTGAAAAGGTTAAATTTAAAATTCAGCGCCATCTACCCATAAATAGGAGAAACTAAATTTGATAGAAAACTATCATCTGGGTTATCGATATTTGTGAAGAATAACTATTTTATCACAGACCAACTCCAAAAGACCAAAAATTCCTAAAATAACTAAAACTAATGGCGGTTCATATAAATCTAACCCCAAATTAACGTATAGTGAACATAAATTATAAAAAATCTTATTTCTGGTTAATATTGACTTGAAACTAATTAATTATTTTCTTTTTTTAGGTGGGATATACTTGATGGGATATTAACTTGACTAGGCAGCACACACTCTAAACGACTAACTGGCAATTTCCTGGGTACAGGTTGGACTTTCGGTTGGACATGCCCCTGTCTTGGTCAATAGCATGGAATGGTATTCTGGCCGGGATTCTTCGTAGGAAATTTTATAGGAAATTCTTGACAATTTTATTGGTAAAAGTAAAAATTTAAATTATTTAGGAATAATATCGATACTTTTTTAGGTAAACACTTCGTAGAACTTTGATATTTTTAGTAGTGTGACATAAAAATCGTTACAGGAGTTCAATATCAACCGTGGCCTATCGTGGCCACAGGCAGAGTGAGGATTCAAACTAAAATTATCAGTAATCAGCTTTCGCTTGTTACCGCTATCAGGCAAACCAACATTGATTTTGAATAGATTCGTAACTGACATTAAGATACGGTTATTTTCTCTAGTTTGAGGGGAATACAGCAGAAGTTACCAAATAGACCTCCCGAAGAATGAAAAATCCCCGAGCAAAATATAATAAGAACATAAAAATATACCAGGTAATCTTGAATTAACATAGAAAATAAAGTTTACATTATAATTAAGGCTATACTTACCACCTATTGCTAAGATGGTCCATTTTTATAGTCATTCTTAACAAATTCAAAATTTGCCTGAAAAGTAGGCAACCGAATACACGCTTCAACTTTCAATTACTTATTCATTTGGCTGTGAAACCAGTTTTAAATGACTCTAAATTAGATTCCATACCCCTGATTCCATAGAAATATATATATTGCTATGTTATACATGCGTTAAATGACGTCTAAAATAATTGCAATTATTATTTTCTGTACATACCTGTTTGTAAATCCTGTATACAGGGTGAGTTCAAAAGTTTCATACAAAAACTACATACTTGATGGCGTAGAATCCGAATCTGCGATACAAAATGGGGATTCCCATTTAAGATTTCAAAGTTGTGCCCCCTCCCACTCTGGGGGGGGGGGGAGGATCGAGTTTGGCACTATTCAGTGAGCCCCCTACATTATTACAAAAGATTTTTGATTTGATTTAGTGTTTTAGAGATATTCCGCTGTCTCAAGATAAAAAAAAAACTCACCCTGTATATTGGGCTAATATTAGAGTTTAAATAGAAGTATATTGAAGTATGTCCATCGTAAAAGCACCATATTTCAAGCCGCATACCCACCAAGTCGTATATCATTGTAATTCTTGGAAAAGTGTCTATTCGATTCGAACTGTCCATGTGATTGGAAATCAATATATGTTGCAGACTAGAATAAAAATACTATAAAAACTTTTCCAACGGTTATTTCTTATTAGAAGCCATAATTCATTTACCTAAGCCAGTATAATATATTTTTCTTAAAAAAAAATAATCTATTTTTGAATTATGGCGACGAACGCCACTGGTGAAAATCTAATTTTCATGTTGCCTATTCTTTCACGTGATGGATAGGCATCCCCAATCAAAGTTTCATTAAAATCGAGACAGACTGTACATGATATTGTTCCAATATCACTTTTGACGGTGCGGTCCGTATATGACTGCGTAGAACACATATCTGGAATCGACATACTAACACGTCCGGAGGAGTAGTCATTTTTCTTTCCCGGTAAACGAAATGCTATAGCAATACCTCGTCGGAAGACGTCCATCCAACATCATTAAACAACAACTAATACCTATTTACAAGTTTTTGCATCGGTGTGCACAGTCCTCTACCACGGTTTAAATACATAAATGCTCGGCATCCACCGACGTCTATGTAGATGTTCCGATTTCCACGAAATGCCCTTTTATAGCATTATAATATATCCGCTTCTTTCTGAACTGGTCTTAATTCTCCTTTGTTTTTTTTTTGTCTCACAACCAGAACTCGCCAAATGTTACGCTCAGATTTGACACGAGTTTTTGTCAGTTGATAGTGGCGACATCTTGGAGTATTTCTATAAAATATAAAAAATAAAATATATATTTATATCTAAACATGCAACTACCCTACAGCGTAGCGGTAAAACGGTTGACGTTTAGTTCGTGTGCTCGCCTGTGAGCTTGCGTGTGAGCTGGTGTGTGCCTGGTTTCAAATCTGACAGAGGAAAGTTTTTTTTTTAAATGCTTTATTCTTTTCAAATTAAATATTACAATGATAGTGAACTCGAATGAAGGTATAAAAGATTTAATTACATAAATGCTCGGCTTTTGGTAATATAATTTAATTAGGTAAATACCAATAATTAGTAACATTTAATTTACTTTGGTATTTATTCCCTTGAAGTAAGCAACTTTTATCAGTTTTTAGACCCCATGGAGTATTAAACAAGAACACTCTGTGTTGCTCCGAACCTTTAACTTCATATAGAAAAAATAAAGATTAGATGTAATGCCTAAAAAAGCGACTCATCGTGTGGTACCTCAAATGAAATCTTATTTTATTAGGATTATGGTGATGCATCACTTGTTCACTTTTTGTTTAATTTATCATCAAAAAATTATAATTTTCATACTGTACAATCTTACAATCAGTTGGGCGTAGAAAGCATAAACACAAAATAAAAGAAGCCGTTGATGTTATTTTTGACAACTGTCATATTAGTTGCTGACATTCAACTTCACCTGGATAGATTTTACTGGATATCTTCGATTAAAAATCCTTGCTGTGCCACGAGCACATTGCGCAGCGCCATAAATGTAAATAACCTCCACTCTCTCAGCATTAGAGTACACCATTTTTACGTAATCCAGATGCATAGTTTATTATTTAATAACAAATGACAACATTAAAGAGTATAAAGAGGTATATTCAAGGTGAGTACACTTATTTGCGACATTTAAATCAACAATCAAATAGTAGACAATATATTTTGGATTGGAAAGACAATATTCAAATTTCCCGCTATTCCATATACAGGGTGAGGCAGAATAACGAGCGATTTTGAAAAAGCTGTAAAAACAAGAAAATCAATATTTAGGAATAAATTTATTATTTTCTTTAAGAACATAAAAAAGCATTAATTATTTTATTTTTTAAAAATAACTCCGGAAAGATGACGTCCGTTCAGGCGTACACATTCTGCCAATCGTGTTTTGAAACTATTCATAACATTTTGCAACCATTGCTAGGGAAATGTTTTCCACTTCCTGTCGGATCCGTTCTTTCAAGGCCTGAATTGTTTGTGGTGGGTTATCTTGAAACACTTTACTTTTTAAGTACCCCCACAAAAAAAAGTGGCACGGTGTGAGGTCCGGTGAACAGGAAGGCCAGATGATGTCCCCATATCGAGAAATCACATGATTTGGAAATAATCTGTTAACAACATTCATGCTTACTCTCGCTGTATGGGAGGTTGCTCCGTCTTGTTGAAAAAATGTTACCTCGTTAACTTCGTAGCGTGCAAGCTGTGGTTCAAAAAGGTTTTCCAACATTTCGGCGTATCTTTGTGAGTTTACTGTCACAGCATTGCTACGAGCATCTTCAAAAAAGTGAGGCCCTATGATCCCCGATGAAGACATAGCGCACCACACGGTAACTTTTGTGGAGTGAAGGGGTTGCTGATGCATTTGTCTAGGATTTACGTCACTCCAGTATCCAAAGTTCTGTTTATTGACGTAACCGGACAAATGGAAATGGGCTTCGTCACTCATCCATAAGTTGTTTATAACATCTTCATCTTGATTAATTAAATCTGAAAACTCTTCACAAAATCGTTGTCGACTCACATAATTCGTGCCTTTAAGAGCCTGCACAATTTGGATTTTGTATGGATGAAGATGGAGATCCATGTGTAATATTCGTCTGACGGTTCGGTTTGAAATCCCAAGTGTAGTCCTATGCCGGCGAGCTGAACGACGCGGGCTTCGCTCGATCGCAGTTCTTACATGCTCGATATTTTCGGGCGTACGCACCGATTTTGGCCGACCAGGCTTCTTTTTTGTCGTTGACGAAGTTTCCTCAAAGTTCCTAATCCATTTTTTAATGGCACAGGCAGACGGCACTGGTTGATTGCGATTAATGTTAAAATGATTTCGAAAGGCACGACACGCGCGTAAGTAAGAATTACCATTTTGGCCGATAGCGTCCCTACCACCTCCGAATGACACAGCGCGAATCGCGGGCTTTTTAAAATCGCTCGTTATTCTGCCCCACCCTGTATTAAGTCACGTCTCACACGATAATACCAACTTAAATGTATTTAAAATTAAATTTAAACTGTCATTGCAGTTAAAATAGCTAACCTCAAAATTTACAAAACACATCTATTTACACAGAAATTTAATGCCTTCAATTCTTGTTAACATACATCCAAAGATATCTTAAAAGAAATTTCCTTACAGCGACAAAGGAAATATGTTGAAAAAAACAACGCCGATTTCAGGGCAAAAAGCTTCTTTTTGTCTTGCTTTGCTTCTATGTCTTTTTAGTGCTGATTCAATACATAAAAATATTTAATGCAATTATATACTATCTATTGTTTGAATATTATTTACTTCTATGAGGCTATTTATATTTAGTTTAAAGTTCAGTTTTCAACATGGCGAGCGATACAAGCGCTGTTGTAAACGAGTTAAATAAACTTAAAAAGAGTGATTTAATTGACATAATTATAACTGGAAAACTTCCAGATCATGTTCAGTTAAGTGAAGAAGTGAAGAGAAGTTTAGAATCAAAATCACCAATTATTGAAAACATAGACTTAGACTCTTTCGATAATGAGGTGAGTGGATGTAAAGAAAAGCAATGTTCTTCAACTATTCAATTCAAAAATGAGCAGATCAATATGCTCCGAAAAATAATTAATATTCAAGATAAGCGCGCCAATGACCAAGAAGTAATTATTAACTTACTGCAAGAAAAACTGAGTGCACCAGAACAGATAGACAAACACACTTCTGCAAGAGTTGAGAATATAAATAATAACAAAATAAATAATGTCAAAACTGGTGGTGCTCTCTATAGTAAGGTAGCTAAACAGAAACACAATAATACGGAAACTCCCAAAACACCTACCTTAGAAGTCAGTAAAATCGCATCAGAAAATACAACTAATAAACAAAATGGAGAATGGATTACTCAAAACAGGAGAAGAAAACCAATACAGGGAACCGCAACTAATACTCAAATTAAAGCTATTATCAAATATGCGGACTTCCATGTTTACAGGCTAGACCCGAAAACGACGGAAGAACAACTAACAAATTATTTACGATCTAAAGACATAAAGATGGCGCAATGTACAAAAATGGCATCAAAATATCCCGAACAGTATTCATCATTTAAAATATCGGTCCCTCAAGATTACGTTAGTCAGATGCAAGACCCTACAACATGGCCTCAATATACCTGTGTAAATCGTTTTTTAGAACGTCTGCGGAAAAAGGAACAGGAGATGTAAACGCAAAACCTGGAGAACATTTAAAATCTGTATTACTTTTACAATTAAATATTCAAAGTATTAGTAAAAAGTTTAAAGAGTTGGAAATATTGTCAAAGAAATACTGTCCTAAAATTATGTGCATTACAGAAACGTGGTCTAAAGTTAATGAGTTAGAAGTACGTAGTATAACAAATTATAATCTGGTCTCAAGTTTTAGCAGAAACAACTCGCGTGGAGGTGGTTGTGCAATCTGGGCAAAATCTACTATAGGTATGGTTTCAATTGATGTTTCGCAATTCTGTGTAGAGAAGGAATTTGAAGTTTGTGCTGCTAAATATAGATATAACGAATTAAACATTGCTCTAATAAACATATATAGATCTCCTGCTGGAAATTACATTAGTTTTCTTTCAGTTCTGAACAATTTGCTCGATTATATATATAACGATGTCTCCAATTATATAATGTTAACCGGAGACTTTAATATTAACTTCACGTTCATAGATAATCAATTTTCTGACCTAAAATATATATTAAATACATACGGCATAAACATACTTGTACATGACTATACAAGGGTAACTCAAACTTCCAAAACTGTTATAGATAATATTTGCACAAATATGACAATTTCTTTTAACTGTAAACTTGTGGATGTCTATTTTTCCGATCACCGTTTGATAGTGGTTAATGAAACTGTAAGTTCTTTAAACTCCAGCAATCACTTTGCCTATAAAAGACTGTACAACTTAGAAAATAAAATTATGTTTGCTGACTTTTTGATAAAGGAGTCATGGGACGATGTTTACTCTCATAACGGTATAGATAGTCAATTTCAATGTTTTATGTCTATATTTAAATATTATTATGACATATCTTTTCCTTGGAAACGTGTTAAAACTAACCGATCTGTAGACAAGTCGTGGATTACGCCTGCTGTTATGGAGTCCAGCACAAAGTTGAAGGATATGTATATACTACAAAAACAATATCCCCATTTACGGGAAACTTATAAACGCAATCGTTATGTTCATAAAAAATTAGTTGCCAATACTAAACAAAACTATTACAATAAAATGATTTTCAATGCTCCAAATAAAAGTAAAGCCACATGGGATATTGTAAACAAACTTACAAACAAGCAAAGGAATTCACATAACTTCTCTCAAATCGAATATGATAACAAAATAATAAACTCACCCATCAAAATTGCAAACAGTTTTAATCAATATTTTTACAATCTTCCACATATATTAAACAAAAATATCGCGAATCGACCTTTTAGTAATGACCATATTCAATTAAATCCTCAATCAATTTTTGTGTTTCCTTTTACAGAAGCAGAATTATTGTCAATTTTTAACAAACTTAACAGTGATAGTTCGCCTGGTTTAGACGGCGTTTCAACTGCCATTTTTCAGGAAGTTAAATATTTAATAGTGAAACCTCTAACCCACTTGATTAATATGTCCTTTCAGGAGGGTGTTTTTCCTGCTTGTTTGAAAGTTTCAGTAGTTATTCCATTGCACAAGAAAGGAAATACTAACTTAACGTCTAATTATAGGCCTATTTCACTTACATCTTGCCTAAGTAAACTTATAGAATATGCGATGCTAGATAGATTGAATAGATTTTACATAAACACAATATTATCTCTGATAATCAACATGGCTTCAGGCAGGGGGAAATCTACAGTTACTGCAATATTGGATATATACACATACACCATAAAACACATAGAAAAAGACAAACTCGATTGGTGTTTTCTGTGACTTAAGCAAAGCGTTCGACTGCGTCCAACACAGTCTCCTGCTAAATAAATTAGAAAGAATTGGAGTACGCGGAGTAGCTTTAAAACGGTTTACATCATATTTATCCCATAGGACGCAAATTGCCAGGATCTCTGTACCGAATTGTACTGGAAAACATATGTACGGATCTGGCCCGTTACAATTACAATAGGGGTACCGCAGGGGTGCTGTTTTATCACCTTTATTGTTTTCAATTTTTATTAACGATATTAGTGTGTTCATAGAACACTTCTTTTAACTATCTATGCTGACGATACCACTGCCTCGTGAGTGGGACACCGGAAAATATTCAAAATGAAACGAACAATTTGCTCAGTTTATTGGATGAATGGTTCGCCGGAAATAAACTGTCATTAATACCACAAAACAAAATGTACTACTTTTGCGGTAGCTACTCAACTTCTACAAAAAATCTCAAGCTACATATAGGAGGTTCAACAATTGAACAAACAACTCAATTAAATTTTAGGTCTCACTTTTAGTTCAGACTTAAAATGGGATCAACATATCAATAACATAATTTCCAATGTAAGAGCTCTATCTTTAAACTAAGGCATTAAAAGGTATCGTTAGCATAGATATACTGAGATTGTTTTACATATCAGAAGTGGAGTCGCGGTTGGTATACAGTATCCTGGTATGGGTTCTAGTTCTGCATCTGAAAGAATTCTTCTATTCAAAAGAAAGCTCTTCGTATAATGGCGGGCGTTCCATTTTCGTTCCATGTAGAAATTTGTTTAAAGAGTTAAATATTCTTACAATTATCGATCTATATATGCTAGAAACGGCTGCTTATATTCATAAACACAGGCATGAGTTATTTTTAGTAAATAATCCTGTCATGATTACGGTATTAGAAATATAGACATCCATATACCCATTCATAGGCTTACTTTAACTCATAAGAGTGTACTCTGTATGGGTATCAAAGTATATAACAAATTGCCGAATGAACTGAAAGAAAAATGTAACTTTAAAACAAACTTAAAAGAATATCTCGTACATAGACCATACTACACCATAAAGGAATTTTTAGAAGATACTCTAACTCATTAACATTAGTTTGAAATGTGAAATTCAAATTCTTTTCTTTTCTTTTATGTATCGGTTATTTGTATTGTATGAATTATTCCCTATTTTGGTTTCTTCTTGTATTTGACATATCCCTTTTTATGTATACTTCATTATGCTGGAATAATTTATTATTATTATTATTATTATTATTATTATTATATATCATAGCTAATTACAAAGTGAAAAATTGTCGTAAAATTTGGGTTTAATTGCTGTTAAAACAATAATTTTAGTTTTGAAATATTTAAAATTGAAATATGAGCAGCTGCATACACTTCCGTCACATAGGTCTAACATTGTCGTGTTCCTCTTTGACATTACTAAATTAAAATTATTATTTTAACAACCAATTAACCCAAATTTTAGGAAAATTTTTCACTGACGATGACGATAAAAATAATGCTAATTAGTAAAATATGTATACAATCTAATTATTTAAAGTAAAATGTAAATTTTATGCAGTTTAATTTATTATTAATGTATAGTTGAATTAAAAAGTTCTTATTTGTATCAGATAACATTTGTGCAATACTGAATACTGCGCGTGTTAACGCAGTGGTGATACCAGTGATATCTATTCATACTGGAGATTCGAGTAGACACTTCTCTTTTTGGGTTTGATCGTGCTATTTCGAAAATATGTAATGTTGTAAGCTCCATTTAATCTAAAGCATTGACACAATTCATATGCTGGGCTAGTTACTCTAATTACATATTTATTTCTGTTGCATTTATTTTGTACGGTTCCCTGGTTTAAGTTGAAATATAACCCAGTGCGCCATAATCTTTGAAGAAGTATGTAATTTTACCTATTAAGTTTGTCAATCTACTGTATTTTAAGGTAACAATACAATTAAACTGTAATTATACTCGAACTTATTGTACGTGTCTTTTTTTAATGTTACATTGATGCCACAGTAATATTCTTTTTTTTGTAAATTTACAGTGATTATATTGCTGTGTTTTTACAGTGTAATTTTGACTTACTTGGGGCACGTTTAGGATTGTCAAAAATTGTCATAATCACTATCGACAACTACTACAACATACTAGGAACCCAAAAAATATGTATCACATAGATTAGCCAGAATGATTCTTTATTATAATTTAAGTAGGTAAAATAAATACTTACTAATTATAATTTGATATTGTAATTTTTATTTATTGCATTCTTTAATTATCCTACGCTGCCGGTTAATGGTTTCGGCTGATATGCCTCCCTCAGATGGTTAAACTGAATTAAATAAATGCAATATTCATCAAGAAAATTAAAAAAAAAAAAAACTGATGGAGCAGATCATCTAAAAATTTAAAGTTAATTAGTGCAGCCCCGCGGACGAACCTTCTCCGGAAGTTATACTCTTCAAACAATGAGGATGAGCAGGGCATGTCAGATGAAACCAGTAGTGTAGGATAATTAAAGAATGCAGTAAATAAAAATTACCACATCAAATTATAATTAGGAAGTATTTATTTAAATTACTCAAAATACCTAATTGTGGACGTGAAATCATCATATGATTCTTTTTTGTTTTTCGTCTTAACACTTATTTACTCGAAAACTATAAACATTACAAAGTTAAAACATTCTGAGATTCAATATTGCATACAAAGTTCCTTTAGAAAAAAATATTAGCAGAATCCATGCAGAGCTCCGATTTCACTACCTTATCCGCTGCTTTTCACTGTTAAAAATTAATATCCTATTCTTCAAGTACAAATATTCCTGTGCAATTTATCGAGGAGAGCAGCTGCTTTACTTTTTGTCCGACACTGTATATGCATTATGCATAATAATAGGTAGAATGAGTTAGCATCAGAGGCATACAATGATGTGAAGACATTGATAATCATCACGTCATTGATCGTTTTTCAGCAAGAACGATGCAAGCAATAATGAGATCACAATATCTGTAACAATGGTGAACTTTCATACATACGTAGGTATAACAGCTACCGATAACGTCGCCATATGAGCGCCAGCTTCTCTCTACAGGTTAACCAACTTTTTGCGTACGAATAGATAGAGAAGTGCGCCTTACGTAGTAGCGCAGTGGAGTGAAGCTTGAGAAAACGGTGCAAAAAGAACAAGATCTTGAGTCCTCTCATGGAACAAGATTAGCCTTGAGACGACAACTACTTGGGCAGCTGAAGAACAGGCACGAGGAAAAAATGACGGTGTGCGTTGCTTGTTAATTACATCTTGATGTGGATATTTTAATCATTAATTAACTGTCCGCGTGGTAGTCGATTGCAGTTCATTCACTATTCGCATATGCGTTCCTTTCTGTCTACCGTAAAAGTACAAAAAGCAATCAAATTTATATAGAGATTATAATATGAAAAATTACGTAATTTATGACACGGCTCTCGCAAAGATATGTTTTAATGGAGCACCGGATGTAATGATATATTTATAAATACATATGTACTTAAATGATTGAGTTTTAAGATAGTATTGGTAAAATAAGTCATTACATGCATTATCCATTATTATGTTCTTTCTTGCGCATTTTTTGAAAAACATATGGAATATATAACGATTGGGAATGCTGCAGCATTTACAATTTAGGTAGATGGTAGTGCTGGGAATTTGAAATTAGTGCTCGCAGTCTATTTATGATGATACCATGATTCCGAAGTTTATACAATGGAATACCATGATCGATGTGGTCGAATGCTTCGAATAATCCATGTTGTTTGTAATTAAACAACGTGGATTTGTCAGCAAGTTACCATACTCTTACCAATTTGTGTATACTTATTCAACCTGCCACTGACGCCGTGCATAATCAAGGTTATATAAATGATATTTACATGGAATTAATGTATTTCTGCTAATTACTGTATTCATGTCGTTAATGGTTTCATACTGTAAAAAGCTTGATATTTACACGCATTTATCCAAAGCTTCAATCGCATCGATCACGGTAAAATTAAGCTTGGCCTGGGTCCCCAGCACTCGGCGTGAGAGGAATTGAGGCGCGACAAGCTGGGCCAGGCGACGTTCATCAAGGTCATTCGTTGCCTTCTTTTGCACTACCAAATCGCAAATTAAAAAATCCATCAATGAATGGATACATAATCAATCCAGCAGTGGTGGGAAAATCACTGGAACAGTATAGGCAAAAGAGTTCCTAAAGGAAACAGAGGCCTGAATTTGCTAGAGATCTACTGAATAAAGACAGGAAGACTGCCAAAATGATAGTAGGTCTGCTTGTGCTGTCATTGCAGACCAAATAGGCATATATACAACATAGGCTGGTAGATGATGCAACTGCAGATTCGCCAGAGGAGGAAGAAACACAGTTCATATGCTGTGCCAATGTAAAGGTCTGGCGAGAACAAGGCTTCTAGTCTAGTAGTGGGCGCGGAGAAACCCACAGCTAGTAGCTATACAAAGAAGCCGCTCTCCAAGATGATAGCCCTAATTAAGAGGGCAAAATTAGAGAGCGTCCTCTAGAAAAAAAAAATATCATATCGATCCCAATAGATCTGAAAGATTGCGGTGAAACAGGTCCATAGGCCACCCCAGTCCTAATCTAATCTAATGATTGATAAATGTATGAACACTATTTCCTACACAGAGTGCCATGCCCATAAAAATTAAAACAATTGATGGTTTTTTATCTGTCAAATTATGAGTGCATCGGTGATAGCTACATTATTTTATCCAATATTGTTACAATCTTCTTCGAGTTATTTGAGTTCTGTTATTGTTTAATTGGTTTCGCCTTATATTGTTATTGCTTTGTTATTTTCAGAAAATGATTGAGTTCACAAATCGTGAAAAATATGACAAGTTGCAAGCATATATTGAAAGTGGAGAGAACGCTGTGAGGGCTTTAAATCTGTATTTCCCGAGATACCCCAAAATGAATTTAGCAATTGATAATTTAGAAAAATTCGGTGGTATATACGAATCTGTCAACAAAATTCTAATTTGAAAAACTGTGTAATATGGAGTGATGAAACTCACTTCCGTCACTGGCTACGACATTTTTAATAGGAATAATCACCACTATTGGAATGACAGAAATTCCTATATAAATAGATCCATTCGGAGGCAAAGACGATTTGGTTTTAATATTGGAAGCTTTTTAAAATGTTGCAGATGTTATTACTTTATATGTGACGGTGATTTGACAGCTAGGCGATACTTTGAATTGTTAAATGCCCATTTGGTAGAATTTCTAGATGACGCTCCATATAGTGAACGAATTCAAATGTATTTTCAATTAGATAGGCAACCTCCATACAATTCCCTAAACACCAGAAGTTACTTAGATCATAATTCACCGAATAAATGGTTTGGCAATTGTGGACCCACACGGTGGTCGACAAAATTCTTTCGTCGTTATATTCGTACAATAAATACCGTAGCACTGTTGGATATATAGATTTTAAAGCAAATATTTTCTATACTCATTGTAGCTCTTTATATAAAGTAAATATTCGCTACACTGATTGTGAGTATTAAGTATTTTGTGCCAACCACTAGTGTCTATCAACAGTAGACGTGTCTTTCGATTGTTTCTCTTATGTATACTTATGCATATGTGTGTATGAATATATTATTGTCACGCGGGATATTGTTGGTTTCTAACATATTTTCTTTTGGTTTGTAAAGGTTCCGAAGTTCTTCATTTAATTTAATTTATATTTTATACATTTTTCTGTAGGTTGTTGGTATTTTGGGTTACTCTGTTTAGTTTAGAGCGTATGCATAAAGCATTCTGTTGTATGTTATTAGATTAGGTATTATTTTCTTCTTTTTCTTCTTCTTATTATTATTATTTATCTCCATAGTTTCCTTTACGTTGGAAGGTTTTTGAATTCTTTACTTCAGTTCGTTTGTAGTTGTTGATAATCTTGTATGTTTCAAAATGGTTTCTGGTTCTACATTCCAAAGTTGTTCAAAGGTGATTACCTGGATTGTAGAGTATGGAGAATGTTAAGAAAAACTGATCAAGCTCCACTAAACAGCTATGATATGTAAAGATTTTTTTCTGCGCTTAAAAATATTCTACAACCTAATAGACGTAGTTTTACCACAGATGATTTAGAAATGATATTGATAATGTCGTCAATGTTGGTGATTGTATGATACTAAATAAATTTACCTACATATTACTGTGGTCTGGCACCACGGGTTTCGTAAATTCAAATTTGTATTCTTATTCATACCAAGTTATCTTTATCAATGCCCGAAAGAGTTTCCACAATTTTTATTTTATTTTGTAAATAAGTTTTTTTTAATTGAATTGATTTGATTGTTGAAATTATTTTAATTGTTCAGTTGTTGATTATTTATTCATTTAGTTGTACATATTGCGTTTATCAGTATTGTATATTTTGTAGTTTATATTCTAGAATTTTTTTAGACGAATTCTGCGTTGCGAGCGCACGCAATTGTAAATTTTATATATATGCGACCGTGTTTAACCCAGAGGCTCAGTTACTTGAACGATGTCGTGTAAGTACAGTTAAATTTTATTTTCTTTGCTGCCTTTTTGTAAATTCATTTGATTTTAAAAATGTTGTTCGTTTAATTTGAATTTGATCATCCTTCAAGGAACTCTTTAAATAATAATGGTTATTGTAATTTTTGTGTACGCAAGTTAGTTACAAGATCTGTTATTATAATTGTTCCAGAAGGTATTGTTTTTTTAGTTTTAGAGTTTATTTTTCCGTTTCTTAGTTTTCAAATTAGTTTTCTTAGTTAATCACCTCGGGTTAGGTGAAAAGAAGCATTGTGCTTGAGTTTAAATTTCAATTTTATTAATTTACTTGTTTTGTCCACGTTTAAATTAATCTAGTGTGTTGTAATTTTGAGACCACGTGGATTTTTTGTGAAATAGGATTTTCTAGAACAAATTTGTCTTTTGTTTGTTTGAAGGATTTGGCATTTAGTAAATTAGATTCAAGCAGGTTTTGATTTTGGCCAGGACTCTCAGTCCAAGGTTTGATTTTTCCTGTGCTAATTGTAATTAAATGTTTTTTTTTTCTTTTTTTTTAATAAAAATAAATTTAGTGATTGTTAACGTCATTCAAAATTTCTGTTCTTTTATTTTTGAATCAACCATTTCAATCTTTGGGGATTTTAAAGAAAGTCAAATTTTCAAACGCCCACATTTTATTTTTCATGATGGATTTAATTGTGAAAATAACCTTGAGATTATTAGTAGGTTTGCGCCCTTTTAAATTTTTATCCTTTGAGTTAGCTAGATTGATTTTTTCATTTTTTTTTATAAACTCATTTTGCATTTATGCTGGTACATACCATCAGTACACAGCAATATGTATATTCTGAATAATATTGTTAGTTAATGATAGTAGTTACGCTAATGAAGGTTTTCCGTAAATTCGAAATCTGTCGGCCGTCGAATACATGCAGATGTTTATTTTGTTTTGATGTACACTTATGTGATAAATATTTTCTGCGGTTTATAGTAACTTACTATAGTTACTACGTAGCAGCTTTTAAAAAGTATACAGAAGATATCAATATTATATTTATATTTTGTTTGCTGCTCTCCCATTAAAAAATATGTTTTGGTTCGCCTTGTTTATAAGTTTTACTAATTATGAATCTGTACGAACACACAACAATAAATATTGCTATTATTATTATTATTGTATTTTAACATTAACATCAATTAAATGTCATGTGCATTTGCGCGTCCGCTCGTGCCTTATTTTCTTTTATTTGTGTGATGTTTGGAGATGTTATAATATAAAAAAAAATGCGTCTTTGTACTAAATTTATGTAAAAAGGCTCCTTTGGTGCTATATTTACGAAGATGAATATTGCAGCATTTACTGTCAAAGTTCGGTTTACTTTTATTTGTTCAGAATGACCCGAATAACCTTAAAAAGTTCGTACCCGCGAAACAAGTACAATATATCATCGACAGCAACGACAGTAACATCGGCAGTAGTTAAAGTTGTATTTTTTCGCATTGTTGTTATTAATCTCCGGTACGCAAAAAGCGGGGATATTGATGGACCCACACTGATATCCATGCAAAATTCCTGCTGTTTAAATATCTGCGATGCGTTTTTTTCTCGTATTTTTTTCTGTCTGACTGCGTCTCCCGCATCTTCTTCGCCCGTTGCGTCTGCCCCCTTTTTGGACATCTTTAAAACCGCAAGTACGAGGATCGTAATGAAAAGGAACATCAGTTATATGATCGGTCCTTTTTCTTCCTGCACTGGGCCTCTTGTTTGGCGTTTTAGGGTGATAAAAATCTCTTGTATCGTATTTCTTGTTGCATACAACGGGCGCATGTACTTACGTACGAAACAAAACGCGAGTACAAACGTAGATGTAAACCGTCAGATGAGTCGAAATGTATTGGTCGTCGTTATATGCTCCGTAAAAAAGAGCTTAATTATTGCAGAGGGGTTACGGACATACCCATTATTAAGGTTTTTAATAGCACTGGTACAAGGATTGTTAAATTCTGTTATCACAGAACGATATAGGTGGTCCCAAAAGAGCAACACACAGGGAGAAAAATGTAGGAAATTTTAATACAATTGTAGGTATCTTTATTATACAATTTGTCCAAATTTACTATGAAATTTTAGCAATAAATTTGTAGCGATAATTCTTACAATTTATATGAAACATATATGAATGGACAGTCAGCTTTTTTTGTACAACATTCTGAGATAACTACTATACAGTGTGTGAACTTTTACACAATTTTGTGTGACCTATCTATGGCTTGATGATATATTTATTTTACTTGGTATTTCAGTTTATTATGGCTTTGTACTATAAAGAAAATGCAGTTTCTGTTGATACTTTGGCTTGTCATTTAATTGAGTTAATTTAGTGAAATATACATCATGTTGACTTGTCAATGGACGTTTCGACTATGTCAAATAGTCTTTTCCAGTCTTATCTTTTTGAAATAGTGTAAGCCAACACGAGAATAATTGCAAAAGTTTAAAAAAAAACAAATAATTTTTATAAAACAATGATAATATTTACAACGTTATTATTGTAGAGACACAATTCATAATTGCTTAGAAAATGAGTAGAAAACATTATAATAATACCACGAACAATTTAAAATCTAACCGTGATGCTACACGGAGCAAGGCAAATAGATATTTACTTAAACTGCAAACATTCGTATAGTTAAAAACTACCAGCAATAGGAAAAGAATGTTTACAATGAATATATTTATTACAACATGAAATTTGAAAATATACAGGTACATTTGGATTAGGTAAGTTCTAACAAGAAGAATAAATTTTTGATAAGTTAGAAATATCAGTTCTGTCATTAATGCTGTTTATTTCTATTAATCTATATTCTCTCTAGAAAACCACGAGTGTAATAATTTATTTCTTTATGTAAGATTTTGGGGCTTTTAAAATTAAAAGTGGGATTGAAGTTATTTTCATGTTTTTTTTTTTTTTTGGCCTGCGGGATCAAAGCCCATACGCCACCGGTTGCAAATAAAGAAACAAAAGTAATGAGACATCATGCGTGCTGTATGTATTTACTTGTATTATGATAGTCCGAATGGGGCACTTTTAGGATACAACAGGGACACCCACTTCACAGTCTGGGCCTATCAGACTGACTAACGAAATACACAACACAGAGTTCGGCCAACGGAAAGAAGGATTTACAAACAAAGTATTAATTTAGGAAGGGATGTCCATTCGGGCAAATTAAATTAGTATTTTCGCTCTTTTAATAAGATCTATTATTTTGTCATTGATTTTTTGGTTATTCAAGTACAGTAATGATATTATACTAGTTGGTAATGGCACTCCTAAAGAGATAAGTAGATTGTATAGCTGTTGTTGTAAATATGTGTGGTTCTTGCACGATAATATAAGATGATTTAAATTTGCCTCATCATGACCACAAGGGCAAGAAGGAGAATTGATTATATTTAGCTTATGCAGATGGGATGGAAATCTGCCGTGTCCAAATTTTAATCTACTTATGGTGGAACGATAAGATCTAGACAGAGTACTTTTAAGATACCATGAGTTGGTCTTTGTTGATTTGTGGATAAAGGCATATTGTGTCATATGAGATGCACACAGCTCTCTCAGTATTCGTTCCAGTCATCCGTCAATATACTTCTTTTGGTTTTTTGAATTAAATCCATTCGAGTAAAAACAGGCTCATGTGGTTGCCCATCCACACAGTTCTCCCTTGCTAGTCGGTCAGCTTTGTCATGTTCTTGGATGCCGCTATGTCCTTTGATCCAGTATATTTGTAAAACAAAAACTCTTTCAATCTTAGCTCTCTAATATTTTAATAAATATCTAAAATAACTGGATGCATACTGAAGGGATGTTTTCGTTTTGTATGGCTTTTAGGACACCCATAGAGTCTGACATGATAGCCAGGTGTTTGTAGTTAGTAGTCACACCGTACTTTAATGCTTCAAAAATCGCCAAAACTTCGGCCAAAAATACTGGTTTCCGGATCTAAGATGAACTTTCTATAGATATTCGCCCGATCAGCATAAAACGCACAGCCACATCCATTTACCTTCTTTGACCCGTCTGTATATATGATTAATGCGTTGCCCAATGTTTTTATTATTGAAGCAAACAATTGACTATCATGCTTCGGATCGCCTTTGTATGGAGGAAAAGCTATGTTGATGTATTCATGGAACTCAGTGAATGAAACATTATATATTTGTGAATAACGTATAAGTTTATGATCTTTAGATGAATAACGAAACGCTGCAGCAAGTATTGGTGATTTTTTTCTTCTCCAGTAATTATTTACTAGATCTTCCTTCGACAGGGTACACACTTTAGCCAAAATTCTAGAATTCCTCCTTGCAAATGTTGAATACATATTATTCACCGCCAAATATTTTCTACGTAGAAAAAGTGGTGGTCCTGAGCTTCGATTTGTAACGCTGCTATAGGTGTGGATCTCATTGCCCCCACACATAACCGCAGAGCCCTACTATGAATAACATCTAATCTTTTTAGATTCTTTTCAGATGTGTTGCAGTAGATCGTACAAGCATAGTCTAACAGAGATCGTATATAGGCTTTGTAAATATTAATTGAACAATTGAAGTCGCATCCCCATGATACCTTCATTATACTTCGCATTAGATTAAACGCTCTTTCACATTTTGCACTGATTTCATTAATATGTCTAGTCCAGGTCAGTTTATTGTCTATGTATAGACCCAAGTATTTAACGTTATTTTGAACTGGGAATTGAGTATTATCCAGTTTTATTGTGCCTGTCGGTAAGTTCTTGTTCTGGAGAAGAACATAATGTTAGTCTTTTGTGGCTCCAGTTCGAAGGAATTGTGGATTAACCACGTTTTCATCGAATTGATGGCTGATGACATATTTGTTTTAAGACAATCTAAATTTTTGTTATTTGTGCAAAGACATATATCGTCGGCATATTGTATAACGTTTGCAAAAGGTGTGAGGGCTTCATGAAAGTCGAGTGTATATATGTTGAATAAGATTGGACTCAGACTAGATCCTTGTAAAAGTCCTTGGGGAAGAAATCGGGGGATTTTCATGTTTTCTTAACGCTGTTAAATTTATTGATTTTTATAATTTTTTTGTAAGCTAATTTGATGTTATAAGATTTGGAATATGGTTAAGTTTTTCTGATAATGATGGTACATATGGCATTGAAATATATTTGACATTTTTTTGATGTATTTAAAGTTTTATTTATAGAAAAGGTAGTACCTATTTCTACTGTTACTGTAGAAATTGTGTACTCTAGTTTTCATAATTTATATATATTGTGGACTGGTTAAATTAATGCCTCTATCTGTTAAAGCAATGACCATATTTCTTTTATGTAATAATGGTTGATTTGCACCAGGTTTTTGGTACCATAAGGTATTAATCTGATTTTTATTACTAATATGTAATTTCTAAAAATTTTATTATCTTTTTCTATTTCCAAATGAAGTTTAAGATGATATTGGTTGAAAGAGTTTAAAATACTATTAATGGGGTTTTGTAGAATTACAAGGCAATCACCAACCTAGCGCTTAAAAAACTTTATATTACAATTTAGAGTTGGAATAATAGTTGTTTTTAGATCTATTAAAACTAGTTAGGCAATAACACTAGAAATGGAGGCAGCCATTTGGTTGTGTTTTGTACTATATTTTTGTATTATATTTTCTCTACCTTTGTTGCGGCATCTACGGAAACAATACATTCTTGCTGCGCTATTCTAGAGATAAATTTTGACGTGTGTACTAATGTTTTGTAATGTTAGTTCTCACGGCTAACAGTTTTTGAAAAGCTACCGCGAAACATTAATTAAAACAATCAAAATACTTTTTGTAAAACATAATGTTTAACTCTTAAAATACAATGTTAACATTGCCATATATTCTGCTTTAAAACAGACAAGTAAATACGTTACAGACAATTTAACTCATTTGTCCATTTTTTTTTTCAATTTTTTCAACTTGTCCGATACGTCCACAAATGATTTCTTTCCTTGGGGTCACCTCAAATCGAAAATTTACAATAATGCAGCTTAAAAAATAATTAGGAATTAAAGGAGTTGAATTTAATTATTTTTTTATAACTAATTCTGTGCAAACATTTGTATAATCGTTTAGCGTATCTATTTAGGCGGTCACTTCAAACAATTTAAAATATTTTTATGTAATTAAATAAATCATACAATAAACTCTTTAACTAAATTTACACAAATAAAAATTACTTTGAAAATTCTCGCAACATTAAATATCGGCTGAACGGAGTAAACATAACAACAAAACTATGCAACTTAAAATACACTTCAGCGGTAACTCGGGTAGTCTAACCACAGCAGTACGTTGACGCTAAAGTTTGTGTTTACCATTTGCGTTCAACGATTTGCAATTCGGACAAGTCTTTTGGAATTTTGTTGTTAATTCTATTTTCAAAGTATTTTTATAGTTTAAGAATGTTAGAGTATATTTTCCATTATGTGGCAGTGATTTTTATTTTAACCCTGCAGTATAGTAGACTAGGGGTCGCGCCTAGTATGTGAGACCCCGCTGAAATAGTATTAGTCGTGTCACACTTATTGAAAATGTAATTTTTATAAAGTTTTGTGCACAATGTACGAAACAAAATGGTAGAAGGCCATCTAAAGCTATTTCAATTTCGAAAAAGTATATATATATAATATTTTTAAGTTATATATAATATTTTTAATTTCATTTTTTTCACCATGTACAATGGGAAGGTAGTTTAGGAAAAAGTTTATGGCTACTACGCAGAGTAATTTAAGTTAATAACGCCTAATAAAGGGAAATTATACACAAATATGGAATAAAAAATGGCTTGGTAATTTTCAATATTTAAAGGATTGCTCTATTTAAGTATTTGCTACTTTCCTCTTACACCAACTAGAAAAACTATGTTGATTAATATGTGCGGATCGGGCTCATTTAACAACTTATTTTTAAATTATTACCAGTATCTGAAGCATTAAGATTTAATATATGGTAATGAAATAATAATAGGTTGCTTATTTGACTACCGGATACGTAGTAAAAAGAACAATCTTTATACGAACTTGAAGAAGTCATTAAAAGTGTTTTTATAGAGGGCATTATTAGCGATACTGATGACTCGCTGAGTGATAAGCGTATGGAGTGGAAGCCTGTTTAAAAAAGAATGAATAACCAATCTTTATAATAATCTTTTCCGTTAGCAATTCATGGCAGTTCTGAACTGAAATTTACGTTCGTGTTGTGGGTATCTTGCCTACAAAAACACAAGGAATTATGGAAATTTGTATTATTACATGTTTATACCAACATAATTCGATTATGCTCACATGCAAAGCCGTAATTAGAATATTAAGTGGGGCATTTTTCAAAGTGTTAATGTCCAACGCACTCGACCATAGTAATGAGCTTTAGAAATCCGCGTACCGCACTGCTAGGCGTTGTCGACGGTAAGATCAAGTGCACGTTTGCTGTATCATCGTGAAGAACGCAAAACGCCGAGCCGATCGGCCAATGTCAAGGCGAGTAACGTAAGCCGGCATGAATTTTCGCATAACCGGATGAAATACATACATCTACACTAGCGATCGATCGCGATCCACCGTGTACTGCTTCTTTTGGTCTTACCATGTTGGTAATTCTTGGAATTTTTCGGATTGTTTTAGCATTGACGCTATTCTAGAATAAATCCTGCAATAAATGCAGCCGTATAGTAGGTACTCGTGTATTTATTTTAATGCTTGTTTTAAATCGTGGATAATTCAAAGTGTACAAACAATTTACGTTTTTTTTTTCTTTTAACGTGAAAATGATTTACTACAGAAACTTTCACTAAATTTCTATTGTAGGTAATAATTATCTAATAAACTAATAAAATTTAACGTCAAAATCCTCCAAAAAAGGTGGGGTTAAAGATCAAATACCCATAATTCAATTTCTTAATTTATTATCAAATTTTCGCTGAATTTTCTCAGCTTCTTCAGGGCACTACAAAGAACAATAAGATGCACAAGCACACAAAAATATAAAAATTAGACTTACATAAAAATGAAATTACATTAAATTTAGTACATCAAATTGAAAAGTATGCATCAGCACTGGTAGAGAGATAATGACAGACTGAACGTATAGCGTAAAATTCTTATCGTAACAAAAATAAGTAACATAATAAAAAAGTACATATGGTTGTTTTGAAAATTCAAAGCTGATATAAATGTAAAAATCGGATGAATGACAAACGCAAAATTTGGTAATATGAAACAGGCATGATAATTAATGAAAAATTAGGTCTATATAAATATTACTTAAATTATCAATATCCTTTTTGAAATTAATAGAATAGGAGTTTTATTAATATAACACATCTCTAAGAAATTACGTTTAAATGTATTGTTTTCAACACCTAAAACTTTGACATTATCAAAATCAAACAAATGGCCAGTGTCGTTAGTATGGACACTGAGTGCAGTACTGTTAAGATGATGTCTAACATTGCTTGTATGTGCGCTTATACGATTTTTAGGTTTTTGTGATGTCTGGCCAATGTATTGTCCATTACAACCCTTACATTGAATACAATAAATGACATCTCTTTTATCAAGATAGTTCGTCTTGTCCTTCAATCTGGAGAAGAAAGAGTTAATTTTCTTAGTGGGGTAAGTAACAATTTTCATATTGTACTGTTTAAATAAATTAATTAATCTGGGAGATAAGTTAGGGATATATTATAGTTTTCGGTATAAAATTGGGGAATTACTATGAGGGGGGAGGTTAGAAGCGGCAGAGTTGGTAGACAATGCATCTCTCATGACTCAGAATACGGTTGATAATACTGTGGGGGTAAGAGTTCTTTCTCAAAATCATACGTAAAGTATTAAGACTGTTGTTTTGAAAAGATGGATGGCATATATTTACAACACGATGTTTCATAGCTTTAATTAAATTAATTTTGCATTTCAGAGGATGGTTTGAGTAAAAATGTAAGTATCTCTCTGAATTCGTAGGTTTTCTATACCAATCGGGTTTAATGTAATTGTCAACACATCTGCACACCTTCGTGTCAAGAAACGGGACACAGAAATCTGTTTCCTTTTCTATGGTGAATTGAAATTGTTAAAGATGTAAAGAATATAGTCCAATTTCTCAACGGGTAAGGCCAACAGAATCTCATCAACATACTGGTAAATAAAGGGAAATTGAAAATCGACATTTTTCTTAACGTAATGAAGTATAGTGTTCATCACAATAATTATTTATTATATATAGACAGAATTAGGGAAAACGCATACATAGTTAAACTATTGAAAAAAACAACTACAATATATACTTCATGGACAACTTGTAGGGCCTTAAATGAAAATTCACGACCATGAGCCCGCCTGGGGGGGTATTCTATTGGTTCATTTAACAATTAGTTACTATACTTATTGCTTCAGACTATAAATCTGATGTGAGAAACATGCAACCAATAATTAAAAATATATGGTAACTGAGGATTAAGACCTCTTTTATTCACACTTAGTAATAATAAATTATAGAATATCCGTGCCACAAACGTTGAATAATCGTTTATAATGCACAAAATTGAATAAAGGTTACATATTGGCGGATGTACCGATTTTTCAGTTTTCTCCATTTTCGTCAGAATGTATACATTCAATATTTATCGATATGTACCATTGATATAAACGCTTCCAATGCAAGAACGCAGAGAAATGTGGCGGTTACTTTTCATATTTATCGAGAACGTGCTGAACGCCTAAATATTGACGCTCTTTATCAAGAATTCTCAAGCTTAGTTTGGCAGATCAGTAATATTTTGTGGTTTAAGTAAATTTTTATGCATATTCTTTGAATTAGCCTGATGCAATTAAATGAATTGATTAAATAATTGATAATTACACTTATTTAAACTAAACTATGGGCACAACGTATTTATTGTTGGAAATTCGACACCAACATAGAGCTAATTCAGTTTTTAACATTTAACATGAATGATTGTATGACGTATTGCGTCTTAAAGCTCATATAGATAGAATAGTACAGTACCCTATTCATGTCTTCTATGTTTTACTCATTTTACTTTTCGCATTTGTTTTTTAATAAAAAAAATATTTATTGATTTCTTAATCAATAATTTTTTCTGTAATAATTTCGCCTCAATTTTTCAAACCTACCGACTTTTTTCCGAAATCTAGCGACGTTTTTTAATTAAATTCCACAAAATTTCTACACAAATGAAAAACAGTACTAACAATAACTCTTTGTTGTTTCTTATATAAATAATATTTTTGACTTTTTGTAGTTTTTTAGTTTAGTTTAATCTGTTTCGCAGGTGCATTGGATTACGTTTAGACAGATTATATAGGTAATGGTAAAGGTCTATTCAATAAAACTACTTTTTTATGACTTCAATATTTCGTCATCTATTAATGACTTCCTCAGGAGGTAACCTACAACATTATAAGCGGATATGAAACAATAATAATGAAAATATATCAATAATACATACTTACAATTTCAATCTAAATTAAATTATTTTAATTTAGAAATGTTGAATAGCCAAAAAACTATTTTGCCACTAACTTACTAGATATCACAATAAAATATTACAATAATATTGACAAAAAAGTTTTTTTGACTATTCAACATTTCTAAATTAAAAATAATTTATATTGTCATATTGAAATTGCAAGTAATATTAATATATTTTCATTATTATTGTTATAATATTGTAGATTACCTCCTGAAGAAGTCATTAATAAATGACGAAATATGGAGGACAAAAAAAGTGGTTGTATTGAATAGGCCGCATTACCCATATAATTTTATACGGTATTATTATACATAGAACATTGAAAAATTAAAATTACTTAAAAATTTCCACATTTTGGTTCTTATCTTTTAACTCCCTAACGTTAAGGATAAGGGGGCGCCACGCTAGACGTTTGCAAGGGCGCGCCAAGGGCGTTAGCGCCGCTCCTGCTCATACCTAATATAAACATGAAAATATCCTGTTGAAATTCAGTTTATTTCTATACCAATAATTGGTATATTATTAAATTGATTTCTCCGTTTTATGTTATGAATATTTCATAACTTATTATCATAGGTGTAAACCAAGATTAAGTGTTTAGTCAACTATTTGGCATTATAAACCGTTATTTAACATTTATAACGCGTTCTACAGTTTATATTATTTGACACACACATTGCTGCTTGAGTATACAATCTGTTATGTAATATTTAATGGTCAGCTAAATATATTTTTCACGTAAGATATATTGTATCTCCAATAATGTATAATTCTGATATTTTTTGCGTTTAAATTTTGAATAAGAGTACGGATAAATATTGTTGCAAGTGTAAGCATCCAACAAATTAATGTTCTTCACGCAAAGAAACTATATGTAAGTATGTCATCTATATATCACCTATATTCAAGGATAGCGAAAGCTACACTTGTTCAACAAATCAATACCATCCCAATTTAATTTTGCAATACGATTAAAATTATATTCAAACATTGCTTTCTAAATCTCGTATATCTCTTCACATGTCGAGAGAAACCAGACATTACACTTTAAAAATATTACGAAACACGTGTTGCAGATTTCCCATCCCCATATATCTGCAGGCGTATTCTGTTCTGACTTACCAATGAGCACTTCAACATTACTTTTACAAGTGTATTTAACAACACGATACGGTATTGACAAATTAACGCGACACAAATCTATTTAATGTGTGGAAATCTAGTAAAATGGAAAACGTCAAAGCAGTAAAACAGATCATAAACTACGAATGTGTCCTTCGCGTATTATTGAGAATCAGTTTAACGAGATGTTTCAAAAATGTCGACAAGGTTGACCAGAGAAATTATACACTTGCACGGAATTCTGACATATGTGTAAACGTTTATGGTTATGGTTAACTTAAATTAGTTCGTTAGCGACTTATTTGCCGAAGTAAACACGTACGTTTTGCTTCTGTGTACAGAATCCGCAGGTTATTTACTCTCATTAAAGGCATTTTCTTCTTGTTTACACGGGTCTTGGTGATTGGTACAGATTAATGCCGTGAGGGCATAATTTTGTTCAAGTATTTCTTGCACTTTGCGATTTCTCGGTAAAGAGTAATTTTCAAATCATTTATTATTATATTTGACCATGCCCTTTTAAATAGTGAACTCAATTCGCTTATAGTAGCTAGATGGTTCTCTTAATATTATATTTTATCAGTGAAAACATAATTGTACATGTTATAGATAAAATTATCGTCTTTATTAATATTAAATAATTAAAATAATACTATAACTATATATATACATTTCAGTTACATAAAGGTCTGACATTAAATCGATTATAGTAGAAGAAGCTTTTGTGCAGCCCGTTACTACTACCACTAAATGTTGAACTACATTACTATGCTTTGAAACAATGTGCTATCGTATAAATAATGTTTCAGTAGATTCATGGCACATTTTAGTAGTATAAAATGAACAGGAAGGTCTTTTATAACTTGAACGTAAATTTTAATGTGCCTAAGTTTTAAATCTGACATCATTGTATTTTTGTTTTCCAGTTTGACATATAACCTGATGATGGCCTAGGCCGAAACCGTTGCTTAGGTATGGCTGTGGACAGGTTTTCGCAAATTCAGATGTTGTCATGTTTACTCCGATCAGCCTTTGTCAATGTTTCGAGAGTTTTCACAGATAGTATATTATTATTTGTATAAGATTTAGTTAATGAATTGATTGTATGATTTACTTATGTGTTCAGTTGTTTTAAATTAAATTCATTTATTTATTTGTCTAGCGCTCGCTAGTTTGATTCATTGTTTATTCTTTTGGATGTTGGTGTATAGATTTTGTGTGTTGCGTTGCACGCAGCTGTTGTTGTCTGGTGTATTGTATGAACTAGTTCCGAGATAGACACAAGCGTGAGTTGTTGTAATTTTATATTGTTTGCTGCCATTTTGTTTATTCTTTTGATTTAGAGATTTGTTTCGATTATATTGAATTTTATTCTGTCTATCAAGGAACTCGCGTAATAATAATTGTTATTATATTATTGCGTACACATTTTAGATATAAGATCATTTATTATTTTTGTTCGGAAGATATTTTAGTTTAAAAGAGTTATTTTTTCGTTTTTTAATTTTGCTGATTTGTATTAATTATTAATCACCTCGGGTTGGGTGAATTAAATTTTCTTTTGTAAATTTACTTGAATTGTCCACGTCTAATTTATTTTATCTTAATTTGATACCACGTGGATTGATTTGATATAAAAAGAATTATGTTTTTGAACAAATTTGTTTTTTGCTTTGTTATAGGATTTAGCATTGTCCTATTGTAATTTAGAATCTCGAGCAGTTTTTTATTTCGAGCAGAACCCTTTGTTCACGGTTTTCTTTTCTGCAAAATTTTGTAATTAATTTGCTTTTTTTTCTTTTTTTTATGTAATAAAATTTTGAATTGTTTATTAACGTCTTTCAAATTTATGTTCTTTTATTTGTAATTAAACTTTTTCAATTTTTGGGGTAATTAAGAAAGTCAGTTTTCATTCAATCACATTTTACTTTTCGTGATTAGATTCCAGATTTAATTTGCTAGGGTAACTCTGAGTTTAATTGTTCTTATGCGCCTTTTTAAGATTTGTATCCGCTGAGCTGGCTAATTTAGTTATTCGTTTTTTTTTATTCATTTTGCAACTTCATTAATTCACACAAAAAAGGAGTCCCTTAATTTCATTTCAGCATTGAACAGTGTATATTAGTGTCTGTAAACTAGGAAGTACTGTTACGTTACACTTTGGTAAGCTATATAGCATACTCGGTTTAATGTTCTATATACTCGGAAGATTTCAATAATCGGAATAATTCACACGGAGCGCGTTGGAAGACGGAATCATATTTCATGTTTGTTTTATACTTAACTAAATCTCTATTAAACTTATTTACAACAAAAGTTTACTATTTTTTTTCTTAATAAAAAAATCTGTGGATTACTAGTACTGCGTGTCCCGAATGTGACTGTGTGATTTAAGTGTGCACAACGTCTATGAACAACAAACACCGCCCGGCCGTCCGAAAAAATGAATTTGAGATGATCGCATTAAAACCGGAAAGTTGAGAATTTCCAAAATCACTCAATTTATATGAATACGTATACAGAGACTTAGGTACCAGAAATTTCGGTAGATTCATTCGGTGTAAAATCGTTGCACAAATTTTGCGGATTTGGAATCAAGCGAGTCGGAATCATCCGATTCAGTTCCATCTGATTCGAAATCATCCGATTCCGAATCGGCATCTTATAATCGGGATCATCCGAATATTTCAATAATCGGAATCAACGAATATTTTAATTCGGATACTCACAACTTTAATGTATTGTTTCGTAGATGCTAGAACAAGGTTAGGTAAAAATTACTACATAACAATAATAAATTGAAATACCAAGTAAATTATCAAGATGTAGATATGTCACATAAAATTTTGCTGCAATAAATAGCAGTTCATCTAACAATGTTGTATAAAAAAACTGACTGTTCATTCATTTCTTTCAACAAGCTGTAAGAATTATCACTACAAATTTAGGGTTACAATTTGATGGTAAATTTTGCTACAAATTGTATTTGTCCCTAAAGGTTAAAGCTAAAAAATATTTGTACCTAACAGGACTTAAGCGAAATGTAGTAAACTATCCGAGATTGTACTTACTGTTTTAATTTTTGAAAAATTCTATGATATGTTTTTTACTTTTATATATAATTCTATTTAATATCCAAAAATTCAATTATCTTTATAATTGCTTTATTTGCCAGACTCTAACAAAAAATAAATATAATAATTTGGCTGTCTTACTTCACCTAGCGACCCCTCTGATAACTTAAGTGAATGATCTTTATCTCCTAGTGGCAGATACTTGTGGGTGTAACAAATGACTGTCAAATTAGCTTTTCAGTCGCTTACTAACGAATCGATAGATTTTTTTTGTAGTTCATCACACAAATCGTGCAATGAAGTATTTTTTTCGATCTAGTATCGACTATTATAACAGTCATTTTAACAATTAAAAAATTGAAATTTAGAGTATGCAACCCTGTATTCACGTTTACTTACAATGACTCTTCGATTATGCTTTGAAACCTGTTTTAAACGAGTGTTAATTTCTCTAAATTAGTTCAAATACTAAAAGCTAATATTTCACAGCAAACGGTGTGTCATCATATTCATCATTCCCGATGATACATCGCTCGTAGTAACGTCAGCACACCTCTGATTTCCTTTTTTTTTTGGAAAAAGCTGATTGGTAAATTATACAACACTAGAAAATGAAGTGGTAATACTTCTAAACAATATTTTTTTCTTAACATTAAGACCTACTTAGAGTGTACTGACGTATGCACATCTACTCACACGCACAACCTCGACACGAACACAATGAACACGCGAAGGAAGCGATAGACCTCTGTTGAGATTTATTCAAATGAAGAGAGGCGAAAGGTAATTACAAAAGGGGAAAAAAGAAACGGCAACTCAACAGGCGCGTGGTACTCTCTTCAGAAAGATAAGTTTTAACAGTGTGTTTAGCGAGTTTATCCCATTGTATGCTAAACGAATTTCAATATTTATGTTCATCAAATGACGGTGATTCGTATGCATCGACCCATTATATATTGTTTGAAAAATCATGACTTGATATTCTATACAGTGTGATTATTGCTTATTATTATTTCGTACCCTTTGATATTCGGCCTTACAATGTAGGTATATTTGGCAGATTTGCGGATGTTGAATTTAAACGCGAAAACGGCCGTAAATATATTGTACACGTCTGGATATTTACACCTACGTTTTAGTACCGATTGTTCCGGGTAAAAGCTGAAGGCCTCGATGGGCACGAGAAAGGTCGAGTACCGTATAATTTTATGCACGTATGTATGAAGGTATATGTGCAGATATTTAATAACTAGACATCGGCACTCTTAGGTTCTTAATTCCGAGCGCACTTCACTTGGTGTCTATTCTAATACTGCTACCAATGCGTATATAGTAAAAGGTGATTGATTTCTATCATGCAATCATTATTTTTGTGAGATTCAAAGTATCTAAAAATTCAAATATAAATTTTATTAAATGTTAAAAGGGAAGATCCAGAAATTCAAAAAAATATATGAATCTTTGGGAATATGTAGATCACACCTAGGTATGTAGGCTACTATGGAATTTCGTGGTGAAATAAGTTTTTGAAAATTGGAAATCCCTCATTCTTACGCGCACAACTCCCTAACGGCAAAAGATCCAGATTAAAACACATCTTATTTGTTTGGGCAAGGTTTATCAAGCAGACAGGAAAAAATAAACATTTACTGTATTTTTTATTAGATTAGATTGTTTCATATCTAAAAGATGTAGCATATAGTAGTTACATTAGATCAGTAAATAATAAACATGCTTTTGTAAGAAAATAAGTTGAATGACATAAGCAAGTAGTATACATAACTCGTTAAACTTGAGATTAATAATAGTTTTTGGTTGGTTACATAGCAGATCTATGGTGTTGAAGATGGTCACCACAAGTATTACAAATGTAATTCGCTTATTAATGGTAACTTTCAAAGTTGACAGTAATAATAATGGGCCCCTTACGAATACAAACGAAATTGAATTGCAGGACATAACAAATAATATTCTTCTTAGATAAAGTATATGCATCGACAAGCGAAGAACCGTTAGAAACAATAGAAGCTGAAGAAGAAGGCTTTGAATAGAATATCAACGTTGTTACGTATTGTTACGTACTGGAAAAGTAAGAAAAGACGACTTGCGTTGAATACCGTCAGGTTTGTAGAGATGCGGTGTATAAGAGAAGGTCTTAATGTCAACTTTAGCAAAACGACTATGGTTGCGTTCACATGGAGGCGGAAGTATCCCAGACCCCAGTCTCCCACTACATTCGGCCCTAAAATACTCGTATCAACCCAGGTTAAATATCTGAGTGACGCCAACTGCTGTATAAATCACATCTAGAACATGTGACGAGCAAAGCCATTAGGAACTTCTGGGCCCGTAAAAATACGTTTGGTAAAACGAGGGGGCAAAAGCCTGCAATGGTTTCTGGCTGTACACGAAAGTTATAGTACCCCCTATAACTTACGCCTCACTAGTCTGGTGACATAAGGCAAATCTAGGCTATTGCTATAAGTATGTTGTGCGCTTAGTAAAATCCAAAGGATTTCCTGTTTGGGCATCACGGGAGCTATGTCCCCGACGCCGACGGCTGCTATGGACACCACTCTTGGGCTTCCCCCGCTGCAATTGGTGTTGTGGTCTGAAGCAAGCCTAGGGGCTCTCACAGCAAAATGTAGTGGATGTAAGGGTTTATCCGGCAAAGTCGGAGACCACAGCAGCATCTTCACCTATATCGAACAGACAGTACTACTATCCGTAAAGACGGATGAGATTTTGCCCATTTTCAGCTTTCTTGGGAGATACAGCCTAGATATCTTCTGCAATAGCCTATATCCCCTAACCAAAACGGGATCTATCCCGCTGGTTTATCGATGCCTCGAAAACGAGTAGTGGCACGGGCATTGGAATCTGGTGGGGCGGAGAGCGGGACGGCGGCGAGGCTTTTGCCTAGGGGCTCCCCCACATTTTTCAGGTCGAAATTATTGCTATCTAGACTTGTGCTGAGGGCATCTCAAACTGCCTGTGCAAGAATGAAAGGGTAGAAATCATATCCGACAGCCAGGCTGCCCTCAAAGCTTTGCGGGCTGTCAGATTTTACTCTGAGGTGATACTGGGGTGCCACAGAAAACTTAAACAGCTGGCGGAACATCTAAATCTTACATTGAGATGGGTGCCAGGTCACTCCTGGATCAGAGGCAATGAAATAGCTGACACGTCAACAAGGGATGCCAGAGAGCTGCCGTTCTTAGGTCCAGAACCGACGTGTGGTAGCTCATATGGCAGCATCAAAGCGTATGTCAGGTCGCAATTTGCTGCTAGGCATTGCTCTGTTTGGAATGGACTCACCGGCGCAATACATTGCAAATTTTTAGGGCTTCGTCCGAATGAAGAAAGACTTTATGAGCAGGGACAGGTTGCTTACAGGAATCGGAGGCACTGCGCACTAAATAAACGCATGTATCGTATGGGGCTAGCGAACTCTCCCCTGTGCAGAAAGTATGGGAGTGCGGAGGGAACTCCTGCTCAACTGTAGAGTCGGCAAGTTAACTCTCTGTCAGATTGCGAACTTTTTTGGTAGGGTGCAATCTGAACTGAGAGGGCTAAAATTGACATGGGGGTACAATAGGTCTTTCTGGCCGAGTTGCCTTCTTCGGGTTATACCCGCCCATGGTTAAAAAAGTGTAAATGGCGCAATAAGATTGTGACATGGCGCTATTTGTTCATACTTGCAAAGAAACAATAAACAGGTGGTATGCGACGACAAAAGTTGGTAAAAATTTCTCAATTCGTATATAATGAAATTGTAAACAAGCTAACACACACACACACATTGGTTTAGAAAATTTTAAAGCGCCATGACATTGGGTTTGAGAATTGGAAATTTTCAAAAATTTATAAACGCTTACAAAATAGTTTCAAGAAAAATAAATGAATTTGGTACATGATCGGTGGTACGGACTTCGAGTCATTGAAAGAAATTACCTCAACTTTAGTTAATAGTGCAAAAGGTCATACAATAATACATTTAATGCTGATGATAGTGGCTTTAGTATTGAATTACATTCCGGCCGCACTTTAGCTGTGTAGTAGTGTGTAGGGAACAAAAACTATTGCATCCATGTCCGCAACTACACATAGTTATACCATACTCCCCAACAATATCAGCTTTCGAAAAACTGCTCTCGCTTTAATATGTTGTTCTCAAAGAGCAGAGTAGAAACTTTGGGTCACGTGTATCATGCTCTTTGTTTCGACTTTGGAATGTTCATTTAACAGCATCAAAATCTGGAAAATAAAAAAATGAACTATTTCAGCAACGGTTAGCCGATGTTTATTTGTCAAATGTGCAAACTCGCAGCATTTTGATCTTGACTCTTGCATCGGTCACTGTTCTGCTGTATTACAAACCACTATAAACATGTGAATATATTAATGATCCTGAAGAAGACTACATCATGATACAACCTCTTAATGTATATGGTTTTCGCATATGGAAAAATTTTGTAAGAAAGTTTCTGACCTTGTGCTACTCTATGATTATGATATTGTGACCGTTATGCTATTATAAAATTACAATTTCTTATTCATAATTAACATTCGGCGCCGAAACATTACGACCTATTTGCTTACGCTTGGTAAAAAAGTGGATACGTTGACCAAAAACCTAATGAATTTAAAGATCTAGTAACTATAAATTTTATACAAGATTTTGCGGTTGCTCCTCCTTGCTGCATATGTGATAGTCATGCCATCGTGCGATGTGCATGGAGTAACAAATTCCTGTGTTTTGTAAACTTTAACGCAAAATAATTTATAATGTTATATAGTTATTATTTTTGTGTTTGTTTTTAAAACTAAATCTAACACCACAATTATGGATTTGTTATAAAATCAACCACTCTCTGTTATTACCTGTTATTAATCCCAAAGATGTATATCTACTAAAAAAATATTTAAAATGTTTCTATATTATTAACATAATATTTGTTGCTACCCGGTATATGAAGTCGTACTGTACTGGGCACTATGTTGTGCGTGTATAACCATAATGAAAAAAACGAATTGCTTACTGAAATTATAGATGTTGGAAGAGTGGATTTTAATTCTGGGGCTTGGTCAATGGTTACCTGAGAATAAACAAGAAAATATAAATAATGAATATGGTTAACATTACAATGTTGCATATTTCTTAAAAAGTGGTAACTTGAAAAACACGGTCCTAAATTAATATACGCGACCCATATAATTTAATGATGGAATGCTGTTACCACAAACTCTATTTGTAATTATCTCAGTTGATAATTATGGTAAGTGTTTTCGTAGGTGAGGTTTACGTACATACATGTATATCTGTACCTTTATATATTCCCAACGTTTTGTACATTTTGCCATTAACGATTTGCGCTTAAAGGATATATGCCTGCTAAATATATAATAAATATAAATTAGATGAACTTCTAAAACCATGTTAATTGGGAGGACGAAGTGGGCGTGAAGGTATAATGAATATATTTATGAGATTAAGTAAAATATTTATAGTTGCATGCTACATAATTGTATATTATCTGACTTACATTCATCTAATCGGTTTACATACTTTGATAATGAGTCTAGGAGGAAATTTCAGAGAATTTCTTCAATATCTTTTTCTTGTGATTTATTGCAGTTATATTAAAGCGACAAAGATTTCAATATCAACACTCCGCTTTTAGCATCATTTAAAAATATGTTTATTTTCCGCTGCCTGATAATAACTTTCTATAATAGGAATGATTTTGTTTTCGTTTCCTATTTGAATGAATTAAATGAAATTTAATTTAAATGAATTATTTGATATTTCTATCAACTTTTCTTAGGCAACTTTTATCTAAAAAAAAAAAACACCAAATGTAAAGAAAAATATTATTTGGTGTATTCTGTAAAAACGCTAAGAACCATAAGCTAGAAATAACATTCGATAAGTAATTAAAAAGTACATTTACTGATAAGTCAACAAAATATGGTGTATTATTATAAATTAACCAAATTATAACCGCTTCAAGTTCGTATTTGATTAGCTTTATTTTTTGCGCAGTCTGTATAAGAAGCAAGTTTATTATCATTGGATTATAAAATATGATCTATTGTTACATTTCATTGTAAATTTCGCTTACATAACTTAAATACTTCTTAAGTATTTTTGAAACATAAAAATTAGGTTAGAATTTCACAAAATTCTAATTATTTTAAAAATCTTATGAAAACACTTATTTTGAGCGGAGAATCCAAAAATGCAATAACACACAGCGGGTTCCATTAAAAAAAACAAGATTTTGATACATACTTACAAAGTTTTTGGAACACTTTATCAGATATTTGTTGTGAAAGGTGTTTCTTACCACGGACCATCATTTTAAATATTTTCAAAGTGCATATAGTATACTGAAGTAGAGTTGTCTCAAACAAGAACTATTTTTTCTTTAATATCTTATCAAATTACCTCTGCATGCTTTGAAACTAAAATAACACTCATCAAATCTGCCGAAAATTTAATTGTATACCAGGGAATGTCAAAAATATGAAACTATGCAGTAATACCACCTTCTTCACGTGGTTTGAATACGATTTTTTTCCCAGGCAGTCCACTTTGAACTAATTAAATGTCTAAAAATAATAAAGACATACCCGTGAGTGACATGATAGGTAATAGGCTTAATCTGTCAAATATTTTTTGAGAACTGTCAAGTTAGTGTCGTTTTTTAAAAAGTGATCAATAATAGTTTAATTGAAATTTAACACCTAATAATATAGAAATTATTTCATAAATTGACTCAGATTGGGTTGAATGTACTAATGTCGTCTATCAATAATGTCACATATATAAGATGTACAGTTTCGTTATGTCAATGTCACCTACTTTCCGCCCTAGGGAGGAAAAATACAACTTTCAAATGAGGGAGAAAAGTGACCACTTTCTTCCCTGCTGGGAAAAAAAAATATTATTACCCAGTTACAAAGTTGTAAACAAGGTCATGAAACACTCATTAAATCTTCCAAATTGGTTTTATGATGTCAAAATATTGTTAAGTTTGTTTATAGCAGTTGTTTTTTTTTTTATAAATACGAGTGTATATCTGTCAAATTAAAATTTATTAAAATTTGTTTTCTTTCTTGATATTTATTCTTATCCTATTTATTTAAAAATAAATAATTTTAATTAAATTACAATTTTATATTTATTTATCTAACAAATAAATGTTTACTATAATTTTGTAATAAGTTTATATTTTTTGAGATTAATACACATGAGTATACCTAACATTTATCTCGGTAATAATGTATATAAAATATTTACATATAAGGTTAAAATCTTATATGTAAACATTAAGGTGTGAATTATATCAGAGTATTTATTTCCTTACAGCGATCAATAATGATTTCTTTGCAAATCAGATCCCTACTTCTATAATTTTTGATTGCCTTTTTAAGTTTCTCTATCAGCAATAGAAATATCACGCGGAGTTCGTTGAAACGACTTCGTACAAACGTACATATTCCAAGCTCAACTGGTTGATTACTTAAAATGTTTAGACGTATTAGTCATTGTAGTGATACTCCTTCGTATTTCGTATGCATGTATGCACAGTGCATGTTTGATATAATAGCATATTCCGTAAGCAAACGCACGTGATGTACTTTCACATTTTGGCGGCTAAAGACGTAGTCTCGTAAACTACCATAAAGAAATTTTCCTTTTTCCGTCTTCTATCCCGACCATCACTTTGAGACTCGTTAATTACTTAACACTACCGCCGGAAAAGGATATTGTTTCCTTATTTGTCTTTTGATTGTACGTATAGCCAGCGAAACATAAGCATATTGCATTCGAAGACATTTCCATTTTACTGCATCGCAGACTAGGATATCATAAAATGTTTGAAATGACATCGATTTCATTCGTGAAGAGTTTATAGCTTAATCAGCTATAAAACGTTTATTTTCATGACAGGAAATACATTTAATAAAATAAAAAAAAAAATGCAGATGATGCAAATATACTTGTTTGTGAAACGCAGCATCCTCTATAAAGTGTAGAAAAGAGATATTCTTCATCAAATTTGTTAATTCGTCTTTGCCTACATATAGGCAGCGGATATCTAAATAGACTGCTGAGAATCTATTTTGGGCACCTTGAAACGGTAGAACAGCTTTAACATGTGTTTATAATGATTGTAACGTAAACAAATTAATGCTGTTGTATTTTTGAGAAGATTGGCTTCTCAAACGGAGTTTCACTCACTACATATTGTTTTACGACATGTAACTTCTTTTAGCCTACGTCGGATTTAATAATTTGTAAAAAGTTCAGTAAGAAATATGTTTAAATTATTATTATACTTTTGTTGTATGCAATTATTTTGAACCACTTGTGAACTGTTCCAAACTTATGCCGAATATAAAGTTTATGAAACGAACTATTATTATTATTATTTACTAGAAGACGCTTTCTACCTTTGCCTTGTTAAATAAACATCTTTGCGACTCGTTATGTGGCTATTAGCTATGGGGTTCTCTGCAACTAGTAAAACAAATCTTGTTTTCGCCAGGCCATTAAAGTAGCATTTTCCACACTCCGATCTCCAGAGATGGTGGATGATTGGATGTTGTCTATTCTATTCTTTTTTCCCCAATGTGAACCAATTTATATAAGATAAACATTCCAATATCTCAAAAATAAATTTAGACAAGACATTAACGATTGTAGGAATTTACTAAGCATTAGCAGTAAGTCTGGCTTGGTCGATCATTGTAACAATACAGGACATCCTCTCAACTTTGATGACGTGTCAGTGTTAACTACAGAACACCTTATTATAACAGACCTTTTTTTGGAAATGTATTATATCCACATACGCACCAAAAATTTTGGTAAAATTCCTGTACGATATTGGAGCAAGTTTGTGCCCCTAAAACCACACAGGTATTTAATATTTTAATAAATTAAAATAGGTATTTTTTTCCCTAGAATATTCATAGTGAAATTTCTAAATCTTTTCATGTAGTCTGAAATACTTGTAAGTAGAATTTGTAAGGTGGTGATAATTTCTATGGCAAGTTTTACTTGTTTAAAAGTAAAGTTACAAATTAAAATTCAGTAAGTATTCTGATTCTTTTCCTAACAAAAAAAGAGAATATTGTCGAATTAAAGTACCCTGGTAGAGTTTAATAAATTAATAGTAAAAGGCAATCAAAATATGAAAATGCTTACCCAAAAACCACTGCACGCCAATTGCCTGTTGTCCCACCACATTGGCGATTAATTTGTAAAAGTCAAAGGCCACCGTATGCAATGAAGAAACTGTTGTGATAACAGTTCCTAAGAAACATTTGTCTGGCAAGTGGCAAGTAATAGATAAATATTTGATAGCTATAAAAGTTAGTGCAGTGAAATAGGAGAACCGTCATCTTTACAGCAATTTCTGTACTCGTAGAATATGTTTAACGTATTTGCTACTATAGGCCAGAAAACTTTGCTATTATATGTTTAGAACATCATGACGTGATCATTTAAGTAAGTAATACAATTTTGACAAAAATCTACTATTCCCTTGTCTGTAACTATACCGACTTTGTATAAAATAGTTCCCTTAAAAAATAGTACTTGATATCATATATATATATATATATTATTGTGATTTCTATAATAGATTTGCCTGGCTAATGTTTAAAAAAAAATAAAAGAAAATCTTTCTAATTAAATCTGCCTTTTCTTTACAGATACCTTCGTTTATATCTTTAATGATATACACAATTCAATCCCACTTCACTAGATGGCTGTAAACTACCGTATATGCCCGAGCTATCTAGAGTTCACCACTGCAGATCAGGTGCACTAGTAATCTCCCCTCTTTCTAACCAATGACTAGTTTACGTTTTTACTTTGTTAAATATTGAATTTATAGTATAATTTTTAATAATTCAATGTGTCAAATGAGTTGTTATTAATAAAACAGTAAATTATTAATAACATGTATAATTTATTAACTAGTTTATATCAAAAACATATAAAGAGTACGAAAACTCTTACTCAAGGTGAGTGTACTTATTTGGAATGTTCAAAACAAATATTATCAATTATCCAGTATATATTTGGATTTTTATTATTCTCCAAGTTAACTTTTAAATATCTCGCTATCGTAAGAGAAAAAAAAAAACACCAACCACGTTTACCAACTTATACATATTAAAATTTCAATCTCAACTGTCATCTTGCAAATATTAACAATAACCTCAAAATGTTTGGACTATTATATACTCATTTATACAAAAATTTAAGCACTGCTTTGACCAGATACCTAAGTATATCAGCTTGCACGCACCCCAGAGTACTTCAGAATGGAGTTTCGTCGCAGTTACAAACCAGAAATGTTGAAGAAAAAGGATTCACATCAGGACAACAACGCCGGTATCATAAAACTCTAAGGAAAAACGTCTTTTACAGCATCCAAAGTGCATAGTTATATTCGAAACAGCAGAGACATGTATGATTCCATATGGAAAAATGTACCAAGGTATATCGAAAACAGCAAATTTCTTATAATGTTGAACAATCTTAACGTTTCTTCTGTATATTTTTAGGCCGAAGGTAAATTACATTGATTTACAAAGAAGATCCTCTTCGATATCGAATATACCACAGGAATATGATTTAATTCATTTAACTTGATGAAAATAAAAACAAGAAGATTTTTTCAAGCAGATTTTTTATCAACAACCCTCAGTCTCCATGGACCCAGCTCATTCATTTTATACGAATTACATTGAGTCTCTACTCCTTTGAAATAAAGTCGAATCCTAGGATACCAGAATATCATACAGTTGCCAGACGATAAATTATATATTTATATTTCCACGACTACTAATGTACCATAGCAATATATATCCAAACAAGTATTTTTTTCCTATGATGGTAATTTATTGGTAAAAAGGATACTATTGTAAAGAAATAGTTTCATCGCTTCAAAAAAAGCAGTAATGTAATCTTAGGTTACTGTGCCCAACTCAAGTAAGGTTTTTTTATGTAAAATATTTTTTTTTTCAAAGATGTATTTTTTGGGGAAAATAATCTTTCTCAGTGCATATTTCATTTATTAATTATTTATTTTATTTTATTTACTTCTTTTCATATACAATAATGTTGATAAATACTAAAATGAAATATTCTCCTTGTAGTATTCTTTTCCAATGTTAATCATCAATTGGTCTTTGTATATCTTAATAAAAATCTTGGTAATTCGGGAGCTTAGGTCAACACTTGTTTCCTTTTCGTTACAACACATGCTTGTTATGACCTAAACATCCAAATTAGCAAGCATTCTTCTTCTATTGTTTTACCGCTAGTAAATTAGTAAGACTTTTTTATCTTAATAACAAAAGAAGTCGAATAGAAAAAAATCATATTTATCTTTTTTCGTGCCTATTACAACAATTTCTTGCCCGGCGCAGTGGCGTTAAGCTTAAATCAAATATATATACCATCACCTATTTCTCCGTGAAAAATAAATCCTTGAAGTTTTACACGGTTGCCAAATCTTTGACTATCTGTATTCTAGTTACTGCTGAATATAGATAACTGCTATACCGATCGCATAGGTTTTTCTTAGTTCATCAAATATGTCGTTATTATAACAAAGCCATATACATTGGTCGAAGTCAGTTTTATAGGTCTATACCGAGTGTAAATTAAATGCTGTCACCTTTTTTAAAGATAGAAATATCATTAAAAAATAATGTAATTATCTCTAAGCGAGAAAGTCCCAACAATTAAGGGAACCAAGATATCAATTTTTGAAGTTCCCATTAAATGTTGGTTCAGCATCACTGATATTGCAGCCGGATCTAGGTTATTTGTTAAATAGCACGCCAATGCACAACTTGGCGACGAGCAAAAAGAATAACGGTCTGCTTTGATGACTAAATGTGTAGAAATATTAGTATTTTAAAATCTTTTAAAATTAAATTACATATTATTAGTTGAATTTAGCTGAGTGACCTCTGTTACCCTAAAAAATCTGCTATCATTTCAGAAACACCCTGCGTATTGAAACGAAGCGGGGAAGAGTCTATTTGGTGATTATGAAGTTTGAAGAATCGTCAGTTGATATCCTACACTCTTAAAATATTTTCCAATTAAGTGATTCAGTACAGCATGATTGGTCGACATATGACACACTCCGTATATGTACGCACATAATAGGTTATAATATCCAGAAGAAGTGATTAACGCACTTTGATTATTATTTTACAACTCCAATATCTTTCTATTTTTCCTTGTAAAATATCAAACTTTGAATAAGCATCGTAAACGTTACTGACCTAGTGCGCGGATTAATCACTAATACCATATTTTAGAAGGGCAAGGCAATGTTGTTTGTATGTATGTAGATATGTATAGTGGAACATTGGCGATTCTTAATTGTCTAACTGTACCTACCCACACCTCGAGTACTACTTTTGTCTGCAGAAAAAAAATCGCATAACCTAGGTATGTGTACATATGTATGAATCTTGCTTGCCTTGTTGTAGGTTAGTAATATCTAATAATCTATGTTATTTAATATTATGTCGGCCTAAGGAATGTTATTATAGCTGCATGCGTTACGTAATCGTTTAATAGCCGTAGTATCGGCGTACTACTTACGTATCCAGAAAATTATTCGCCTCGTCTGCAAGGAGATTTATTAGAACTGCTCGTGACATGAGAAAAAGTACTGCAAGATTGTAGAAAAAAAAGTAAGAGGTCTGTTTTCCACTGATTTTGATACTGTCATGTTAGAAATATTTACGTTAATAATATATATTACAATTACTTAAACATATTCACGATGGACAGCATGTAACAAAAGAAACAATACAGATTAATCAGAATAATTTGGAAAAGATTTTTCTGACGGTTTACCACAATTCAAAATAGTTAGTTATATTAATAAAATGTATCTGAACTTCTTTAGATCACTTACTGTATTAGAAACTGTAATAGCGTGCTTTTTTTTGGCTATCGTATATTCAAAACATTTTTTTGGGCACCTAAACCGGAATTGACACCATGTATCGGTTTGTGTATAAAATATACTTAATATAAAAATTAATAATATAATAATCCCTTCTACCGTTACGGGTAATGAGGAATTCGGAAAAATACCTTTGCAGTTTCCTTATTTATTTCATAATTAGAAAAGATGGGTCCTTAATTTGCTGTAACCATTCAGACTTTTTTATTTAACTTTAATCAATTTTGTAATAAAACTTTAAGTATACCTAAAATAAAAAAATACTATTTTAAATAATCATTTAAGCCGATCGGTACACTCCATAAATTGACATTAACTATCTCAAAGCAATTGTTTTGGAAAATGGTAAATATTTGTTTTCAACCATCGATCTACAGTAATATACATACAAAGATGATCATTTTGTAGCGGTTCCAGGAAAAAAAAACTTTTTTACACTCTCATCAATAGTGGTTGGTTTCTGAATCTCGCGTATTCAATTCAATGCAGTAGGGAAGCAGGTAAGTACATTTTACAGCAAAGCATAGCCGAACTGAGAAAGACACAAAATCTGCGCATAAATTTATATAGTTTCTACATCAGAAATGTTATTAATAGGAATCCTGCGATATATTTAATTATATTGCAGAAAACTTAGGATATTTTCGAATTTTCAACGTACTGCACTTATCATTAATAAATATATGTTTCTAGTACTGCAGTAATTTATCACATTTGATGAGATACCATTGTTAGATCAATTAATTATGTATCGCAAACGCTAAGCGGAAGCTAATGCAAGTTGCCCAAATAGAAGAAAAGCAGCATTGGCTGCCTGTTTCATTCGCTTGAAGATGTATTATTGAAATTATATTGTGATATGAGAGAAAAAGTTTGTATTGCCTTTGATTTATGATTACATTTAATATTATTTGTCATACCTAATTGTTTAATAAACCTAGCAATAACAACACAAATTTTATAACAATTCCTCATAAAAGATCTACCAGAAAGCATCAAATAACCAAAACTTCATACTAAAACCATATCAATATCAAAGTAGCGTACAAAAGCCTAAATAATTTATAAAATCATGTTTCACTAGGTAGTTTAAAATCCAAATTATTCTTTTATAACAGTTCTCATTTGATGTATTCAATTCTCTGTAAAACTTAATTGTAAAAGGTAGAATAATATCTGAGGGAGATATAGCCCCATGCCAATCCTCTATACTAGTATGCATATGGTTAAAGAAATGTTCCACTGGCGAAATATAGATGGCACCACAAGTATTCTCTTATCGAAATATATTACCACTATAAAACACTTGTGGTGCCATCTATATTTCGCCAGTCTGTTACACTTCTTTAGCCATATGTACGTAAGTATAATATTTGGTCAAATTAAGCAACATTTTAAAAGTACAATTGAAAGCTAAGATTAACAACTAAATTAGCCGCTTAAAGAAAAAAAAATCATGGAGACAAATTTAATTTTAATAAAACAAAAATCGTTGCTAAAAATCAAATTACTACACTCAAAACATTCTAGAAATCATTTTCATAAAGAAAGACAAGACTATACACGTAAATGAGAGACGTTGCTAACTTATTCAAAATGTATGCACCATTATTATAGACTTTTATTTCTATTCCTTGAATTTCCCTTTCATTTTGGACTTCTTTATATTGTAAATATAAATTATATAGTTATAGTACTGTTATTATTGTTAGATAAATTTAAACCCATTTTACTAATAAATTCAACATACATTATATGCTTCCATAAATCTTAAATACAAGTGGTTTCGAAATATGGTATTTATAAAAGTCCTCTTTCTGTTTGTGGATCAAATGTATAGATAAAAATGTAAAATAAATCATTTCAGCGAGGCGCAACACTTGAAAACGGCCGTTAAAGGTGTTGAAACGTTTTGAAAGGTAATTATTGTTTCATTTTATCCAAGCTATGGCCAGAAAATACATTAAAAGAAATGGTGGATATTTGCTAAATAAAGGTAGAAATCAAGAATGATTATGTATATTGGTTATCAAAATAGAATTACAATATAACGCAGCGTCTGCAGTTAGAAAAACATAATTCTACGTTGTACAATTACATATTACCTACAATTTCTTATAATACTATACTACTAAAACTGCCATGTCGATTTAGTGTACATTTGATTGGCATTTATGCATGCAATATTCGTTTTTATATCCCCGTAGCATATTTGTTCGAATACATGGACCAACCACCTAGTGTCATACCTCTGGCCAAGTAAAGCGGCTGGGAGTTTATAGGAATTCTTTTTAGTGTGAACTGTTTCATATGCGTAACCCCTAGAGCAGTCTAATCTTTTTACATTAATTTACAAATATTCTTGTGTTTTCCGAATTTTTTGTGAAAATTTGTTAAGATAATATTTGTAAAAAAAGAGTATATTATTATTGTAAAATTTCATAAATTTGTTGCCGTTTTTGAAACGTTTTATAATCGACTGCTTTTAATAAATAAAAAAATATTTATATTCAGAAGAAATTTCAAGGTAAATCTATGTATGAAATATAATTTCTTTTAATGTATCCCCTATACACGGTCTGTTATATTTGGTAGTAGCGCCATCCAGGAGCGCCTAACGAAACCACCAGTTTAAAAATTGGCGTCCGTTACAATACTTTAAAGCATTAAAAGAACAACAAACAGATTTTCTAATATGTAATAGGTCTAAAATAACAAGAACACAGTTCCACGTGTGGCCAAATACCATGTCAGTTCTGCCTACGTCTGACTTGAACCAGAACATTCTAGATTAACGCAGGTTAGCAGCCGGGCTATTCTTCATATTTTCCAAAATCAAGTAGTATAATTTCTAACTTTTGAATAAACCCTTTCTGTGCTATGTTTTTTTTTTTGGTTATAGTAGTTCATGGCGTACACTTTCGCGCAGCCCAGCATCCATCCGATTTGGCGAGTACTCTACACATGATTGTTGCATAATCTTGTATACTTAATAATCCACAAAAGAAAACTAGAATTTTGGGCGGGTAATGACGATAATTGTTAAAAAAAAATAACAAAAATTATTTTTGGATATCCAAGGTTGAAGTTAAAGCCCGTCTGACACGATCAATTTAAACGTACATTTTTTGTATTTCAGAATTTTGTTTTTGAAGGTTATATTTGTATGGATTTGTCTGGTACATATATGAAAGTTTTAAAAAATGAATATGGAATGTTTACTATTAGCTAGTATTGCTGCGGCGCAAGCAGCTAATTGTGTTCTAGCTTTAAGAAATACAAGGCCGTAATGGAAAATTTAAACGCAATATTTTGGAGCATCAGCATACTACTACATGCGCATTTAGACTTGTGCGCAGGAAAAAATGACAAGAAATAGAAACATTTCCTATTATTTTATGTACATATAATTGAAACGAAAAATGATCATTTTTTTCTGTAGGACACGTTCAATTTTTTATTACTTCAAAAAATTACAAAAAATGTACATTTAAATTGATCGTGTCGGACGGGCTTATCTAAAATTCCAAGTAATTTTAAGATGTCTAAATATACAATCATTTCTCAGTACTTGTTAATATAATAACAATTGCAAGGGCGTCTCCATATCAGCCATGACCCGTTTGATCCTGAAATCAAATATTTTTTCTCCTACATTGACAGTTCGTATCAAACTTTCCAGTGGGTTTTTTGGTGTCGTTAGGTCATATTAATTATCTGCATAATTTAAGGAATTTGTTTTGTAGTTTCATAAGTGTATTCTTCTGTTGTTTAATTTACAGAAATAAACCTTGTGAGTGTTTTGACATCGCTTAAGAGGCTGTGGTTTGTGAAAAGCAAGCAATGAAGGTAAATATCTTAACAATAAATGATACAATTCATGTTAAGCCCGTCTGACACGATCAATTTAAATGTACATTTTTTTGTAATTTTTTTAAGTAATAAAAAATTGAACGTGTCCTACAGAAAAAATGATCATTTTTCGTTTTAATCATTATGTCATAAATAATAGGAAATGTTCTAGTTTTTTTGTCATTTTTCTGCGCACAAATATAGCGCTGTTAGTATATGCTTGATGCTCCAAGTATTGCGTTTATTTCCAATTACGCCTTTCTTTTCTTAATAGAATCACAGATAGCTGCAGTGCGCCGCAGCAATACTAGCTAATAGTAAACATTCCATATCCATTTTTTTAAAACTTTCATATATGTACAGACAAATCCATACAAATATAACCTTCAAAAACAAAATTCTGCGCTTGCGTCGAAAGAAAATGAACGAAAAAATTGGAAGGGCTCTGCATACAGAAAAATCTCAGCTTCAATATTTCTGCACAAGTTTAATTTCATTTTTTATTACATGAAAAAATTACAAAAAAAATGTAGCATTTTAAACTGATCGTGTCAGACTGGGCTTTTTATAACAGGATTTTCCATTTTATTTTGACAGCCACTTATTTCCGTTAGTGGTCCGTTAGTCCTTTTTCTATTGCAATAGTAAAGCTAAATCGTCCGTATTCGTAAAATTTTAGATAACGGGGACGGGTTGTACCCCGTCCCCCCATTTTTTTTACTATTTTTCTTTTCTTATTCATCAAAAGAATGCCGATTTATATAGATCATAGATGATGTATAACAAGTTAGAAAATTAATAATCTGTAAAAATAGAAAAATAATAATAAAGCTTCTCAAATTAATAAACTTGTTATTGATATAAATCAAATGAACCGTATAACAGAAATAAGTTTTTTTCCGTAACATAATTTTCCAGTCATAATACCTATTTCCTAAATGCAGACGTGACCACTTAAACGTTTGGTGGTTACATTTTACTAGCATTCGGGGTATTATTTTTCTTACTATATAATAATATGATTAATCACCAGATCCTTATCGCGTTAATATTATATATGGCAATATTACCAATTATATCTGAAGTGATCTGAATAATTATTAAACTCACGTATGCGTGTGATAGTTGCATATCAAATTCATCACAATAGACACGTACATATACTTTTATTTTGAGTTATTATTACTATTTTTATTTTTCTAAATTTATTATAACATCACGCGTTTTCTATGTAAAAGCGATCTTTTTTTGATGAATAATGAATAAACTTATATTAAAAAAATGCGGGGGTATTGGGTATCCCATCTCCCGTTATTACTTTTTATGAAGATTATCTACCTTGAGACCATGTATTATGCTGGAAATTATGTTAAGGATAAAAACTTATTTTGTTATAGTTCATTTGATTTATATCAATAGACAAGTTTTTTAATTTTGAAGCTTTATTATTATTTTTCTATTTTTACAATTATTCATTTTCTAAATTTTGTCTTTTATACCATATCGTATTCTAACGTAAAATCGGACTTCTTTTGATGAACAGAAGAAAGAAAAAATGTAAAAAAATGGGGGTACGGGGTGCTCCGTCCCCGTTATTAACTTTTGCGAAATACGGACGACGCCACCCTTAGGGCCATGCAATATGCTGCAAATTATGTTAAGAAGAAATTTAATATCTGTTATAATTTAGGAATATTTGCAAAAAATTGAAAAATCGTCCAAACTTTGGAGGGGGCTATACCACAAAATCGTGCGGATACGCCGATAAAAAAAATACGTGTCTTCTTATTTTAAGGTACTTCTTTCGATCTGTTAAGTTTCATCGAAATCGGAGGGGACACCCGGTGTTCCCTTGTTAGTCGTGTGTACGATACTGCCATCTAGTGACAAGGGAGAAAAGGTAACGTGAAGGGGAAGACGCCATTATTTGTGTTCCTTTCGTCTGGGTTTGTGATTATATTATCCGTTTCTAGTTGCATAGGATAATCTTCATTGTGGAAAGTAAAGTGTAAAAAATTAATTTGCAAACAGTAATATCTATAGTTAGTAAAGAATTACAATTACATTTCAATTTAGTACATTTTGCTTCACAGGTACGTACTTGAACGATTTTGTTCTTTGAAAAAAATCAACAAAATTAAAGCTCAAAACTTAGTGTGCACAGAATTACACCATCCAGTCGGGTAATTTTGTGCACACTAAGTTTTCAGTTTAATTTTTTTATTTTTTTTAAGGAATGAAATCGTCCAGTGCTTATTGTAGCAAATATTGAATATCTAATGTTTTAATTAATATTAAAGTAATATAGCTGTATGAAGTTAAGTGCAAAGAATTCGATCACTTTCCCTTTATACATACATCATATTGTAATGTTCTAAATAGAACGGAATTAGTTTTGATTCAAACAAAATCTTTTGTCTTTTCTAATACGATTTGATGATAAAACATATCTTATGATTTGTTTGCAGCAATTATGGTTCATAACGTTTCTTGTACTAATTACGTACGATATAAACTATGTGAGAGCACAAGCAGGAAGTGATGTTGATGAAAAACTTAGGGACGTATTCAGCCCTGTGAATCGCATAGATACGACATTTACAACAACAACTGCCTCACCGCCATGTAAATGCGTTCCATATTATTTTTGTGACGTCAGCGATGTTCCAGTGAATACATATGGTGAAAGACTTACGATCGACATACGGTATGCTGCTTTTAGTAATAACTATATGAAGTTTCCATTCGACTGATTCATCACAACAGAGGACCCTATAAAATCCTTACTGTTTTTAGACAAGGTTCCAGCGAATGTGAGAATTATCTGGAACGTTGCTGCCCTCCGCAAAACATAAAAGGTAGGACTGTTGTGCCAACACGCAAAGATGTTCCAAAAGGCTGCGGATATCGTCGCCCTTCTGGGGTTGGTATGCGTACGACAGACGATACCAACGGAGAGGCGAAGTTTGGAGAATTTCCTTGATGATCGGTATATTCGTCGAAAGGATATCCGACTCTCAAATATTAAACATGTACCAATGTGGCGGATCTTTGATTCATCCCCAGGTAGTCTTGACGGCCGCTCATTGCGTCAGCGATAATGAAAAAACCTATAAAATAAGGGCTGGCGAATGGGACAGTCAAACGCACAACGAAATATTGAGACACCAAGACCGCAGGGTGCAATTCATAATCATACATCCGCATTATGCCGCAGCTACACTATTTTACGATGTGGCGTTGTTAATATTGGAAGAGCCTGTCAAATTGGATCAACATATTGCCGTGGCTTGCTTGCCTGAACAATCTACTGCAATCCCTGCTGGGACGCAATGCTGGGCAACTGGGTGGGGTAAAACTTTGTTGGGAGCCAAAAGCGCATATTCAGCTATCTTGAAGAAGGTGGATCTTCCATACGTTAAAAGCAATACTTGTCAAAGTCGCCTACGAACGACTAGGTTAGGGAGGTATTTCCAGTTGCATGAAAGCTTCGTTTGTGCCGGAGGTATCGCCGGAAAGGATACGTGTCGAAGGTGACGGTGGTAGCCCATTAGTTTGCCCCATACCCGGACAGGCAGATAGGTACCAACAAGTTGGTATAGTCGCTTGGGGCGTAGGATGTGGCGATAGTGGTATTCCAGGAGTGTATGGAAACGTCGCGCTGTTCAGGAATTGGATTGATACTGAAATGGGCAAATATAATTTAGACACCACTCAATATCAATATTAACAATATCTATCAATGTACCGTTTGCAAGTTTAAATATTGAAAATTCAATATATAGATCTAATAGAGGTTATTTATAATTTGATTGTTACATACGAAATAAATGAAAGATTTTCCTATAACAACATCAGCTCAAAATGCATTTGGTTGCAGGTAAACATCATTATTATAAATTTATAACAACATTTCTCGAATAAATAAGTTAGTAAACAATAGTGTTTATTATTTAAAACCTATTAGCCCTATATAAAAACAAAATTTTGAATTTTGGAAACAAATATGAGCTTGTTTTTTTCAAACATCATGGTATTTCTGAGAGTGAATTTAAAAAAAAGAAAAATTTATAGATTTTATAGATATACTTTTTTAATGTTTTCTGATATTTTCTGAAGTTTTATTTCAGTTCTTAGCAAGGTAATATTCTTTGGCTGTTAACTGCAGATATATTGACAAGAATTAACAAAAAAAAACATAAATTTATATATCAAGAAACAAAGATTATTTCAAATGTCCACTTAGTCCACTAAAAAGCAAAAAATTTTTATCACCGCTAAATAAATCTACAGTTGGTAAATAAGATATAATATTGCTATGAAAAAGTTAATAGGATTTGACGAAATAACTAAAGGCAAATATTCGCGTTGTATATAGCTTCACTTTAACACAAAATATGTTTTAATTTCATTATAAAACGAATTAATCCATTAAGCCAATATGTGTGTTTTGGTTTTTGTTTTATTTACTAAACTGTTACTTGTTTTGACTCCTTTAATATTCATTTCATAATAATTTTGTCAAATGACAATTCATTCATTGAATGCTCTACCACTTCGCTGCGCGCGCAATTAAACCACTTTCATTCGTCTCGCACCGACTCTTCGGTTATCTTATATTTTTATCGCGTTTGTGCAATGGAAAATTCCACTTACGTTTAATACGTTCAGATCACGGTTTAATATTTGTTTGGTCGTACACTTTTCTAAAATCAGCCTAGCTGGGACATCTATAGTACGCCAGCGGAACTATTCTTTGTCCGTATATATATTTATATTGTATTTGGTTATATTGAATGCTACATCTCCTCAGTAACAACAAAATCCATAACAACCTTCTGTGTTAGCTCTTAAATATTACGATCACTGCCTAGTTTGTGTATGGGAGATTTCTGTGATTTAAAGGGCATGTTTCACACATTTTTGAAAGTATTTCAAACACGATACTTAGTTTATGTTATAAAATGTTTTCCTTAGCAGTATTTTCACCGTGTACTGGGCTATTCTCTACATCATACTACAAATAATAGTATCGCGTGTTGCATGTCAGACATGTACAACATAAAATATGTATTTACATCAGCGTTCCAGTTTTAGACAAATATCTTTGAAGTCTGTGCACGTTTGATGCCGGTATTATTATAGATCTTTGTCCTGTTACGCTACATTTATTGTTACACGTAATGTGTCTTCTTATTTTAGAGGAATTCGGATACAGTTATTCGAATACTATATCATCTAGTAGTTCTGAAACTGTAAATATTCGTTGTTACCATGATGTGATATGGTGAACTAGTTCTTTCTCTTTTTACGAATGATTACGTCTCCGGCGCACCATACCGTTCAATAAGCGCAAGAAAATGCACCTCCAGCTATCGGTGGTGTAACACAGCCATTTTCCGTGCTTACCCATTCGCCGCGGTGTATTTTTATAACGGCATTGTTTAAAATTGAGCTCTCACACGGCCTGGTCTATGTTTGTTTTAATATACGGATGTTTTCTTAACTTTAAATATTATATATGAACATCGCCTACTGCTCCTAACGCAAGTGCCTATATAAATATATAAAAGTATGTGCGCCCGTTTTCGTTATTTTCGAGAACATTTCGATGTTATAATGATGTGCGGTAATGAAACTAACGTTTCAAGTAACTGCGTAATACACAACAGGAATCTACAATTAGATATTTTGAACTTACTTACGATTAGTAAAGAGGGTTGAGAAAATATAAAAATATCTCTTCGCATGGAGAATTGTATCTTAGAAGAAAAGGTTGGTAGTGATTATCTAAACAGTTAGGTATATATACATTTAGACCCCAAGATAAATGCATCAATGAGAAAAACAGATGATAAAAATAGTGACAGCAAACTGTGTAATTAGTGGTATTATAATTATCGTAAACCCATAACTTTTCTAATAAATAACAATATATGGACGAATACTGGGTAATGGAATGTAATGTAATATTGTTCTATTTAATGTCATCAGTGGCGGCTCGTGACAATATTTAATGGTGGAGCCAATTTCGAGCCAACTACTTCCCCCCTCCCCATTTTATTAATTTTACAAAGTTTTGAATTAGTTTAGCTCAGCTTGCAGTAATTTATTACCTTGTTTATTGCTAACTAAAATAATACCGACATCAAAAATTTAATGTAGAAATTTAGAGCCATTTTACAATGAAAAATACATTAAGTTTCTATCAGAAATACTCCTACTACCTAAATATAAATACTAACGTATTTCCTTCAGAATTGCACATATTTAGTTTTTAAATTCCACGTATGCATGGGTCACTTGTTTACATTCCCTACATAACTAACGCAAAATTATTTAGGTGCTTTTGTGATTTTATATCGACGAAAATAAAACGCAACACAGAGCACATGAGTTATTTAAGCGAAGATCGTCGAGCAAAATATAATGGATAATCTAAGCATAAGCGGACGCATTTCTTATAAAGAATGGGAAACACAATTTTTATTTTTAGTGCTTTTTTACCTAAGTAAATGGCTTGTTTTTTTTTTAATTAAAACACTATTATGATGTATTTTTCAGGAATAACTCCCTTATTATAATTATTATTTCATTTTCATAATTTTTACCCTAAGAAAGATATGAATGGTAGTTCACTTTGATTTGAAATACTACAATTATTAATTTGCGAAGTCATCCTAGAATAATACTACACTTTATTACTATAATTAATAAATATTAAATATAATGGAACCCAATTTTTATTGCGGGAAAGTGTGTGCGTTCGTGTATTTATCGGTATTATTACAGAAAATAAAAGCTTTTTTATGATTAATTTGTGATTTGCAATGGTGGGGCCATGGCCCCGCGACTCTTTAAGAAAAGCCGCCCCTGTCATCGCTATTAACTACAAACATTTAAGTTGAACTTAGAAGCCCGTAATTTTTGTTTAGTTTTACTACGCCCGGAAAAAGGAAACTTAAATTGTTTTCTGTTTATAGAATACGCGCGGATAGGACTCCAAATGAGATATACTGAACACGGCCGGTAAAAAAAAAACGGATAAATATTCAGACAAAGAAGAAAAGAGGATTCAGAGGTTCTATTAGAGTGTACGCATACGGATACATATAGATGTAAATACACAAACAAATACATGTTTAGGACGTCATGGTGGGAGATGACTGGAATCAGCCAACCTTGCTTCCGACTATCTATTTGTACGGATACGAAAAAAAAAATGCGCTCGGGAAGTGGCTCTAATTGTGTGAATGAAATCGCAACAAGAAAGACAGGAATTTAATTGTGGCCGTGACAAAATATATAAATATTAACAAAGTCGTAGTGAAACTGTTAGAGAAACTATTATTCTGTTTTGGCATGAAATAATGTCTGACAAGAGTGACATACAAATGCGTGGATGATAAATGACACTGTGCACATTTCAAGTAGCACTTACAATTTTAAAAAATACGAGACTGCTATTAACAATGCAAAATAATAGTAAACATGTATCAATAAATATTAATGTTATATGCGCTGTGGGCATTTAAACCTAGACAATCCACATACATTATAGTCTTTCCACAAGTATGTTATTGCATATGGCTGTCGTTTGCCATAAAAATAAATTTACTATGTGTGTAGCGTAGAATAATGATATACGAGCATGAGTTATGTTTCGTGTATGTAAAATTTAAATACAGTCGCATTTCAAAAATTGTACCAATGTGATTCATATAGCTTACATTAAATGCGAAGTTAGCAATGACATGTTTTTGCGATGTTGGAACACTTTGACTGTTACGAGCGCTTTGCCAACCAAAATGTAAGCTGCTACTATTGTTTCGTCAATAGATCACCGACTTATCAGAAACTTTACAAGGAGTATTAAGTAGTATGCGAATGAGTTCAATGACCTTTTGCCTTGACTTTGTGAACATTTAAGAAATGATTTGGCTATTGCTAAGAGTAAATGATAAATAACAACTATTCGTATTCTGTATCTCATATCTCAGTGTTAATTATTGAATCTTTACTTTCCTTATTTTAATAGAGATATAAAACTAAATTCAAGTCAGTGTATATTTATAAATATCAAACTGAATACGGTAAATTTAAATTCTTTTCAAACAGTTTTTGATGGGTACTTACACTTGTCCGTTCATTATGGAAAAATGTTGTATTTTTTCTTTTTTATATGAATTGATATGATTTTTTATATGATTTTAAATTAATGGTGACATATATTGAAAGAAAGTAAATTCAAGAAAAGATTAAGGCAGATTACAAGTAGCTAAAATTCTTCTAAATTTCTAAGATTCACAAAAAACAAATATTGTTTGGAGCTCTTTAAAGAACTTTCATCACAGAACTTTCTTAGAGTAACGACCAAAGCTAGGAATAAAATGAAATTTGGGTGTTGTTAATAAATACAATACGCTCAGTGAAGTAAACATTGATTTATTTACGAAAACATGTTACTGACAATAATAATTTATTGTAATGTCAAAGTCATAATCTTCCAAATAAAAATTATTCGGCTATTTGAAAGCGTTAATAAACAAAAAGAAGTAATTTAAAAGAGAACTAGTAAAGATGGGTATAAGAATTGTTACAGCAAATCGGTGTAGAATTTAATTCTCCACCCAACAATATAAAAGTATGCAGGCTATTCTATTTGGAAAAAATAATCTTCACAACTTCCAACATTATTTGATGTTACTAATTTTTAGATACCTGTATAATAGGATGGAAACCCTTTACTTCGTTTCGGTGAAACAGTGTTAGTATTTGATAGTGTTAAAATGCGTGACCAAAGCCACTTGAAGCAAGTGAAAATTAATCAATTACTTACAACAAGTGTAAATGTAAAAATTTTCCCAAATATCGTACCTAATTCCTTAGAAACGGTTGGAAACAGATATAGGAAACCTTAGTTGTAATCGCCATAGAATTTTATGTTAAATTTAAAAATGTAGTGATATATAGGTGCTCCATTTAATTTAATTAATTCATGACGACTTCCGGTTAACCGTTGGAAATATTCTAAAAAGAAAGCAAGTGCCAAAATATTACAAATCTTAAATTTTCAAACCTGAAAGTTTTCGTTAAGCCCGATAACTTCAAACCAGTTACTTCCGTGAGAAATCCTGTCAGTGTGCTTTATCATAGGTTTTACGAAATATGTCGAAATATATATTTCATAGGCTTCGAATTCAAATAATAGAAGTATTGATTCCAGCGCTAGAAATCCTGGTTCTGTTCATGATTCCACTGTTTGGCAGACAAGCAACAGTGTAGAAATTATTTAAGAAATGAATATATTGATGGAGCTATAAAATTTCGAAGATTTGTGACGCATTTTCGTATAAAGGTCTGCGTTGATATGGTTTCACCTCAAACCCTTCCAACATGCGGCCGTGAAACATCAGCCTCTGGTTGATTTTGAATTCAACATTGTCAGGAGCGTCTTATACATTGCCCGTATAGAAACCGTCATTGCCTTTGATCTCCGAGTTAGACAACGTGAAACATCTTCCAAAAGTCATATTGATAACTGTTTCACGAAAATGAATGCACCTTAAAACACAGCAATACGTGGAGGCAACTAAGCAGTGGTGTATCGTGGAGTTTTTCTTTTTTTACGATAATTTAGAGTATTTCTGGCTAATGTTCGACTAGCAGTCTAACTTGAAATGTGTTTTTTGCTTTGGGTCTTCTTTTAGGTAAATTGATATAAGAAACACCTCCTGCCATTTTTTTTATTGTCTAGTAAATTGTCGAAACCAATATATCTTGCTCTCTGTAGATCCTAACAATATCCCATTTAGGTACTCGTCTCACCAATTGATAAATACCTCTACACTGATAGAAGTTTCTTTCTTATTTAAAAGAAATTGCATTAAACCAAAAGTGTTTGCGTTTTCTATATGGCCAACCTGATGTTACCTTCAAAACGAATATAATTTTATACCTACGCATTTCTTCGGAATAATATATTTTCTGTTCAAGCAGTTCATCTTTTTAAGTGAAACATATTGATAGTTGATTCAAGAAAATCTTTATTCAATATATGAAAATTAAGCATGTGGATTTCATTTAATTACAGTTAGTATTCGTACAAAGGCATGCACTTATACACACATATTTTTCCGGTAAAACAGCACGCTACTTCCAAATAGAATAAACACTATTCTGTGGAAAGGTATCCTTTTTGTTTAGTATGATAAAAATCAAAAGTTATAAAACTTTTCATTTAATGCAATCTCTTTTCTCAGTGTACCAACATCATAAATCGTCTTTCAATGTTTAAAACTACAGATATTTTATCATATACCATCTTAACAATAAGATTACACGGTTATTCAACTATTTTCACGTTACAAACCACAATTTAACATTTATAGCACGGGCCTAATTATGTGACACAGAAGGCAGCTTAGGATATCAGACTATACTTTGTTGTGTGATAATCTTTTATCAAATTGCCATATAACCCCTAGTTCTTTATTTACGTTGAAGATAGCCAAACTTTCTTATATAATATATTTACAACTTTCCTTGTGTTGTAGTAATTGATTTTTCTACGTTTTCTATAGTTACTCCTCATTGCAACAGAAATGACTCATATTTTGTTTTGTTGTTGGTGTGTTAAACATTTTGCACATGCATTAATTATTTATAGATTCACTCAAACATCAAAAAATCTTATGCATATATTAATCTCGTCCAAGCAAAAGCAATACATCTCTGTAATCATTCAATCGTTTACGTTTTCACGTAAATTTCGAATAGCGACACACTTTCGTATGGTGTGTTTTAGGTCATTCTCGTTCTACTAGAAATGAAAATTGTAAAGATTTATTCACGATTTTATAGTACGATAGTGGCTTGCCTCTGTTAGATCCTTTTCGCAAAACCATAGATAAATAAACGATTTCTCTTGAACTATATATTTGCCTGGCATAAGTCGGGTGTAAAAAAGACAAGCACGTAATAATATACAAGGGTGCAGACAGAACTGCACTAACATTAAATTATAGTGAAGGTATATTTTCAATATAATTATCATACTTCTGCAAACGCATTTTTGTATATTTATTTTTTGGTCAACTGGAAAATTCCACTAATGCCATAACGACGGTGTAAATAATAAAGTTAATATAACACTATAACAACACACTTATAAATTAAACTAAACGCGCACAAAAACGCTTTACACAAATAATAACTAAAATTATACATTATTATGATATACATAAATAAATACTATGCTTATACTAAAAATTAAAGTTAATGATTTATAAAACTTTGCAAAATTCAAACTAAAGATATCAATATGATATTCGATATTTTCCATTTATCATCATTATAGTAATTTGTTTCCATACAATTTTATATAGCAGTTCAATTGTAAAACCTTGTTTTTTTTTTTTTCTGGGTTAATTGAAGTAAGGTGTGGTTCCAAATACCAACAGTAATGACTCGTTATTAAGAAAATAAATTTCCGACACGATTTTTGAGTGTCGTTTTTTGGAATCGTAAAAACTTACAACAATAACCTAATAATGGAAATGTTTTCGTAGTATACATTTAATCCTCTCCACGTCTCCACGACGCATTCGAACGTAGGTACAAGATTAATGTATTGCTTTCACAGATGTTAGAAACCTCTTAAATTTAGTTCAAGGCCTGAGGTACCAGCATTTTAAAGAGATAATATAAGAGAATGTGAGGTGTTTTGGAATGGATTATGAGTGATGTAATATGTTTTATTAGAATTAGTATTTTTCCTTTGAATATCAACTAATGAAACCGAAATGCATTATGCAAGAATACTACACATAACAAGTCGAGAGGAATTTACAACACATCTATATCATGTAAAATATGTTTTTTTTAAGAATATTACCTTAAAACGTCGAAATAATCTAGAAACGCGTTAACAGTTGTATTTAACAATTTGCATGAAATAACACATTTTATAGATGGCTTTAATATACCATCACTTTACAAATACTTATATATGGTATTAAAACAAAATTGAATTCCGTCGTTCCTTTTTTACTCTTTCATGTTATATTATTACCATAATGCATTAATTGTATATTAGTATTAACCGTGCGTAGATAACAGTGGATACATAAATAATTCCTTAAATCCTATTGTGCTGCTATCTAGGGGAAGAAAACAGGACATTTGACACGAATTGAACAATTCACTTATAGAGGGTTTTTACCACCATATTCATAGTTCTTCCTTTTTTGCTGTGGGTGCTCAGACATTCAGCAATCGAAGGAAACGACAAAACCGGCGATGAGTTAGCAAGAAAAGGATTATCAGTTTCATATACCGCACGCGCCATTCCAAATTCGAACAGTTGTATACATCGTAGTAAATGTGGCTTCTGTTGTATAAGCCCAGAACCTGTGAGATTGTCTAAAAACACAGCATGAGAGCAGGTAAGAAATTGGGGTAAAATACTACTTTACTTTGTTTTAAAATAACCAGACATAGCCTGCGATTGTCTTCGCAAGAGTGCAACTGCCTCGAAAAATCTGTTTATTTCACATATATGAGGGGAGTACTGGATATTTAACATATGAGAATGCCCATATGGTCAAATGGAACCATGAAATATTTAAACTAAATTCAAATAACTAAAAATTACAAATTATGGAATCACCTTACTTACATTCATTATAAGCAAAATAAAGGTTAGGTAGGTCACCATAAAAAAAAAAAACACTTTTGGAAAACACATATTGCTACATTTAATTAACAATTTAAAAGATTTCACAGAACAGTGGATACACGTCAATTTTAGACAAAACCGAAACCCAGCAATTTTTCCTATCTTCCTTGTCTAATAAACAAAGGGGAGTTTACACCTACGCGTTTTATTGCTGCAACTGACATGCAGCATTAAAATGCATATATCTTAGATGTTCACACTATGAATATATCAGTGCATTTCTGGCTGCGGCATAGAAATGCAAGCGTTAGAACATGTTCTATTTTTTGCATTTCTTGGAGCATTTCTATTAATATTTAATATTTTGATATCAATCAGTTTACTTAAGTTGGCCAAGCCTCTTTTTAATAAGTTAGGTTAGATTAATAATGCGGGGCTTAGCTGCTAGCAAATGGTTTTAACAACCATGACCTGTGTTAACCACTAAGTAATGTGGGTAAATAAATTCTATATTATTGAAGTACGCATGTAAAATCGGTCATTAATTAGGTGTGAACCTCACTCTGTCAGGCATATAAATAAACATGTAAAAATCTTATTAAACTAAATTTAAGCAAAACAAATACACTCTAAAAAATACGTTTTTTCTAACTGAAATATATCCAAACTTTGATCTGTCAAAATCTACTATCAATATTTAATATTCATATTCTAATATTTGATATCGCTCTGTAGGTGTCTTTCTGCTGATCATCTTTACTTCCTGACGGGGAAATTATCCAGAAAAATGCTATTGAAGGACTTGCCAAATACAGTGGTGTTCTACACCACCTGAATCGTCATCAGGTCAAAAAAAGAGAAATATTTGGTGTGTATTCTAGTTTAGCATATAAATAACTTACGTGTACAGGGTGTCCGTTAATATTTTGACCCCTACCTACAGGCATATTATTTAAGATGGGAAACCACTTTCAATATAAAGTTTATAGGATTTTTGCTCTCTTATCTTTTACAATTTTCAAAGTTGATATTATTTCATAAATTCAACAAATGGATACAACTTGCATTTTTATAAATATAACAGCCTGCATATTGGTAGATAGTATGACAGATTTTTCATTGATTTCGAACATATATATTGCTGTGGCCTGGCTCCCCGGTTGTCGTAAATTCTGTGTTTCTGTAAGCCTTTGTCAATGTTGCGAGAAATTTCAAATTGTTTTATTTTGTATTAGATTTAGTTAATGAATTGATTGGTTAATTTATTTATTTAAATGTTCAGATGTTTTCACTCTGTTTTAATATTTTTATTTGCTCATGTTGTTCAATGTCCTTCTTTGAGGAGTTCTTCTATGATCTTTAGGCGTTGCGCACGCAGTTGTTGTTTTATATGTATGCGATTGTTTAGCTTGTAAGGTTTCAGTTCCGAGATTGACACTAAAGAGTAAGTTGTTGTAAATTTGTATTTCATAGCTGCCATTTTGTTATCTCATTTGATTTAAAATATTTGAATTCGTTTATTTTGATTTATTCGTCCATTTAAGAACTCATTAAATAATAATTGTTGTTGTATTGTTGTGTACACAATTTAGGTATAAGATCATTTATTATTTTACGTGCAGGAAGATATTTTAGTTTAAAGAGTTAATTTTTGTTTTTTTTTTGTATTTTGCTGTTTTGTAATAATTCATTAATCACCTCGGGTTGAGTGAATAGAAGCTTTGTGCTTGTATTTAAGTTTTTCTTTTGATTATTTATTGGAATTGTCCACGTTTAATTTAAATAGTTCTAATTTTGAAACCACGTGGATTTTCGTGAATAAGAATTATCTTCCTGGTCTAATTTGTTCTTTTTGCTTTGTTAAAGGATTTGAATTGTCCTTTTGTATATTAGAGTCTAATGCAGTTTTGATTTCGACCAGGACCTTTTGTCCAAGCTTTTTTTTTTCCTGCGTAATTGTATTTAACATTTTTTTTTTAATACAATAAAATTTCTGATTGTTAACGTCATTCAAAATTTCTGTTCTTTTATTTTTGTTTAAACCTTTTCAATTTTTTGATTTAAAGAAAGTCAGATTTCTTTCACCCACAATTTACTTTTCGTGATTAGTTTTATTTTGCGAGGATAACCCTGAGTTTAATTGTTCTTTTGCGCCCTTTTGATTTATCCGCTGAGCTAGTTAATTTAATTTTCATTTTTACTTTTCATTTTTGCATTTTCTTTGGTACCATCAGTACACAGCAATATGTTGTTGATATTTGAATAAGCCGCTTTTGAATTAAACGATGTAACTACTTACCAAACTATAATAATACAATTTTCATCAATAATACAAGTCTTTACGTAAATTTACTTTCGGAGAGTTCATAAGTTCACAAGTTGCTATTGACCACTAGGGTAAATAGAGATTTCATTTTATGCAGTATATAAATTTTTACAATCTAATCATTGGAAACATAAAATACAATTAGTCGATTATTTATGAGGAATCAACCTTATTCCTTTTCATTTGCCAATTATATGGTAGAAACTCGTTTCACTTGTCTACGTGTAAAAGTACCGTACTTACATATCTATGCATTATGTGTAATTATCGAATGACGTTTCCGATTATTTTCATTTCTAATTCCGTGAAATCGCGCACCTTATATGAACTATTAGGTGGAGAAATGTTGAAGTGAATTTATCGCTATTAATCGAATACGCCATCGACTTTCTGTGCAAGTGGAAAAAAAAAATACATATTCGCTCATTACGTTTCTTTCTATTTATACATGGACGGTGTCGGTAATGGCGAATATAATTAATTCAGTTCTGAAAGCTAACTATTACTTAAATTATAAATCATTTTAAGATAATAATTACCTTTACTGTATGTAGTCACGTATATAAAACATTACTACGGGATAAAAAGAAGTAAACGCGTTCCATTTTGTTTTTATTTTTCTGATAAAAGTAAATTAAAACGTAGGTATATTAATTGGACTGCATGCAATTGAATCTGTAGATTGGGGTTGATAGTCTTAAAATTATACTCAAAATTTATTTTTTTCTATTTAATTACAGGTGAGTTGAAGATACCACTCCTTTTGGGAGCTTACTAAATATTGGTGCAAAGATAATATTTTAAACAAAATAAACCTACTAGAGGTTACACATTTTTCATTCCTTTAATTTATTTCATAGTCGCACTTTGTTCAACTTGATTTTTATCTCTTATATACCTAGATAATTGTAACGTTAAAATTACTGACTAGAATAACTGTTAACTGTCAATGAAAAAACAAGATAACCCATGTTTGCTTTGTCGATTATAAATAAGTCGTGCAATGTTTTATTTGTCTCCTTTCATTCTTAGGACCGTGCCTAATAAATGGATATTTTAACTCAAAGTGACAGACGTGAATGTTTTCATCAATCATAAGTTTAATTTCTGACGTGGTTTTAGAAAAAAAAAGCGGTAACTATATTTGAGCTAGACAAGAATTTTTGCTTCATAACTTTTTGCAATAACTGCTTTTCTTAACAATGAAAAACCTATGATGTCTAATATTCAGTATGGAATTTGTATTGCTCTAATTTAATACTATTGATAAGCTGCTATTTCGGAGTAATTTGTTATAATTTCAAGAATATAATAGGAACGTATGCTTTTTTTTATAAAAATACCGTGCCTATGTATTTTTAAAATACCATGGAAAAATAAAAATGAAATATCGTTTTTCATGCAGCCTTAAAGTTACTAATTTTAGAAGGTTTGTATTAAAACATCGATTTATGTTTATTTTGCATAAAATTACTGTTTTTACAATAAACTTCTGCAAAAGCTCTTGCTTTTAATTAATATTTAGTTTTTATATTTTTGCCCACATTTTGTAAAAGTTAAGTCTGCAGATAAAATTTTGCTTGTTTATAATTCTTCCTAAAACTACTGTTTTCAAATATTAGTATTATTTCCTCTATTATTATATTTATTAGACTTGCAGGTCAGTTAAAAGGTTGGCGCAGTAGTTGCGTTTGATCGTTTGCAAAGTTACTACTTGTACGAAATTTGCCCTTCTCTCTGAATTTATAGTATTCAGAGAGAAGAGTTAATTTTTATGGACACCATTTCATTTTTTTATCAACTTATTTCCAACAAAAGTAGCACATATTTATCTGAAGTAGCCTCTAATCTAATAATCTAATGCACCTGTTCGTTTTATTGTTTTAAAAAGGGTCCTTTTACAATTTTAACTAACAAGAGAACCTTGCTAGCTGTAAATTACAGATTCTAATAAAACTTTGTCAGTTTGTAGACTCTTCGAGTGTTTATTCAAGGACACTCTCTATTGTTGCTGAACTTTACGCACTATTTGACTTTGAAATTCGGCCCAAATTCCGTATTATCCAAAATAACTTTTAAACGATGAGATAAAAAATAGTTGTAATGGTAGCCTTGCACCGTTTATGTAGCCCTTTCAACTGGTATAGCTGTTTATATACTGAGTGTTACACTAAGAACGAAACGACAAATGTTGTGTTTATTTGATCGAATTTAAAAATAAACGTTCTATTGCACAGCGTGTCCTAAAAAATATGTTTTTTTTTTTCATAATTCAATAAAATATAGTGTGCACAATTAGGTTGTGATGGAGGATTTTAAAAAAATGAGCCACATAATATCATACAGAGTATCTTATTAGAATGAGAAAGTGCAAATGAATAAATAAATGTGACTACACAGGATAAAAAAAAACCGAGTCTTTTACTTCACAAATTCTTATGTTAACAACTTGGACGGTTTCGTTAAATTTATTTACATCATCGGGTCCGCAAGAAGATTAAAGAATGAGAGTATGCAGTTGAATAATCACAGTCAAAGATCACAATATTACAAGCTAACAGATGAACTAATTACAGTAAAAATCAAAATTACCTTACAAATAAAATAAAAAAGAATAAAAGAATCATTATAATGCAGTAAATAATAAAATTTAATTAAATAATAAAGTATAATTGACAAAAGGTATCTATAATTAAAACAAGAAAGCATGCATCTGTATACATTAATTAACTATAATTTACAATTATGTCTCAATTAGAGTTCCAGTCCAAAATTATAAAATGATAAGGTATAGTCAAAATTGTAATTGTATCAACTTGTGTATAATTAAAACAATTGAAATCTGTACCATTAAATATGTAAAATAAAAATTGTAAAAATTATTTAGATTTATTTCTCGGACTAGCACAAGATTGGCAACAGAAGTCGAGTTAACAATAAAGTATATGAATATTTTACTGCATAAATTTAAATGAACTGCAAAATTCTAGGAGTACATCTACGAAACCAAGGAACATCAACAAGAACGGGTACTCAACGTCGGAACCTTTCATATCCGCGGCGAAAAAATTCGTGACCTTCAGTCTGCTAATTTACTTCTATTGGCTAAATGCTAAAAAGTACTAAAAAAAGATGGCGATTTCTCGCGCACAATCAAAATTCAGGTTGACATGTTCCTCATCAGCTGCTAATTCGTTTGTATGTGCGTGATAACCTCACAGATAACCTCAAACAAAACCGTCAAATGACTGTCCTGTCAAGAACTGTTTTGACAAGAGCCGAGCTTGGGAGAACTTGACTTCCTATTGGCCGCCGAAGTATTCAAATAAGATGGCGGTTCCGCTCTAACAAAATTTGCTAAGTATCCGCTCTTGGTTACATGTTCCTTCACGAAACAAAGTAAAATTTAAGATTTTAAATTGTTCAGTATATGCTTTTTTTAACTATGTGTAATATATGGAAATTATTATCAACATTGAAATGGCACACCTCTTTTCAATTTATTGGTAATATTTTTAAATTTTACTTCATTTCATAGATGTCCTTCTAGAATTTTGCAGTTCATTTATATTTATACAAAAAAAAAATGTTCATACATTATTTTTAACTTGAGTTCTCTTTTATGCGTTGTGTTATCCCAAAAATAAATTGAAATAATTTTTACAATATTTATTTTATGTATTTAGTAGCATATCTTTCAATTGATTCAATCTCACATAATTTGATTACAATTTGTTTTATCATTTTATATTTTTCGACCAGGACTCCAACTGACAGTTTTTTATATACTGCTACTTTCTTTTAATTTCTAATTTTGTTAATTATACTTTAAATACAGTGTGTATTATGATTCTTCGAAATATTTCTTACTTTCAGTGTAATTAGTTCATCTGTTAGGATTGTAATATTTTGATCTTTGATTGTGATTAGTCGATTGGCACATTTATTGCTTAAACTGATATCTTCTAGCAAGCCAGATGATGTAAATGGACTTATGAAACTGGTTACAAGTTGTCCATATAAGAATTTGTGAAGTATGTAATTGTTTCTTTATCCTGTGTAGATAATGACTTCGCACACAGTTAACTCCGAATATTTAAATAGATATGAATTTAATCAAAATCAATGAATTGATATATTTGCTGTAATAATATATATAATAATCCTACATTATGATATATTAATGATCCTACATTATTTTTGACGAAGGAAAATTAAAGCTGTGTCTGTTTGACTAATATTGATGTAAGGCAATTAGATTCCAAAAATATAATTTTTAATAATCAAGCAAAGAATTGCTGCTAAAAGTGTTAATATAAGTCGTTTGTATTAGCTCGACGTTTATTTTGTTATTCTATTTATGTCTTTTAGAAACATTGTGTTGTCATTACAACGAGAATTATAACAAAAATGATTTAACTACTGTAAAGAGATTTTTCAGATGTTTAGATTTTAGAAATATAGGAGTATCATTTTTTATGTCGTACAACTTCAGTTATATTTCGAAAAGTATAAAACAATGACACACGATTATAACTTTTTACTTACACAGAAAACGTTGCAAGCACACCAAAAGACAGCAATTAATCGGAACATACAATTGGAATATCCAAGTGTCCTTGTTTCATAATTGTGAGAAATATATTTCATAACATTTGTATAGAGGTATTTGAAGGAAACTGTGTATTTGTGTACGTATAAATTGTTAGTTAGCACGCATAGATGCAATATATGCACACATACATGTTACAAGGAAACAAACGATTAATTATTGTGTATTATTAAGTTTGTGAAAAAAATTTCAATGTTGTTTGATTTATTAATGGTTAAGTTTCGCTGTTGTTTTGGTTCGCATGTCTACAGGCGAAAATTTCGTTCTTATTAATTACTTTCCGTAAGTAATACATACATATGTCATCACAGAATACGTCAGTTAAGTGCGAATTGCAAATTTAAAATGTAAGTATATTTAGAAGAGCCAAGTTTTTTCATGATTAATATTAAACAGTCTTATTGTTTATATATTGGGTCGTAATTGAGCAAAAGATTCGATTCAAACGAGAACTTTTATGCTTGGAAATCCTTTATAGCACTAGACCACTGTTGTTTAAGTACTAATCATTGACTTTGATGAACAATTGGGAGCATGAATAGTAGTAGTAGATGAAAATAATTCTGTTTTGAAGGTTCTAGTAATAAAGACGATAATAATAGTTACAATGACGTCTGTTGTAATACGAGCGCAAGTTTGACTTATACTTATGCGTAGGTATATAATACTTTTTTTATTTGATTTGAAGCTTTTTACGGTCACTGGGTATATTCTACATTTATGTATTACAAAACATGCGAACTTTCAAGGCTACAAATTATGTGCATGCATGACGGAGATGAAGCCTGTTCCTTTTTTAATGTACTATAGTTGCATGGTACCCAAACTTAATTGCATAGAATTATTATATTCTAAGAGAAGCATTTAGAAAAAAAACGCAAGTTTATATGACTAACAGAATGTTGTTTCAGACTCTTGTAGATATAAGCTTAATGATTGTTTGTGCCACATCGGCTAAGAAAACGGCAAAAAATCTATTACCAAGAAAATACCTACTCTTTTTTTTGCGAAACCTAAATGATCACGAGTTCACCTAATTGTATAACACACAGGCAACACCATGAATTAAAAACAGAAATGGATAATGAAGTGTTTTAACAATGTAATTGGTGTTGCTGATTGTTTTGAAGAAAAATAAATAAAGAATATGAAGAATTAAAATTTAAAAAGAAAATAAGAAACATATTTTCTTATCTAGAAGAAGAAGAAAATGTCTTCATAATCCTTACAGTATTATTTATACTGTGACGCTAGTTTCAGCTTAAAAAAGCCCTTATCAGTCAACATCTACAAATGATCAAATGCAAAGCTGTTGAGAACTGCAAATTTGGACCAATCATTCTGATTTTCGCTCCGTGCTCCATTTGGAATCTGTTTGTGTACCATGTCAGGAATCTTATCTTAAATTTCGATGCAATTAAGCGGCATTCTTCGCGATGTGAAATCAGTACTTTGCATGGTTTCTTAGTTTTCATACTGACTCAAGGTCGTTAGGTGTTGACAAGCATAGCTGTAAGCACTGGGAACAGTAGTTCTCTTTATTTACAGAGGAAGGGGTGATATCTGGTATCATCTTCATGGTTGTAGCTGGGTGGGTGAACATTGCATCTGTAATTCTCAGCAGGCCATTCTACAATTTAATATGCGTCGCGTTTTCTTTACATGGTCACCAATGCATTCATACTATGGCTGCATAAAATACCATAACAGTCTGATATAACAATTGTATTATCTTCGGTTGCAGTTCCCAAGTTTTCATAAAAAAAAAGCCTTTGGCAAGACCACTAATATGGTATTGTTGTTTTGTGGGTAATTTTGTCTATTTCCTTGTTCCAGTCTGTGGTCAAGTATATCCCAGAGAGTGGCAGGAATTAAGATGACTCTGTGGTTATACACAAGGGTAATTAGGTCCATGATGACATACGGAGCATTAGTGTGGCAGCTAAAGGTGCGGCAGACGGGAGTAACATACATAGACTAGCTTGCCTGTGTACCACCCGTGCAATGAGATCGACTGTTGCCGTGGCAATTGAAGTAATTTTAAACATGCCACCGCTATATATTTATATTACGATAACCTAGGTTTCAGGCATACTTACTTATGTACAGTCAAGCATCGATAAGTAATCATACGTTGTTGATCATCAAGAAAGGTCCTCCAATAAGGCGGATTTGAACTGGTATACCGATAGCTCTGAAGCTGATAGTGGACTAGAAGTCGAAATAAATGAAGAGAAGTATCAAGATCGCAGTAGGTTCTAGTTGTCTTAATATTTTCATGCAAGAAATAAGATCCATGCCTATTTTAAGGTGACAGCAGTGAATAAGATCTTTCTGGATTGCCTTAGCTTTTGCCTTGGACATAAAATAAGACAGATTCTGCAGTATTGGCTGTCAGGTTTGCGCTCTCGCTTATAAATTAGTTGATGTCAAGATATAAGGCGTATATGGAAATACCTATCAAAATGCAGGTAGCTGAACTGCCACAAACAAATCAATCTGTCAGTATTTCTTTAGTCAAAATTGGTATACCTCATTCTTTTGCCAAATTCTATCTCTGCCCGACATACTTATGCAAAATTTGCAGTTTATGAATCCCTGTTAATTTCAACGCAGTTTTTACCAGGAACAAAATCAACAAGAATACCAGCAGATCCTTGTTGTGTCGTCGGTCAGTCAAGGAGTTACAAACACAGAAAGTCGCGCTTATGTCAGTGGCGGCTTGTGACAATATTGAGTGGTGGGATCAATCACGAGCCAACTCGCCTCCCTTCTCCTTCTCCCCTCCATTTTATTAATATTACAAAGTTTTAAATCAGTTTAGGTCAGCTTGTAGTAATTTATTACCTCATTTATTGATAAGGGCCATTATTACAATCGCGATTTAAGGATTAAATATGGCAAGGTCAAGTTTATTTTTTTTTTACTTATATAGATTGTAAGTCTAAAGTGAAGTTTAAACCGAAGATTATTCATCTACAGTTTAAACCGCGATTGTAATAGTGACCCTGACTAAAATAATACCCACACTAAAAATTTAATGGATACAAATTTAGAAGCCATTTTAAAATGAGAAATACATTAAGTGCTTATCAGGAATACTTATCTACCTAAATATAAATACTAACGTGTTTTCTTCAGAATCGCATATATTTAGTTCTTAAACTGCACGTACATGAGTCATTTGTTTAGTTCAGGTGCTTTTGTGATTTTATATCGACGAAAACATAACACAACACAGAGCAGAGTTATTTAAGCGAAGATCTTCGAGTAAAATAAAATTGATATTTTATGCATAAGCGACGTATTTCTTAGAGAGACACACTTTTTATTTTTTTTGTTTGTCTACCTAAACAAGTGGCTTATTTTTTTTTTACTTAAAACACTATTATGAGGTATTTTTCAGGAATAACTATCTTATTTTTTATATATATTATATTTATTATTTTACTTTCATAATTTTTACCCTAAGAAAGATATGAATGGTAGTTCATTTTGATTTGAAATACTATAGTTATTAATTTGCGATGTCATCCAAGAATAATAGTACACTTTATTATTATAATTAATAAATATTAAATATTCTTGATCCCAATTTTTATTGCGGGTAAGTGCGAAATCGAAATCCGTATGCGGCGGTCCTCTACATATGTTTCTACTTTCAATAGTCGATCTTCAACGGCCGTCTGCGTCTGACTCACACGCTTACTTACCGTGATAGCGGGTGACCCTTCCCGTACAGTGCTGAGCATTGACGAGATGACTCGATCAACCAGCGAATAGCGGGTCACGAAACGGCTGGCCCCACTTCAATGTAATCTTTGCATATACTGCGACCACCCCTCTCCCGTAGCTCCGTGCGGAGATCTACAAACGTCTAAAAGTCGGAGCCAATCTAGACGTGGCCCCAGTTCCCTGCTTGTCTATATAAACAACTACAAGGCGCGTTTGGTCGCGCAAATCATGGGAATCGCAACGTTCGTTCTGTACTTAAATGTGTGTCTGCGTGTACGTATATTTATCGGTATGTTTACAGAAAATAAAAGCTCTTTAATGATTAATTTCTTATTTGAATGGTGGGGCCATGGCCCCGTGGTTCTTTAAGAGGAACCGTTCCTGGCTTATATACCATAAAATAAAAAACAGAATGACAATTATCACAAACGGATATGTTCAGAAAGTAATATACAAATAAGTACGTTCGAAAACTAGAAATAAGTGGTTAATGAAAGAATGTGCACTTAATTAAAATAAATTGATAAGAATTACATCTAAACTTTTAACCATAAGTCTAAATGTGATTAACAAATCAAACAATTTATTTTATGCGAACGTGAAACGTTAGAAGTTAAGGTGGAAATTATTATTTTAATAATTTGAAAAGAAAACAGCTAGCTTTAACTATTGTGTTGTTTACATAATAATGAACCTGAAGTTTTTATTGTTTTATCCGAATTTTAGTTTACTCGATTTATTAGTTATTTAATTATCAGTCATACACTATGTTTACCTGAATATATTCTCGAAGTATTTCAATTATGACAGCGCAAACTTCGGGAACAATATTGGATATAGACTGCTTGAATGTTTCGAATGTATATGATAAACCTGCGTAAGAGTTTCCAGTAACCAAAAATTTCGGTGTTAATACTAATCTTCCATGAACTGGTTTTATTTCCCTATAGTTTGTATTATGCTTCGAATTTTTTTGTTTTTTGAACATCAACATTCTGATGTCTGCCGTCTTCACTTTGTAGTATGTGATTCCGCATATCTGCTTCTGCCTTTGAGTTATTGTAATTCACTAACGTCTTGCCTGGCGTTTTTCTTTATAAAGAATTAAAGATTATATATTTCCTGCATTCGCCAATTTCTTGAACTCGCAACTGAATCTTGATCTGAACGACAAAAATAAACCCCTTTGAGTCCTTTCCGATGGCATACGTCTAGTCTGCCGTTCGCGTTGGCGTTGGATTGGGACCCTGTGCACAGAATAGAGAATAACTAGAAATTTCACGATTTTATTTTCTGTTGTTTATACGACACCCGAATCTGCGCGCAGGAATATAGCAATGCGCAATCGCTCTGAAAATCGCCAAGAGTTATTCGAAGAAGCATATAAACATCGCCAGAATTTAATTGAAAAAGGATAGAATATCTGCCCATTTAATCATCGAAGTGAAACTTCTGTTATTCTCAATTCTGTGTCCTGGGTCTCTACGCGGCTTAAGAGAAGTAGAAAGATGCGCTAACTTAGAGGGTGCCTTCTAGGACAAAGGGGTTCCCAGTGGTCGCGGTGAAACAGGCCTTTATGGCGAACAAAGCCCTAATCTGATTAGATATAATCTAAGTATCTCTCAGATATTTAATAACACTGGAGCATTCCAGTTGTACATTTTTCACTTCATGTATACAAACATCTATAATGCAGGGTATTTATTGACAAAAATATTGTACATAACTTGATTGAAAGAATGCAAATCGGGACATATGTGTTTCAGAAAAGCATTTAAATGACTACATTGCAGAAAGCTACTAGCACAATTCTTATTATCCGCTTATACAGCGCAAATGAGGCCTAAGGCGGACTAATTTTACGACCAATAAAACTCATTACGTTACTTTTGCTTCCACTTCCTATAATAGGTTTTGCGCGTCACGTCTTACGGAGTCCTAGATTTTAAATACCCGATTTACTGAACTAATTTCCTGCGCATCTTGTATGAATCACTCCTTGTATAATTTGTAATAAATCATACTATGGGACGCGCTCACTTTACGCACGCATGTAACCGTAATGGATATTCGTGAAATGATAGGCTGCGCGATACAAAGGAATGAAGGAAGACACGGACAACGTATATATCTAATAAGGCGTAAAAAATACCTTTAGACACAAACAAGCATTATGGGGCACGCCTATGTTCGTCGGCGTGTCGGCGTTATATGGCCGCATAGGAATAAATGGAAAAAATGAATAAAACAGCGGCAAAGGGATACCGATTCCAATACATGCGTTGCGTTTATTAACGCGTACGACTGGATATTCGTCTTGACGCACCAAGTTATTAATGTTGTCATGCCTTAATAGAAATCTATCTGCCCTGCGTATTGTGTGTTCTCTAATTCATTATTTTCGGTAATTATTTAAGCGAAGATGATCTATTTATGTGAGTTGATCCGCACGACGCCTTTCTAGCTCTCAATAATATTCGAATCAGAAAATTAATTGAATTTTACGATTTACAAATTAGTAATAGGTGTACAATTGCTCTAGCACGTAAAATTTATTATCTGAAGATATTAATACGCACATTTTTAAAAATGCACTACATCGGGTATCTTTTCGAAGTGGAGTTTACTTCAAAAGTAAAGAATACTTTTCATCACTGAAACTTGTGCGAAGTGTGAGTGATCACGCCAATTTCGGTTGCCGTTGGGTAGGCTACCCTGGGAGTGGAAACTTAATGCTCTATTTTGTCAACAAGGTTGCGTGTCACCAACTTCAGCACACCGAACTACAAGTAATCTGGCGGTACATTCAAATGGATCGTTTTTTAAGCAAAAATGAATATCAGTATAAATAATTAAACTTACTGGTATTTTTCTAAACCTTTGTCAACGTCAGCCCAAGTTAAACTTATCAGTAAGCTATACATATTAAAATTGTTTTCTTGTAAAGACAATTTTCTTGTCAACTAGTGTGGATCTCGAAAATCCTCGAGTTGTATTTTCAATAAATAAAAAGTTGAGGATTATACTGCTATACACGTATAATTCAATTTTTCTATTTTCTATTATATATAACCAGTTTTGTTTTATACTGTTATATTCTTTCCTATCTTGCTATCCATCATAATAATTTGCAAGCAGAATTACTTGCAATAAATCAGGTGATTCCTTATATTATTTGGGAGGGTTAATGATTCGCATTGTGAGTATGATGGGGTAAATATAGTATTATAGTAAAATAACTATTTGGCACGAACGTATAAAATAAATATTTAAAATATAAATCTTCAATTTAATTATTCCTGAATAGAGTAATTATGCTTAGGTTATTATTAAATATTAGAATAGATATTGCTGTTGTTTCATTTGATTTCAGGTCATTACGATGATCTATCTTTCCGCTGATGGAGACAGTTTCTTCATGTGTGAAGAACCGATCGAGGAGCTACCTGGAGAGGACATAGCTATCCGAACTGAAAGGACGCGGAGGTTGCCTCTTCAAAACCCAGATGGATAATAATAATTTGCTGGCTATCCGTAGTTTGATTCAAGATCCAACTCTCACAGCCGTACGTCAATATGGGTTTAAATATTGTGTTAAACACCGTTATTTTTGTTTTCTTTGAAATCTCCTTCTTCCTTATAAAAGCGTTGTTCATTGCGTAATATAATTTTATCCCACTTTCAATTCTGTTGTTAATTTCTGCTTCCTCTTTACCTTCTTGATGTATATTTATTCCCAGATATTTAAATATTTCTACTTGTTCTATAATCTTTCCATCTATATGAATTATTATTTTACCATCGTATTTCCCTATTGACATAACTTTGGTCTTCTCTGCATTTATCCTCATATTTCTTTTTTTCAAAGCTGTTTCCCAAATATTTAAATTTGCTTGCAGATCCTTTATATTCCCCGCGTACACCACCAAATCGTCGGCAAAGGCACTTTCCGCGATTTCCACTATCCTCATGTCTTTATACCCTATTTGTAATTTCTTCGTCTTATTTTTAATCTCCTTCAAGATGTCATCAAGGACTATATTAAAGAGTGTAGGACTAAGTACTCCCCCTTGTCGCAATCCTTCCTTAGTTAAAAATTCTTCCGACTGCATTGCACCCACTCTGACATAATTTCTGGTTTTATGATATATGCTAGCAATTGCGTTTTTTAGTTTGCTATTTATTTTTCTTTTATTAAGACTTTTCCATATCAGATCCCTTGGTATACAATCAAAAGCCTTCTCTATATCTATAAAAGCCACATATATGTTATTATTACTTGTGTTTTTCTCTAGGAGTTGTTTCAATATGAATATATTATCTTGTACTCCTCGGCCCTTCCTGAAACCACACTGTGCCTCTTCAAGTTGTACTTCAGTTGTTACTTTCAATCTTTTCTCAAGAATCCTCTCGTATACCTTTAGCATAGTACTCAGTAGGGTAATTCCACCATAACTTTTACACTCTTTGTTGTCTCCTTTTTTATACAAGGGTAGCAGTATTCCCACTTCCCAGTCCTCTGGTATTTTTTGCTCCTTCCATATCTTATTATATAGTATCTTGATAACTTCTATTCCAGTTTGTCCAATATTTTTCAGCATTTCAGTTGTAATTCCATCATTTCCAGCTGCTTTTCCTCTTTTTAGTATCTTTATCATTTCTAATAATTCTTCTGTCGTTATTTCATCGTCCTCTGCGGTCTCGTTGTTTTCTGTGTAAATCTCATTTTCCTCCTGTATATTTACTGAGTCTGTTATTTCCATGTTGAGTAAATCTTCAAAATATTCTTTCCATCGCTTCATTATGTTTTCTTCCTCTTTCAATATTCTTCCTTCCTTTGATTTTACATAGCTACTTCTATTTTGCTTGCCTTTTCTTATGCTTTTTAACACTCCATAAAATAATTTTTGATTTCCTTTACTATCTCTTTCCATAGCTTCCCCAAAATCTTGCCACGATTTTTGTTTTGCTGCGTTTACTAATTCTTTGACTTTTATTCTTTGCTCTTTATATCTCCCATATGTTTCGCTAGTTTTGTTACTCAAATATATCTTCCATTTTTGTTTTTTAACTTTTATTTCTTCCTTTATTTCGTTCGTCCACCAATTTGTTTGTTTTTTATTCCTATTTATTCTACTGAATCCACAGGTTTCTTCTGCTACGGTTAGCAATATATCTTTGACAGTTTTCCAAAGTGTTTCTATTGACATACTGTTTATGTTATACTTAATTTTATTCATTTCTCTCTCACAGCTTTCCCTATATAGCTTAGCTGTTTCTTCTTCTCTAAGTTTGTATGTTCTAACCGCTTTCATTATACCAATTCTTTATTTGTTTCCTTACTCTGAATTTTTCTTTGTTAGTTATTTCTATTTTGAAAGGACAAGATAATAATCTGAATATATCTCAAAACTTCTTCTAACTCTAGTATCTTTCATTCTCTTCTAAATTCCTTGTTTACTATAATATAATCTATTATAGATCTTTCATTTCTATTTATTTGCTCTCTTGTATACTTGTGAATATTTTTGTGCTCAAAAAAGGTGTTGGTTATTATTAAATTATGTAATATGCAATACTCTATTAGTCTTCTTCCATTATTATTTCTGACGGTTTCTCCATAATTTCCTATTACTTCTCCTGTTTCTTCATCTTTTCTTCCCACTCTTCCATTTAGATCTCCTAATATTATCAGTCTTCCTTTAATTTCTTCTGTGATTTCAGATAATTTTTCCCAAAACGTATCTTTATTGGTGCTTTTCTCATCTTCATTTGGGCCATATGCTACTATAATTGTTGTTTCCATCGTTTTGTCAGTTTCCAATTCTATCCTCAATATTCTTTCTGAGACTGCATTCCATTTGCGTATGAATTTAATATGTTCCTTTTTAATGTAGCAAGCAACTCCTTCACTGGCTCTTCTTTCCTTTTCGACCCCACTATATATCAATAAATGTCCTCCTGGTAAAGTTACTTCTCCTATTCCTTTCTTTTCGTTTCCGTAATACCCATTATATCTATATCGCCTCTTTGTAATTCTTCCACTAATTCATTCTCCTTCCCTGTTAAACTTCTGACGTTCCATGTTCCAATTTTCCAAATATTACCCTTTCTTGTTGTTTTTCTCAATACATCTTTAACCTTATTACTAGTTCTACCTATCCTTTTTTATCGTTTTCTAATTGACATTTTTTTACCCTTACATTTCTTAATTCTGTCTTATCTCGACTCCTTTCCTTTTCCTTGCCAAGGTTCTTTTCCGTGTTTTCACCATCATTTTCTCTTTCTAGTTTTTTGGCATACATTTCTTAATTTCATCTTTTTCTTTATCCCATCTCCATTGTTCTCCATTCACGATAACCCTATTGTAGCCTATTTTAACTTCTTTTCCTTTTTCTTTTTCTTCCTTTGCGAATGTTCTCATGATTTTTTGTTTTTCTCTTTCTTTCTTGGTCATATCATCATTAATATAAATTTTTTGCTTATGATTTCGTAATTTGATTTTATTACTCATAATTATAGCTTTATCATCCTTACTATTTAACTCAACCAAGCACGTTTTTTCTCCCAGCTTTATAGTAGATTCTATTTTTATTGTAGCTCCTAATTCCTTTTCTATAAAATCCTCCATTTTTTCTTTTAGCTCTTTGGTGTTATTTGTATTTATTTCTAACCCTTGCACTATTATATTTTTTCTTCGCTTTTCTGCCTTCAATCTTTCTATTTCTTCATTAGCTGCTCTCACTTCTTTCCGTAAATTATCTATTTCTTCAGTCTCTTTCTCGTGTATATCTCTCAATTGCTTTATTTCATCCTTAAATTGTTCTTGTTCAGCCCTCAGCTTTCTTATTTCTTCTTGTAATAGTTTTGTCTCTTCCTTACTTGATGTTTGTTCTCCCTTTATTTCCTTTATGTCGCCTGCTAGATTTTTAAGCAATAACATAATCTCATTCATTTGTTCCATCATATTCGCTTTTGAGGTATCACCTTTAATCGGTGTTCTACACGTCTTTTTGGATCGATGAAACATTTCTTCACTATCACCTGTCTTTTTTTTTCCATCATCTGAACAATGTTCACTCGAACTCATGATTAACTGTAATTTTCCCTTGTCCTTGTATATATTCCGGCTAAACACCCGGTATTGTAACTTCTTCTACTTCTAATCTCCTGCCTTATATTCTAATATCCAATATATATCTAATTTCTTATTTTGTTAATAATTGATTTGTATTCGGAATCCCCAATGCTTTATATTTAATGTTTTATTCTTATCTTTTCTTTTATTTACGGCAATCGTTGTTTATTTACCTGTCGCATCTGTTGTAGCTGTTGTACGCGGAAAAAGTCTCGGCCCGGTCGACCCGTCGAAGCCTTGACCTCTATCGTCAACCAGCTGATCTCTCTCTTTTTTTTTTTTAAATTATACTTACTACGCTTATCACACTATTATTATTACACACTGCTAACACTTTTTGTGAATATATACTCGAAATTACCCTATTTGTTTGAGTTAAATCTCGGAGCACACGTTCACATCAACCGCACAGCGCACTCGTTCACAGTGTTCTCCAAGTACCGCTATAACTTTTTTAATTTCAAATTGTTTCAGAAACCTACTGGTTATCTCAGGGAAATATATGTTGTGGAGGAATAAATGACTGAGAATTTAAGATGCAATGTATTAAGATGTTCGCCGTTTACTCTGACCCAACGTTCGTTCCGTGGAAAATTTTGATTATTTCTTACATGATGGTAAAGTTAGGGTGGGCACTTAAAGTCCGGGCACTTGGATAGGTGCTCATTGTACCATCCCTATTAATTCTCTTATTTCCACTCGAGCTGCTTGGTGTTCTCTATAAAGCCCAGTATCTTGCCCAGTGGGAACTTGAGAACCTTCGAGGGTTCCAATAGATCTCTCTCGAAATATTTCTGCCTGAGCACCTTCAGTTCCTCACATGTGCAGATTACATGTAAACTCGTTTCCTCCTGTAGTTCGTATCTTCTACACCACGGTTCGCTTACTCGGCCTTTGTTGTATAGGTGCTTTCTCAGGGGACAGTGTCCAGTTACCAACCCAGCAATGGTTTTAATTTCTTTCTTACTGCGCCTGAGTACGTTATCAGAGAAACTAACATTCCTATCCCTTATCAGCGCTTTGGTATAAAGTTGACCATCAGTCGACCTCCATTTCTTTGTAATTTTTTTATCTAACCAGGTCCAGATGGTAAACATTTACAAATATGTTTGCAGAAGGAGTTCGTAAATTCTGGTGCAGTTTCATATATTCTTTTCTTGCATTTGCTGTTATTATTTTTTACGTAAATAGAGAATAATTCTACTTTTTTTTTGGCTAACCCGTGTTAATTTACAAATTGATAGTAAGCAAAAAATTAGTCGTTGATTTATTTTGGCATAATCTCTTGCAGAGCATCCTTTTGTTCCTTTATTACTTAAAAAAATCCCATAAAAATAAAAAAATACGCTTAGTGTATTTGAAATCAAAATGTGAAGATTTATTCAAAACCAAAACATGCACAGGATGTTTTATTAAAAAACTATGTTTTGTTGGGCGTGTCCTCTATATGCAATTCTTCAAGTTGTTAAATTTTTATTCGATAGATGTAAAACACTACAACTTTTATCCGAAACATTTTTTTTGTATTTGTAATTGAAGCGAAGTACTGCGCAAAGTAAACCGAAAAATCATATATCTGCAGAAAACACTAGTTTTAAGTAGTTACGCATTACATTCCCTCAACTGTAAGATCGCGCGATTATAAATCACAGTGTGCGTGTAGCCCCCCTTTAACACAATAGAATTTTTATAGCTTTAGACACAATAGCTTTAACACAATAGAATTTTTATAGCTTTAGACAAACCTTTTACTAAAACTAAATTCTAAAATTTTAAATCTAAATTTTTTAGCACCTACTTTTGTGGGAAACATGCTTTTCAAGAAACTACTGATGCACTGAATCTGTAGTATAATATAATAATACCTGAGCACTGCAGGCCTTGAAGGCCCTTGGTTTAGGGTGCCGGAACACACCGAGCCGCTGAGAAGTGTTGTCCGAATAGTCACCCACTAACAACGGGTACCGCATATTGCTGCGGTTCAAAGATTGGCACTCTTCCTTCTCAGCCGTACTATCGGCCAATCTGTAGTATGCATTTTTTTTAAATTTCACTAATAACGGACGGGGGTAGGCTTGTTGTGGCGGTGTTATTTGACCTAACGCGAGCTTTTGATTCTGTTGATATATCACTTTTATCAACAAAAAAATTACGATATCGGCATAAGAGGTGTCATAAATGATTGGATAGTATCTTTTCTTGAAAATAGAAAAATCGTTGTCAGTATTGGAGAGGTAAGGTCGGATGAATTCGGCATGGATATTGGCACCCCCAAGGTAGCAGCCGTGGCCCGCTGTTATTCTTATTATTTATAAACGATCTCCCAAATCATATATCGGTTGGAAAGGTGTTCTTATATGCAGATGATTCTTGCATAGTAATATCTGATTATAATAAGGATAATCTTATTTATAAAATCGAAACTGTTATAAAGGAATTTAATACATGGTGTAGAACTAATAAACACGAAAACGAAAAAATCGATATTACTGAATTTTTCAATAAATATAGAAAATCTAGTCTAAATGACATATATTATACTAATACGGTGATCCCTGTTGCCCGAGTGTGCAATCTCCTTGGAACCTACCTTGATTGCCACTTGACTTGGGAGACTCAAGTGGAAAATGTTTGTTGTAGGCTCTAAAAGGCTTACTATTCGATGCATACCCTGAGGGAGGTTTTAAATACTGAGGCTCTTTTGAGCGCTTATTATGCATAAGTTTACCCAATAATTTCCTATAACATAATTGCTTGGGGTCAGGCTAGAGACCTTCATCGGGTTTGTTTATTACAAAAACGTATTATAAGATTAATTTTTAACTTACAGCACAGGGCTTCTTTCAGGGATGCATTCATTGTTCATCATGTTCTTACCACGCCTTCTATTTTTTTGTACAAATTATTAACATATATTTATTGTAACAAATACAAATTTTCAACTAATGCGGATAATCATAAATATGAAACTAGAAATAAACATAATGTAACCTACATTAAACCTAATCATTCTTTTCATTTCAAATCTTCGCTTGTTGTTGGCTTTAATCAATTTGTAATGTTCTTGTTGACGCGATTTATATAACATTATGTTAAAATTTTATAATACTTTACTGACGTACATAAAAGAAATAAAATATTTTAATAAATTTAGAAATAAAGCGAAAGAATATTAATTCGCAAAGCGTTTTACTCATTTAACAAATATATTGTGTATTGTGACAGCCTTTAATTTGTTAAATTCTTGACGTGTGTATATACAAATCATTTATTTTGAGCATCAATAAATTATAATAATAATTATTATTATTGGCGAATGAAGGTTTTTAAAATACGGCGAAATTTGAAGCCTGCCTGAGCTGCGACAATTACATGTATACTAATGTATGTTATATGTGTATTTTTAAGTTTTGTTTCTTATGTTGACTTGCCCAATCTATGTTTTGTATAGCAAAATGGGTTAATAAAGATTTGAATTTGAATTTGAAGTTTGAACTACCGTCAACGCATGCTAAATACTACTGTTCCGACCATCCATAATTCCATAGATGGCAAAAATACCGTTATTTTCTAACGCCAAATTTTGTGTAATTGTTCTGTTTTATATTTGATAGTTCAAAGAACCGATTTTTGTTAGGCATATAGAGCATACTGAATAAAACATAATTTCGATTATATTTAGTTTGACTGCAATAAAGGAAAAACGATGTTATGAAAAGCAGACACAAAAGCAAAGACTGGCAAACAAAGAATACAGTGATATATTTTTTTTTACACATTTATGGCTATTGTTAAAAATTGTACCGGTATGGAATGGCACGGTCGTTAGTAACGGGTGCTTAAAAGCACGAAAAAAAGGAAATAATTGCAGACACATCTAATTTTTTCTTCGGTCACCATGGGTAGTCGACAGGTGAATTGGAAGAATTAACATTTTTACCGAATAGAAGGTTTGGCAACTTCACTGCACGTAGTAAAACATAACGGTATCCATATGATTACGTATATTAAAGGCGATTATATTATCTATGAGACGAGAATTCGATGTGCCTCTCGATGTAAAACTCACCGGAATTCTATTATATATAGATACGGCATCCTTGTTTACGATTTCGCTTTCTTCATAATCGCACATTCACCTGCAGGTTTCCATTAGGAGGAAAAGGTTTAAGTTAACGGTGTAAGGTTACGTTTTCTCTAAGTAGTTGTATAAAGAAAAAAAACTACTGATCGCTTATGTATTCGCACTACGTTACATAAACAAGATTAGTACATAAGAATGTTAAAATATGACCATAAAACGTAATGGTGGAATTATTTAAATCATCTACACCGAGGAAATAATGCGAGTGGAATGTCTGTAACTGCATTACATAGATATTTACTTATTCTGCTCGTCTCATACAAGGTGAGAAGCACACATATTTCTTTGAGAACGTGACAATATACCTCATCGCAATATATTTAGCCGACATCCTTTAAACCAAATTTAACCGTTTCTGATAATGTATTTTAAGAATTAAGGTTTTACAAATAAAATAAACTTTGTTTTTGAACTAATTATTGAATTATGTGTGTGAATTATGGTTAGTGTAATTAATAAATGTATACGTTTTTGCTTTCGCGAGTTAGGTAGAACTACCGGCTATACCTGTTCTTCTTCCTTCCTCGCATATACCTATTTTATGTGTGTGTAAACACCTATTGAGTGTGGACTCCGACTTTTCCTGTATCCACTCTTTGCATTATTTTCCCTTCATAAATAAAGTAGTCATAATACCAAATTGCAATTAGATAACGAACAGTTGCTGAATTACCAAGATGTTTAGTTTATGTATATGTAAAATATATATTATGTATTATTTATATTTATGTATTATCTAGTGTTTGGAACAAAACTTTCATTATCATTCACGGTAAATCGTCCGCTTCATTATACAGCTTCAAGCAGTCTATTTTATTCATTGCATGAATGAAGCGCTTGTCCATGAAATAAATTTTTCATATTGCCGTCGCGAAAATCAACGTGTAACAACGTATTTGCATCTAAACAATTTACTGTTTATTTCATCAATAAGTTATTATTAATAAGCCATTTGCCTAAAAAAATTAGACTGAAATCTATTATAAAAGCCATGTCGTGAACGGAGCTACTTGCTTCTGCTTTTCACGAAATGTATCCGTTCACATCGTGAAAGCAACATTGAGCAGTTGTTTCATTTGTAACCTGGCTTCGCACTGAAAGCATAGCTATACAGGCGAATGAAACTATGTTCATCTGAACACTTGTGTCATCTAACATAAAATAATTAATTTAAATAAAAAAAATATTTAAAGTATGAGGAAGATAAGTAGTCCTCTCTAATCAGGTATTATATTAGTGTTCGTCTTTATATGTTTCGGCCAAGGGACCTCTTCAGAAGTATATACTAAAAGAATGAAATGTATAATTATATTGTTGAAAAAGAAAAAGTAAAAGTTTTGTATAGCTTTAAAAAGGATCAAAATTTAAATTTATATAAAGTAGTAGGTGGATGGATAATATCTAAGTATCGTATGTGGTCATAGTACAATGTCAAATAAATAAAATGTGATAATAAAAAAAAGTGAAAATATAAAAAGAATACTTACAAACACGTCATTTACAAAATTATAAATGAAAAGGGTCCGAAATTTGTGAAAAACTTTTCGGGGCATACAAGCATTGATGATCAGAATATCAAACTCTTACACAATTGCAGAAAAGGTCTTCAACTAAAATTGCTCAAAGCATATGAAATTGAGGGACACAGAAGGAAAGTAAACATAAATCTACTAAATGAGCAAATAGGTAATACAGTCAAACCATTATTTAGTTATACTTAATTAACGAGTTTTAAATCTTATTCCATTTTTATTTATTTCTTTTTTATATTTTTATATCTATATCATTTTCAAATTTCATTTATTCAGTTATTATTTTTATAAAACATTCATTATATGCTCGGTATACTGCACGAGCCACATCAACTACGAACAGAAGCGTGCGCTTCATGCATATAACAACGTATCTAGCTGTTTGGAGTTTGAATGGCTCCTGCGCTATATTTTTCGCTCATACATTTTCGCCATTTTCTTGCCATTACGATTAGTTTTAATATTATTTGTACCACAAACCTCATACAATTTAAAAGTTTTTTAAAGAAAAATTGCATTTATATGTGCACAGCGCAGTAATATTCATTTCACATCCACTTCTCTGTCGAAACACAGTAATTTTATATTTTATGACATTTCTCTGTTTTTTAATTAATGACAATATTTTAATTTGTTTTTTTTTTTTGTGTTTTATAGTAAGTATTGCATTCAATTTAAACACTATAAATAAATTCACTAAAAGCATACATGTCATAAAACTTTTTCACAACTTAGTATTTTATTAATAGTAATTGCTTTTAACTTGTAGAGAACCTGAAGATGGCCAGTTTCTGTCGAAACACGTAGGTTTTATAGATGGTAATAAATTAAGAATGTAGAACTCTAGTTTTGCATTTGAACATTATAATTGGTAAATTTAAATTGTAAAACTGTAGTGCCTAGAAGGTTTCGCTGAATAGTGACAGAAATGTAATAAGAACTATAATTGCTGAATTCTGGCTTAGTAGCAATGGTTCATTGACGCACAACGGTGCAACTTGTGCGAACAGGTGGTAGATGAAATTAAGATCTACTGAAAGTGAGGTAAGATATATAAGGTAAACTTCTCTAGTAGGAGAACAAGTTAACATTAAAATTACGAGTATTGTAACTTGTGATGCTATATAAGTAGTATCCACCTGTTAGTGTAATTCTTTTATTTGATAAAAAAAATTCTTGTTTAATTTGGGACCTTCATCCATCTGAATTAACTCACTTGTCACACTAGTTTATGTGAAACGCTTAAATAAATTTCTATTCAATGGGTTTATGTCTTTTATTGATTTCTGATATTTTATCATACAACATCATGCATTTATTAATATAAGCTATATATTATTATATTACGTATATATAGGTGGGTTTCTACTTACAATAGTAGTTTTAATTTAACCATTCCAGCGATCTGTGGCAATCTATGCAAGGAAACATAAGCACGTCATATTGAACAAAATTAATGGTGATATTCTATATGCATATCTACAACACCTTTAAGCTCATCTGTAAGTTGCAAACTTCCCCTAGACCCCTCACCACAAACTGCACTAAACTGGACGTACGTTTCGATAGCAAAGCTATCATCATCAGCAGAAACACTGAACTGCAGGATTCAGAACAGAGTTCAGTGTTTCTGCTGATGATGATAGCGTTGCTATCGAAACGTCCGTCCAGTTTAGTGCAGCTTGTGGTGAGGCGTCTAGGAGAAGTTTGCAGCATTGCCAGTACCACAGTTCGGAGTATTTTTACCATCATCTGTAAGTCTGTAATGTATGTAAGATATTACAGATGATCATATATGCGCTACAGATATGCACAGAATCTTACCATTAGTTAAACTTACGCTATTTCTGTGGTTAAATTATCCAAACCTAGTGGAATATTATTAACTAGTATAATACATAAAATAATTAAATAGACATAGTAAAAAATCGACATTCATTAGATGACACATCCAATCTAGTTCTGAAAGTACTGTTTGCGTAGCCGAAGCAGTCAGAGAGAATAACACCTAAATAAACTTGAATGGATTTATAAAACACCTATCTGAAATAGGTAAAGGCATTACCTGCTTCTATTCTGTATGTTCCTGACAATATTGATCTTCATAGATGCGGACTGATTGGAGAAGTAATCCAAATATCTACCAGGAAAAGCCTTCTACCCAACCATCTATTGTTTTTTGAGTACATTGGTTAAATATGCTATAAATTTTGACTCAAACGGGGTTAATTTGGTCAGGTAGAATAAAAGATTATTGGATGGAACACCAGTGCAGAATGAGCAACAACATTCGTACAACTAATTCTGCATAATTCAACTAAATATTAGAGTGGTTTGTGTATATTTAAATACAAAAATTTGTTGAGTAGCCCAATTATTGGTTGAATCAGAAAACCTTTTTTTAGGGCCGTGATAATAATTTTGAGTTTATCTAAAATATATTAGCGCATGTACCTATGTGTTACGTACCAATACGTATATAAACATTATATTTTACCATATGGTAGGTTGATGACCAGCATAATATTAATAATTTTGTAGCATAAATATTAATGAACGCTCTTTATGTTTTTATATTAATCGTGTAAAAGTCTTTTATCCGTTATGTTATAACAGCAACTACTCTCACCTGTACAACTATTAACTTTTCAATTATTTTTGTATCGATTTTCTGCCGTGTTACGATCAATGGACTCCGCAGTTCATTTACATCGGCATGCAGTTCCAATTTGTAACTGACATCAAGAAATTAAAGTTAATGTTGTAGAAAGGAAGCTAAATGCTTTTCTGTATATAAGAATACTTGAGAAAACTTTTTATTTTAGTTTCTGTCGGTAACTCTGCTGATAAATGAAATCATATCGTCGGAAGCAGGAGGAGGGAGTCATTAGCGCCAAAACGATATTTTTGATGTTGGTTCATATTGTGGTATCATAATTAGTTTCCGATTTTTCTCTTTTAAGTATTGTTCGCTACGTCTTAGTGAACTGTAATATAATATTATTCTGGCACTTCTTTCCTCATCATTATTCCACTAAACAAATAAAGACAGGTCTAGCTGACATTTAGCTGACCTGCAGCTATATAACTTACGAAAATTGCCCATTATATTTAAACATGAAATAGATTTATTGCCTAAAATTATTACTCAGCTGCAGAGTAACTTAATGAATTATAATGGAGTTAATAACGAATGTTATTTTCTTGAAAAACTATGTACTAAGAGACAATGGTAGTTATTCCCAGGTTTGGCTCTTTCTCGTGTATTAATATATTATGCTGAGACAATAATTTCGGACCAAGTTTATGGGTATTGTTCGAAAGAGGCAACGTAAAACACAACAGCTGTAAAAGCACTAACATCCTACATTAATATTCGTTGCGGGTATCTTTATAACCATAATAGTTATGACGAAACCTGTTATTATAGCTTTTATTACGAAATTTACTTTCCTCTTCAGTATTACGTATTTGTTTTGTTTATATCGTCCTGATGGGTTAAGTTCGGAATGCGATTAAGTATAGGTATATACTCATTTGCTTAACGTCGGCGTCGTTTGTAATTGTTTACTATAAAATCACTTAATTAGAATCCGCTTACAAAAAAACAATGCGGCAGATAAAAATGTAAACACATTTCATATTTTTATTTCCTTTTGGGAAATATATATTGCTCATATTTGAAACAATTAGCAAGTCTGCATCCTTTACATTATACATTACGTAGCGGTTTTCGACTTTGAATGTGATCACATCAATTATATGGAGTGCGTTATATCCTGTCATAAAAAATAAAGTTTAAATAACATCTTATGGTAGCTCCTTAATCGATGGCAATTTGTTGCTTCGATAATACGCAACAAACATAAGAAAGAAGGGATAAATATTAATTTGTGCTTCGCTGATACCTTTAGCATTCCCAGAATTTCCTAAGTAATATAAAAAAAACGGATTTTGTAGCTCCTTTATCATGGAAAAGGGAAATATATTCGACTCCATTGTATTTATGTCCTGTCTCTATAATCCTGCGATAAAGGCGCTGTGAAATCCACGCTTTAGTTGTACCATTGATAAATTCAATGTATTATTTTTCGCACCAATTTTGGACTCTTATAGTCAACCACCCATGCTCTCTGTGAGATCCAGAAAGACTATTGGCTTAGAAATCGAGCCGGCAGTTGTAATATTTATTTTACAATTTCATCTATGCAAACGGAAAGAGAACACTATAGATCGGATACTTCGAAATAAATTGTCTTTAGGATTTGTGAATGCATGCATGTTGGATTAATCGGCAAAATACGTTCAAATTTATCTAACAATAATAACTATTAAGCGTAAAAATATAGTTATTTGTGTATTTTATTTTTCTTTCAATATATTTTCTGGTTCGATTATAACTTCTTTAAAAACACAATGAATAAATTGCAAACCGTTTCTACAGCTTTAGCTGCCCTTTTTCATTTGCTGGAAGTTTTATATTATCTCAATTATAATAAAAATGTTTATATTACCCTTAATTTTTAATTAAATTTATACTGTTATCTAAGTATTTAGTTGTATTTTTATTTTAGTTATTTAAGTTTTAATAACATGAGTTGTTTAGCGAAGTATGTAAACAAGTCAAAATGAACAGGCCAAACGTTAAAAATGCAATGAATGAAATTCTTAAAATAATTTTTTTTTTCATAATATGAACGTATGTTGACATAATTTGAATATCTATTTGTAACAATATAAGGTTTGTTCCAAGAAAAAGTTGGTGATTAGTTGCCGACAAGGGTATGTACTCCTTTAATGCGCATGCTTCGTTTGAAACAAATCCCAAACTTGTACTGTGTTAGAAGTAGTTGGAATTAATATATACAATAACCGATAGGTGACGCTGAGTGAAAGTTCGGCATAGGTTATATAGCTCTGTCCATGGACAAAAAAATGCTTGCTACCAAGCTTGCCAAATCCTTTTCACCTTGCCTGCTATTATTCATTTGTAGCAAGTGTTCCCACCAACTTGTAGAAAGTATGTAGGTTTGCGCATAGTCAAGCATCGATAAGTAAATCAGATATATGATATCTGATAAGAAAGATCGGAAGAAAGGCACCCCAGTAAGATCGGATTCGAACTGCTACGCAGACGGCTCTAAAACAGATTATGACGTAGAAGCTGGAATATATGCAAACATGCCTAAAAAAGCTCTTTTAATAAGCCTCAGCAAGGAAACGGTGTTTCAGGCTGAGGTGGTCGATCAATCTGCCCTTAAAGCGATTAGTTCCGTAAGTTTTAAGTTTGAGCTGATCTGGGACTGTGTAAACGCCCTAACTGAGGTGGGCGCCCAAAAGAAATTAAAATTGATCTCAGTCACTCGGTTGTGAAGGGAAACGAGACAGCGCACGATCTAGCCGGGCGAAGTTCATTAAGGTCATTTGTTGGGCCGACTCCTTTTTGGCATTACCAAATCGCAAATTAAAAAAAAACCATCAACTAATGGATACATAATGAGTCAAAATAGTGGTGGAAAAAGTCACCAGAGCAGGGACGCGCAAAATAGTTTTTAAAAGAACAAAAACCTGAATTTACTAAAGATTCTGTGAGTAAAAATAGGAAGATCGTCAAAATGGTAGTATGTCTGCCGATTGGTCATTGTAGACTATTTTAGTATAGTTCCGTCTGGTATAGTACTCGTCGAGTCGTCAATAAAAGAATTTGTGAGAAATTGGACCATTTACTTTCATTTTCTTACTACTATTTACTCGCATAGAGTCAAAAACCATGGATTATATTTTGGTATATATACAACATAGGCCTGGTAGATAACGCTACTTGTAGTTTCTGCCAGTAGAAGGAAGGAGCACCAGTTCATGTGCTGTGTCAATGCGACGGCCTAGCGAGGACAAGGTTTCTAGTAATGGTCATGGAGAATCGCACAGTTAACAGCTGCACAAAGGAGCCGCAAAAGGAGAGGGCAAAATTAGAGAGCACCTTTTAGGAAAATCTGAATAGATCTGAAAACGCCGCGGAGAAACAGATCGATGGGCCACCATCTAAACTAAAGCAATCGAAACTTTTTCATGAATTATAGTACGGCAAGTACTGGAATTCATTAAAAGCTTTATTCACTGCAAGCTTTTGTAATAATGCAAACAAATCATTCTTTACTTTTTTTCCTTTCTCGATATGTTTTTTCTTTCACAAACTTTGCCGGCTTGATCTCTAATCTTCTGGTGTCTCTTTAGCACGCAAAACTGCGTAAAGTAAAAACAAAGCAGGGAATACGATCACCAGTAAAATTCTTGCTTAAGAGGAAATCCACATTAAAAGAGTTTAATATTTGATTTCCTTTTTCTTGGTTTTTAGGTCTTTAATATTAAAACATGAATGAATACGATGACAACGTTTCGCTTTATTAATAAAGTTTTAATATTAAAGACCTAAAAACCAAGAAAAAGGAAATCAAATATTATATATACATGGTCAAGATTTAAAGTTTTAAAATTAAAAGAGTTTGACCTTCTCTGATCTAAAATATTCATAAATTCATTTTCAGATGACAATACTATAATCAAAACAATCATGAGAGATTTCTTGCCCAATTAAGGCTTTTCCATGGCTAAATTCCTTTAAGCGCTTTAGAGAAAATTATTTCAAAAGCGCTTGTATTCCAGCTCTATCCGTGTCAAATGGGAATAGAATTCGAGAAGGCCAAGCTCTGTAACACCGGCTCTGGAATTCCGCGGTTATTGAAATAGCAAATACGTACAATTGCGCGTAGGTAATCCTTCGCGGATGCCTTTCGTTCCGAATGGGCGACGTAACGATACTTTGCGCCCGTGGCAAATAATACAACTATATAGCTATAAATTTATTTTACTTGTGCTACGTTTACAGCGCACGTTGGTTCTTATGGTCGTCGTACGTTTACGCGCAGCTATGCATATCTGCCCTTTTTTTAAAAAATGTATATGCCCGCACGCTCGCTTGTTATATATCACCGCCAATTTAAAACCAACAATATATGACCTCATTTTAAAGAATGTTGTCCAGTACTGAGAGTATGACCGGAGTCGTTGCCGATGTATACCGATGGAGATACAAAAATTCGTTCGCGCCGTAAAGGTATTTACATATAGGCGAACGGTATTGCACTGTCGCAAGTACTGTTAGTGGTATTTATTTAGTTAGGAGATTCGCGGATTTATTACCGAGCGTTTTGAAATAACACTGAAAATTACGCAAACTTGCTCACGAATAATCGAAAGAACAAACTGTCAGATAAGTAGATAAAGCAAATACCTATCTTACGTTGTTAATCTACAATCGGAGAGACATTGTATCCTTATTCGAACTAACGCGCTACTGCCTTTATATCGATAACACTAAATGATAAAAGGCTTTCAGCGCCACTATACATTACAGCATATTTTTGTAGGAGGGAATTCCTATATATTCGTAAACGGTAACGGGCAGGAAAAGTGCTTTTATAAATTGCTTGTTGAAGGATTATGATTTTTCTATAAAGACATTTGGTCAGGGAGTTTCGTAACCTCGGAATAACCTTCATTTTCTGACACTTCTTCCGTCTTATGCTGGCCGATTTAATTGTTTTTTGATTTAGTTGTTTATTGGTTCTCATTAACTTAGTTTTCTTTATTGATTTTCAATCTCATTTTCTCACCTTCAATGTCTGGCCTTCTAAGTAATGTTGTCATTATACACGCGTTAATTAATTATCGCTAATTAATAATTAGGTCACTTTAAAAAAAGTGTGTAACACTCGATTGATATTAGCATACATATGTTTCACCCTATCTAGGATCTTCAGTGCTACTGGTTAACCTAATAGTGGCTTAAAGTCGTCCTACAGTTATTGTTATCCTTTATAGTATTATATCCGATATTGTAGTTTCAGATCGACAATTTAGCAAATATCTTCACGGGATAATGAGATTTCCATCTTAAATTCTCATTCAATTATTCTTCCACTCATTAGGTATATATACGATTTTCTCCGTATAACATTAGGTTGACCAGTAGCACTGAAGATCCTTGGTAAGGTGAAACATATGTATGCTAATACCAACCGAGTGTTACACACGTTTTTAATGTGACTTAAATTTATAGTTGTTGCGCACCAGAGAATCTGCATAGTTGCGCAGGTTGATTAGACCCGGCATGTACAGAAAATTAACGTGTGGAGGGGAATCATTGGTATCCGAATTTTATGACTATATTTTATTGAAGGAACATTGACTGAAGAACGCTATTTTTTTCTCAGTTGACTTAAATCCTCCCAATCAAGAAGATGCTTGTCTACCAAATAACCAATTTGGTTCCAGCAAGATGGTGCACCTCCACACAATGCAATGAATGTTCGCAGGTTTTGATGCGACTTTCCCTAATAGATGATTGTGGGGTTATTTAAAATACGACGTGCATTTAAATAGGCCGAGAAATTTAAATGATTTAAAAGAACGGATACGTAACGAGATCCGTTTAGTTTTTCAAGCAATGTTGGGAAACGTACGAGAAGCAATTATTTCTCGTTTCCGGAAATGTTATGAAGTAAATGGACGACAGTTTGAGAATGATGGATTTTAGTGTATATTCAAATCATGTTATTAGGCGCGTTCAGGGATGGTTAGCTGCTGAGTAACAGCAAAAAAGCGCTGAGATACGCTAACAAGCAGCAATACGATTTTCCCTGAATGGTTTTTTTATGTCCTAGCCCAAATCACAGAATGAAACATAACCTATTGTTAAAATAAATGTAATCTGTCAAAATAATTACAACCTTTTTCGATAGTGTATAATTTAACAAGTTATACAAGGTTATACCTAAAACAGAATGGATTTTATTATTGTAGATTTTTTAATAAATGATGATCTTGATGTTAATAAACAAAACAAACAATATTTTCAGTTTAACAATTACAGGTTGTAGGTTCTCTGGAATCTATACGAAACCGATTCTAATTAACAATCAGATAACATAACCACCTTTAGTGATTTTTGCAGACCTAGGAAGGCTTGAAATAATGTAAAATGAGTATTTCCAGACAAAACACAGGCTCAAAAAGACATATTATCCGATGTTATAAGTTGCATGGCAATAACTTTACGCATATAAAACATATTTCTTACCTTAACAATAATAAAACCCAATTCTACACACTTTTTCTTTGCATTTAACGTACTTACATTCATACAATATCGTTCGACAATGAAACATAAATTTGAAGAAATCATCTAATATAATCTTTTAAAAATATAAAAATGTTAATTTTCATTAAGTTTATTAATTTAACTCATTAGAAATACATATCTTTTATTTTTGATGATTTTATCTTTTTAAGTGTTAAATTTCTAACTTAAGAACATTATATCATTCCACTCTCTTTTAAAAAAATACCAAATGTAAGTGTAATTCATTGTTCAGTATTCTTTTTTATACCTCGGTGCTTTCATAACTACAAAGGCTGAAGTGTGGATATAAATGATTTTGAAACGGATCGATGAATAATTATGTTAACCCAAAAGTTATCAATGTTGCTACTAAGATCATTCAAAGAGATTTATTTTTTACTTGTATGTTCTACCTGACTGAAAAAACTTAAAAAAAATGTATATAATAAACCACCCCAAATAAATAAAATGCTAAAAAAAGCAAAGTTAAAAACGGTAGATTTCAAAATCGAACGTTGTAGTACACCCCTAATTACTGCACGTTGATACTTGGTAACTTAGATCATATTTCAACCCTTTCGATTTTCCGTTTAGAAATAGCAATTAAAGTTATAGCTTCTTTACTAAAGTCTAAATAATGAAGTTTATACAACCACATATCATGAGAGATCGTGTCACAGGCTTGAAAGTCGTGTGAAACGACAAAATATTTCACGGTTAATATTTGGTATACTTCAAAGTTGATGTGTGAAATTTCTGTTATGCGCAAGTACTTTACATATTATAGCATGTTGCGCCCTTTATCAGCAACATTATTCACATCATACTGCGAAAGTAAAAATGTTCCTGGAACCTGTAGTGGAAGTTCCGTGTAAAAATTCTACGTTATTTGAAACCGAACATATTACACACATAACGGTCGCGTTCTCTGGTCTCTCTGGTGTAAACGACCACATACCTAAGTAGAGATAAGCAACCTCGCCGCGACTCCAGTTCAGATTTATTGACATGGGTGGATGCTATATTCAATTCCATTAGTGCGACTCCCTCCTTACATACCATTAAAAAATTTATATGATCTGCCAAAAGGCGAAATGGAATGGCATGTCGTACATATTACTACATTTGTACGTGCATCTGACGTAACGTTAAACAGTCTTTGTTGTATTGATGTTTGTTTTGACAGATTTTAACACTTAATTAAAAATTCATCAGAAGCCAATAAAACATATTATAATCTCACTATCTGTATTATTTAATCATTAATTTTGTCCCAAAATAATTAAAATTAGTCAATATTCTCCCCATGTGAAAGTGAAAACAATTACCCAGAGGGCGATTGCGGGAAAAATGCAATAATTACAATGTCAACAGTCTACGATTTTTCTAATATGAAAGATTGTTCAGCGCAACAGCATCAGCCCTTCCAGACAATGGTATCATCAATCAAATCTAGCGTATCATTACTCCTGAGACGGACAACATCACATATCTACTCAATTACAACAAGGTTCAAATGTAATAGAAGCGCAGCATCGAAGCCTATATTGGGTAGAATTATTATTAATGTGTGGGCGTTTGATCCGCGACTACATTTTTAACCGTCGTCGATTCAACGATTTACCTTGCGTGATGTTACCTACCTGATAGAGAATATACCTTATCGCTCAATATAATTTGTACAAAACACATTCACAATATATACAGTACGTTCACAATGACAAGAGCAGCTTATAGCAAAAGGCGGAGCTTATTATGGTTTCTCCCCCCCCCTCCTCCCAATTTGAAATTTTGCGCCCCTTTTCCATACCACAACGCTAATTTAACTTTTATTGCTGCCACATGTTATCGTTTAGAAACTTTACTAATTTATTTTATTCACTGTTTTATTTACTAGGTACATAAACAAATAAATAACAAAATAGCCCCATGTTCTATGAATATATACTAACTTTCTGTTGTTAAGAACTTCTTGTTTTCAAATTCTTCATATATTTGTCACAAATTCTCTTGATAGTGCGTCCCAAGACGGTCAGCGGCTGAGAAGCTTAGTAAGCAACTTCCCTGAAATAGAGCAGTTGACCTGCCGCTGACAAACAGCGGCTGAGTAAATCACTCAACGTCGAAATTGTAGGCTGCCTTCCTCAGCGCTGTCAAAAATAGTAGTGGGGAGCGCATATGTTGGTTATGTGTTGGCACATGCATTCGAAATGGCAGATGTGTAATAAATTGTCATTAATCTGCCGTGCAACCTTATTAACATGAACTAGTGTGTCCATTGCACTTATTACTGATAAATAGGTATCAAACCAAAAAGAGCATTACAAGAAAAAGACTTATTCTCGGAAACGCCAAAATACTAAGGCACATAACATGTGTGCCAACCTATACTGTCAACTCCCTAGCGTCAAAATTTCTTTTCTAATTTTAATCCAAAATTAAGATTTGTCGGTCAAAAAAATAATGTGTACCACACAGCCAGAAATTCTTTTGCGAGTATTCGTACTTTATTAATAAATCCGACAATACTTTTTAAATTGTTTTTACAAAAACGCTTTAGTAAGATAGTCTGAAGATGGCCAGAACATGAAGCTACTTCTAAAGATACTTACAATAAAGAAAATGGAATTAACTGATTTAATTTTACTTATCAATCAAAAATACTGTCGGATGCTGTGTATTTCAAATTGTATTTGCAAGAAATATTGAAAAGTTGTAAAGGGGACTTTGGATTCATGAAATAATCGGTCTTAACGGTATGTTTGCCTTATGTAATTTAGGGAGTCAATATAGTTTATGTGGAAGTGAGATGTTAGTCTTTAATTCTTTAGTTAACGGTGTAGTGATGAAATTTCTTTCCCTCCATAATTTAACAAGGTTGTTGGCTTAAATTTTGATATATTTTGATTGGGTCTTGGAATATATAGTATATGCATTTTGATATTCTAACATGGTATTCATTTTATTTTCATAATCTACTTTTTTCATCACAACAGTTTTGTTAGTTTTGTCTGGTTTAAGCATGATGTGGTGTGGATTATTCTTTAAAAAAGTTTTGATGGAAGCTTAATAACTATTATTTAGATACCTATAGCATGCCACAATTGTAGTAAAGCCTACTATAGTTTTTTTCTCTCCGTGGCGATGCAATTTCATTAGTAATCACGCATATTACATTTTTTTGTATAGCTTTTACAATCCAGTTGGGATTTGTTTTGCACGTTTGGACGTTTACGTGTATGTATTCATACATACATATCCCAATAGGTATTCTCACCATCCGCGTCCTTTACCAATCGATAAAAAGCGATAGTTAATTCAATGACCTTCCTTTGACAAAAGAATGAACCGATCACCTTGAAAATCCCGCCAATCCGATACTGAACGGCGAGAAAAAAATCTAAAGTCGCGGACATCATACTTATTATTATATATTGATTATTCGCCCCATACCTAAGGCAAGCCGTTTATAATAAATATTCAATTGCCGCGGACCTAACCTGTGTTTTATATCGCTTACCGGTTATCCTGAGCTCGACCACATACATATGTACCAACATACCTATGCGACTGGTAATATTTATGAAGTGCTCATCATATGCAGTATGGAATCGTATGTTTCCGTTATTATCGGTGGTGTAGAAGTCTTACAAGGGCCACTCCATGATAAATAGTTATAGACAGCTTTACGTCAGCTGCGTCAACAGCGTTCAACCTTCGATCGCTAAATAATTAATTTATGGTTAAACGATGACGATGGAGAATGACAAAGATTACGATCTCGTTTACTCAATTGCAGTTGATGTTCGGACAATACAAAAACCTACAATCAAGGTAATTACTTGTAGGGCGAAGCGGGTCAAAGCATCCCTAAAAGTTTAGAAGATTCTTAACTTTGTAGAGTAGACTTCCGATTATTCGAATCTCGGTTTACCCAAAACACCGCCTTATCCGAAACGAACCGAAATTTTGGATCAGCCGTTTTAACCGAAACAAATCTAGATGAAACTTCCGATTATCCGAACTTTGCATCTGTACTTCTTAGAATTCATAAAAATCTGGTTTTACCGGAATTGACTTCCGAATCGGATTTTAGTTGTAACAGAAAGGCATTTTAGGGTTTATTTGTTCAGTTTTAAATTGGCATCATCATGAGTATTGTTATTAGTGTTCAGGAAAAGTTTACTGCAATTAAACGTCTTGATAAGGGAGAGTCATTGCAAAATGTTGCTAAAGATTAAGGCGTAGATAAAAGTATTGTTTTCGAATGGAGAAATCGACAGAAAATTGACCAATGGTGTAGTGTGTTAGCATCTCCTGCAGCACAGCGAAAATCTATGAAAAAGAGTGAATACACTAAAAATTGACGGGACATTGTATTTATGGCTTACACAACAATGCGACCATGGTATTCCAATTTCGGGTCCTATATAACAGCAGAAAACAATTGAAATTGGTGAAAATCTTTCCGTAATCGAAGGTCCTGATACATTTATAGCAAGTCATGGTTGGTTATCGAAGTGGAAAAGGGGCTATGGGATACGTCAACTAAATATTGGTAGCGAAAAAATATCTGCTAATCAAGATAGAGTTGAAAAATTAAAACAAAAATTTAAGCAACTTATGGAAGAAAAGGAATATACGCCAGATCAAATTTATAACTGGGACGAAACTGGTCTATATTATAAGATGTTGCCGCCAAAAAGTTTAGTTGGAAAAGATGAGCATGCTGCAGCCGGTTACAAGAAAAATAAGGACCAGGTAACAATTCTTACTTGTGGTAATTTCTCAGCAGGGCATAAGCTGCGATTGATGTGCATTGGCCAAACCGCAAAGCTAAGAGCTTTTAAAAATGTGCTGCCGAATGTCTTACTAGTTTATTACCGAAATCAAAGAAGATGGGCTCAGCATTATTCAAAAAGTGATTCTATGAAGAGTTTGTTCCTGGAAGTCACAGGTTCTTAAAAAAAGTGGTCAATCTAGAAGCTTTTCTGTTGACAGACAATGCACCATCTCACGCAAATGAAAATGGATTAAGAAGTGAAAATATCAAAGTTATGTTTTCACCACCGGATGTAACTTCGTTAATGCAGCTTATGGATCAAGGAGTGTTAAAAAATCTCAAAAGGCATTTCGACGAAATTTACTGCAATCAATTCTGGAAAGAGTAGACGATGGTGAAAAACTCGTGGATTGTTTAAAAGGAATCAATTTGAAAGACGTGGTTTATTGGGCAGCAGATTCATGGAACAAGGTGAAAAGTTCAACGTTACAAAAGTCTTACGCAAAGATAATACACCAAGAAGATCTCCCTCCAGAAAATAACGATGAGGAGGAAGACGTTCCGCTCCATGAAATGATGGATGATGAAATTTAGATGGCTATGAAGATATTAGCCAAGAAGAAGTTGAGGAGTGGATAACATTTGACAACAAAGAACAAGAGGAACTAACTGACGTTGACCGCATTGAACTTGTAATGAAAGAGAACATGAAAAAAACAGTGATAGCGAGTCAGAAGGCAATGAAGAAGGAAAAAATTGCGAAAGCGTTTGAAGCGTTAAACACAGCATTATAATACGTAGAGCAACAGCCTAATGCCACAGCAAGCGACATTTTACGTTTAAGAAAGTGGAGAAACATTGCTTCCAAAAACCGAATGAGTTCAAAATTAAAACAAAGGAGAATTGATTCTTTTTTTTAAGACATACGATATTTCTCTTCATAGAGAATGTGATTTTATTTCGAATACATAATACATAACTTAATATTTCTGCTTTTTTTCTTTGAAACTCTGTATTAACCGAACTTTTATTTATCCGAAAAGGCTCCGGCTGTCTCAGATAATAGGGAGTCTACAGTATATTCATTTTTTTTTTTAATTTATTTACTAGTTTTATTTTTCATATAATTTATTTCATCTCTATTTATTTGGAGATGTCAGTATTTTTTATTAATTAAACTATTTTACGTTTCGAATTTTTTGCCATTTTCCAAAACATCAATATCAAAAATGTATAAAATATGAAATAATTTAAAAGCAATGTTTTCGAAAATGGAATAAAAAAATCTGAACGCAAAATAGTTTAAATTAATAATAATTAGGGTCATCCTCAAACAATTACAGATGAAATGAATCACGCGGATGGTTATTAACATAATTGTTTCCTCATTATATAGTTTTAAAAGTAAATCCGTTATACGGATATATCGCATCTATCACATTACGGTAAACGTCTGAACAATGAGGTATAACTGAAAAGTGTTGACCAAAAATTGTATACAACAATAAAAAAAACAATGTATTGTTACGCACTTTCGTTTGAAACGAGGCAAGTGCGTGCTGAGCTAGTAATTCTACAGGTGAAAAGTTGTAAGCTGTGGATTGCAGTCTGGGCGACTGGAAACGGAAAGCACTTCAGTTGCAGGCACGCGCATACACACGACGCCCAGCACACATTTATTAAGGTTCGGTAAATTGTCATAGCATAGCTGAGCCGAAGTAAAATGAGTGATATTCTTTTTCAAGCTAGAGCTCACTCTTATATTGCTATTGATGGTATTAATAACAGATTAATAACCAACTGCCCAATTAATTAAATACGATTTGTGAAGTTTGTAAAAGTAATATGTATTAAATCCAACATGCATATTTGTATTAGAGAAAATGTAAATAATAAGACAACACTCATTTGATAAGTAAAATCTATTCGTGCTACTTTTCTATACATACTATTTTTATATCGAAGCATTGGATAATGTAAACTACAAATTTCTGTGACAGAGCTCATAAACAATATCAAAAGAAACAAAAAAGAATGAAAAAGAGCTTTAAAAGTCAATAATCAAATAAAATAACAAACATAGATTCTAAAAAGGTGGTAATAGTAAATAAAGTACTCATTCGTTGGTAAATAGTATGTATATTATTAAAAAAATATTCATGGGATATTTATTAATCACTAATTCACAAAATTCCATGCGACGGTATATATGTATAATCGTGGGTTAAAAGTTCTTGAGATGTGCTAATTTTGTACCTCGATATTTATTTTTGTGCAAAACTGTTTAAAACTTGCCGCCAAATTATCTTATCAATAAAACATTCAAATAAAGATCATTCCTTTTTTTATAATAAACCAACCAGAATTATAAAAGTTAATCAAATAATTACAACCTATGATATTTTTATAAGCTCAACTGAATGAATCTTTCGTTTTTTGGAGAAAAATGCATGGCAATATAGGGCAAAATCGTCCTGTATACAAAAAAAAAAAAACAGCAATTAATTATAAAGTACACAAGAAGGTCAAATAATGTAAGGTTACGATTATAATAAGTTATACAGTATGTATCAAACAAGCAATTTTAAAATTGATCAGCCACAACAATTTTCACCCTTACAATTCATTTCCAGGTTCAGGAATTTTGCTTAATTTTCAGAGAATACTATCTGGATAAAAAACGCTTTGAAATAAAATAAAATGCGCAAGGTAATATTACGCGGTCTACATCAATAAGGGTTGGTAGTAGCAGGGATATCTATAGATTCTTGAATAATAAACTAAGCTATATGGGTAATACCGTCTTTAAAATAAAACTGCTAAATTACCTTAATATTTCGTCATATATTTATGACTTCATCAGGAGGACATCTACAATATTACAAAAAATATGAACCAATAGTAATGAATATTTAAAATAATACTTACAAAGTTCAAATATAATAATCAAATTATACGTATTTTAAATTTAGAATTTTTTAAAAGTCAAAAAACATTTTTGTAAACAAGGTAATGTTACTATGTATTTTGTAAAATGAAATAAAAAAAAAAAATCGGTACTCCTTTTCAAAAAATATGATTCTTGAATAAATAGCCACTGCTTTTTCTTTCTTTTCCAGCGTTCCATCCTTAACCCGCAGGCGAAAGATTATTAAAATTGTCACTTTTTTTTCGTATTACAAAAATGTGATGGTGAGAAGGGGCGAACAATGGCTTTCGCATCCGGCTAGCACAAAAAGGTAAATGAATCGTATTTTTTTTTTTTCGTTAAAAAGAAAACTGCTGACTCCTTTCACATGTACACCCTTTACTCCACATTTTCCCCTGTCGGTGAAATATTAACCCGTCTCATTTTAAGAAATCACGCGCTTGTTTGAATATCGTATAAGGTAAATACTGTGCCGCTGTTTTTTCGCGTTTTAGCATAACAGAACTTCTTCGGATGTACTTATCTTTTACGGTTTTATCTTGGTAAAAACTTTCCAACGCTGTATGGTTTTGTTCCCTGCATATATGAGTCAATTAATATTCAATATTAAAGACATACCTATTCAATATAAATTCCGTAAACTCATTGCTCTTGGGTTTAAATTAATTGAGTTTACGAAGAGCTTTTGTCATTAGATTCCTTTTGAAATAATCAAACAACAACCAGAACTAAATTTATATTTAATTATTAATTCAGCTGATTCCAGATTGAAGAAATTGTTTAAATTAGACGTTGGGATGTTTCGGCAATGATTCTATCATATCAGGATAGCCTTAAGAACAAACTATAACTTGCCAATTTCATCTCATCAAATTATTTTTAGGTGTTTCAAGCTAGCGGTCGTCGTGTCTGCATTATGGTTGATGTTAAAATTATACCAAACTACTTTTTTGTTAAAATGTTTCGAAATCTGAATCAATGTCAGTCATATTTCACGGTAAACGAATATATCGTATATATCGAAATGTGATAGGATATTATACTGTAATTTGTAATGATACTCATGGTCAAATAAAAGATACATGGAATCAATGTAATGTTTTCTTTCCATTTTTGCTTTTGGGTAATTTAGGTCAGCTTTATGGATAACTAAGCTACTTTAGGTTACACTACCGTTCATGGAAGTGTGGCCACAAAATAAATGTGCAAGACATCAAAAAATAAAGCGGAATTAATGCTAAAAGATGCGTAAAGATGAAATTCTCGTCAATTAGTAGATCAGATGGAACGACGTAGAATTCAAAACGACACAATAAACTGTAACTCAGCCCTGCCTACCGCCTCCCACTAATATTACGTTTTCGAGCAAATTGTCTAGATGTCACAGATACTAAATTTTAATTTTACTACTGTGGAAGCTCGAATTTCGATGTCACAGATGTTTTTCGCTAGGGCATTTTTATATTTGTTATTTATTAACATTAATAATAACTGATAGTTGTCGCGCTGGGAATTGATTTACTATAAATAGTTTTTCCTTGGGCGTAAACACTCCATTTCCTATAAAATCACTAGCCGCGATCAGAACTTAAGAACCGTACCTTAATATCCAGCGACGCCTTATGAAGAAATGAACAAAATGAACCGCTTTACACTTAACATCTGCTTTACTCCAAGTAAATTACGCATGTCTAGACATTTGCTCCCCTTGTTTCGCAGTAGTACGGCATGAGGGCTTCATTAGATTGATTCAAATTGATGAAAGATCGATGTGAGGATAGAATTTTGTAGTAGTTAGATAAGGGTAGAAAATAGCGGCGAGTGTTTATCGCTAGACAGCGATAGCATACTAATTGGAGATGGTAGGTATATCAAATTGTATATCTGACACATAATCTCCCAGCAGAATAACATGCGTATCTCGGTACATTAATATATAAAATTGTTTGAAGCAAATAAGGTAAAATCAGGTAAGTGTGTAGTAAAAATTGCATAGTGCGAAGAAAATGTAACACTGTTCACATAATAAGACATTTTGATAAATTTTAGACATACAAGTACGTAATGTATGCTCAGTTGAAAGCCTTCAAATAGATACAACCTTTTATAATTATCAACGTTTACTAGAAAAAAAAAAAAAAGAAATTTTTAAACACTGTCAATACTTACACACTTACACAGCAAAATGGGGCAAGTGTGTAATCGTTCCGCATTTTATATATTAATAGCATCATCCTTTAGTTCGGCAAGAGTGTAATACTAAACTGATGCCTGTTATAAAGGGTATGATATATTCACAAGATATTCAAGTTACTACACGTAAGGAGATGCGAACTTTGTTTGTAAAATTAGTATGAAGTTTAGTACTTAGATATAATCAAGGAGACGTCCGTATTCAATTTAAAAATAAATATAAACAAACTACACACTTGCCCCGCGTTACACACGTACCGGACTTTACCTTACCCAAAGTAGCAATGCCTTACCCATAGCTAATATAAGACGAAACCAACATTATTTTTCACTGACAAACAAATTTTAAAGATATCATCATTTTTACTAATACTTATAGAAGAGGGACAGCTTGTTGAAGAAAATCAAATGCACATAAACAATATTCCTGCATATACTTTAAGAAAAAAACAGTATGATGAGTAATTGTCTATTGACTCATGAGACTACTCTAGTGAGGAAGTGTGTACTAGTTAGGTTCTGCGCATTTTTTCAGGAGAACAAAACTGCGGGGTAGTGGGCACTACTATTTAGTTAACTGTTATTGCTCTAACTAAAAAAAGTGCCATAGCGCACTTGCTCCAAAAAAGCACCCTCTAATAAAAAATATCGATCACAATGTTTTTTTTTTGAATAATAAATAAATATTGAAATAACCAACCTTCGCTCTTAAAAACCTGTGACTAAAATCGAATAATGTGGTTTAATTTAAACCTAATAAACAGCTGGCAGGAAGAAAGTCTTATTACGAAAAAATGCTCTACATAATTAGAAAATTTATCGGCCATAATATTTGCAACTTGCGGCTAATCGTAATAACGCTGCATATGCAAGCTGTACCGTTATCTCGTGCTGATTATGTTTTGTTACTTTATGTTGATGTAACTGCACTTGCCTTCTTGCAAGTCATCGAATCGATCAATTTTTGATTTTAAAATAACGCAGAGCCGTAGCATCTGTTGCTTATTACAGAAATACGGGCAGGCAAACTGCTGATTATTTCATAGTTCGAAGTTATTAACATATGTAAATGAATTCTAATAACTTACCGCCATGATACGAATACAGACAATTACAGAATATCTAGATTTAAGTAATTTTAGCTCTTATATTCACGCTTACAAGGGAAGAGTTTCTGGCCGTGTGATACACAATGTTTTTTGGGCCGACAAATCTTAATTTTGAATTGAAAATTGAAGAGAAAGAGATAAAGAAATTTTGAAGAAACACACTAGGAGTTGACAGTAAAATTGCACACATGCACATACTTGCAATCCCTTGTCCAGAAACACTCATTTTGCTGTACTTCAAAGCGGCAGGAAAAACTACTGTTTCCCGCCTAGAACGAAAAAGTCACTAAGGTTGGCACACAAGATTCCACTGACAGGCGTGTAATAATTGTCATAAGCTACTGTTCAACCATGCTAAGATGACTGGGTCTTCATTGCACCATTTTGATAATAGATATTAAACTAGAAAGCAAATTACAGAAAATATTTATTCTTGGAACGTCAAATACTAAGGTATGTTACATGTGTCAAACTGTAAGTCAACTCCCTGTGTCAAAATTCTTTCTATTTCACTCAAAATTAGATTGTCGGCCCCAAAACATTGTTATCACATGGTCGGAAACTCTTTTCGAGTATTCATACTTGTACACAAACCGTACTCATAACCCGCAAACTTAGTTTCGGCCTAGTATACATCTACGCCATGGCGATGAAACTCAAAAACTGTTTGTTCTATCATGCACATAATGAGATGGCATGGTTATGTTGTGTGTAAAAGCAAAATACTGCATCTTCAAATTTATTCGGTCTTGGTGAACGTATCCGCCATTATCAGAGTAAGCAATAGATAAGTCATAATATTTGGCCGTCAGTGAATGGTGAGTTGAGTCAATAACCTAGTTTTTTTTCTCGTAATATATCACAATATTTGATGGCATGATGGACTGTTATAATGTAGCAAGATAGTGGCCGGTCAAGATCTAAGAACAAAATCTGCGACCTCTACATTTTTTAAACAACGGCTGAAATAGTATTTTTTCGGATGTGAATTCCGTCATAATAACATTTTAAGGTCACAAAGATTGTGATACACATGGACCGAAATTTCACGTCCCTGAAACATAATGAAGGCAAAGCAGTTTTCCGGAATTATGATATTGGGGAGTAGGTATAACTATGTCTAGTTGCGAATAAGACTGCATACTGCTGTAACAGTTTTTATTCCTGACAGCTGAAGTGCGGCCGAAATCTTGTAGTATGAATTGAGCCAATTTCCTTCAATTGCTCCAAGCGTACCATATGATTTGGAACAAATTTATTAATTTTCTTAAAAACTATTTTGTAGCTCTCTAAAATTCCAAATCAATGTCGTGATGCTTAAAAATTTCTAAGCAATATCTATGTTACCCTGTAGCCCATAGCTGGACGTCCAATTGTAATCAGTAGTACTACTATTAATTAATCGAATTGAGAAATGAAATATAAAAGGTTTGCAAATTGCAAGAAATGTCAGCTCAATTACTAAAATCCTAATTTAAAGAAGAGATACACTTTGCTGTGTGCTATAATATTCTTCTATCTTATTAAATTGTATTATTTGCCAGCTCTTTAATTTATAATTGCTCTTCTATTTTTTTTTTTGGGGCGATTTACTCAGCAATAAGTTATCCTAAGACCTTGTGAAACATGTGGCAAATGGTGCAAGAAGGATCAATGTTCAAAAATGACAGTAGGTAATTAGCTTGAGCAAAGAGTTTGTTGAAATTTTGTAGCAACATAAGAGCATAGAACCCAAAAACAAAAACATCGACAATTGTGTCTTCTTGCACTCNGTTACGCTCCAGGAGATACAGCCCGGATTAAAAAATAAATTTTTAAAAGATACATTAATTGAATAAAAAAATCAAGTTCATATATACATGTCATCTATTTTTTAAATTTTGATTTGAAGGGTGTTCTGTCTCACCACCAGATGGCATCAAGACGAGAAATTCGAATCGGGCGGTGACATAAAAAATATGAATGCTCGTAACTCTCTATATTTAACTCAGTACGCATGGAATGTGGAGGCATGATGTTGTCAATTCTCCTCTCCCTCAAATTCAATGTTTAAAGACAGTTTATAAATCTTACATACCGGTCAATGATTATGTCGTGCCTTCATCGTATTCAATCCTATGTGTAATCAAACATTTAAAGGCGAATAAAGTGATTTATTTACTAAAAAAATTCAAAAGTGAATTTGTAATATCAGACATAAATCTATGGATAATAATCTCAGTAATCCATGAGTCCGTTTAATAATAACACTAAGTTTCATAAGTATTCACCTTATGCAATTCAATTCATAGTTCTACTTAAAGACTTTGAAATAATTTTAAAAAACCCGCTTTATACTACCGTTCAAATGGATTATATTAGATTTGAAAAAACCGAGTGAAAAGAAGGAGCCAACCCGATGGTAAATCACGGATATTGGTTAGGAAACGTAAAAACATAACAAATACATATAAAACCTATACACAAATTTCCCCAAAGTACTGAAGACCGCTTAGCTATGTTAAAACGATTTTCTAACCCATTTTAAAGAACGGATTAAAATAAATTTCTATAAGTATAATGCAAGTTAGATTAGAATTGAAATAATACGTTATTTTAGGTAGATTTACGAAGAGTACCTTTTTACAGACCGAATTCTGATCATCGGTGGCCACACAGTCAGGAGAAGGGCCCTCGTACTCTAGATACATCAGTCAGAGAGGATGGGTCGCTAGGACAGGAACATTACCGGAAAAATCGTCGTTGAAGAAAAAATTACCCAAATCGTTGTAATTTGGAATAAAATTATGTGAAAAAACTTGTTTACAATTAACCAATTTTCAGGATCGTAATTTGGGAATAAAATTGGATTTACATCGAAATAACCGTTAAAACTTTTAAGAGAACAAACAGAATAGTCTGCCTCGAAAGAGGTTCGGTTAGTGATGGTTCGAATTTGAAAATGTTTTAACTGACTTGCATGCGATTGTCTCCAGCAAGAGAGTCCAACTGTCTGAGAAATACAATATAATAACGAAAGAGAACTTCCATTTGTTTTACATAAGAGAATGCCATGTGATACGAACAGATTGTCAAATCTTCAACGATGTAAAATAAATAAAAATTACAAAATCTGGAATCACCTTACACTTTTTATATAAAAAGGTAATGAGCTCTGCATTATGAAGAAAAAATACATTTTAAAAATTTATAAACGCTTATTACTATAAAAAATCAACAATCTTAAAATTCATTATTGCACCTAAAGGTAGGCAACCATTATCACATAGAATTGTTACACACGAAACTATTTCCAGCAACTACCATGTCTGTCTGTTGACAATATCAAGCAATTGGTCTGCCAATGCATATAAAAACATTACTAAACAAAAAATTTACAGAAATAAAACTCTGTAAAAAAATAAAACTGTTCACATCGAATTAAAGGTGGATCACAAATTATGATCTGTCAAAATCTATTGTAAACAATATACTATCCAAATTCTAATATTCATTTTCGATGTGTAGGTGTATCACTGCTGATCATCTTGCTTCCTGAAGGGAAAATTCTAAAGGAAAAATGCCTTCGAAGGACCTTGCCAAAATGCAGAGATTACCTACATCACCTGGACATCGTCTAGCTGTCTGCTGCTACAATATTATATCCTGTTTTTATGATATCTAATAAGTTTTAAAAATACATTAAGTAAAATAGTGCACATTCCCTTTAAAAATATAACAATATTAACATACTCTCCCATAACAATATTACTGTAACGGCCAATCGTCTACGCTCCCCACTCCAATACAAAATGCGCACAATACCTCACTACCGTCAGAATAATTGTTAGACTTATGTATTTTCCTGTAGGTACTAAGGTCTATCAGTTGTTGGAAAATAAAATACTGTTAATATAATATATACAAGACCAGTGTTTAGTGATAAAGAATAACAGGTATGATAGTCAATCAATTATACAGATTTATTTCTAAGCCTTCTTCAGAATTATGTCAGATCAGAGACAAACGTTTCTATATTTTGTGGCTCTGATTTGACATAGCTCTAAAGATGGGTATTTAGCCGAAACTAGTAGGGCAATAAATCTGTACCATTAATTGAGTATCAAGAGTGGGACAGCGCTGAGATATATAATTGTAGTAATTCTAGTAAAAAGGACTCTCCGTAAAGGAGACACTCCGCGAGGAGGTTATCCGATAGGAGAGTTTATTTAGAGAGGTATTCCTCTTGAGGTCTCTGTTTGAGTTAATAAAGAGGTTAGGTGTATTCCTTGCCTTTTAAATAAACCCTGCGCGTGTAACCCACATAAGGTAGGTACAATTATTATTAGCTACATACAGTGAGGACGCGTGGGTTAGAACAAATTCATTTAAAATTCAGGGGTTTGTTTTTTTGAAAAACGTTGGGGTACGTGGATTTTTGTTTTTAGCAGGGGTTTCTTTTACGGTAAATCTATATATACAGTGTAGCCCAAAAAACAAGTTACGACCATCAACTACATTTTTTCAAATGAAAACACTTACTTTTTATATCATTTTGAATACTGCATCGAATCTAAGTATGTTTCCGTATACCATTATCCTATACCTAACTCAAACAGTTATCGAGAAATTCATGATTGAATTAATTAAGACCATATTTCTGGGGTTTTTTTCGTATCAAGGAAAACATTCCCTCATGTATTTATCTTGTTTTTTTTAATTCTGGTATTTTCGATAATTGACTTGTCACTTGTCAATGTATAGTGACACTTCAAGTAAGTAATTGTTAAGTGCAGTTATAAAGTTTGAAAGAAGGCACGTTTACTGAGAAGCAACGAATAGAAATTTAATGATGGTAGGATATAGCAACAGAACCCGAACACAACTCAAGTTGCGAAATCATTTAATGATAACACCACCGGAGAGGCCTATTACACGATCGGTAGTTAGTAAGATAGAAAAAAAGTTAGAGACTGAGATCACCGTAAGAGACAATTTTAAAAACCAACCATCTTCCAGTTCAACAGGACAAACAATTGAATATTTTGCCCAATTTAAAAGAAAATCCGCAAAAAGCAACTCGACAAGTAGCTGTAGACCAATCAGTCTGCAAATCTTCTGTTCTAAAAACTTGCACAAACACAAATAGCACCCACATAAAATACATTTAGTTCATGAACTTATTGAAGATGATCTCAACCGCAAATTAGAATTTTGCGAAATAATGATGAATAGATGCAATGCCAACCCGCAATTTTTAAGTAAGATAGTTTTTATCGATGAAGCAACATTTTGTTTAAATGGTTCGATAAACACGCAAAATTGTCAATATTGGGCACCAGAAAATCCACACTGGAGTACGGAAATCGAACACAATTCCCTCAAAAAGTAAATGTGTGGGCCGGAATTACGGGTACCAGAAGTATTGGCCCGTTTTTTATTGAGGGAACACTTAATTCTGAAAATTATTTAAATCTACTGCAAATTCATAATACAAGTTTAAATGCACTTTACTCGAATTGTGAGAACCCAAATATACCGGCAGATTCGATATGGTTCCAACAGGATGGAGCGCCTCCACACTATTCGCGAACAGTACGGATCGGAAGGAGAGGTTATATCGAATGGCCGGCTAGCTCTCCAGACCTAACCCCATTAGATTTTTATCTATGGGGTTATCTAAAATCTAAAGTATACCTCAATAAACCAGAAAATATCGAAGAACTGAAGAATAGAATTAGATTCGAAATACAAAAAATCGAGCCACAAACTTTAACTGAAGTGTTACAAGAAATTGAATATCGACTTGCCTATTGTCAGGAAGTTAATGGTCAACAATTTGAACATTTATTTTGATTTGTTCTGTTTTTTTTTTTAATAAATTTACAAAAAAAAACAAATCCGTGAATTTTAAACGATTTTGCTAAAGTCACGCGTCCTCCCAAATTTTGAAATAAATCAATCGTAAATTCCTGGATAATTGAATTTAGGTATAGGAGCTAATACAAGAAACATACTTGGAATTGGATGCAGAATTCAAAAACGAAATAAAAAACAGCCATTTTCGTTTAAAAAAATTAGTTATTAGTAATATCTTATTTTTGGCCTACACTGTATACATCAATGTAGCATGAAAAAAAATCTCAGCCAGAAGTAAAAATCAACGTTTCCGAGCGTTTTTCTAAAAAAACAAACCTCTGAATTTTAGATCAATTTGTTCCAACCCACGCGTCCTCACAAATTTTGAAAAATCAATCGCAAATTTCCCGAGAACTGTTGAGTATAGGTCATGGTACATGAAACATTCTTAGAATTCGATGTAGAATACAAAAGTGAAATAAAAAATAGGTATTTTCGTTTGAGAAAATTTAGTTCGTGGTTGTAACTTTCTTTTTGGGCCACACTGTATACATGAAGTTACCATAAAAAAACCTGCAGCCAAAAATAATAATTGACGTGTTCGCGCGTTTTTCTAAAAAACAAATCCCTAAATTTTAAATGAATTTGTTCCAATCCACGCGTCCTCACTGTATAATAAATATTAACTTGCCAAGCGAGTACATAAACCTGTCCTCACCCTCCTTCCCCCCTTTAAAATACTTGCATACCAAGAAGGAAAAAAGTAGAATCAACGATCTTTGAATAGGAAAAAAAAGGAAAGACAAAAGGGATGGAATTCGTCCCAAATCCAATAGGAATTAATTAGATCCGAACGGATTGGGTCGACCACATACCCGAAAGAAACACTACTAAATTGCAGATCGGCGAATTTAATCAGAAGACACAGGAAGATCTTCGCCTGCCGTCATGAATTAAATATCCGGGAAGTGTTTTTCTTGTGCCGCCCGTGACCGAGATTGATGGGCGCACGCACGATACGCGACCCCCGAAACGATACAAGAAATGAACGCGGCCCGTCTTCGCTATTAATTTACCGGAACGACGGAGCTCGTCCGTCTCCACTGTTCTGAGAGCTTGATGAAGTGCCCGTGACGATCTGCCTCGTTGATGATCCATAATACAGCTTAGACGTAGAGTGTTACAGTTTACCGTTTCTGTTGAGTATGTGTGCTAAATTGATACTGCAGATTACGAAATAAATTTGGAGATTGTATGGACGATGAGACGTAATTAAAAGAGAATGATAACTTTTTTTATGAGTAATAGTCGTGAATTTAGTAATAATACTGATTATTTATAAATCAATTATTTTTATTTTCAAGCCATACATGAATGCTTCGAGAATACATCAAAGGGTAAATTTCCAAATAAATATATTGCAACTCTAACATTTTCTAGAATATCTTTTGCCCAAATTTTTAAGCATTTACAGCCTTTGCTACGTTTTATTCGTATTTGTGTCGCAGCTTTTTCTCAGAATCAAAAGTTAAAATTTTAACTTTTACGTCTGAAGCTGAGTAGTAGTAGTAATGTTTATCTAATGCAATAAAGATTACATTAAAAGTCAAATAATACATTTAATATATACACATATACATACGGAACACATGTAGATGAGACAAACAAGACATATGGTCAGCATTGTTAATTTAGAAAATCGTCCACAGTGTAAGAATTCGAAACTCCATCCTGTATAATGCAAGTATGTAAATTCATTTTCTTAATGCGTAGTTGATAAGTACCGTGGCTCCAGCAAAACAAGCGTTGCCTCACCACAGACAACAAGCGTTCTTTGTTTTAACTAAGAAACGGAAAAAAAAAACTCTTTGAACAAAAAAAAAACTTTCTAGAACAAATATAATAACAGATCTTATACCTAATTTGTGTACACAAATTTCTTAGTTTTCAGATTAGTTTTCTTAGTTAATCACCTCGGTTTAGGTGAAAAGAAGCTTTGTGCTTGTAATTAAATTTCAATTTTATAAATTTATTTGATTATAGTCCAAGTTTTAAATTAAATTAGTTTAATTTTAAATTTTGAGACCCACGTGGATTCTGTATAAAAAGGATTTATCTTCTAGAACAAATTTGTCCTTTTTGTTTGTTTCACAAGGATTTGCATTGTCCTTTTTAATTGTAGATTCATGCAGTTTTTGTTTTCGGTCAGAATCTTAAATTCATGGTTTTGTTTCTGCATAATTGTAACTAAATGTTTTTTTTTCTTTCTTTTTTTTATAAAATAATAAAATTTATGATTATTAATGTCATTCTAAATTTCTGTTCTTTTATTTTTGATTCAACCTTTTCAATTTTTGGTAATCAAAGTAGTCAATTACTTACAAACGCCACACTTTTTTACTTTTAATGAATAGTACAATTGAGAATCCTAAGTATATCTTCTGTCGCGCCTTTTAATTTTTTATCCACTGAGCTAGAAAATTAAATTTTCATTTTTTTTTAATTTTCATTTTGCATTTATGTTGGTACCATCAGTACACAGCAATACGTATGCGTTTCGCCACTTTTTGTGAAGTTTATTTCATTTTTTATCATGTCTGTTGCAACCTTAAAGATAAGGATGGAAGGTAGTGTTAGTATTTTTTCGCTAATGAAATAAGTTTTGCATGAATTATCTGGTCTTAAATTGCATAACACTCTTATCACGCTCCGTTTCTGGAGCAGAAAAATCCTTTCCATGTCTGTGGATGTTCCCCGAAACTCCATGCTATAAGACACCACACTTGTGAAAAAATCGAAAAGTACTGGTGTAGAGATATGCGCACTGATCCTTCGGATGCTGTATATTGCTGCATTTAATTTGTTTACTATTTCATTTGTTATCTATATAAAGGCCTAAGAGGTTTATGTTCTCTATTTCCCGACTTCTTTTTGTTGTAAATTCTAGTTTTTGTGTCTTATTCTTATTTAGTTGATTCGAGGAGAACCATTCTTCTGCCTGTTTTTGTATGGATTCAGATTTTTTCAGTCTATGACAGCAGTTTTCCTTACTAAGAATGACGTATCATCTGCATACAGACAGACTCGATCCGCTCCCAGATTCGTATCTAGATCGTTGACATATATTATGAACAACAGGGGCCCAAGCACCGATCCCTGTTATATTTACTTATCTTTCATCCACGTTTTTCATAAAAAAATAATGTGAATTCAGCCATCCTAATGAGATATTATTGTAATTTATAATAAAAGATTTCCCGGCTAATGTTTTTTTTTTTCTAATAATAAATATAAATTTTTATTCTTTAATCTGATTTTTCTTTACAGATACCTATCCATCTATGTTTAATGATATTAAAAAATACAATCCCGCTTCACTAGACGGCTATGAGCTTATGAATATGCCTGATATGTTTCGAATTCACTACTGTAAATCATGCGCATTAGTCATTTCCCCTTTTTTTAGCCAATGAGTAGTTATATTTATAGTTTCTTTTTATCAGTGGTTGGTATGTACTTGTAAATTATTAGACTTTTACTTCAAGAAACAAAATACCTCCAACATCAGCTTGCATACACCCCAAAGTATCTCAGAAAGGAGTTTCCTTCAGTAACAAATAAATATGTATGTTGCAGAAAAGCATCCACAACGCCGCGCCCGTATCAGGAAATCCAGGAAAAAATCTCTTTCAAAGCATCCAAAGTGTATCATTATGCTCAAAACAGCAAAGGCATGTACGATTCCAAAAAGAATAGATACCAAACTATGTTAATACGGCAAATTTCTTCTCACGTTGAAAAATCTTGCCGTTTCTTATATATACTTTTAGCCCGATGGTAAATTGATTTCGGGTATATTATAGAAATATAATTTAATTGATTTAACTTGGCGAAAAATGAAAAAATCTTTTTGAAATTTTTTTATCGGTATCAATCTCATCTCCCAACGAGCTGCACTGAGTCTTCACCAGCATCGATATTAAGGAAACTACATTGAAATCATACAGTTACCAGATGATACATTTATGTCAAATTTCACACTCTTGTATGTGGAGAAAACTCTTGCAACAATCTCAAATCTGCTTTGTTCTGATTTCACTATTAAGACAGGTGTTCTTAGAGCTAGGTAACATCTGTGCTTGATATTTAAACTAATTTAATTATCTAATATTATTAGGTACAGTAATTCTGCTATCTTTATCGCATACAAGGCTATCCTTAATCAAATAGCATTGATTTAAATGTGGTTTGGTGTCTTGACTATTGCTTGCCATTATCACCAAACGAACGGAATGTTATTGGATTAAAATATCCTGCTTGTTTCCACAAGAGACTTCTTGACATACTCAAATGCCTTAGACGTCCAATTATGAAATTACGCAAGATAAAAGTGTCATTGCCGTCATATCTGATTAAATTTCGGATGGATTTTCGTCGCCCCAAAGCACACGGACGACTTTTCAGACGTTAATCCGTCCCAGTCGCCGCCCCTACTCTGAACCTTGTGCGTCCGTCTTCCTCTTCCCGCTCCAAAATATGAAATTTTTGCGCACCCTTGATTTTCCATTTTAATATTCGCTCGTCGCCGCGAATTGCTTTTCCGCAAACGTAATTCCGGTATCGCTTTGAATCCGAAATTGAATGTTGCGTGTATTCGGGATTTCGCTCAAACGCCGAGTTTCGTTTGATGCGAAAGTTCCGCCCTTTCGGCGGAGGAAGGAGGTATTTTGCGAAAAATAACGGGCGGCTGGGTCAGAGTCGGCAAAAATCATTGAAACGTGCAATAGGGGAGAATGGGAAATACCTGCTGTCGAAAAGTTGGAATTGGCAATTACTTCTTAAGAAGGTATTTAAAAATTCCTTTTATTGTCACGTAATCCGGGATTGTGGCACCTTCCTTACAACAGAACATCGACAATCCAATAACCAGATTTTAAAAGAAATTGTAGAGTTTGAGTTGACAGCATCAATGTCATCACACTTTTTTAGCGATCTCTTTGAAAAAGTACATTCTTGTTGTAAATATTTGGATTTGTAAATGTCCCGTAAACTTACTGAGAAAAATGGTCCAAATGAACAATATATTTAGCATTTTGTATTAATGGCAACTATAGTTTTTAACTAGTACAATTAAATAGTTATTCGTTATTAATCCGCCATGCATTAAAAGTGAGTAAAGTAAGTTTTCTAACACTGTGGATATAGCCTCAAGTACTAAAATATATTAGCAGGCATTAAATGTTTCATACTCAAACCACAAAATATATCTACAACTAATAAACGCAGTTATCTGGCATACTATTAATTAATGTAAATAGTAACATTAATAGACATAAATGAGAACTAATTGAAGAATAATGGTGAGTGAGTAAGGGCAACCGACAGCATTTCTAGAGCATGTTGGTTTATTGGTTATGTTGTGCTTGTTCCTGGTTCGTATAAGTACATTAAACATTCATACGTGTTTATTTGTCTTAGGAAGGTGCTGCTCGCTACCATTTATTTATCTAATTCGTCGAAGTGACAAAGTGAAACAATTAACCTGCAGTGATAGTGTACGGATTGTGTTGCAGTTATCTTTTACGCTAAGTTGTAAGTTATCGTTATATTTTTATAGATATAACTATATACTATATACTATAACATAAAAATTATTTTTAGAGTGTTTAATGCTTTTCTAACATTTTTAGAATATAGCAATATGTTTTGCATGTATAAATGTATATACCTAAAAACAATAAAGTATATTATTGTTTAATGTAGCAGTTTTATATTAGTTTTACACTCAATAATTTTAGTACCTAAATAGTATAAAAAATTATAACACGATCACCGCTGATGAAATATTAGTCCTTTTGAGGTGAATAAAACAACTATTATTCAACTAACTGTAGGCAGTTTAGCCTACAGTGTATTCTGTGTAATAATTAACTAGATTTTATTCTTGTATTTGATCTGAAGAGGACCAATACTTCATGAAAATCATTGAATTTGGCAAAATCAGTTACAATAACTATACAAATAAATAATTTATTTGTAGTACGTGTTATTCTACCATACATATCACAGTTTAGTTATGATAAATAAATACAGTTAAGTAACAATAGTAAGACAAAGCATTCACTATAAGTAATATAGATATTTACACCACACACAGTAACTACAGTAACTTATACCAGCAAAACCAATATTAACTCCAAATAATGCAAAACATTTGGAATAAATGATGTTTTTCATTTACCAGGAAAACTAATGTTATTTAGGGCCAGTCATCATTGTTAGAAACATGACTTTACTTGCTGCAAACAGTTTGGTCATTTGTCACATATACAAATGAATTTTTTTAGTTGCTAATACTAAATTTTCACTTACGGTTGGTAAAATTGTTTCTCAGTGCTGTAACAGATATTTTTGCGTTAAAAATAAGTTGAAGTATATTAAATAGATAAGAACAAAGCAGCTATTACGTAGAAAACGATTTGCATAACAAATTTAGATCATTAAGCATTAAAAACTTAAAAACGATACTAATGCTTAACATGTCGTTGGTTGATGTATGTAGATAATGATCATTTTCAATAAGTTACGTTTATCCGTGACATTTGGAACAAATATTTGGACATGGGTGAGTCATTATTAACAACTTGTATTAGCGTAATTACAATAACTTAATAATTATTTTAATACTTCAAGTAATTGACATCGGCAGCGGAGCAGTTTCTTTGAGGCCTCAAGAAATTGAGTAGCGGGGTGCCTTGAAAGGTATTTGAATACTGAATTTGTACTTTGAACTGCCTGATTAACGCGGAGAACACATTAAACAGTCAAGCCATCCCGAATGGGTGCTCTAGTATGCTTTATTAATACGCAATCGAAGTTTCTAGTGCAAATGCAGTATGCAAATGCGTGCGAATGAAGACAGTACGGTTTTTTCGGAGAGTGGCATAGCCAACGACGTGGGAGTGGAAGTAAATTAGTTTATCAAATATTTTATATAATGCATTTGTCGGGTATTGTATGAATGGTGTAACGCTGTATTCTTACCTTTTCGCTCGTACTGTATCTATTTTTCCTTACTGTACCTATTTAACGTTCCTTTTATTCGGAGTAACCTTGGGGTGTAACATACTAGTCGCCTACGTGTTACATTGCTGTTAATTTTCGATCTCGCTCTGGGTATTGTCACTAGAAGCGGAGGTTACGATTAGTATTGAGGGTTACTTTTTTTATTACTTTACCGGGGATACTGCCGACCTGTGTTTTGTTCAGCTTTATTTTCCGTGCCTTTTTTCGGTTGTTCGTTATTTCCCTTACTTTCTTCTGTTTCCTGGAAGAGTTGGTGAACCTCGTTGTTTTGTTTACTACACCGGTCAGCTGTTTTGACAGCGCGAACGATGTTAGCGGCGGTTGTTCGGTAAAGTCAGGGTTACCAACTTTTCATTTCTAAATTTCTCTTCAAGTTATCTTTTCTGCGAGTACTTTGTATTGTCTAGGGGGATGTTTAGAGCGTTTTGCTTCGTGGAGTTTCAATTACGTCGTTTCCGGTATCGATTATTCGAGAATCGTGGATTTATCGGGAGAGGTTCGAAACGATCTTCCGGTTTTCTTGACACTCCCGTTTTGGCTCTATGAGTGTGTAGGCCTGCGTTTGGTTCGTCCGCAATTGCCATTTTGTTGTGTGGAAGTAACGCATTTGAGTTATGCGGATTTAAGGGCATTTTGCGAGTATTGCTGGCGGAATCGCATTGTTTTTGATGGTTTAGGCGAAGGCCTAGTGTGGAAATTTTTGCGGTTCGTATCGCTCAGGCGGATTTTGTGCAGTCAGACGACCTACGTTTTCACCGCCCACGTGTTCTGAACCGTGTGGTTTCTTAAACTCTTGGACGCAAGGTAGGAGCAACTTTCTTTCTCTTTACGTTTTCTAAGACTTTGGTATCGTTACAGGGTTTTTTTTTTTTTCCACCTACGGGTTAACCTACTCATTGTATTATTATAAGCTGTGGGCCCTTTTTAAGGCATAATTACCGTTGCCTAATCTTGATGGGATGATGTAATCTCCCTAATTGGACCTTTGTGTTGTCCATCTCAAGCCTGCCATTCAGGGTTTAGTCACCGCCATCCGCTGCACGTTTTTTTGCGAGTTTACCGAGCCTGGAGACAGACCCGAATTCCTGATCTGGGGGCCGTCAACACCGAAAGTCGGCACGTTTCTCCAAGGACGCTAGACGTGGGGGAGGACGTCGGCGAAACGAATCAGGCTTGTGTTTTAAATTTTACCTTTATTGCCGTTAACTATTTTTGTATGCTCGCCTAAACGGCAGCTTAGAGCCAGTTTCTTGAGTAAAGAAGCCAATTAGGCATCGGGGGCTCATGTTTGTTACTTTTTTTTCTCTTTTCCCTTCAGGATATCAAGTAATTGTTTTATATATATTAATTTTAAACTTTTATAAATGTTATCGTCGTCGGATGCGGCAGAGTTTTAAACTCGCCACTGTTGAAATATTGTTAGCGCTAAGCTTTGGTGATCATCAACGTTACGCGTACGAAACCCATCCGTGTGTAGTTAAGATTACTTTTGTAACTTTGTTACGTTTCAATTATCTTTAAGGTAACTCGATATTTATTTGAGCCCTAAATATTTTTTTTTTGTACTCGTCTGCGTTTATACATCTTATTTTCCGAAATATTTACAATTTTTAACATTCCTTTTTATTACGCATATTTACCATTTACAATAAACTTGTTACTTACATTTACCACGTAATCTGTAGTTTCGTTATTGTTTTTTTTTCCTGTTGTTACGCTGATTTCCCCCTGTACTTACTATCTCCGAATTTCCCGTTTTGACGGACGCCTCGACAGGGTAAATCTTAAAGCGGGTGGCGCCTTAGTTTTCGATCTTTGTTGTTAACCCACCCCCGTCTCCACTGAAGCCGGCGGGACCCTGAATGACAGGTAAGATCTTGGACCTTTCGGAGGAGTCAGCAGTAGTTTGGTTTTTTTTTTATATTTTTGGCGAGTAAGTTGGTTGGCGTCATAATGGTAAGTATCATTAGTTGGATATTTATTTTTATTCATGGGAACATAGCACAACGCTTCTAAAATATACATGCAATATGTTGGATGCTTGAAAATATGGCTTACAGGAAATGGTAGGTGAAATACAATAAATGACTCTAATTAAACGCTTTTGAGCCAAGAAAACCCGCTGGCACCACGGTGAATTGCCCCATAAAAGAATACCATACATTAGTCTAGATTGAATTTCGGCAAAGTAGACAACAAGCAGAACACTAGTGGACACACTGTTATCAATATCTTTGCAGTCCTCTTCCCAGATCAAACTTTCTTGTATGTGTACTCCAAGGAACTTCATCGATGAAACACCCTGAAGCAACCTACCATTAATTTCTATTGTAGCTGTAGTATCATGCCGTTGTCTCGTATGAAATACCATGAAATTAGTTTTGCTTTCATTAATAAGCAGTTTGTTGGCAGAGCACCAGGTGTACATATCTTTCATGGCTGTGTTAGTAAGTCTTTCGGCATCCGTAAGATCATCACCAGACGTTACTATAGTGGTATCATCTACATACAGCCGTGGATATAAATTCTACTAAATCATTTGTATACAGATTAAACAAAAGAGGGCCAAGAACGGAACCTTGTGGGACACCGTAAGTGACAGGTAAATGCCCAGATTTATACACACGAGTACCAGTCGTTGAAATATGTCTCAACTGTACGTACTGAACTCGACCATTAAGATACGACGCAATCCAAAAGGCGGCATTTCCGCGTATTCCATAGAATGACAATTTATTTAGTAGGATCTCGTGTTGCACAGTATCAAAAGCTTTGCAGAGATCACAATATACAGTTAGTGGGCTTCTTTTATTATCTATCTGGTCTAAAATATAGTTATAGAAAGACAGAAGCGTCGTTATCGTAGATTTATTTTTACGAAATCCATGTTGGCACTGATGCAATATTTGATATTTTTCTAAAAAGGAGTTCATACGACTCAGCATGCAGTATTGAAATATTTTGCTAATTATTGATGTCAAGGATATCAGCCGATAATTAGCAATATCCAGCTTGCTGCTTTTCTTATTTATGGGAATAACAGCCGACAGCTTCAATTTTTCAGGAAAGATGCCTTGCGAGAAAGATAAATTTACAAGATACGTTAATGGCTCCGCAAAAAGGAATCCGAACTCCTTAACTATATTACCACATAAATCATCAGGTCCTCCCCAGCTTTTATTTTTAGATTTAAAATAATACTTGTCATTTCAGGTACTGTTACTGGGAAGAGATACATAGTATTATTATTCGCATTAATACGATTGTTAATTGAAGTAGGCGTTATGGATGAAATAATATTTTTCGATTGTTGCAAAAAAAACTCATTGAATTTATTTGTTAATTCCTTGTTGACTATTAACCTGCGCGCCATTGTCGATAATCTCAATATTTTCTGAAGTGTTTTTCTGCCTGACAAGATTTTGATCATGTGCCACATAGTTTTAGTTATATTTTGGGGGTTCATTATCAAGTTGCCATTTTAATTTATTTTTGTTTTGTTCAAAAGATCTATATGCTCACATTTACGTAAATCATAATGTCCTTTTAAAACAGGATAATGTTTCTGCAATATATATAAGTCATTTAAAGCAACACTTGACTGTTTTATTGCATCGGTGATCCAGGATTTTGTTGTTTTCAATTTAGAAATAGTTAATGGGAAATGGCATTGTTGTAGTGAAATGACATGCTTATGTATGTCATCACGTCACTAACCTTGAAGATAGTGGTTTTTTTCAAAATTCAAACATTAGAAATGGATTAAAAATGAAGCCGTATTTTACTTAATAGAGAAATGAAGAAGAGGTAAAGGTATAATTTGTTCTAATCAGAAGGCAAGGCAATTTAAAAATTCCATGAATAAAATTGCCTCCAAACCTGCGCCTACAACGCTCGATAAGAGATATGTTTATTCATCAGGCGAAATTTTGTTTAATAACCATTCAGAGTCGGCTAGTGGCGGCACAGGAGATGAGGGAACATCTAGTAATTAATTGTACGACCGGCACTTTAAAATAAAGGAGCCGAAGGCATACGAGAACCCGTCGCGGATGAAAACATTGAAGTGTGACGCTACTTTCGGGGCTAATTAATTATGTCTCGGAACTTGATAAAACACGGTTAGTCAAGCCGAGAGCTGAGTAGTCCTTATCTGAAGCTGCCAGTCCGGGGAGGGGACTGAGATGGGTAGATAGTGCCTTTTCGGGAGATCTTGTTTGGCCGGAAAACTAGGTCCATTTATTTGAACGCGTCCATTACACAATGGAACGAGAGACATTTACTGCTCGAACTTGGACGTTTACGTATATTGTGAGATACCAATTATTCGGGGCGAAATGATGTCTCGCCTCCGGGCGGTTCTTATTCTTCCTGTGCTGCTGGTGCATATCTCTCCGGAATTCAGTCGCTGCGGTATGGAGAATAATACTGAACGCGAAGCCCGTCTCTGGAGTTTATAAAATAATGGGGGAAGTAAATAAATTTCCATTTTTACTGGAGGCAAGATGCTCTCCAGTTGTTGCGTTTCGGCAGAAGTTATTGTTGTACGTAATTGTATTCGCAAAAATGATTCTCCTCTTCGTTTAAAATGAAAGATAAAGAAAATAATAAAGCTTGCGTAAAGAGTATAGAAAGAAATGACGTTCTTAAGAAAACAAGTGAGTAAAATGAAGACTAGACTTTATACAGGCTATTTCACGTAAGGGGTTCATTGAAAGTTTATGATGTTCTATTATTTACTTATGTTTGAGATTTTGGTACCATTATTTGTCCGATTGGAACTGTAAATGTGGAATACTTTAACCAAAATATCACTTCCGTTGACCGGAAATGGACGTCTTGTTATTTTAAATAGAATGATATAATTTTTTATTCATTTTTAAATTCTACATCCATAAATACGTCAGTCTTCATTAGCTATTTCTATAGCTACATGTTGCCATTTTTGAGTTTTTAAAGTACGTACTGCTGTGTACTGATTGTAATAATGAAAATGCAAAATGAAAAATTAAATTAGCCAGCTCAACGGATAATTTTTTTTAAAGGCGCAAAAGAACAATTAATCTCAGAGTTACCCTCGCGAATTAAAACTTGAATCTAACCACGAAAAATAATTTGTGAGTGAATGAAATCTGACTTTCTTAATTACCCCAAAAATTGAAAAGGTTTAATTTAAAATAACAGAACAGAATTTTCAACCCAATGACGTTAATTAACAATCAAAATTTTATTCAAAAAAAAAAAAGTTAATTACAATTTGCAGAAAAAAAACCGTAAACTGAGGGTTCTGGCTTAAATCTAAAAACTGCACGTGATTCTAAATTACAATAGGACAATGCTATTTCCTATATCAAAGCAACAGATTTGTTTGTTCAGGAAGATAATTCTGTTTCAATACAATCCAAGTGGTATCAAATTAACACAAACTAAATTAAGTGTGGACAATTTCTAGTAAATAACAAAAGAAAAATTAAAACTAAATGCAAGAACAATGCTTTCACTCACCCAAACCGAGGTGATAGGTAATTAAAAACAAAACGGCAGAATTGAATAACGAAAAATTAACTCTTTAAACTAAAATATCTTCCCGAACAAAAATAATAAATGAACTTATATCTATAATGTGTACACATCAATACGATAACAATTATTATTAAACGAATTCCTTGATGGACAAGAATAAAACAAACAACGCGAATCAAATTACGATATAAAAATGTAATACAAAATTGCTGCAAAGAATTTAAAAATACAAGTACTCACGCTAGCGTCTACCAAGGAACTGCGTAATAAAATCTCTAGCGCTGCGTACAATGCAAACGCACAAATCACCGACAAAAATCTACTAGAACAAACATAAAATGACTAGCGAAAAACTAGACATTCATAAAGAAAGGAATTAATTAAAAAAAAAAAAACTTAACACTAAATTAAATAAATCAAATAATTAACTCTTTAACTAAAATTTATACAAAAATAAACACTATTATGAAAATTTCTCGATACAATGATTCAGCAGTTTTAAGCAAATCAAATATGCAACACAAAATACACTCGATATGTGGATTGCCACAGCAGTACGTATAAATACTATTTAACTGTCTTAACTTACTTAATAAATTTCTGTTTGGAACGAGGAATTTTTCCCTCTCAACTTAAAATTTCACTTATTAAACCTGTTTATAAGAAAAAGAGAGAAAAGAACAATGCAAATAACCACCCCATTAGCTTGCTGAATTTCTTTTCAAAGATTTATGAGATCGTGGTAAGAAACAAATTACATATTAAGTTTCTTTCAAAAAAATAATGTATTTAATATAAATCAACATGGTTTCCTGCCCTCTCGTAGCACTGATACTGCCTTAAATAATATCGCGAAGAAAGTTTACTCCGGTATTGATCAGTCCTTAATTTGTGTAAATTTGTCAATTGACCTTCAGAAGGCTTTTGACTGCGTGATACTCAATATTGTCACATAAGCTAAATATAGTTTTAGGGGGATTGCAAACGATTGGATTGTAAGTTACAAGCTAACGTTTACAAAGGGCCAAATAATTTTTATTTGACAAGCTATGTCATTAATATTACAAATTGTTATCGTCAGTAAGTATTACTGTTATAATCATAATTTTCTGCTTATACAATGTTCAAAGAAGTACACATTATTGTGCAATATATAAACCAAAAAGAAATATATATTGACGGAGTTTATTTTGATTTGGAATTCTCGAATTTATTCTAAATTTATAGAGAAGATCGGAAAGAAGTGCAGGAACAGCTTGTTGAGTATTCAAGGAAAGATATCCCCACTTGTCGCCAATAGATATAAAAAAAAATCAGAAAACTTAAAATACTTTTTCTAACAACTAGAAGAAAGAAAACACTTTAATAAATCTGTTTCTGAGAATGAGGAAAATCGGATTAGTATTTTACGACATTTCAAAAAGTGCTCTCGTAGTTCAGTACCTGCTATACTTCTGATGATTTCAGCACTTTGAAAATGTATGCCCGTAAAATTTTCAAATATAATAAGGTTTATTTTAAGGAACTATAATGCAACTTTTAAGAAAACCGTAGTTATAACCACAATCTGCTTAATGATTGGCAGTTTGCTTTATACGCCTTGTCGGATCATGAGTTATGTTCGTTTGAAAAAACAACCAATTTCCTACAAATTTCGGCAAACAAGAGATTCCGAGGGAAAAATTTAAGCGATTCAAAATGTCGTCTTCAAATATATCGCAAAGTATGCCGTATGATTTCCCAAAGGAAGTTTTGCCATATCTTGGGTTTCCGAAAAATGATCAATGCCTGTACCAGTGTTCTTAGACTCTCTTAAAAATGTGCTATTGTATACACTAAATGTATCTACAGAACGCCCTGTAAATATTACAACGTAAATAGGGCTTATAACTTCATATTGTAATGGTAAAAGTTTCATTAGGGATTAGGAAACTGTGTGTAAGAAAAATGGCAAACGCTGTAAAGAATTTCTGACTATTCAGTTTTAATTTGTATCTAAGGTGAATGTTTAGTCAGACGAGAACAAGTATTTCTGAAATATTCTAACATGTTTTCCACTTTTCCAAGCGATACTTTCCAGGAAAGCAGGGTATTTGCCATAAAAAATAAGTGTCGGCTTTGTGTATGGATACTATGTGGATCTTGACCATTTGTATCTCCTACAAGTTGTAGAGTCGTTATGTCGATGTTGGACCACGGTGAGGCCGAGGACCCTATGGAGACGGTCCACTTTCAAATCCTCCTTGAAGCATTGCTGTGTATGTTTTAAAATATTAGGAAGTAGATACAAAGTTTATATTCCAAGTTACAAGCGCATACAAAAAGTCAGCTGCAAAAATGTTACTTCAAAGGCTCTAAGTAATGGGACGGGGATGGCGCAAGGTTCAATTCTCGGGCCTATGCTGTTTCTAATTTACATTAACGATTTGCCAAACTTTATACACATCGGGGACGTAATCTTGAATGCTGATGATATTAATATTGTTTTAACATCTAATAACGTTGCGAGTCTTTCAAATGATATAAAACTTATTTTAAATTATGTCGCTAATTGGTCAAAACTAAATAAAGTCTCAATAAATCAAAGTAAAACGTCCATTCTACCCTTTAAAAATGCAACTTCACTGATACCTAATGATCATTTCGGCAATTGCTTAATAGCTACTAGTACTTCGACCAAGATACTCGGGATTATTTTCAATTCCAATATGGAGTGCGGAAACCATGTTCATTACATCTGCAGTCAACTATCACGAACGTGTTATGCCTTACACCATGTAAAACAAAGTTGCAGTTTAAGTATTCTGCTTTCTATATACTGTGCTGACATATGGTGTGCTTTACTGAGGCTCTTCCAGCAGTGCCCGAAGAATTTTTATTCTGCAAGAACGTGCTCTACGTATTTTGTACAGTTTGACACCTAGAGACTCATGTAGGCTTATTTTTAAGAATGAAAGATATCCCACTTTTTATGATATTTACGTCCTTGAAGTGTCGAGCTTTGTGTGTAAAAAACAGAGGATTTTAAAACTCATACTAACCACGAGTACGGCACAAGAGCTTTTTGTTATTTACTGTCCCCTGCACATAAAAAATCAATCTTTCAAACAAGTGTCCAATTTGTCGGTTGTAAGCTTTTCAATGTTCTACCAAATGATATAAAAGCAATAACACAATTTAGTGGATTTAAAAATCGTGTGAAAAACCTACTTTTAAACATAAATTGTTATTGTGTTGATGAATACTATAAATTCATGTTAATGTTATAAGTTATATAATTAATTGGCTGCTCTTCAGCCCTAACTATTTAGCTCTGTTAGTTTTGTTTTTTTGTTGCTGTTGACTTTTTCTTGTACTTATTGCGGGATGCGGAGAGATCCCAGGATATATTTTTGCATGTTGTAGGTAAGTTTCTGTGTGTCCGATGTCGGTATTCCAGTATTCTTTAGATACTTATTAAAGTTACAGCTTATTCCGCCGAGTGCACCAGTGATGAGGGGGACGAACGTGATGCGGAATCCAGGATAGTTAAGTTTTAATTGAAAGAGTAAGTCCCTGTACTTTTCAATTTTTTCTAGTTCTTTACTAACTATATTGTTGTCATCAGGGCCTGACATCTCAACCACTCGGTTCGTTTTCGATTCGTGATATAGCACTACCATATCCGGCTTGTTTGCACTAATTTGAGCGGATGTGGAGAAGGGAAAATTCCAATAGATTTTATTCGGTCATTTTCGACAACTGACGGTACTTCAGCGATTGCATAAGGCATCAGTAAGTTATTATCTATTCCATTAATATATCTGATATGATAATATAATAGTTTCAGGGCGCTGTCATCGCGAGCAATATATAGGGTGGGAGCATAGCTTCCGCATGCGTTCAGAAGGTGCATGAGTGTCTCCAGGGACTTGCCTCATGCTCTGCATCTCGTGTCCGGGACTGGGAGGCCCATCACCTCTCTCTGGTACGCTGACTTGGGTACACTCCGTCTTGGCATGCGATGATGTATCGCTCAGTTTCGAAATACAAGCCAGGAGATCCAAGGAAGCCGAAGGTGAGTTTTGATAATAGTTGCAGGTCATCGATCCTTTTATAATAGAGGCTATACATGGGTTTGCTCATGTGCTGGTGCATGAGGTTCTTTTCAATAAACTCCCGAACAGCTACGTTTAAGTCACGGGGGCGCATGTTATATAACGTTATTGAAACTGTATTAGGTGTTCCAGTGGATTTTAATTTTAGGCCATGCTTATCCGATGATCTTTCTGCGCAATGGAATAGGAACACAGCCTTCCCAGTGAATTTGTGAGTTCTGACAAGTCTCAATAGGGGGTCTTTGGTGTTGTATACTTTGCAGGCAATGCAATGATTCGTCTGCAGTGCATGCTTTCTACACTCAAAGTCCTTCCCGCCCTTCGCTCGCGGTAGATATATTCTGGGTGCAGATGACCGGGGATGCAGGCTTCTGGCGGCCGTCATTGTGGACCGTATTTGTCTATCGATCTGAAGAATCTCAGCTACGTTCCATTTGAAGCAGGTAAACGTGTGAGCTATGATTGGCAGGGCCAAGATGTTCGTGGCGCTAACTTTATTTTTTGCATTGAGGCGACTGTTCCATATCTGTTTGAGCCTTTTAAAATATTGTTCTTTTACGTTCTTTTCGACGTTGTTCATACTGCGCTGAGGGATACCTAGGTATTTGTAGTCTTCTCCCGGGGCCAGGTATTTGATAGCTGTTCCATCAATAAGGTCATGTCTCCTCTTTCTTCTGCTGGCTTTCCTCTTTTTAGGTGGAACGTCGCACACTTATCTGTACCTATTTTCATTCCAACACAAATTTTCGTACCGTTCCAATCATGGACTGCAACTCCGCCTGAGTTATATCTTCAAGCAATAACCATTGCATCATTCAGAAATTAATATCTCCGTCAATACTGCAAGTAGAGACTCCAGATATGCTGTGTTATGAATGTAGACATAACTCTAAGAAACGACATGCACACTTCACATTCTCACAGGTGTTCAAAACTTAGAAATAAAGTTAAAATATTCTCAAATGCAGAAAACTCATTTTTTTTTTAAATAGAATACCCTGTGTTTTAATTCGAAATTAGGAAGTATGTATCATCCCCTATCATTTTATAGCAGTACTTCTTATACCTACTTTTAATAAATTTTGAGATATAAGCGACTTTTTGTTAAACAGACGAACTATAGTTCTATTGCCGAACAAATGCAGTAGCACCACCGCATTGATGTCAAGATTCAAAAATCCGATTCACAATGTATAAATTTTACAAGTTTGTGAGTTTTTGACATTTGTAGTGTGTACCAAACCTTCAGTATATTTAAGAGATCTTTTCAAAAATATGAAGTCCAGCAGGTAGATATAGTGATTTTAAAACGAGCGGTACCCGGAATAGTTATTCAACTAGTAACGTTTATTACGGGTTTAAAATACCTTAATTAATAATGAAATAAATAATATGAAATATTGTAATAATAGTAAAATTTCAGAATATGTCATATTTCAAATTAATCGTTAAAACAAACTAATAACGGGTATCTTATCAGGTTGTTTATTAGTTAATCTGGTTGCCTAGTCGCCAGTTAATAATGCGTTGACAATTTGTTTTTTAACGTTGCACATAGGGGAAATGTATATGTAATAGAAAAAAAGAACCTGGTATAATCGTTCCTCCACTTTTTCAAAAGAATTTTTAATAATTTCAGTACAACTACAATTTGATAAATATTTTCTTTAGTCAAACTGTTTTAATTTTATGTATAGACTTACCTCTAAATTAGACAGTTCGATAAAAAAAAAATATTTATAAAATTGTAGTTGTACCGAAATAATTAAGAAATTCTTTTGAAAAAGATGATGGAAGAAATCATCAAAACGTAGTGTGCTATTGTTATTGTGCACAAATAACAATAGAAAACAAATAAAAGGAGTTAACTACTGGTTAAATAGAAATGCGTAAATCACCCCTGCTTTTGTACATGGAATGGAACCCCCAACGTAAATACAGCAGAAGCCAATCATAGTAAAATCCGCCAATTCGGTCGAGAGTAATTTGATAGCGCCCCACATTTTTTCCCGTCCAGGAAATTGTATGCATACGATTCCGGAACATGATCGTTAGCCATCAATACCAGAGATCTAAAATGCTTATACATGTTTGTAGGTCACAACGCTGGAATCGAATTGAAAGAACAAAAACCAAAGCAAACACGGGAGAATTAAATGGTAGGTTTCCGTTGATCTGGAATACCACGGTTCCACGATGAAGCAATGTTTTAGCGATTAGTGCTATTGCATACATGCAAATGTTTTAGCGAAGATATGCAAACCAACATAAACGATAATGCATTCATTCTTGTCACTGGTCAAAATATGATGTCAATAAGAAAATTTTACTATAAGCACAATTCAATGTATACTGACAAAATTTGTAGCTATCATAAACATTGACAAAAAATATATTTAGGATCTACTTCAGATTATATTAGATGAATAAAAACCGACTATATAAGTTTTTTTTTTCTAAGGTTATAATGCAATATAAACGGTTGTATAATATAAGTGAAAAATGCAATTCCGCAATTTCAATATGCAGAGTAGAAGACAGAGCATAGATAACTTCCATTTTATTTTCTCACAACATATTGTTGTTTGTTCATTACAAAAAACATGTTAAAATTTGTATACAACGCAACGTTAGCACAATTAACCATTTACAAACATATACATAAATACAGACATATAAGTATTTCAAATAGTATGTCTGTATTTATGTACCTATATCCATGGTAATCTGAGAGGGCTATCGTCTCGAAAGATAATACCCTTTACGGTGCGCGACAAAGATGCCGCAACCTTTTCGGCTTTTCCATGGATCTACACTCCCAGAATTAAAACCTTTGTAGTTGCCACCAAACGATTTCATATAATAATTCTCCTGTTTACGTCGAAATTTTATTTCAATCAACTGTTCGTATTTTTTTTCCTTATATTTGAATTATCATTAACTTTACTTCTCCTTAGTTACCTGGGTGCGTTATATCAGTATTTATAATAAACATTTTTAAACCATAATTTGTTTTTGTAGATAGTTTTAGTTTAAATTGTTTTATTTCAATTATAATAGGATATATATAACTCACTATTACATTAATAAATAAATGTCCACAATCTCTATATCTTTTTTAATTTTTCAAATATCCATGCCAGTTTACTCGTTTAGTTATTTACAATAGATATACTATATCTAAAGTAAGAATATTGCAAAAGTAGCGGTTTACTTGCTTATTTCTCATTCAATTAACGGGACAAACTTTTCATAGCAAAATCCCTAGAAGAACAAAATAATATTATAACTAGATACTTTTTGTAATAATAGATTTACCAAAACAATTTCATTCATGGTCTTTTCTTTTCACATTTTTAATTTCACTATTAAATCATATTGTGCCGTGATAAAAAGCAATAGAAATAAAACATTGAAAATGAAACTATTTTTTTAATAACTATTGAAATAATTTTTAATAAAGCATAAGATTTTTCCATATTTTCTAGACTTTTTCAATAAAAATTGCTATTTGGCATTTATGTCTAATATATTATTTTAGACATTCATATTACCAGAAATTCTTTTACAACTAAACCCTAAACAGTTTTTTGTAGTTGAACTTATGGCTTCAGTGAATTTATTTCTTCAAATAATTATACAAGAACACATTTTAAATATTTGCACAAACTATGCCATCTGGTCACCTACAAGTAATCGATGGCTGAAATAAGCAACAAAGGAAAGGTATGTATGCCGACAATCGCCCCGAAAGATAATCCCCTTGATGTTACGCGACAAAGATGCCGCAACATTTTCAGATAGACTTACATTCGCAGTGTTTTGCTTTATAGTTTCTGCAGAAGAATTCAATAACAAAATAATTTTTAGAATCTACACTCGCGCAATGGCTTGATTAAAGCAGATATGTTTTTCTTTCTATTTCCTCATGGCTTATTTTCAATATGTCATATTTTTTTGAGTCGATAGTACATTTTATACATGAGGCCTGTTTCGTTGATTCGACTAAGTTGTTGTTTGATCGTCACTGAGGGCCTACTGAAGCCGCCGAAGTGAACCAGTTGACTCCGTGTGAAAGGGTTCATATTAGTGTGTTCTTTGACAACCGTCCGTTCAACTAGTGGAATCAACTAATCGCCTCGTCTGAAAAAGGCCTTAGACATATCACTAAAGAGCAAACACAAAAGTATCTAGCAATCCCTTATGTAAACCAGTTATCTGAAAAACCGAGAAGTATTTTAGTAAAAACAGAACAGTATTTAAAAGATCGTTTAAAGGGACATAAATATAAATTATGCAAATTCCTGGTGTCATGAAACGCTGAATTTTACAACAAATAAATTCCCGATGCTGCTTCAAAAAATAAATTAGCTCAGCAATAGAGACCTACCAATCGTAATACATTCAAATATTTAAATAGAGTCTCTGCTTGAAACTGCGCTTGTTGTACCACAAATAAGCTAACAATTCTAATACTGCCAAATATTCCTATCCCTACGAAAGATCCTGAAGATAATGCAATAACAAGAATCGCTTCAACTTTAGCATACTAAAACGATTTTAAAGAATCAAAGATAACGTGCTTTCGAAGATTTGATATCATGTAATACAGAGGTGCAAGCCTGCAATTAAGTTTACCACAGTGGTTAGCAAAAGTTAAGTTGTGATCCAATGTGACTCCCAAAAAATTGACAAACTCCGATTCTGGGGTGGACTTACCTTGACATTTAACGTAATCTTGGTTTCTGCATGTAAAATGAAGTAGCTTCGTTTTCTCGGTGTACAGGAACAAACGATTGTTTACACACCAGTCCATCATTGACTGAACAACACAAGATGATATCGCCACATTGCCATCAATAATCCCGGTTGCAACCACAGATAGGGTACAAGATGGTGTATTTTGTGCTCATTTAAATGCTCATTTGTTTTTGCGAAATAGAGAAAAAAATATCTTTCTATTTCGCATGTAAACTTGTATTCGTATTACAACAGGCGTCATTGTAACACTAGTTTAGCATTTAACAATTTTTTAACGTAAAAATAGTCTTTGGACAGTCAAATAAAGGTATTGGACGCAAGAGAAGTAATTAAATTATCTTTGTCTCTTAAAGAATCTGGAGCGAAATAATAATAATAATAATAATATGTATATTTGTCCAACAGATACAAATACCCAATTACAGGACAAAATGGAAACAGTTGTTACTATGACAAACAATAAACAATAAACAATATATGGTAGTTTAACACAAAATAATCCTACTTAGCTTATAACACAATTATTAATTAATTCTAACACAAAAAAAGGAAAAACTGAATAAACAACTGAACTAGTAAAAGAAGAAAAAAAAAAGAAAAGAGTTATCATAAATTACTTCGGGCTATATTAAGTATATTAGAAAGAGGCATGAAACTGATGTCGCAGTCAGGTGCTATTAGGTTATAGTTATTACACATTCTAAAAATAGGAGCCAGGTATGCAATATGTGTTCGTCGCACTGATAAATAAAAGGCCATGTTATACCTAGATGCAAGCCGTGGTGAGAAAAAAGGTAAATTAGAAACTAAAAAGCTACAGTCAATGACATTATGCACAGTATTATATAAGAATTTAATGGTGTTCATACGATAATGTTTCTCCACCGAAAGCATGTCGAATTCTTGTAAAAGTAAATTATAATCGTAGCCGCGGGGTGGCAATGTACCTTCAACTCTGAAATGCAGGTACTTGAGGAACTTGCGCTGAACTCGCTCAAGTGTCGTCTTATGTGTCTCATACACGGGATACCAAATTAAAGATGCGTGTTCCAATTTAGAACGCACATAAGAGCAATACAACATTCTGATGGCAGACACATTACTAAATGGTAATGTATTACGGATCACAAATCCTAGCATCTTCAATGCAGATGAGACAGTTCGATTTATATGCTCTACAAAAGTAAATCTACTATCAAAATGCACCCCAAGATCTTTTATTGTTGTGCAGCGCAGCAATGCTGTGTCATCCAAAACATAGGTATGCACAACTGGAGTGGTCTTTCCGGTATAGGTAATTACTTTGCACTTATTTACGTTCACCGCAAGTTTGTTGGTATCGGACCATTGTTTAATGGAATTTATTTCAGCCTGGAGTGCATAACAGTCTTCAACAGTTGTTATTGAAGAAAAAATTTTTAGGTCATCTGCAAAGGCACATTTCCTACATTTCAGGAGTTCAAGTAGGTCGTTGAAGAAAATCAAAAACAACATAAGCCCAAGATTTGGTCCTTGAGGGACGCCAGAAATTGCAGAGTAGAATGCAGATTTGTAGCCATTATACGTAACATACTGCGGTCTTTTCAAAAGGTAAGAGCCGAAAAAAGTATCCACGGGTCACAAAAGCCGAATTTCTTTAATTTAGTTAGAAGTATTCCGTGATTAATTCTATCGAAGGCTTTAGCGATGTCAGTGTATATCACATCGACTTGTCCGGAGTTGTCTATTGTATCGATTACAAATTGTGAGAAGCATGCTAAGTTAGATGTTGTAGAGCGCTTTTCAACGAAACCATGTTGGTCAATAGATATTTGATGTTTAATTTGCGGATATATCTTGGCATAGAGAGCGATTTCGAAAAGCTTAGCAAAATTGGATAGTAAGGTAATTGGCCGGTAATTTACGACATCATCAGCAGGATCGCTCTTCAATTTAGGAGATACTTTGGAAATCTTCCATACCTCCGCGAAAACGGACGCCTTCAACGAAAGATTGAAAATCAAAGTTAGCGGATAAACGAATAGTATGCGACAATCCCTCGCTAAGAAGCTAGGTAAGTTGCCATAACCAGAGGTAAATTTATTTTTTAGATTCTTAATTGCATCATTAACTTCATTCTCAGTCAAACAAAAGTTCTGAATTGATGTAGTGTGTTCAAACGTAGCGTTGTAGCTGCTGCTGTCTGTCTCGATGAAAACACTGCTGAAGTACTGAGCAAAGCCATCAACAGTAGCTTGTGGATCATTCAAGGAGGCATCATCATACTTCAACGACACCGGAATTCTAGAACAACCGCGCTTGTTCTGGATGAACTCCCAAAAAGCGTTTCTGTCATAGGATATTTTTAATTCAATAGAAGAAGAGAAAATCATGGTAGGGGAATGGAATTAATAATAGATCTCTATTTATGCTTTATAATTCCCTTAAGGTATAAGAGTAACTTCCTTGTTTTACGCCTACATTCGTTACATCACCATCGAAAATACAGCATTTATCGTTTCCTGAAAGGATGCCCTCCAGACATATTAGAACTGTAAGGAAGTTTCCTGTAGACAATATTTGCTTTTCATTCCAAAACATATCTTGGAAATATAACGTATTTTTCCATCCAATATGTTTGCAATTACGTAAACGAAAACCCGGAAAATTGAATATTATCCGTCAACGTCTTACGTCCAGTATGAAATATTAGACTACCTTATTCCGGGCGCGGTGCGAAAATGTGCGTTTTATTATAAGTTCTATTATCTAGATCCCATCTAGATTTGATATATGATGCTGGTGTTTCCTAGGCGAAATGCTTTCAGCGACGCTCGTGATCACCAGCGCCACCCGTGGACGCCTTACGAAGCGCTGCCGTTCTATTTACTCGAAATATTCCCCGGAGCGGTACAATGTTGTCAGATTAGTTATAATAATACCGAACTTGTCCGGTTATTTATGACTGTCATCGACGTATGTACATATAGACATACAACATATGCACACAAACTGTATATATTCAAAGTTATGTAGGTATTCTTTACTGTCGAAAGCGCGCTATAAATTACATTCCAACAATCCATTGAATGCCTATGATTAATTTTGCATAACATGTGTTAGTAATGCGAGACGCATTCAATGTTATGTAATAGCTATTGAAATTAGGCTGCAGCGTTTCAAATTAGTTGTCGAATTGATTATATTTTCTGGATAACAGATTAAGAGTAATAATAATATGTCAATTTTGTTTTGTTACCACAAACTTTTGATTATAAACATTGGATTCGAGTTTTCATACAAAATAATCAACGTAGGGTACATCGAGGAAAAACATAATCTGAAGCGCCTGTTTATTTGAGTTTAATTGTTTTAGATGAAAGCAGCTGTATTTAAGTTTAAGGAATATTTGAGTACATGATTATTTATTTATTATCCAACAGCAGAAAATCTGCTAATTACCACATAAGCTTAACTAATTGAAAATTCACATAAAAACCTTAGTGTACCAATATATGTATAATTAGTAAATAAATTAGATTAACTATTAAACAATATGTAATTAAAAATAAGTGATAATAAACAATAATAAACAGCAAAAGAAAAAAAGCTATAAAAATTATGAGATTAACCAACTTATTTTTTTCTATATTACATGTGAATGATACAACTTTGCACCTATTGATATTAAGATTAAGATGATCCAACTTGCTCCAGTTGTCAACAGCATCAGGATCTCTCCGCAAACATTCAATCTACGATAGATGCAATAGTTAGAAAATTTAAGATCATCTGCAAAGAACAAGATTCGGATGAAAGGCAATCCGTAATATCATTAACAAAAATAAGAAACAAGAGGGGCCTCAATGCAGAGCCTCGGAGTATCTTGCATGAATTAAAATAATAGAAAGACTGATGTGCGCGATATTGTACAAAACTATATCTATCAACCAATAAGGTAAGTCTTAAACAAATCGATTAAGCTGGATGATAAACTAAAACATGAAACTTTTTTGAGTATTATAGCATTATTGCATTTGATCACAGGCTTTAGAGAAGTCGATGTAAATTGAATAAGCTTGAATACGCTCATTTATAGATCTTGATAACCAATTGACAAAAGTACACAACTGTGTAATAGTGGATTTCTTCTAAAAAAAACCATACTGAATTGAAGACAAATAAGGAGAAACCTGATAACAAATATACTAAATATTATATATTCAAATACTTTAGTGATGCTAGATATTATTGAAACAGATTTCTTGAATATTTATATATTAGCTATTTTTTTTTTTATTTAGCGATTAAATTCTATTTGTGGAATTATGGCTCAATTGAAACAAAATTTCTTATTTAAAACAACGTTTCGACATTTATTGTCTTTTTAGAGTTTTCAACCCTCAAGTAACTTAATATTTAATTAAAATTACTTGCTTGAGGGTAATTTGTCATCGTAAATAATTAAAATGCTTATTAAACATCGACGAACAACAATGATCCATAACTGACAAGTTCTGTTACTGTCAAATCACTTTTGTGCGTAATGAATAATAGCAACACTTTTGTCTAAGCCTACTTTTGAAAAAGAGAATGGATGGAATCTAGTATTTGAAACAGAAAATTCTAAATTACTAAGAAACTATAAGAGATAGGCATAGGAAGCATAAATACAATCTTAAAAACCGTAAAATTAGAATCTAAATAAGGTAAATACAGGATGTTCTATTTAAAATAAGAAACTACCTTCAAAGATAGCGAAAATTGAAAGTATGTTTTTGTTCACCATGTATAATTTTTTTGCATTACTTTTATTTTATTATCAAGCCTAATGCTTTAGTTAAAAAATAAATACAGTTTAAAATATCTAGCTGAAATATGTATGACAGGCATGCCTCTTAAATTTTGGTCTACATTTTGAAAAATAGTTAATTATCTCGTAAACGAGTTGAGTTAGGTATAAGAAACCTAACACCAACCTGCCTTTATTTAGATCTATTAAATTTTTCACAACTTTGGTGTATAACTTTTCTTTGAGCCACCGTGTATACTTCAAAATAATTGTGGAATGCGGCCCTTCTGAACCCGTATAACCCTTAACAAAAAAAAAATGAAAATATTGCTGTGTACTGAATGCACCAAAAGAAAAAGCAAAATGAAAATTAAAAATGAAAAAAATAACTAGCTCAACGGATAAAAAAAAAATAACAAAAATAAAAGAACAGAAATTTAAAATGACGTTAATAACAATCAAAAATTTATTATATTAAAAAAAGAAAAAAAAAAAACATTTAATTAAAAATTGCAGAAAGAAAAAAACCACGAGCTTAGGGCTCTGGCCGAAATCAAAAACTGCATTTGACTCTAATTTACAAAAGGACAATGTTAAATCCTTTAACAAAGCAAAAAAGTAAAATAGTTCAGAAAGATAGTCCTTTTTTATAACAAATCAATCCACATGGTTTCAAAATTAAACAAACTAAATTAAACGTGGACAAATCAAGTGAATTAACAAAAGAATTACTTACATACAAGCACAATGCTTCTATTCACCCAACCCGAGGTGATTAATAATTAAATACAAATCAGCAAAATAAAAAAACGAAATATTAACTCTTTTAACTAAATATATCTTCCTGCACGAAATAATAAATAATCCTATATCTAAATTGTGTACACAAGAATATAATAACAATTATTATATAGCGAGTTCCTTGATGGATGAAATAAATCAAAAGAAACGAAACAAATCTTTAAATAATAAATGAAATACCAAAATGGCAGCTAACAAAATAAAATTTAAATCTACTTACACGGGCATCTTTCAGGGAACTGGCCTCACAGGGTTAAAACAGTCGTATACATATAAATCCTACTCACGCGCTATGTCTAGGGTAACCGCCTCAAAAATCACAAAACGTAATAACATAAACAATACAAGTGAACGCAATATGTACAACTGAATAAAATGAATTTAAACAAACTGAACAATTAAATAAATAAATTAAACAAATCAATTCAATTAACAAAATGTTATATAAAATAAAATACACAATTGAAATTGTGGAAACTCTTGCGAAACATTGATAAAGACTGATCGGAATGGACAAGAAAAATGAAAATGAATTTGCGAAAACTGGAGTGCCAGACCACAGCAATATGTTACCACTTTCCGTATATAAACCGACGCGAATGCCCACCCTGTATATTGAAAATAGAAGAGTAAAGGAGTTCTTTCCAGTTTCATTATTTTCGCAGCCGCAGTTTCAAATACAAGCATGCAAAAATGTTTACCATCGGTAGCCGGTCTAAGCATTGTTATGCTTGACCTCGATTTAAATATAGAGTTCTGGCAAAGCTCCTTGCAATTCCTCGCTTAAGAAGATATCGTATCCCATACTAAATGAGGCTCTCATAGTGGCTCTAATAATATAACAACGCAATACGGAATTGAATCATTCTAACATACGTTTAAATTGCAACGATTTTAAGATTAAATGTTCGCAACCTATCTGCACATACACCCGCATATTCCCTTTATATTTGCCAGAAAATTCTATCCATAACCCATATGCAGACACAGGCAGATATTTCACTCGAATTCAAGCTAAATCATTATATTTAGATCCGAATATTTGCCAATTCGCTTCAGAAAATCTTCTTTCTGAAGTAAACGCACCGGAAACGAAGTTCTCGAGCTGCAGGATGAAATCGCGAGGTCTTTCACGCTACAACATACGATTCGCCAGACGGGGGTATTTCGTTACGTGAACCATAAACTAGAGCAGATGCTGCGCGCATATTCGGGAACCCGTCTTTGATTTCGTATTTTTTTCCTTCGCCTGTTCCGCTGTTCCGTGAGATAGAAATGTCAGTGTTCCTTCTTTGATTCGGTGATTTAGCGAACACGTCTTCCGTTAAGGGAGTAACAAGATACATATATAATATAGGAGCATCTAATGCGATAGGCGTCTGCATTACATTACAGATATTTTTGTTAAGCCTTAGGATACGTAATGATAAACAGGTTCAAATATGGGCTGGAAGAAACATGATTCCCTTTTTGGTAAGGTAATACATGGAAAGTTCTCATTTGCATGCGAAAAATATCTCTATAAAATATATGCAATTTGTAAGATGACATATGTTAGGGCTCACAGGTATTTATTTATATATTTGGGAAAGAATATAGTATGTAGCAAAAAAATCCCATAAGCATTCACCCAGATTACTTCATTTTTCTAATAATATGTTATATTTATTTATGTAAAATTCTACTATAGATGCATACTAATGAAAGAAAATAAGATGACTTATTATCTTTGTCAATATTTTATTAATAAAAAATCAAGACTATGCCGTCTTGTTGAAGTAGTTGTGGGCGTATGCAGGTATAAGGATTACATTTCTTTAGTTTCCTACCTTACTAAGGTAAGTCTGTGGTGACTGTTCAGAGCTGAATTAATATAGTAAATAGTGAGTATTGGTCTTCTACATTAAATATTGAATGTGGCGTGCCTCAAGGATCTATTCTGGGTCCAACGTTATTTGTACCTTCTGTAAACGATTTAGATAGTATCGTCGTCGTGTCTATTATCACAAAATGCAGATGATGTGAGCTGTATTATAGCTGACTCTACATTAGATCTAATGTCTGCGCAGGCAAACATCGTGTTGAGGAAAATGAGTGCGTGGTGTGATCATAATGGATTGAAGTTAAACCGGGACAGAAGACTGGTTTACAACACACACTTTCTTTGTGAAGAGAACGATTGGTGTAGCTATATTAGATATAATGATAAATCTATCTACCTAGTTCGATTTCTGGGAAGTGGACTATCTTCTTAAAGTTTGAAGAACACTGTGTTATATTGGAAGGTAAATTAGCTCCACAGACTGCGGTATTAGAAACTTGAGAAACGTAATAAATGCATACGTTTTACGCTTATTTTATTTTTCGTATGTGAAGTCTCATTTACGATAGCGGCCGGCATAATCTTCTGGGGTCCGGCGCCACACGCACGTCGTTTTCCATTTGTCAAAAGAGAAAACTAATTGTAAGATGCATGGTGAGAACATCTAGTAGAAACTCGTACCGTTTAATATTTAAAAATTTAAACATTTTAAGTTGTTTATGCTTGTATGAAATTTTAGTATTTTATAAGCGCAACAAAAATAGGTTTACCAGAAACAGATACGTTTATAGTCATATGACAACGCGCAATTGTAATGATTTAAGTATCCTGCCCGTAGAATCGCCTTATACGAACGTTGTCCAAACTACAGATGCTTACTTTAATACAACCATCAACCTGCCTACATTAAGACAGTCATTACGATAAATGCATTTAAAAAGTCATTGAAATTATTCCTTCAGGAACACTGTTTTTATTCTGTTGACGTATATCTGGAATATGGGTTTCACTAATATTAAAATCAATTTTTAGATAAATTGACATAATGTTTTATTGCTTATATAACATAGATAAATATATTTATTATTGTCTTTATGTTTAGTTTTCCTTGTAATACTTAACTATATACTTAACATTGTCGATGTACCTATTTTTTACTAACTACAATAAACATTATTGTTATATTATTAATACTCGATGTTGGGCTATACCTTCTATGTTCATAGGACTGATTTGAAAGAAGCCACACGAGAAGACATTGTTGTATGTTGCTTAAGATTATATTGATATGCGTGGTAATTGAGGTGCACAGAAACCATCGTATGAGGGTTTTTTATTTTGATTTTGTTTTTCTGTGATGAATAGTAAAATGAGGCTTTGCGATACAATATGAATTGTAACTATTGAAGAATTACTGTACTAAAAGTAGAGTTTATTTGATTACCTTGAGTGGTTGCAACCAAAAGCTATTGGTTTCAATACACCATTCCAGCTTTCGCAGTATAGGTTTCATCACTTGATCCAGCATTTCTGGCGTAGTTTCTAACACCTATGAGTTTATTCGTTCCCTCAGTTCAACGGCATTTAATGAAGCCCTGGCATATACTTTTTCTCTGATAAAATTCCAAACAAAGAAATCTAGTGGACTAACATCGGCTGACCTAACGGGAAATGATATTGGACCGCCATTATCAGTCCATCTGTTCGGAAAATCTTTGTCCATCCACTCTCTAACATTAAGAGCATTGTGCGCTGGAGAGCACTCGTGCATGTACAGCATATTGTGTCGCACACTCAATAGCATTGTCTATAACTTCTCTTAAAACATTGAAGTATTCAACAGCAGCTGGACTGCTGGAAGGTAAACTAATTGGGTAGCTGTATGGCTTATTATATCTGACCAAACGTTAATAAAGAACCTCCCTAGGTGATCATATTCACGAAGTTGGTGTGGACCTTCTTCTGACCCAATAGTGAAGGTTGTGAGTGTTAAAGTCTTCATCTCTATTAAATATGTATCAGGAAACCATCATCATTACGAATTCTATAAAAAATCGTGTTTCAGAAATTCAATCGAAGAACATTATCGTTTTTAAAAAGATGTTCAACTTTAGAAGCGTGAGATAGGTATAGAAAGTTTTTCTTTTTGTGGCTTCGAATTTTCAATGCAACATTTAAATATCCAGTGCTAATTAATGGATCTTCGTTTACTAAGTTTAAAATCTGTTCGACTTGCACACCATGTTAATAATTAAATGCGAATGGAGGGGTCGTTTTAGGTAGGCAACCAATCTATTACATATAGTACATATAGTTATAGTGATCTGTAATTCACAATTCTTCTAATACCTAATATTTCGATTTTTATTTAATTGTGAACTTAAGGCCTTTTTGTCGGTGAATATTCTTGAAGTATAAATATTTAAAACCGTGCATTTATTGTCGAAACTAAGACGTTATTAAGTATCAATGTGCAAAGAATTCTCATCCGTGTATGAAACCGTCAGCTGTCAAAACTTGACGTATTGTGAAATGAAAGTGACATTAGCACCATTAGTATCTACTATATATTATAGTAATTGCAGTTTATTGTGCGAAAAAACAAGGAATAAATATGAATAAAATATATAATATTATATAAATAATAATTATTCAGAAGATCAAATGTTGCCTACGTATGTCAAAGATATAACAGGAAAAATATATTCTGCAAAAAGATTGGTTTGTATCAATGGGAGTGTCGTTTTTTTTGAATGGATTTACTTTAATAAGCAGTATTGAATAATTACAAATGTTGTATTTACTGAGAATCAATAATTATGTGTAAGCTAGCTAGAGCTTTCTTTAGTAACATCCTTTGAAGTAATGCTACCTAATGAGTGGCCTAAACAAAATTGTGTGGTGCCAGTTCCAAGGGAAGCTCATTAAAGATTTTGTTCCTTTTCTTGAAGTACACGTAAGCATTCGAGGTTTCTAATTTATGTTCTACCTACTAATAGTAATTTTCATAAAATTCACGACTTTGTTATGGGCTACAGTGAAATGTCGAAAAATGCCGAATTTCCAAAAAGGCATGGGTATTAAGTGAGACGACCCCATGAACAATCAAGCGGATAATCTAGTTTTAGTGAAAGCATAGAAGTAGTACCAAAATTGTTCCAGAAATCGCAATAGATAATCGCTACTTAAATGCCTTTGAAGAGCCTATCTAAATGGTCGAATTTTAAAAAGGAAGTTTCTGTTATGAAAAGAAAAGAATCATGCATTCTTTTCTGTCATATGTTATCGTACCTCCGACTTGACTCAGGCTATTTAAAACAAATTCGCAGTAGTGTAGACCACATAAGGTTTAAATTTTGATTATACTTTTCAAACACAGTTTAATGCATTCACAAATAGGAACTGTATAAGTACCTACATCTACTAATTCAATGCCAACTAAAGAAGAAAATGCAAAAAATACAATTTTGTAGAAGGTTTTAACTACCTATTTTAAACACTAGCTTTTCATAATAAAGTATTCTGAAACATAATTAAAAAAAATCGCGTATACGAGAGCTGTGATTTCTTTGTTTCCGAACAAATTCGAATTACCTTCAAAAGTAAACGCAACTAAAACTAAAACAATTATCCCTTTCGCTTTATTTTACTTTAATCACCAAAATCCCAGAGTGTGCAACAGCGAATTAAAGGGTTTAAATCGCTTCGTGAAGTTTAATTCCATAAAGATTGACAGGAATCTTTTCGAAAGTTGAGTTTAATTTACCCTCACACAGTGTCGACCGCCTGGCGCAATGTGTATCTTGCAGTCGGCCGCTGATTACCGCTTGGTTTGACACGTTTACTCAATCGATCGCTTGAAAAAAAAGCCTTAAAGGCAGTTCATTATGGAAATTAATTTCAAATTATAGCAGTAATGAATTCATCACCGAGAATATATTTGCATTTTCATTATTTAACGTCGGTGCAGTAATTATGTCGGTAGAGTCGCTGTTGCTCCTCGGATCTGTGGCTCTTATCGAAAAGGATCGGCAAATAAATGCCTAAACATTCATGCAATGTTATTTAAATTTAAAATATCTCAATACTACACTGAACGTATTTCTGATTAATTTTGCGTGAATACTTACGTCTTTATTAACTGCTTATTAGTTCTTACTTATTTCGTTTATTAACTAGCAAGAGATTCTGTGAAGCAATGTATCGAAGACCCTAGCGGTGCTAATGGTACTGGAGGTTGTCAATTGTTCGTAATTTGTCCTAAATTTGTTGTTTATCAGTTATTTGGCGTACACCATAATGCTTATTGTATAATTATGATTTAAAATTAATCTTGATCAAGCAGCACCAGTACGTAAGTGTATTTCCAGGCTTATAAACTTGATTGTATGCAACAGTTGAAAATAAATTAGTGCAACAAACAGTTGGTTATCGTGTTTTATTTCTCAAAGAACAGTGAGATAGGAAAAGGAATGCACATGCGGAATTATATGTGATTATTTACACTACATACATACTGTAACACACTTGTTTTAAATTTGATTTTTTCTCGCTGTGCCAGCAGATGACGCCACCCCTAGATCGCAAGACGGCTCACAGAGGGCGCTAGTATACGATGTGTCAACTCCCAAAATCAAATTTCCAGTGTAAATGACTGGAAGTCTCAAGAAATATGTAGATTTCTTCGCGAGTCCGCGTGGCAAGTATAAATGTACACGCGTTAGTAGGGACCTATCAGACTATATCAGAGCACCCATAGTGAAAAATTGAAGCAGTTTAAATTGATATCAGTGAATATAAATTGTAAAAATTAATATTAGCAATTAAGATGAATTAGATAGAATAAAATGTTTTTTAAGTAGTACTATATATTATATTCTTCTTTCAGCTTCAAGCATGGTAGAACACGTAAATAAAAAGGAGAGATCCCCTTTAATGATTTTAACAGAAGCATTTCTATTGGTTAACTTAGGGTTAAATACAATTATTCATGAATCAATTTAATGATTGTTGTACGTATTGCGTAACTGAGTACCAGCATATAAGAAAAATAAATAGAAAAAAAACATAAATCAACTAGCTCAGGGATAAAAAATAAAACGGGCAAAAGAAAAAATGATTCGGTTACTTTCATGAAAGAATGGGGCGTTTGAAAAATTTGACCTACTTTAAAATCCCAAAGATTAAAACTTGATAAAAAATAAAGAACTATAATTTAGAATAATAACAATCATTATTATTGTTTAAAAAAAAAAAGAAAAAAAAACATCTATACAAATTTACAGAAAAATTAAAAAAACTCACCAAATATAAGATCTGGCAAAAAACAAAACCTGCATAAATCTCAATTTAAAAAAGGACAATGACAAATCCTGATCAAACAAAATGGTAGATTTGTTCCAAAGAAAACTAATCGCACAAAAAAACACCGCGGATATAAAAATTAAAAAACCAACTAGTAAAACAAACGTGAGAAAAACAGAAATTAAATCAAATATTAAAATTAAAAGCTCAAGCTTCTTCCCACTTCACGTGGGAATAACATAAAATCAAATCAACAAAAAAAAAACGGAAAATTTAAAACTCAATAAAACTAAAAAAACTCTTCTAAATCAAATTCAAAATAACGAATGTTATATCAAAAAGTGCACACAAATACACAAAGTATTTAATGGAGATCACACCGATTAATTTCTGAACCAATTTAAGCAAAAAAGTTTAAAAATGAAATCACAAAAAATGAAAAACAAGCAAAGAAAAACAAATACTACCACCGCAATCATCTATGAACTACCTTAAAAGAGCCCACATCGCATACATAAACAGAATAACAATGAGCGCGCTGCAACAAACGCAAAGATCTCGAAGATACCTTTTAAGAAGGACATTAAAAAAAAATAAACAAATGCTAAACATATTAAAGAGGGAGATAAATTAAATACTAACAATAAAAACAAACAAATCAACTAACAAAATCTTATCAAATAAAAAGGTAAGATGAACTCTGAGAGAATTTCCCCGAGCCTGGACAAAATTGACTCAAAAATCCTGAAGTGTAAAAAACCCAGTGCCAGTCCACAGCGTATGTTTCAGTCTAGAGTTATGAGAGTACCTCAGTATACAAGAATACTTGCAATAATGAAATAATATTAATTTCCGTACACCGCAAGTTCAAGGTTAGGGATCCTTTTCCCTTGTTTAAGCGAGCGGCGATTTTTTGGTTGTGGGGTTTAAGGTCCAATCTTGACCCTTTTTGTTGTATAGAAAGAAAGTGATATATATTGCGGTGTGGGTTTAAAATATAGTTTTTATCTTTAAGTTCTTTCAGTGTAGTAGACATACCAAATAAAAATAAACCTTTAAAAAAAGGCATCGATCCGTTTCAACGATTATTTATATGTACAACATATGTCCTAGAGTTGTGAAAGCATAATAAAAAAGAGTAATAACAGACAATAAATAATATTATATAGTATATTATTAGTACACAATATATTACTTGTTTTTACATTGTTATCAATTATTATTTGTAACATAAAATAACTTCTTATTGTGTTATTTAACGCTATTTTTTTTTCCAAATAAAGTCATACATTTACTTTACATTCTAAAGTCATCTCTTGATTTGCAACCTATGTCGAATCTTCTGGGATGAATGAATAACTCCAAATAAGTATTCTATCATCTCATGATATATAAGTTCTTTCTTCAAAGATATTTTTATTAAGAAACCACCCAACAATATAATAGACTTTTGTGGGTTATTACAACAATATGTTAAAACAACTATCACGTTAAACAATGATAGGTACGCATTCCAGGCAACTTGATTCGAATATGACAAAAGCATATATTTCTTTGGCAAGTAAAACAAAGTAAACTACCAAAAGATGGTCTGGTTCAATTGGGATAAATTATAGGCAACTATAAATACATAACTTGTCGAAACAGCAGATGGATTTATTATCAAATTAATGAATTTCTGCTTTTAATTGTAATAATTAGAAGGATTTTTTCTCAAGAAATTTTTTTTCTCCTTTTTTTTTCAGCCCTATAAGCTACGGCCACAATTTTAATGCTTTCATGAGTAAAAGCCTTTAGACGTGACATTAATGCAATATGTGGCGTTGAAAATATATTAGATGCAATCCACCGGACCATTCACGCTACAATTTGCTGCTGGGAGTTAGAATGGGTAAATTCGAAATTTCTAACAGTTAGCTGGTGTTGATGGTTTATCAATAATTAGAAAACTAATATTTAACAAGAACTAAAACGGCAACCAGATGACTGTTATTCACATCAGATTTAGGGTATTTCCAAAATTTTGAAATTTACAATGTTATGCCTAAAATTAACATAGCCATTTAACATATTGCTGTGGACGGATACCTGTTTCCCGCTAGAGTTCTTTATAATGATTCATAGAATGTTGTTTTCAAGTTTACTCCGATCAGCCCTTTGTTCAAATGTCGGGAGGTTTTCAACAAAGTCAAATGTTATTTTTAAATAAGATTAGTTATTGAATTGTTGTAATAGCTTTTTTAGTTATCATTGTGTTCAGATTCCTATTTATCCATAATTCATTCTTTTTTAAATATTTTGCGTGTCATTGATTAGTTTACATGTTATTTAGATATTGTGAATATTGGCTCCGTTGGCGGACTGATCTGTGTGCGGCTTCGCTGTCACGCAGCGGTCGAGATTGGAAGAACTAGTTCCCGAGATGACGTTAAGCGTGAGTACATAAAATTTTATATTGTTTTGCTGCCATTTTTAATACTTTGATATAGAGATTTGTTTTGCTTGAATGAATTTTATTTTTGTCCATCAAGAAACTCCGCGTTCAAGTAATAATTGTTATTATTAATTGTTGTGTACACATTTTTAAAACAAAATTATAGAGACATTTATTCATTTCGTGGCAGAAACGATAGATTCTTTAGGTTTTTATCTCTCATCCCACATCTTAAAGAGTTCATTTTTGGTTTTTCCTTGTTTGATTTTCATTTTATTTTATTTAATCACCTCGCGTTCAGGGTGAATTAGAAGCTTTGGGTGCTTGCTTTTAGGGTTTTCAATTTTGTAATTGTTAGAATCGCTCCACGAATTTAATTTACTTTTGATTTTGAAATCCACGTGGGATTGTATTGAAAAATATATCTTCCTGAAGCTAATTTTGTTTTTGCATTGATAAGGCATTTAGCCATTGTCCTAATGTAATTTAGATTCAATAGCAGTTTTTGATTTAGACCAGAACCCTCTGTTTACGGGTTTTTTTTTTTCTGGCAGAAAATTTTGTAATTACATTTTTTTTTTTTTTATATAAGAAATCTGTTGTTTTTTAGCACGTCATTCATAATGTCTGTCTTTCTATTTTTAAATTAAATCTTTCAATTTGTGGGGTAATATAATGGAAGTCAGTTTTCCATCACTCAACAATCTACACAATCTTTCGTGAATTAGATTTCAAGTTTTAAATTTCCGAGGATAATTCTAGATATCAATTGTTCTATGCGCCTCCGTTTAAAAATTTTTAATCCGTTGAGCTAGCCCTAAACTTAATTTTTCATTTTTAATTTTTCATTTTTGCTTTTTCAAATTCAGCTCAGTTCAACAGCATATGTAATGTAAAATTGTGTTGTAAAAAAGAACATTGAATATATAAGGAGAATACGTACAAGTGTTATAATCTACTCTCTGGCTTAGTGCAAGTCTATTCTCCCATTTTGTTTCACTCATCCATGCTCTCAAGGTACTGTCAGAGAAACTCACATTCGCATCCGTCACGTCCCTCCTTTGCAATTTAATCGATTCTTGCAACAGAACCAGAGTGCACGTGGAACTACAGCAATCCTAAAAGTTTTGTCGAATATAGCAGTTAGTTCTGGTCGTGTAGGCGAACTTTAGCGGAAGCTTGTGGCAAATGGCTCGAAAAAATGGATTATCGCAGGTTTCTTAAAGTAACTCTGATATTTACGATACGTTGCAGTACCATATTAGAATTCTGGCAAGTTATACGGAACTCATATATTCTCGTTTATAGCAGAAGTTTCACGCACCATAGATGAAGATCGTGTCCCTCCTCATCATTATTAAATGTTAGATTGATGATTTATTTATTATAATGAATATTCCTCTGGTCTCATGTTAGGCAAATTGGCATTCCATTTAAGGATTTGGAAGATTATAGTCGCATCCGATAAAAACTTATTACCAATTTTACAGTTCTAAAGAAATGATAAGGAAGATTGGGTAATTAGCTTTATATTTAAAGCAAAATGTTTTTTTTTTTCAGGAGGATACCGCAGGTACTTTGTTTTGACATAATTAAGACACAAAATACTTTGTGAAAAGTTAAATAATTACATTGACAAAAATACTCCAAACTGTGGCATTGGTAATACTGCAAACTTCTTCTAGACCCACAAACTGCACTAAACTGGAGGTACGTTTCAAAAGCAAAGCTATCATTAGCAGAAGCACTGTACTGAATACAACTACCTAAAACTAGCCTTAATTTATACTAAAAATAGGTCATGGTAAATGATCACGGTCATGGGCTGACTCGTCATGCTTAACTAGTCACTAAAATCCTAAGGCCATCTGATCTAACTACTTCATAAAGCTATAAGACAAGAACTTTAGAGGGTTTCTAAATCTGAAATTCATTAAAATAGTGTTTGTTTTATATAATAATTCCATATACCTCATTAACAATCTGTAAGTTGCACATAGTTGTTTAAAGCGTCTTATATACTAACTTTACCAGTTGTTAATTCTATGGTTTTGTTTCAAGCATATGTAGCGGCTTACACTAGATTTGTCAAAACTTCTCAGAATTTTAAGATGAGCCAAATGTTCTTGTAACACGTTAAAATCAGTTCTTTTAAGATTGCCCAATATAATGACATGGTCAGCATCTTCAACAATATATTTTTAGTAAATAACCCTGATTTGTCCAAATTATATACACTTGATTCGTTTAGGGATTACCTAAAAATATTTTTAAGGGAGACTATTATTTGAAAGTAGTAACTAATGCTCAAGATTGAATTTAGAGAAAATTTGTTGTAGACCTTTTCGGTGTAACTTGGATAAATGTGTAATTTGACATATTTCTTATTTTTCTTAAACTAATTTCTAAAGTACTATATTTCTAATTTTATTAATTTGTTTATATTTCTAATGGTATTAATCACAACGTCTCTGAACTCATTAAATGTACGATTTTAATAATTTCTTTAAGTTCTTTATTGTATCGCTCTGTAGAAGAGGACAATTAAGTAAGCCGTCACCAAAAAGTTAATAGCTATAGTTATTTTTCCATGAATTTTTGAATCTACTGAAATAATCTGTTATTAGTAGGGGCTTTCTAATATGTCATTTCCAACTTATTTTTATTCTTAATGGAAGAAAATACCTGATTGAGCCCGCAGCTTACTAGTATCAAAAACGCAAAAATATGATCAACCTAGCTAAACCAAACCCGTGGAAAATATACCAAAGTATCAGAAGATCGGTTTCAAAATTTCCCGTAAGAAGTTACTATAAAGAAGATAAGCTGTTACCCATGGCTGCCCTTTCTTCGTTGGTCAAACAGGTCCCGTTGATTTGAAAGAATTTGAGTTTCATGCAGAGTTCGCCAAAAGAATGCACTATCACTTCATTACTGCCAACTGATTAATTTCAAGAAAATCTAAGTAGTCAAAGTGATATCAACAGGCACTCTGAAAGGTAATCCTTGGGCAAAATGAAGTTGATATAATTTGGCATATTTTCCATTCCCATATTTGGGGTGAGAGACGTTGATGATATTTTTGTCGGTTTTGATACTAGTAACTGCTCACTCAGGATTTTCTTGAACAGCTAAATTAAAAATTTACATCCATTAAGTTTACACCCATGAACAGAAAAAACCAAACAATAGATGCTTTTCTAGATAGTTAGAAACACATATGAAAGTCCACTACTAATAACAGATTTAAATTCAGAGATTCAATCATTCATAGAAAAATAAAGCTAGCAGCTATTAACTTACACACCACCGTTACTTAAATTTCCCTATATACAGAACGATATAATAAAGAACTTAAAGAAATATAAAAATGCTGAATTAAGGATTCTCAGAAAGACGTTGTAATAATAACATTAGAAAACATAAAAACCATAAGAATTACAAAGGTGGTCACTAGAAAATTATGACAGAAGAATAAGAAATACGTTAAGTTACGAGAAGATCTCAAAAAAAATTCTCTAAATTCACCTTGACATAGCAACTCACCCAAATAATAGTCTTAAAAACATTTAACCCTAAAGATCAAGTAGATAACCTGGACAATCAGGTATTTATAAATATCTTGTAAAAGTGTATGTATTGGCAACTAAAGATCAATTAATATTTTACAGATAATTATGTACTGTAAAGCAAATATTGATAAAAGTCACGCAATAACTTTAATCATTCATACCCCACCAAACATGGATTGACCTGCGAATACCTAGCCATAGAATGGTATTAACGAAAATAACCCCACTTGCACTGGTATTCACTTATATAAAGGCTTCCCAGTGATAGTAGGAAAATAAGTAATATTAGAAATACAAATACAAACTAAAGAGACCTTGTTCTCAATAGTTTATAGTATGACGAATAATGACTAGTGATATATATGTTTTAAGTGCTGAGACCGATACTCTATGCCAAAAATATAAATTAAGTTCTTTTATTTTAATCTATTTTTATTAATACAGTTTTTTAGCTATTAATATTATAATTAATACTTAGTTTTATTTGCAATTTATATTTGTTTGTACAGACTCTGTCCATAATCATGTTCTGATCAAGAGGACGAATATATTATTATTATGTATTATATTAGAAGGTTTGACAATCTATGTAGCCACAGATGTTGATGAAAACCATAGAATGACAATGTACAGTAATTAAGAACGAAACAACTATGGTGAAGTTATCGTTGAAGATGGAATACCAAAAACAAACAATATTTAATGAATTCAGATTAATCCCTAATCCTTGTATTATAGTTATAAGAAGAAGTAGTAGATCGATGCACCTAGGATTAGTGACTATTAAGATGACGGCAGTCAGCCATGACTGTAATCATTGTACCGTGACCTTTTTTAAGGTATAAATTAGGGTAGCTTACTGTAGTTATTCAGTCCTGTGTTTCTGCTGAGATGATAGCTTTGCTATGAACGTACGTCCAGTTATGGCAGTTTGGGGTGGGAGACTAGAAGATTAGCATAAATAATTACAAGTCAGCTAAACACCGTGCCTATTCTAAGTGCTATATGGATCTATAACAATTGAAATGTCCCACCTAATTAATAACTTCCATGTTATTAATGAGAATAAAGAAATATAATAATCGCAGTTAGTATGTTTGCATCGCGTAGTGACTTTCTCTTATCTCTCAGCATCGATGGCATCATGAAACTAGGCGCAGTACCCCGACGGCAGAAATTATTGGATTTCTTTCTGGGAAACAGAATTCTGGTACAAAACAAGTGTTAAGAAAAAAGAATGGTAACGCTAAAAGCTTAAAGTTACATATGTGGTATTTTTCCGGAACTAATCAAAGCGATCTTGGATACGTTAAATAAAACATATGGTACTGATTAATTGAGCATTATGAATTGGTAGCATAAAGATACACGCAACCTTTGTTGAAATGCTGTTTCTTAATCATTTATAATACTAGAAAAGATTTATTTAAAATATTCCTTTTGAGTTTGAAGTAATTAACAATATTAGACAGCCAATAAAATACCTGCAAAATTATCGTCAACATTTGAGGAATACCAGCGCCTCCACCAATTTGTATTTCTAAAGATATGATAGTATAGGATAAAAAAATCAGTTTTAGCTTTATTTTAAAGTGAATGTCTTCTTCAGGGTTTTCTTTTATAACGCGAAATACTTGCTCTGCATAGTAAAAACTGCGAGAATGGAAAAGTATAATGTAATAACTTAAAGTTTACTCATGGAAGCATATTTCTGTGCATTTGGGGAACCATTGTCTTTTATGTGGTGAGTAAGACTGCAGCAAGGGCTGGAAATTTATGTAAGTAAGTGAATAAATCTAAAAGCTACAAGAGAAAACGTCCGCGTACAATTTAAAAAAAATTACTTTTATTTATAACTTAAATGTTCTGCAGGTCCTTTTTTATATACCTCATTAATAAACACTTTTTATCAACATCATTCAAAAAGTTTTTTTATTGTAATGCAAAAAAATAAAGATACCTGGTCTTAAAAGGCACACACAGCTATACAGTTGAGACTTTTGTGTGTTGAGTATGCATGAGTCAGAAATAGAAAATTTCTTGAATTCTTCGGAGCGTGTTCTGGTCATAGGTGGCAATAAGATAACGTTAACAAGTAATGCCGACTAGATTTTATTTTTAATAAAATGCAGCTTATAATGCTGTATATTTTTTTTTTTGGCCGCTCATATGCGTGCGTAATGACAACCAAACTATTCTATGTAGTTTAAGCTAGCGTTACTGATCCCGCCGAACCACAAGCAAGAGCGCAGATCGCATATCTGGATTCTTTTCAAGAAGAAAAAATGATAGCAGCGTACACTAGCCGCGCAGCACGAATCGTATACCATATTTATCTTTTGAAAGAAACCTATTATTCGGTTCGTACGGCTCTTGCGGCGGTCGGCGCGCAATCACGCCTAGCTTAAAAGTGGTTTTGGTAAGCATATCGACAGATCTAACATTAACGAACCACGTGTTTAACAAAATCAATATAAAGAAACAATACTATTTTTCAGACAAAATAACGTATTCGAAAAAAGCTTTTATTTGATGAGAGAGATTTACAACCTCCCACTACCTATTATAATAGACAACTATGGTTGGTTGTCAACATAATAACTTTGCATGTGCTAGGCCACGTTTACATAATCCTTAAGTCATACCCATAATTATCTTGTAGCCCTTTAACTTGTTATGGTCTTCATCTTGTAAGGATTATTGATTTTCGGAAGATTGGAAGTATAGAAATACGCGTTTTTATTCTTAAGACATGCAGTCGGCTATATTTACCACAGTTTGCAAAGTTCCAATACAATTCATATTATTTCCCTTACTTTTCAATAAAAGGCAGAAAGTTGAAAAATTAATCTAGAATATATACGCAGAATTGGTGGACTAGCTATAGAATTGTAGATGTACCGAAGATTCCTGTATTTTTTTATATCAAAGTTGACATGGCGCATTAGGATGTAATCAGAATGTGGTAGATCAAAGTTATTTCCTACTAGATTATGCAAATATGCTTAACCGGAGGTTTCAAAATCCAAATATCATTCAATTCAGAAATTTCAAATGAGTAATCCATATAAAAAACAAAGAGCTTCAACAAACCCTGTGGACAATATCGAGTAAAATTTGTAAGATTTAAAGTTGTTGCAACTACATAATTAATCCTATACCAATAGATTAAAAGTTGAAGGGGTGAATATAGACAATCTGTTCATGACCATAATACGATGTGATTAATAATGTCGAGCACTCAAAAATCACATAAATAACATCACTGAACAAAAAGCATAAGAAGTTTACTTAGTAGTAATATTTCAATTTAGGATCACAATTACATATAAATTGAAATTATATTCTCTTTTGCAAAAAATAATATCCATATTTCTAGAAAGATCAGCGCTGGGGAGAGAGCATAAACGTCACTGATAACAGTATGTTACAAATGTCTTCATGCAGGATGCTACACGTGGCA